>UELW01000004.1:1334059-1934059 GCA_900490495.1 Danionella dracula | reverse complement strand
GAAGGTGTGTATTCCTGGCAAAGGCTTGTTAAAGTACCACTTTTCTCTGAGTGCAGACATAGAGTTTTGCCAGTCTTTCATTTAGACCCTCGGGTGCATTTATAAGTTCAAGTCCTGGGGGGTAGATAGCATCCGGAGATCAGCTGTCCCTCAAAAAGAACATAAGGTCCAAAAGTCCTTTTAGCTTCAGCATTAATTAAGTGTTTCTCTTTCACTGTCCAGCCCTTGGAGTTTCAAAATGTTTTTCTTCTTCATTAAGCCCCTCTGAAGAAATACAATCTGTAAGCACAAATGTCAGACTCAGGAATAATCATGGGCATCTAGAGAACGTGGCTTCTTCAATTAGTCTTCCCTCCACTAATGAGCTTCAGACATCTTTAATTAAACCCTCCCATCTCTTTCCCTTCTCTTTGTCCTGTTGGCAGACGTCACTGCTAATAATTTGTTGCAGAGCTTTTAGGAGCTTCTGGTGGATTAAACTGGAGCTGGTCAGTGGGGGACGTTGGGCTCTGATTGTAGAGTTATTAACAGGATTTGCTTGGAATCACTATATCAAAGTCTCCCACTGCGATAAACAGTCAGCACATCAGCAAATTAAAAAGCTGCCCACAGGTGTCATTCCTCCTGCTCCTGACCTAAGAATCAAGCACTAATTGCTTTTAAATTCTGTTAAAGGGCCATCAAATTAAAGGAAAGGGAAATAGGAGGTTTTACTGAGGGTCGAGGTGCTGTGCGAAGCTCTTGTGTTATTATCCCAGAGCGGTCAATAACAGGCAGCCACAATAACAAGGACGGGATGTGATGTGCATGGCCTAGATTCTCACCAAGTTTCCTACTTTGCAAGATAGTCGTCTGCAAATATGCTTATTCAAATCAGTTCAGTAAGGCAATATTGTTAAATGTATAACACATTTTTTTGTTTATTTAGATATTTGGAGGACGACCATGCAGTCAATGTTTTTACAGCGAATATTGCTCATTTTAAGTTAAAATTTCAGACACTTTGAAAAAGAAAACTGATGCTTTTTTTCATCCAGTTTGAATAAATAGATAGTAGCAGGCGACCACAACACTAATCAGGGTCCACTTGTGTGTAGTCAAGGATATATGACTTTAAAAAATGAGAAATATACAAAGCTCTTGGGTTTAAGACACTATTTGTAAATGTATTCTTATGTTTAACTCTCAGTTGGTTACTATTAAGCCTAAAGGCTTCACAGAGCGCAAGCGCCGTGATTGGGTGAAGTGTAGAGCAAGTGCTTTCACTCTATTTCTTGGCTTGCACTTCGTGTTAAATGCTGGATAATGAAGTACAACTTTGGTGATAAGTAAATAATCTTCCTTTGATATCTGTGCTGAGTTTTAGCTAGCTAGCTAGCTTTAGCATTGTCATCACATCATGTTGTGATATTGATCCGTTCCGAGATTGTGCTTTTACAGCAGCAGCGGATGTCTGTAAGAAGTTATATTTATACGTTTTATGATGAGATAAATAAAACATGTCTTTTGTTAGCATCTGTGTTGTGTTTTGGTGAACTATGAATTCAACAACTATGAATGTTTTTTTGGCAAATGGGTGTGCACAAATATAAATCCGACTTTTGTGTTGGTGTGTGTAAGTGTTTAAAGCTTTTGTTTAAAACTATCTCAGACTCTAACCGTAAATAAATCACATTTATGTATATGAATATCAGTTACACATTTTAAATAGAAACAACAGAAAAGGGCTTTCAATCCCATTATTTATTTTATTTAACCATTCATGAATAATACAATTTGCTGAATTTTCACTGCAAGTGGATTCTGATTGGATCCTAGTCCTTCAAAAATTAAGGGTCTCATTTTATCTCTGAACAAAGGAAACACTGATTAAGTGCTTGAATTGTGACACACCATGTTGTTTCATTTTGGAGAAACAGATCAACTGGCACAATAAACATGATCCTTAATTCACAGTTTAATTAATAATATAAAATGCTGAACATATTATACAATAAACAATTATGATGTATTCATTGAATTGATTCAAAACTACCCACCTTTTTTTATAAGTGACCTCATTCTGACTGTCATGTAACAGTTATCTGATTTGAATAGCTTGAAGCTCAACTCAAATGCATTTTCTCACAAACTTAAGTCCCTGGAGGAGACTGTCTTCTATTGGACTTGATACTGGGAAGCACTTTGAGTCAGAGCCAAAGGTTATGAATAAAGTCATTGTTGTTAAAATCATACAAATAACTACTGACTGTTCCATGGAACTCAATGGTTTTAGATAATCACTTGATAAGAAAACAGTGATCAGCTGTATCAAACACCACCATGAGATTCAGCATCACCAGCAGCATTGATTATTTCACATCTAGAGATGAAAGGATGCTATTTAGACCTTAGCAGAGCTGATTCAGTGCTAAAACCAAACTGCAGTTTCTCCAACAGCAGTTTGTTTTTTTTATTGTTGCGGATGAAAAAAAACAACCCCTTCTAACAATACCCTTCTAACAAACTTTAGATAATAATAACAAATTAGAAACAGGTCTCAAATTTGATAAAACAGAGGAATTGACCTTGGCTTTTTTTACTTTATTACCTGAGCTTGTTTTCACTTCATCCCTAATTTGTAGCCGCAGAATTCTGGAAATTGTAGTGCATCGGAATGAGTACTAATATAACATACAAATGTTGTTAAGGGGCTGAACTCAGAATCAGCTTTATTGCCAACTGCATGTGTTTGTATATGTGTGTTTTGTGGGTGGGTGCGTGCGTGCGTGCGCAAGGAATTTTCTGTATGGTACAAAGGAGCAGTCAGTGCAAGCAACATAAGTAAAGTAGAATAAGTGCAACACGACTAACAAAACATAAAGCTATAAGGTACAATATTGTAAAGGGCTGATTATATGTAAGCAAATGAACAAAATTATATAAAGTGTAGTGTGATAAAGTACAAAATGCAAGGTGATTAAATGTACGAGAGTCTTGGTGCAGGGATGGTGGGGAGCTATGAGTTCAGCAGTCGAATATCTTGGGGAAAGAAGCTCTGATTGTGCCGTATAGTCCTGGTGTTAGTGGCTCTGAAGTGGCGGCCAGAGGGTGAGAGCTCAAAAAGGTGGTGGCTGGAGTGAGTGGGGTCCAGAGTGACTTTATTTACCCTCTTTCTTACTCTGGGGATGTACAGGTCCTGGAGGGAGGGTAATTAAGCACTGATGATCTTCTCAGCCGTGTGAATAATCCTCTGAAGTCTACAGACATCTGCTTTAGAGGCGGAGCTAAACCAGACAATGATGGAGGGGCAGAGAACAGACTCGATGACTGCGATGAGTAAAACTGGGCCAGCAGTGTATATTCATGATGGTAAGGGGAGAGTGTGCAGAGGGTCCTCTGCACTTCCTGTCTGTATGCACACTTTTCACCGTGAGATCAATGATGGTGGTGTCGTCAGCAAACTTGAGGAGCTTCACAGAGGAGTTCTGCAAGGTTCAGTCATTGGTGTAGAGGGAGAAGAGAAGTGGAGAGACAATTCCCCCATCCTCATGAGCTGTTGTCCGTTAAAAAGCTTGTTATCCACTGACAGGTGGAGTCAGAGATGGAGAGCTGGGAGTGTTTGTGTCGTAGAAGTGATAGTTTGGTGGTGTTAAATGCTGAACTGAAGTCCTTAATAGGATCCCCACATAAGTCCCTGGCTTATCCAGATGTTTCAGATGTAGTGTAGCCCCATGCTGACTGCATCATCCAGTCAGAAGAATGGGACACATGATAGCTTTTAACACTCTCGGTTCTACTATCAGACCTTCAATTAATGTTCTCCCATACTTTTTTACAGTATTGTACAAAACAATCTGCAATAAAAACTCAGCAGATTGAATCTAGCAATAAGCCATGAAGTAATGGATGAGATCATGTGGTGTATTGTGTGCCACTTTGGAGCATTTTCAGAGTTTCAACTGGTATACTCATTGTGACTGGGTTGTTAGAAAATTCTCTTCAGTTAAGATCACCTGAAAGCAACCCTGTCTCAAGTAATTTCCCCATAATTAATCACCAGATCATTTTATCCAATATAGCCAATAACGCGTTTCCATTCTCAGAATAGCCTTCACCTAAAACTCAATGTCTGGTTTCCTAGCCGTTTGGGTTATGGACAGTTTCTTAATAATTTATCATCAGTCCTTCTTTATACTTTCATGAGGAAACCCATTTTTACAGACCTGTGTCTGATGTCGTTAGGACAGTTTGAAAAGCTAGCTTTGGATTTTTTTCAAATATGACCCAGGTTGCTTTCACATGTGGTCCTGAATCTGATAATTATTGTTTGTAATGTGACCTCAGTCTGAATTGCCAGGTCATATTTATCCAATCATGGCTGAGGACTGAGCTCAATGCAGTAAGTAAACTAATAAACATTTCTTCTTTGTCCTCTGTTTGATATAATTTGGTTGACTTGATTGTGGCTACAATGCATGCATGCCTCTCAGTGTGCTGGATTGTGTTTCTATAAAGGACAGATACAAGTAAACTGTTCTGTGTTATGTGAACTAGCACACAAAAATATCAAATTATGCAAAAAAATCATTAGCATCAAAAATCAAAAAGCATTACCTGCAGTCCTAACGTAGCCCAGGTCACACCAATCATTACACATTGCTACAAGAGGCGCCTCAAGATAAACTGTAGCCAACCACCAGTCTTTTTAGTTCTGACATCATCCAATCACCATCTTTCATGAATGTTTTACTTCTCAAATGATATTACCGACCTCCACAATATTTACCTGTATTCTGAAGATCTCATCTGGCTACACCAGAAGAGAGCGACTCCCACTTACTGGGTCTGGTATGACGTGAAGCATTATTAACAAAAGACTGATGATGACTGCTGAATATATTTGCAAGAAGAATGTTAATTACATGACACTTAAAAGAAGGTTACTAAAAAAATCTCTATATGCTCACAAATTCCTGTAAAATGTAATACAAATTTTAATCCACTGCAAAATGCACTATATAAATACATTTTCATTGTTTCAATCACAACAGTTAATAAACATAATTCATAACTTTTAACTTTGTAAGACTATGGTGTGGTCCATTCTACATTGTATAGACATGATCAGACATGTCTGAGTTTGTATGAAAAATAATATAGTAACAGAGCAAAGCTTTCTCTTATACAATCTTACCTGATATCTGTCACTCTTCTGGACCCATCAAACTGAGGCTCAAACTGGTGATCGGGTTACAGTACTTTTGTTAATTAACAGGGCTCTTTCCTCTATGCTGTTATCTTCTGTTCAAGTTCAGTATAAATGAGAGATGCCTCACAGGGTTTTCATGTACACACTTGACTCCTGTAGTCTTGAGGGGAGGATTTTTATGTGTTCCTGTGGGTGGATGCCTAGCTCTTTACGACCTCTGACCTGTTGCTATATGTCAGTCAGCTCCAGTTTTTTTACCTTTTTTTGCAAGTCAAACTGTTTGACAGTGATACAAGGATGATTACGCTATATGTGATTTAAACAAAAAGGGTATTTTTGGTAAAGGTAGTGATTAATATAGTCTTCAAAGAGGTTGGTTTAAAT
Source organism: Danionella dracula (assembly GCA_900490495.1). NCBI lineage: Eukaryota > Metazoa > Chordata > Actinopteri > Cypriniformes > Danionidae > Danionella > Danionella dracula. The sequence continues at coordinate 1,928,484 of UELW01000004.1, read as the reverse complement.
GGTACCAAATAGTCGAATGTATAATGAACACATCACCTTTTTGGCTGCACATTTAAAAGTGTTGCAAAACACTTTTTAAATCTAAAAATTTAGAAAGTAAATAAACTAAGAGGCAATTTATATAAATTAGTTTTTTTTTTAACGAACATGCAGATGAAATGACATTTGCTTTCAAAGCTCCCACCAATATTTGTTTAAATGAATTAATATAGTATAAAGGAATGGCTTGTTATGGTAAAATTACAGTATTTTTATGTCAGTTAAGCAAACACCATTGAAAAGAAATGTTTTCCTTTCCACTGACGATGCTCTTTTACACCAAACAAAAGCAAAGAAGTTAAAATGCTGGTGATGCATAGAACATAAATTCAGGTAGGAATTTTTTTAAATACTCAACATCTAAAGAAAGCATTGTGCAATCTATTGCCTCTTTCACTTTTTTACACTTGAGCACATCTGTAGCTAGTGATTACTCTGCAATCTGAATCAACCAAGGCTTTGCTGTCAACATGCACACCTGAGTGAGGGCACCCAAAACTATAATCTTTTGTGTGTGTGTGTGTGTGTGTGTGTGTGTGTGTGTGTGTGTGTGTGAGAGAGAGAGAGAGAGAGAGAGAGAGAGAGAGAGAGAGAGAGGATTGCTCATGTTCACTGCAAAGACAGCTACTTTATTTTTATTTTTTGCTCTTAAAGAGTATGGTTTACAAGTGTGCGCCTTAACTGTAATTATAGAGTATGAAGACTTGCACAGATTTTTTTACTCACCTTGACACCAATGGGTATGTTTCGTTATGATGTAACCTCTTTATTTTAGGGCAGGGTTGTTGCTAGACATGTGGTCCAAGACAAGAAGGAGTATCTACCATGACAATTACGCAAAACCACATTTTTATTTTCTACAGCGGAGTAATTTACTGATCACATCCTTCTGTAAAAACTATAAACTGCTAAAATCTTATATTTCAGTCTTTAAATAAGAGCTGAAATACCAGTAACTACACAGTCTATAGGCAGAAAACAAACAAACTACATTTAGAATGTAGAACATTTAGAACATGCAAATAGAATGAACATGTTTTTTCAAAAGTTTTTATGTATATTGTTCAGTGCAGCATAAGGGATTTTGGCACAAACGCTAAGCATTAATGCTTCATTAAATAAATATGAATCTAGTTTTAAATTTGAGCTATGAATATCCTCATGGAGTTTCTACAAAGCTGATATGAGAACGCCCTCCCGCCACTGGTGGATTTATTAATCTTCTGCTTGATATAATTTGGTTGAAAGGATGGCGGCTCCAATCGGGAATTAACTGAAATTAAGCTATGCAATTGTCTAGAATCACATTCATATCCATATTTACTTTCATTTAGATGAAATCCATTTTCTGCCCATGCATGCTTCGCAGTGAGCTAGATTGTGTTCCTATACAGGACAGATACAAGTTAAATGATGTTCTGAGTAATGTGAACTAGCACACAAAAACATTAGATTGTGTTAAAAAAAAATCTAAATTGAGCATTACCTGCAGTCTGAACGTAGCCCAGGTCACAACAATCATTATACATTGCTAAAAGAGGCGCCTCAAGATAAACTGTAGCCAACCACCAGTCTTTTTTGTTCCGACAATCCTCATAAAAACCACATCATCCAAATCACCATCTTTCCTGGATGTTTTACTGGTTTTATTACTATTATTTTCATTTTCTAGAGCAGAGTAACTTACTGATCAAATCCATCTGTAAAAACTATAAACTGCTAAAATGTTATATTTAAGTCTTTAAATAAGAGCTGAAATACCAGTGACTACACAGTCCATAGACAGAAAACAAACAAACAAATTATTTTGGATCCAATCAATTTTTCTATCTGTGATGATTTTGCAACAAAGAAGGCAAGTAGAATGACCAAATGTTAAAAGTTGTTTAAATCCATAGATCCACATTTTTTTTTCAACAGTTTTTATGTATATTGTTCAGTGCACCATAAGGAATTTTGGCACAAACCCTAAGCATTAATGCTTCAATAAATAAATATGGATCTAGTTTTAAATCTGAGCTATGAATATCCTCATAGAGTTTCTACAAAGCTGATATGAGAACGCACTCCCACCTCTGGTGGGTTTATTAATCTTCAGAACTATGCTTCTTGTGATGGGAGCGAGCCCACCAGAATCTATTATGAAAACAGGCTGCTCTGGAATCCATTCAGGACCTTAACAGCTAGTAGCAGTACCTTAAAATTGGCACAATATTTTATAAAATTAAGGGAGATTAAAACTGGTGCAATGTGATCATACTTTTGTTTTAGTGAGATTACAAAAAGTAATAACAGGTTGTAAGTAACGTTTAAAAAAGTTTTTTTTTTTTTTTTTGACTTTTTGTTTGCCAATCGGTAGCTTGTTGTGAGGTAATCATCTCAAGTATTTTCATATTTTGCCCTACACAGGATTTGGTCAAATCTAGAATGCCCAGACTTTTTTATTTTACATAATTTACATTGTTTATTCAACTACATAATATTTTGGGGGCAAAAATTAGAGCACAATAGAAGCCAAATATTCAGGGACTAATAGGCGGATTTATTGAAAAAGAGTAAAAAAAAATACCTTACATAATCGTCTCTGTATCATGAACATGTGGACCACTTTCTATTTAGAATCAAATAGTGTGCATTCTATTCAAGCAAGCATAACCCTATAAACTCAACCAAGCTCTAAAATGTTGTTGTTCTCACATTGTTTTATTTAGACCCCCACTATCCAACACAATCCAAAACCTAAAATAGTGGCTATAAATCATAATCAACCTTAGTCACTCAATTTTCCTTCCACCTCATTATTTATTCTGATTTAACTATCTGTTTCCTTATTTTCCATACCACGTGTCTCAAGCCAATAGTGTGTCAGTTGTGGGATTTGGCAGACGTCTGGGCTGCATTTTCAGTCTCCTGTTAATGAGTCTAACAGCTTTCTGGATTGATACCAGGATACCACAGGAAAAACCCTGGCTGTCACCACCATTTCCTTGTATGGCGGGAGTGAATGGGAGTTAATATATACTGCGATTTCATTTTGTGGTTATCAGAAGCAGCAGAGCTTTAGGGTGGTTGCAAATTGACTTTCTTATCTTCTGTCTAAAATCTCTCTTGTATTCTCTCTGATTGCATAATATCGAAACAGAAGCATTTAAACAGTTTTTTTTTTAAAACAAGTTGTTACATTTACACTAGATGAAAAGATTTAGAGCCTTTATCAAGACTTTTAGTAATAAATACAATGAGAAACGTAGAATAATGACTTTTTTTTTTGCTGTAAACCTCTTTAAAAGTTTAAAAAGTTGCATGAACTATATAGGACGATATTCAGTAGCCAAATTGGAATCTTTAGTGTATTCCTTTAAAAAAGCTGAGCTAAACCAAGACACCAACTATACAGAAATATCCACAAATAAATCATAATTGCTAATATTATTCACTCACCCATCCAAATAATCTGAATTGGGTGTGCTAATCAAGGCCACGTGCAAATAAAATCAAGCCCTTTCTCTTTGTAAAAAGAATGAGTCTCTCTCAGGAGTTCAGATAACTATAGCATGGAACTTTTTTAGGATGTCACAAGTCATGAAATTTCCTTGCTCCAGTCAACTGTAATATTGCATTCAATACCGCAGTCAACTGTAAAATGAAAGTGTTTGTTAGTGACAGCATCTGCCAAGTAAACTGATGGCCTAAAGTGTGAAGAGGTTATCATCTCTGCAGACCTCCAAACTTCATGTTGCCTTCAGATTAGCTCAGAATTTTTACATACAGTAAATGAATGTCATGATGTGAAATAACAGGACCCAGATACTTTAGATTCACAAAGGTAAGAGTCTCATAAGTGTTGTTTCGCAGCAGAAAAAATGGTCAAACTAAAAGGTGGATGCAGGCTAAACTGGGAATGAGGAGCTAAAACTGAAAGAAGTCCTAATTGTCACGGATCACAGAAGACAGAGGCAAAGAGTGTTTATTCAACACATTAGTCTTCGTACCGACGTACGAGCGACAGTTCAAAGTAGAGAGTCTAAGTGATAGTAGCGTTACTTCCCTCGAGCAGAGCAAGCCGGTGACAGGGGTTAGTCTCTGGGTGCAACGAGTAGCAGAAGCTCCTGGCAGAAGATCGGGATGAGAAGACGGAGTGAGATACGATCCAGTGAAGATGATACCTGACGGTGAGTGAACGGCGTGGGTGAGTCTTTATAGGGTAGTGTTTATGACTGGAACAGATGACGGTGATGAGTGCCCAGGTGTGTCTGGTTAGTACTCGGGTGATTGAGTGCGTTGTGTATTGGCTGGAGACTGTGACTGGTGATCGGGGCTGATGGAACGTGCAGGAGGTGTGACACTAATAGGATCAGGGCAGAAGGTTCAGAAATGTAATCAGCAACAAGTGAAAGAGCATAGAAAGAGACGATGAGGGTAGACACAGACAAAGGTAAAATAAAACCTAAAAAAAACAGCCATTCATGACCCACTTTAAATCACACGAGTTTCTACTAAATTGATGGGAATAGGTTTTTAAGTCTGCTCAAAACAATAGGGTTTTCAAAATATACATCAGATTTTATTTTCCCATTCAAATAGTCTGGGGTCAATCACAGTCACCATAGTACTGACCTCCCCTTCCTCTCTGACATAATGCTGCGTTTATTAAGAAAGAACAAGAGACAAATGTCTCACGATTTATTGAGTTAGCTGTGATAATATGATTTGAATGAGATTGCACGGGTGATCACAAATCTCTTGTTTTAGAACAGTCAGGGCTTTTGTTGGGTTACGGAGGTGTTTTGGGCAGGCCCTGATGGCTGGAATTGTGGCTTGGAATGCTGGTTGATTTTCAATTCTCAGAACACTGAAGACCATTGTTTGTACCAGAGATAATATGACATTGTGACATTGAAACTAGTGTCTTAATTTCCCTAAAACCTCATTTTCTACCTCATTTTACCCTTTCAGTAGAACTAATATTCATAACATGGTAGGGATTCAGGATTCTGTTGACTGTATGTTCTGATGGCACCATTAATTTAAGCTGTTTTTGTATTTGGTCTCAACGAGTTACCATTCTCCCACCGTGTATCCCATCATGGATTGATTGGTTGATTTTTTTAACTAGCCATATGCTTGGAATCACTCTATTTGCCTGGTTAAGGAATTATTTTGTTTGGGTCATTTCTTGTGGATTTTCTGTGTGTGGGGAGTGAGAGATGCCAGCAGAGCATTGATGCTCAATATTTCCCAAGTCAAGAGAAAGCTTTTAACAAAACACAGATTTAGCCACCTTAGATGGATCAGGAATTCTTTGTCTAACTCATTTATGGGTACACAGGTTCATTGTGGCTGAGGCAAAAATATGAACAAGAAGAAACCATACATTTTTTTATGAAGGCTGCACATACTTGACCCGGACTTAACTTCAAACACAGTAATAGAAAAGTGGAGTGTCTGCACTCAAAATGCGTCTTATCCAGAGCTGTTATAACTTTATAACAGTAGCACCAAAGCATGGTAATAATCACCCAACGAATGCGCTGTCCCAGAAATATCAATTGATAGTAAATAAAGACTATACAACTATATAATATACCCGGCCTGTTTACCAGTCTCTCACTAAGCAGCAAAGCAAGGGAGGCACTCAAAAAATACTCACAGAAAGAAATGAGTTGAGAAAAGACTTAAAGAGTTATTCGGAAAAAAAAAGATATTTTAATATAATTACGAATCAAAGCATCTATCCTATTTTCTGTTCGGCTTAGTCCCTTTATCTGGGGTCGCCACAGATGAATGAACCGCCAACTTATCCAGCATGTGTTGTACGCATATGTTTTGCCTTTCCTGCTGCAATCCATTACTGGGAAACATCCATACACTAGACAATTTAGCTTACCCACTTCACCTGTTTTTGGACTTGTGGGGTAAACCGGAGAACTGGGAGGAGAACACAGGGAGAACATACAAACTCCTCACAAAAAAATTACCACTGGCCCAGCCAACTTGAACCAGTGACCTTCTTGTTGTGAGGCAATCATGCCATCGTGCAAATGGCACATCATGCCATTGTGCCATCGTGACACCACGAATCAAAGTTTTATTAAATAAAAATATACATACATACAATATACAAAAGTTTAATTTATGTTTTGTATGATCAAACAAAACTTGAAACTTCTCAGCGTAAACAGTGGGGCTTCAGGAGTAGCATCAGGTTTGTGCATTCACTATTTATTTATTTTTTGGCATGAAATCTTCATTCATTCATCTTCATGTCGGCTTTCTTCCCTTTCGCGGTCGCCACAGTGGAATGAACCGCCAACTCTCTGGCATGTGTTTTATGCAGCGGATGCCCTTCCAGCCGCAACCCATCGCTGGGAAAACATTCACTCTTTTAACACTATGGGCAATTGTTCTTACTCAATTCACTTATATTGCATGTCTTTGGACTTGTGGGGAAACCGGAGCATCCGGAGAAAACCCACACGATCACGGGGAGAACATGCAAACTCCACACAGAAATGCCATCTGCCCCAGCCGAGCCTAGAACCAGCGACCTTTTTGCTGTGAGACGACCGTGCTACCCATTGCACCACCGTGACGCCTATTGGCATGAAATCATGCATTGCTAATGATATTACAGAGACCAAGGACCACTTTTGCAGTGAAAAACGAAAACTGTAAATTAACTATCATTATTGTTAATGTCTGTTTTTTGTTGTTGTGCTAAGTCAATGGACAAATGGAAACTTAATAGAACAATTAGCCAATATAAAACTGTCAATTAAAGAATTATTTAGCTAAATTTAAAAGGAGATCCCAAATCATGAATGGATGGGAGACCCAAATGCACTTTTACCTCAAGATAGAGTCATAGCGAGTGGTACCTCGAGATACGAATGCTTCACGTCACAAAAATTCCAAGATACAAAAGGCCACTCAAAGAATATTTTGTTCCATGGTAAGAAAGTAAAATCAAAGATATGAAAAATGAGCAATTACGTACGCAACATTTGAATATGCGTAGTTGGTGTCTTAAATTTGTGAATATTTTCGTGTTACTTTTTTGGCAAAGCATAATTTTATGGCCATGGTGCTCCTCAGCTACCATCCGTTTTCCTCCCTTACCACCTCCTCCGACGCTTCACCACATTGCCTCACTCGAAAGGTAAGGGTTATTATTTTTCATTTATTTTATTCTGTTTTCATAGTTTTCAAAGTATTCTGCTTGATTTTTCTCTGGTTTTCCATGTTATTTTACATTTTTTGTGTTTGTTTGGCTTTGAATGGATTAGGCATTTACCATGTAAAACTTGCTTCGACATAAGAAAAAATTAGCAACCAAAGTCCACCCCAGAATGGATTAATTTCCTATCTCAAAGTATTACTGTATAGCTATATTGTTTTCAGCTATAGTTAATTACTTGTTTTTTTTAAATAAATGCATATATGTTGCAGGAGTTTATAAGTTACACACAAAAACAGAACAAATCTTGCAATGGGTATCTTTATAGTGGTTGAATGAGGTCTTTCAAACGATGTAGGAAACCGGAACACACAAAATGTCAACCTTCTGACAACTCTTTCTAAAAACATCTGTCCAGTCCACAGCTCTGAAACAGCTTTTCTTGCAGAGTATCTCGCAGAGCACAACCTCTAAATTCAGACAAAACTGTACACTAATCTATTATTAATTGACATAATTTAACATAACATAAAACTCCAGATCTTTTCTGGCCTTCTTCTCACGTTCTCTTAAAAAATAAAACAAGTGCCCGCTGAAGACTGAACTCAGTATCCTCTTTTTTGCAGTTTTGTCATCCGTCCGAATGAGTGTTTTTACTTCTAATCAGCCTTTGTCTCTTTTACAAACACACTCTCATGGATACTTCATTGTTTGACAGGAAGCCTCGTTGAGAGCACAGAAAAGCCTGTCTACACTAGACTTAACCTGAGAGAGGCCCTTGCTGGACTGTTAGGGGCCCTGCTTTTAAACACACATGATTGACGGATGCAGACAACCATTCACTTTCAATGGTTAAATCATCCCAAGCAAGGGCAACTAACGGCATGGAGATTTAATTTTTGTTTGAAATGTGATGTGTAATGCATACCTTTCTGGAGAAAACAAACAGGAGTTAGAAGAAAAGCATGTGACAACTAGAACTTTCACTTGATTGCGAATATTATGTGGTAAATAACAACCTATAAATAAAAACATTTATACAATGTTTGATTCCAAACATTCAGCAAGGTATAATCAACACCACATAAGTCAACAAAAACCCTATTAAAGTCAAAATGAAAAGTGTATATGACAAATCAAAGATTGCATTTAACTATCCTGTGAAGCTCAGGACGTATGAGTGTGTACAGAATCCTGTATAGTCTAGAAAAAAATAATTTCAGTCAGCGGTAATCAGATGCAGATAAGTGATTGCTCTTCCGTTTGCATCGCTCAAACTATCTCAACATATTTAGAGAATGGAGAGTATTCAAGGGTCTCAGAGGCACACTTATAACACCTTTATCTCTCTTTGATGCTAGTCTCTGTGATAGGCTACTAAAATAATTCGCTCACCTTATGTTGCCTCTGGAACAATGCAATATTTAACATTTAAACATTGGAATTCCCAGATCATTTGGAGGGAAAAGTCTGTATACATACACATAACATGATTTTTGATGATTTTGTAGGTTGCATATATGAAGCATTGCTGGTCTTGAGTGGACTGACCGCAAGCTGAATTGTATAGCCTTGCCGGAATGTTCGACTGAGCTATGAGTCCAGGAGTTTCTACACTGCTTCCTGGGACCTAAATCAGACTCACCGAAAATCGTTGTGTGCAAGTTTTTTTTTTTTTTGCTTTTTTACTTCGACCCTGGGGCAGCATCTAAACTCATTCGAGGAGGTCCAACTCAAGGATGTGAAAGATCTGAAGCTGAGTCTTAACCCAGGGGTCGGTGCATCCATTGCCACTAATGCAAATGCACCTCTTGTGCCAAAACTGGCCACCATTTTTACCCATTCTGGGTAGCTTATCCTGGTGCATGTTTCGGTTTGACCTGGTCTCGATTTCTCATCTCTGATGTCTCTGCATAGCCACTGTGGTTCTCCCAGTCAAGACAGAGAGCGGATAAGGATTGAGCGTTGCAGGGTCGTCAACTCACACAGACCGTCCGCCTGCTTTCTGATTATAGAAACCAGCGATGTGAGATCTACGGTGCCTCCACAGAGACTTTAAAGTGGCAAACTGAGAACTGAGAATGCAGGTGTGTAAAAATGCATCCAATATTGTTGAAGCCTCTCAGCCTGAGTCAACCACAGATTGACTACGAATGTTGACATCTTGGGGCCAAGGGGCTCACCACTGTAGATGGCAAATCTTTGGTCCGAGACCCTTGAAGGGCAGCTATCCCATCATAGGGTGGATGTAGCCCTGCCCACCAAGACATAAGTTCTCAATAGCAAGTTAGACAACAACTGAGTGGTTGGCATTTGCAGATTGAACCACCATGCAACATGTTTGATGTGGAACAGATACATTGTGACAGCCTAATCAACTTGGGAATCCCTATCTACGCCTATCCTAGGGAGGCAGTGCCCTTGAGTGGAGTGAGGAAAGACAGGCTAAAGATCCTAAAAGAGATGGGTACCTCTTAAACATTTCTAGCTCTGAGTGATCCTTCAGGCAAAATTGAACAGCCGTCAAGCTGGGAGATATTGAATTCAAGATTTAAATCTCAAGTCACCTCTAACCCAACCTCCCTGGCAAGTCAGGGAAGTATCTCAACCATCTCCTCAGGAGGTCGACCTTCCGTTATTGCTATTTTAGATGATAACTCAGATCACACCCATTCCAGAGCAGAGTCTCATGCAGTATGATGCAGTGAGAGACATTATTAATACCATAGGAACACTTTAATGCTGCCAATGAAATCATCACCATCACCTATATGCGATATGAAGTATTCATCTTATCAAATCTGCAGTCTTATTTAGCATTATTACCAGAATATTTTTAAATAAAAATATTTGAAATACAAATTGTAATAACCGTTAACCCATAACTGTTTAAAAGGTAATTGACCAAAACCTCAATAATTAGTCGAATCCTTTATTTTAGTTGAAACTAACCAAAAGCAAAAAGTGTTTGTAGGGGATTTAGGCACATTCTGATGTTCTGGGAGGGGAAGGGCTGGAGCGCAGTGCATTAATGGCCACTGTATGCCGCTCCTCTGGTATGTCTGCAGAAGCCCTTGGGGAAAGCAGCTGTTCCCGTCCTCTTCACAGATTGTTGGGGGAGGAAGGGTCCTCAATGCATGGTGCAGGTGTCCTGAATTTTTTTTCAAATGGGAATTTCCACTGGAAACCACAGGTATTCAGCTCGCGAATGGTTCAAAACCAACTGGCATTCTGCTACAGGAGCAAAGACACAATATTAAGTCTAAGATCATTTAAACTAATGCTACACGAATTAGGTTGACTGTTCGTTATATATATATATTATTGTAATATGACATAATGCAAAAAAAAAATGCTTGATCATCAGTAGACTTCAGCATGATTACATCAGTGCACAGACTGTGATCACTGCATTGAGAACTGCAGGTGAGAATCAGACTTTTCATAGCAATGCTTCTGAAGGCACTACTAGAGGCTTTTAATCCATTTGCTGTTGATACAGCTCAAAGTAGTTACAATAATATTTGTTATACACAACTTCTAAATTCGTATGAGTACATTGAAAATATATGAGTGAGCTTCATGTTCTCCTGTAATTTATTTTAGAAAGTAGACACAAAAGATGTGATTCAATGATTTGAGACTCGGAATGTAATTCATTTTCCTAACTTTTCAGCTAGATGGCAAGATCTGGTTCATGATTCGCGAGGAACAAGAAATGTCTTTTAAAATAAATGATTTTAAAATAGCTTAATGATTCTGATTTATGGGCAAAAATTTTAAAGAACAACATGGAGGGGATATCGAGAGAGGTCTTTAAGTGAATGTAGGCACACCACACCTCGGATCCAAAGAAGCTGAAGGAATTTGACAGTTACCAACCATTGCACACCATGTGGTCCACGTTTGCTGGTGCTGTATCAAACCTACCTGGAGAAGTGAAATGGATTTTGTTTTATGGAAGCTTAATTTGCACCCCATGCTCAAGCTGTTTTCTCCACAAAATACCATGAGGAGGTTTAGATTTAGAGACTTGTCAGTCTTTTGCAATTAAAATCCCAGCTGACCAAATAGTGATATTCTTTTAACTTGTTCTGGGAGATAATTAGCTTGCATATGGCTGTCTAATCATACTCATTACTTCTCATATTTCAGATGTCTGGTCAGCATGATTATCATTCGTCTGAACAACTAAAGCCCTCCACCACCTATTCACCATTCAGTCTTGTCAAGGAAGTTCCTGACTCTGATTGTCCAATTATAACCCTCCTTTGGACATGTCAGGTAGTATGCTTTAATCCCACAAAAACTTACTTTGCTTGTGCGACTTAAGCTATATGCATACTCATAAATGTCAAAATAATTATGACTGAGGGTCAAATTGGTTAAATATGTCTTGACGATTGCAAACTTTTGTTTACTAATCTAAATGGGAATGTAGAAAGCAATAATAATTGTTTTTGTTATTGGACCAGACAGCATCTTAGCCAGCAAGCCTTTGCAGTGCCAGTGTCTCTCAGGCCAAATAATAATGAGAGTAATAATTACTCATGGATGATAACTGTAAATCATTACATGACCCAACACAGAAGGTTATTTCTGAAGAATGATTCATTGCTGTTCTCCTGTGGGGTGTACGGGGAAAGGTCAGTGCATGGGTATCTCATTAATGTGAGAGGATAGGAACACAAGTGCACACATTTTCACTAAAGTCTTCATCAAACTCGTTCCACTCTACTGCACCTATGAATTGTACAAGCTTTATTACACATTGTCCTATTTTCTATGTAGAAACAGGTTCAGTATTTTATTTCTAAGTCGATTTAAGTACTTTCTCAGAAATCAAAAACAAAAATTATCCAATAGTGTAGTCACAGCGAGGAATATGAATTCTGATTTACAGGGGCTTTTCCTTTTATCAGACTTTTGAAACTTACGTTGATTTCTGGGATTTCTCGCTAGTGCTGCAGTCACACTAATTCCATTGACTTTAGTAGGATCGCATACGAGTTTCAGCCTATGTAGTGAGATTTGGATTCCGATCCGTCAAAGGTTGCCCTGAATTAAACTTTTACTTGGAAAATGGCATCATGAGATGTGAACACTGGATTGGAAATGTGAGAGCATGAGTTTACTGAAAAAGATTTTATTTTTTTATTTTTTTTAAGACTGTAGTATAGATGAACAGAACCTGAGAGAGTGAACTCTGTTGCTGTTCGGATGGATTATTATTATTTTTTAAATCTGGTGGGACTAGTCTTCGCTGCTGCACACCTACGCAGTGGCCACCCGAGCTCTCATACATCTGCTACATGAACAGGTGTCATTAAATCCTGAACAATTGTGCCTATCATGATCTTCTTTTTCAGTTGGTCAGTGAAAAAAGTGAAGGTTGCAGTAAAAAAATATATGCTTCTGTCTTCAATAGTATCTGTGTTAAGTTAATAAACTTGCTTGAACAACTCTGACAACTAGTTTTCCCCACTAAATAATTTTTTTAATAGTTAAAAAGCATTTACTAACCCTCACGAGCTCGTAGTCTGGTCTTTTTGTTACTCTGTGTCAAGGTAAATGTACCAAGGTCTCACATACATACACACCACACACTATAATTTGCTGTAATTTTAGAAAGGTTGTCATTCTGCATATAACTCAAAGTAAATGTCAGAAACTAAGCTTTTCTCCACATGTTTATCAAAGTGGTTGATGGTACCCTAGTGATGATCAACAGTAAGAAAAATACACATTTTACCTCTTTCACATCTTGACTTTAAGGAATCATGGAGTTAAAATAAAAAAACTAAATACACCTAAAAATGGATGAAACCCAATGTTACCAATCTTTCATATATACAAAAATCTAGTTCATAATTACCTTTTATATGTAAAATTACACCAATTATGTGACATCAGTTATGAATTTAAAATAAAAAGAGTAAAAATACATTGTTAAAAAACATTTAATAATTTTGGTCTATATTACACACTTCGCACCCCTGCCGTAAGTTTGTTTGTTTTTTCGCCTGTAAACAGCCCACGTCTTTGTTTTCAATCTCTTCTAGTTTAGCGGGGACGTTTTCGGGGTTGGGGTTTATCGAGGGCGTTTAGATTTGGTGTGTGTGTGTGCACGCAGAATCGTGTGAGTGTGTGAGTTTGTGCCTGCAGCGGCGCGGTTCATTTCAGTTGTGAGCTTAAAGTGTGTTTAATTTTTTTGCATTATTGTTTAATTGTTTTGATACTTCTGTTTGGATATGTTTGTTGGTTGATGGTTTTGTGGTTTACTTTACAAGTCTTCTTTAACTTGAGTGTGTTTAGTTTGCTTTATAATCTGAAGGGTATGTTTTTTCGATGCTTGTTTTATTATAGTTTTTTTTGTCTTCTGATAGTTTCTTTAGAAAGAAAAGTATATTTGTGTTTTTGGAAACCTGTGTATTTGCTTATGTTTGAATAAATTTGTCATTGACCTTCTTTACGTTGTTGTTGTTGGTCAATTCTCATCTGAACCTGGGTAATCTCCACTCTCTTCTTTTTTCTCAATGTGCGCTTCTTGAGCTAATGTTAATCTAAAGGTCAAGGGGCGTAACATTTAACTGGGTTTTGGAAATTTTTGCTAAAAATCATTCCATTTACTGAAACAAAGACTAATGTATGGCCAGATTTATATACAGAATGAGCACAAAAAGAGGACTCAAATGCCCCCAACAACACATAAGGGTTATAGCATAGGTGCTTTTTGGTTCAGAATTCTGTTCCCGACCATGACAATGTGTCCTAATGGCATTCATGGTATGTTGGATTTTGTTTAAAAATGGGTGCGGGTTCACCCATGTAAATAGATCGTTCCTTGTGTCCTGTGTAGTGTGAATGTGATTTGTATATAAAAATCATCCTGGCTACCATGATAGCAAGGTCAAGCTAGGCTGTTAACTGATTGGCTGCCCTCTTCTATCTCTCATAATATTTTTCAGCTATAACTCATGGAAGTGAAGTGCAAAATGACGTATGTGCTTGTGTGTAAACAGATTTGCATCTGCAAAACTAGATCCACAAATGAGTAACATAAAAGTTTTACTTTTGGATTTTTATTTGTAGCAACGAGAAATTCTCGACTCAACTTGAAATTCATTTTCTGCTTTAACACTCAACTACAAACTTATTTTACTATTTATTAGCCTTATTTGCATTTGTAAACTATATATTTATTAAAATCACTCTGTCCATGTCCATCATCAGAGAGGAATGGATGAGACGTCTGTCTATAAAACCTAGAGAAGCTCAAATCATCATCCCAATCAGTTCCCATCACATTCTTCTCTGTAACCTCTTCTCTATCCTCAACCTTCTGACTCCTCGCTGTCCTCAAACGCTTTGTGTGTGTGACGTTTTTCTCAGGCTTGTGTCACATTGATGGTTTACTGCTGCTTGTTTTAAATGCGTAAAGGTCATGATCACCACTTTAAATCATGCACCAAACTGCCCTTTGTTCCATTAAAACATGTCTGAAGAACCAGAACTTCCTTAAAAGCATGATTATAAAGAACAGCATGCCGAGTGTAAAGCCGGTCAGATGCTTTTGTCTTAACTGTATTCTCTCGGGTTGCCCAGGCACTGCATGATAAATGGATTAATGTAATTACTCACAGCGCTGCCCACATTCTGGAAGGCGGGTGAAAATTGAGATTCCACAAGGGCCCTTTTGCTTATCTGAGAGTGGGAACATCCGACTTGGCTTCTGGCTAAACTCCGAGGGAAGATCCTTGATTCATAACAGCGTGTTTTTTGTCACAGGGTGGTCTCACATTTCCACTCATGTCAAGTGAATTATACTGGGTGTTTGGAGAGGAGCTGAGCTTCTGCTGCAGTTTTACCACACCTCTGGGGATAGCTCAATAGATGAAGCTGTTTTAAAGCATTTTACATGCAACATTAGGACAATTTATGGTTAAACTTGGTTGTAAAACATGATTCATGCTGGAAGTGGATATGCAGGGTTTAATGTGCAGGCTTATTTCCAGAATCTAATTAGATTGCTGCTGCGGGTTTCACAGACAGATATCACTGAGCAGGAAAATAAGCCATGTATATGAGCGTAAACTGAGCAGTTAATGCAATTAAAGGTTCAGGAATGTATTTGGGGGAAAAAAATCCCATTATTAAAAAAGACAGAATAGTAGTATCATTCAGTTAAAGATGGTTCTGAGATAGCGAACCCATCAGGGAGTTATCATGTGGTCAAAAATATTAAAAAAAATAAAATAACATAGCAAAATATGTGTAAACAGTCCAAAATGAAAGGGTAAAAATGAGAATTACACTGACCAAGTGAATTCAGTACCCACTTCATAAGTAAATAATTTAACAGCTCAAAGGTAAACTAACCCTGAGCAATGGTTGTATGTATTCATATTGGCCAGGCCCCTCCCCTTGGCTGAACCACTCCTAATTACAAGCGTAAACAGAGTTGGTCTATTTAAAATGAAAATAAATACAAACATACACCTGTCATTATTGTTCAGCACAACATAATCGCTCAAACTGAGAATTATAACAACTATGATTTGAAACATAAAGCATTAACACAAAAGTCTACAAAACTCATCTACAAATAACCAATGGGTTGGCTGACTTCTGAGCACTGCACTAGCTTGGTCCCGCCCCTTTTGAACAATAATTGCAAGCAAGTTTGTTATTAGCACTACATTGGGGTAGGTAGAAATGTGGCTTTTCGACAACAACTCTTGCCCAACAACTAATTTATTACAAATATTTATTATACATGTACATGATTTTATATTTTATTTGAACACGAATCATTCAGAGTAAATATTGAAAACTAAATGCATGAAAAAGGATGAGTGTGGTTATTGACTATGTTCTTCTTTTTCTTTGTGCAAGTTAAGTGGAGTGGTACCTTCATGCGACCAGCACAAGTTGTTTTCTTTGTGTTCCAACAGTCAGACTGCCTTGCACTTCCCGAACTGGTGGTTGCCTGTGTAAAATAGAAAGATAACGAGAAAAGTAGAACAAAGGAGCGGAACAAAAGAAAGGTAGGGCTAAGCAGGGGAATCAAGTAGCGATAAATAACTCAACTCTGATCTTAATAACATCTACCACTACTAGACGGGAACTAGAATATTTAATCAGTGGTGGAAAGAGTACTGAAAAATGATACTAAAGTAAAAGTACCAATACCTGCCAAAAAACGAAAGTAGAGTAAAAGTAACTGATCTAAATAGTACTCAGAGTATGAGTAAAAGTAGCCCTTCTGAAAAGTACTCATGAGTAGTGAATATTGCACTGCAAAATGATTTAACTTTATATGCATTAACTTAAAAATGTACAGTACATGAGAGCGACATTCTTAAAATGTTTCTAAGTATAAAAAATTCATTTTCTTTCCCCCCAACAGTTTTATTGCCAATCGAATGCACTGAATAATGAACCTGCAATCAGTTAACAGTTGTACAGAAATCTTCTTTTTAATGTAAAAACATAAAATTGAATGAAACTGAAATGAATAGTCCAGACAAATAATAGACATTAAAAATACAAGGCGCCCAGAACCTAAAAAGGTGCTCACATACAGCAAAAACAGGCATGAGTGTGTTCAGTTTTTTCACCAAAGGAAATGAGTGAAGCAATCCCATTTCTTCAAGCACAAGCCATAAAAGTACTCACCCAATGCACTGTTGTTCAGAACTTAGATAATGTTTTAAAAGAGAAATAAAAAAAATTCAGAGGAGGGCTAAACATTTTCCCTCAACTGTACATAATATGTATATGTCATTTATTACAGCTGAACCAATAATACGCTGACATAGAAGGTTGATACCCCATCTAAATCTGTGAACCCATGGGATAAAAATCTAGCTTTTGGAATTGGTTAAAAAACATTCAACTTTGACCGCACCACAAGCCAAACTCGTGCAGCAGTAACATTAAAACAGTAGGCTCTGCATAAAATGTGTGCAATGCGCATATATTTAAAACATGTATGTGTTCTTAAATTATCTCTTGAACATGAAACTATTTAAGACATTTCCTGGCACTCAATTTCCTGGTTCATTAATAGTGCTGCATGTTTCATTTCTGGTCTGTTTCCTGTGTACTTCTGTGTTTTTGTTGATAAATGACCATCTATCACCTCCTCCCTCTTTTGGATACTTTTCAGACACCCATTAGGTTGAGCATGAGATTGAGCATGCTTTTCAGAATGCTGGTCATCCACACCACCACCATCTACGCTTCAGACGCTAGGTCCATTTTTAAACAAACTGGGAAAAATTCATTGTATTTTAATACACCATGTTGCAGAGTTCATGATAACAATTAAACACACTTATATAGATTGTCATGTAATCAAACCAATTCTAAGTTCATCTTTTTTTTTACTGCAAGAGAATTAATTTGGAACCCAACCAAGTTGTGTGCTCTACATAATAATGGAGATATCTGCTCATGCACGTCCTCTTCTCTCTGGGCGAAAGAGTAGTTTCAGTTGTTACGTATCTTTTCCATCTTCATTTTCAATCTGTGCATTTTTGTTGTTCAGGTCAACCCACTTTATCTCAGACCATGAATATGAGTCAGAAGACGAGCTTTGTAGTCTTAGACCACATCACTGCTGACATCCTTTTGTCAACATGTTATTCACATTTTTTCCATTTGTTCTTGAATTGTTCTAGAATCTCCCTTCAAGTTGTTCACAGTTTAAAATTCAGAATAAATGAGTGTTAAATAAAGAAATGTAAATTGCTGCCTTCGTCCAAATTTAAGACTGAGATTCAAGTGATCGTAACTGGGATGAAGAAACAGAAGAAGCTTTAAGGCCATGTCCGCACGTTCTGGTCATTTTTTTTAAACTTGGTCCACACAATAAATGTTAAAACGTTTCTAAATGTTGAACCATATCGACCATATATGTATTTATCTACCATAGATAAATAGCAAAAGTGCAGTTAAAGCGATACTCTACCACAAAAGTGTAAATGTAATAATTTTCTTGTTTGCTCTTCCGCTGACAAGGAAAGTGTCAAGAATAGAGAAGTAAAAGTAAACGGTTGGGTAACAGCAATCTGAGCCTAGAACGCTCCCGCAGACGTATGTTGAAGGGGTGGAAGGGTGAATAGCTTACACAAACTTTGTACTTATATACTGATTTAGTAATGAGCTATGAAAGCTGCTAGCCGAGTACAAAACAAGCTCCTCCGAAAATTATGTTAAATGATTAAATAATCTCAATAATGATCTACCTTCATATCGTTCTAGACTCTTGAAGGATGTGTTCATCCTCTGAACACATTTGTAGATATTTGTATATATTTGTTAGTGGAGCTGTTTGTATTGTAATTGTATATATGTATTGTATCTGTATAAAATGTTGTATATATTTGTATATATGTTTGTATTATATTTTGATATAATTTATGGGCAGCGGTCTGGTGGATAAGAAGATCCATTTGAGATCGAAAGCTCGCTGGTTCGAACCCAAGATCCATTGAGTTGAAGGTAGTGTATGTGATGAAACACTTGCTCTCCAACCTTCGACAACCACAGCTGTGGAGTTCTCGAGCAAGGCACCAGTTTCCTGACTGCTCCCCGTGTGCCACAGCCATGGCTGCCCACTGCTCCGGGTGAGTGTTCACTGTTGTGTGTGTGTATAGCTGTGTGTGTACACTGGGATGGGTTAAAAGCAGAGCCCAAATTCCAGGTATGGGTCACTCAAATTTGACCAACTAGTCACTTTCACTACGTAATCCTGTAGGGCTGTGACTTAAAGGACTAGTAAACCTTAGAGGCGCAATATAGCGCATGTTCATTTTTTATGTTTTAAGCATGTTTGCAGGTGCTCTCTGCTACCGTTCATCATGTGTTCCATCAGGGGTGCATACATGTTGTGTAAGTATTATTTTGAGACATGAATAGGAACTGGATTGGTCCTTTAAGGTGTTCAGGTCCTTTATTTTGTTCAGATTTTACAATCAGTGTTCCCATCTCAGGGAATTTTTTTTTATCTAACCCTTGATGACAGATGGAGGCATCTGATGGAGCTTTAAATACTTTAAATTCTGTCATTGTAACTGTTACAGCCCTTTTGCATTACATCCTAAACAACTTTTTGCCATGCCTTTAAGTTAAGTTAAGATAAGTTGTTAACAAAAGTATGTGTAAGACTAAAGAAAATACTGCTGTTATTATAAAATAATCAATATGCAATTCTTTGCTATTTATGCTCTCCAAAAAAAAACTTGAGACCGCAATAGAGTCTAACAAGAGTAGTTGATAAGTCACAGGGCAGTTTTCTCTTCATTTCTGAGTGAATACGTGAGATTCCTCTTTTCTTAAGTCATGGTTATCTGCTGTGTTGTTATCTTTGCTTGTCAAATCAATAAGAAGAACCAGAAAGCAAACAAAACGTCCAGCGTTGTCTGACTCTGCGGAGATTATTCACTGTCAGATTGAGCAATGCCTAAATCTATTTCATGAACAGATTAAAACCACGTTTACAGAGCTCCTTTGAAGGGGATCAATCTTTGTCTGGAGCTTTTTCATCTGCTCCTGGTTTCATTTTGATCAAGTATGAGGTTAAAGTTCAAAGTTAACCATTTAATCAATATGACTAAGGCAGCTAGAGGAGAGTTGATTGAGGTTGGAAAAGGATTTGCAAGGAAAACATAAATACACTTCCCCTGTATATTTATTTATTTTCACATCAAGAAAATCAAGTTTTCAGGCACCCAATTGATTTACTTTAACATTCTGAATGAATTAAAAGCCATGTAAAAATAACAGAAATATAAATTTCCACATATTTTTCTCAAGGATCTCTCTGATTTTTTTTTTTGTAAATTGTGTTTTAATCAACAGGTTTAAGTTTATACTTAATAGAAAAAAATAATGTATTTCTAGCACGATGACTACAGAAGCTTTAGTATACTTTTAGGTTAATTATTTGGGTTATATTAATATTTATGTATTTTTTACAAACTAATATAATACAAA
This sequence comes from Danionella dracula, assembly GCA_900490495.1. Taxonomy (NCBI): domain Eukaryota; kingdom Metazoa; phylum Chordata; class Actinopteri; order Cypriniformes; family Danionidae; genus Danionella; species Danionella dracula. Next base: position 1,908,266 of record UELW01000004.1, on the reverse strand, counting down.
CTTATAAACTCACAATATTCATCGCCATTGCCTGTACCATTAAATCTAAATAGTTCTCCCACCTCAAATCCGTACCTATAAAAATTAATAGATGGGATATTGTGGAGGACAAATACTCAAACTTCTGAATATTTTCTTTTAACTCCTTACGTAACATCATAGATTTTTATATCAGACTTGCTACGTTTCTGTATGAAGTTTGTGTATTTTCCTAACGACAGGGCTTTTGTTAAAGCAAAACTATTTGAATCTCTGCTAAAATTCAAGCAGCAAATTTTCACATTCACTCTTTGGACAATACACTCACTAACATTATATGGAAAATAATAAGATGAGGTCAAGTGTCCATGAAGTAAAAGCAACTGCAAACTTGATAAGACAACATTTTTAGATTTTAGAGTTTTTTTCCCGTTGTATATTCATTTCTGTTGCTGTCATAGTCTTTTACCTTTTTTTGTTACTTTTTTGTCACTATCAGTAATTAGAGGATCTTGGCTACATTACCTCTTGAAACTGTGCAATTACAAACCCATGCCAAATATTGCACAATGCTAAAACTGTTGTCTCAAAATCAATTCTGCAAAGTTTCACTTCACTCTTCATTCAACACACCTGCTCCCACTAATTAAGCTTGTTTGAAGCTTCTGGTTTGTGTCTTAAAACAGGGTTGTAACAAAAAGCAGGAAACATGGTCCTCCAGGAATTGACTTTCGAGACCCCTGATCACTAAAAGCACTAGTTATGAAAATAAATAACTTATAACAAAATGTTATCTTAGTGTATATTTAACCTTTACTCAGTGAGGGTTTGTGCAGTTGTAACATTCGATTAATGGGATTCTAGAATCTATAGAATAGAACCGTAATATAAAATACCATGAAACTAACAATTGTTCCTCGTTAAGAATCCCTTAAATTTACTCCTGTCTATAAATAATTAGCTTTATGTTTTATGTTTTTCCTCACAGCTGAAGAAAGAATTCTAAATATAGATGAAAGTGGTCTTGGTGGATTTTTTTTTTATTGGACAATTCGATTTTTTTGTGTGTGACCTGGCTTTTCTTGAGTGTTTTTTTTTACAAACAGACCTATTGATGATCTTTCCAAAAGTTTGATCTGTCGTAAATGTGTAAAGATACAATTCTGTTATTTTTTTGTTTCTAAAAAACACAGTTTAGTTCATATTAGGGAACATAATCTCCACAAATACTGCGGTTTCAATTTATGATCCTCCAGCTCACTGTTAAATATAAACATGCACAGGTGTAATCTATGGCCAAATATTTTCAAGATATTCAAAACTAAAAAAAATTGAGAATTCTGGTAATAGTGCTATTAATGTTTTAACACAGTCCGTTTATTATAACTTGAATAATACATTTCAAATCTTTACAGATTTTTTTTTGTGCAGAAATCACACAAAAAAATCTCTCCACATCATCTGGCCCTGCATATAAATGTTATTTTGTATTATTTGAAATGAGTAGGAAATGTTCACTTGTCTTTTTTATCAAAATAAAAACGAATTTAAAAAGTTTGACTCATATATTTAATTTGCCATTCTGTGATATGAATCCCTGGGCTCTGATGTAACTGGGTTCTCATGTGTCAAGTGCAAATGTTATGTGAACAAACAAAATTCTAAAATAACTCATCTGAAATTTTCAGATAGTTAGTTTTTGGACGTTGGAAATTTTGTACTAATTATAGACTTGCTGTTCCCTCTATTTCGATCAAATCACAAACATTTAACCATTTATACCTTTAATAAATCGTATACGTTTCGCATCTGTGATTTCTTGTTACCAGACTGAAAGCTGGCTCACGTGCACGCGCTCACTACGATCCCAGTGTGTCCAGAAGGCGGCGCTGTTGAAATTATTAAAAAAACTAAAGTTACTAATTATTAACTTATCTTTCATTAAAGAGCTTTAATCCCCCTATCGTAAAGTAATAAATGGTAATGTGTATACAGCACGTGATAAAACGTGTATAATGTAATAAAAGAACCTGATTACCTGATTAGGCTTTTTAGATTTATAAAAAAACATGTTTTCATTGTAGAATTCTTATTGAACAAACACAACAAACTCATGGAAAAACTCATTATACATATCACATAAGTAAGAAAAAGCTTACTGTAAATGCATTTCAGTACGAAATTGCATGTTTTAAGATGTTAATCTTATTAATGGCTGCGGAAATAATTCCACTATCAATACCATTTGTTCATGGTTAACCTCAAATCCAAAAGGCCATTTTTGCACTGTAAAAATAAAGTGACAGTTAATTTACTTAATATTTTAATGTAAATGTCCCATAGCCTCGAGGAGTTTTTTTTTCTTATTATTTTATTCCTTTAAAAACTTGCAAACATCTATTGATGATCTCCTATATGCATCAGAAAACTATGTACAGTAAATAAAATGCTTTTGAGAGTTGTTCTGATGAGCTTGTTATTTTTGATAGTTTTGTCATTAAAGATTCAATTTAAAATTGGGGGAGGGGATCGCATTTTGTGAGCGTTGCTTTATCTCTGTTTAAGCTATCAAATAATTAACTGATCATTCATTTAATGTAAAATCTTAAATATTCCTCTCACTATCTTTAAATATGGAAATTTCGGATGAGTTCGTAAAGCATTCATTCTGCTTTTTAGTGTTCATTTCAATGTCAGTTTATAACATTTTAAGCCTGTGTAAAACCACACAACACTTTAAAAACATATTCGATTCCGATTACAAAGTTGAAAAGTAAGTTTTTTTTTTATTTATATATTTTTTTCTTAGTTAATACTTTAAGCGACCAAAACCACTCAAAAGGAAAGGGTTAACCCTGTCCTCTCTGACAGTCAGCTGACAGAAAAGTTTGGCTTTCGGAAATCTTATGCTAACGAGCTATCGTTCCACACATCCGATTGGCTAGTTTTAGCCGTGACGTCACATGCGCTATAAAACTCAGCAATGCTTTTAAACTGTCCCGTCTCGTTGGCCCGTTTCAAACGTTCTTTGCAACATTTGTGTCCTTCACCTGACTGAGGGGAATGGAGCGTCCCAAGTGTTGAAAGTGCCAAAATCCAGTCGATCCATTAAAGCCCCGTAAAAGATCCGCCGCTCCTGTGCCATCTTTAGAAAAGTGCAGGATTTCCAAAAACGATCCAATGTTCTCGTGCCACCTTCAGCGAGGATAACCCCGTGAAGCGCTTACCGTCAAGAACTCAAGCTGGCTCTCTCTCTCCCGCCCCAGCTCTGGAGGACGCTCAGCACCAAGAGGATGGCATCAGAACTGGCACCCGACCTGCCCACCGGTCCCCTGGCCATGGAATATGTTAATGACTTCGATCTGATGAAGTTTGAAGTGAAAAAGGAGCCGCTGGAGCCCGAGCGCAGCAGCAGCCCAGTGCAGCCGCATGATCGCCGGCGGATCGCTCTCCTCCACGCCGATGAGCACGCCCTGCAGCTCGGTGCCGCCCTCGCCCAGCTTCTCGGCGCCCAGCCCGGGCTCCGGGGCGAGCGAGCCGAAGGCGCATCTGGAGGACTTCTACTGGATGAGCGGCTACCAGCAGCAGCAGCTGAACCCGGAGGCGCTGGGCTTCAGCCCCGAGGACGCGGTGGAGGCGCTCATCAGCAGCGCGCATCCTCTCCAGAGCTTCGATGGATACGCGAGGGGCGCGCAGTTTGCGCATGGCGCGGCCGGGACGGGAGGCGGCATGCCTGGGGAGGAGATGGCGATGGTCTCCGCAGTCATCGCCGCGCAAAACGTCGGCTCTCACCACCACCACCACCACCCGAGTCCCGGCAGAGGTATCGAACAATTATACTCCGGTAAAAGTTCAAGTTTGTGAAAATATTTTAGCATTTGCAACCGTCTCGCTTGTCAGTTTTGCCCCGTTATAGTTATCCTGAAGGTGTAGCTTTTCATAAGTACAGTTACATTATGTGCAAAGCGATGTTAGTAGCTACATTTATATATTTGTAATTCTATTACAATCTACTAAAACAACATAGATAAACATGAGTTACACTAGTTTTCTTCTTAATCACAGATTTCTGCCATTGATGAGCATTTCTAGCTAATTTACTACTTTATGTTGGGCTACTTCTACTTTTTAAAACTGTATTTAATTTTTTTATTTACTTTGGGTCTGTGTGACCGGTTGTAATTTTTTATCAAGATATTAGTGTTTTTTTTTGCCTCATGTGAATTAATCTGTATTAACAGGAAGTACATGCGTCAGTTTTTTGTAGTGTCTGATTTTGTTGATGTAAAATATAAAGACAGTGCATCCACAAGAGCTGAGTAACAAAAATATAACATATCTTGTGTGAAGAACTTCTTTACACTTTAAAAAAGATTATTTTCTGAATATAATACATTATAGTAGAAGTAACCACATCTTACCAAACGTTTTACATAACTTGCCATTTTGTTTAATGCAAACTTTTAAAAAGTTTTTTTGGGATAACATTTGTCATGCGTTTACGTTTACAAAAAAGTACAAGGACTTGTGAATATATTTACAGGAAACATCTTTATTATTATTATCATCGTCATTATTATTCCTATTTATTAACTTACTTTAGTTGTATTTGTTTCCAAGAGGTTATTGCTATAACTGATGCTTTTGTTTTCTTATTCATTACATGAATGTATATATGCATATATGCATTTAGAAGACACTTTTATTGAAAGGGATCTACACTAGTGGGATAGAAAATGTGCAATTTGTTACAGAGGGAAAGTCAAGCTCAGGCAGTTCACATAGAGGTTGTCTCAGCTGATCAATAAAACATGGAAGCAAGGAGTAATCAGAAGAAAGGTAAAGAATAATTATTTACAAAGTAAAAATAAATCTATTTAATAAAAACATGTCCTGCATTGTTGATAAATTTCTTCTAAAGCATGTTCTAAATTAATGTAGCACTATTACACTGTTACACTTATCAGCTTGCTATTTCATTAATCTCACAACATAATTGCTTGTTAGCAATTACTTTTAAAGAATAGTATGTCATTTAGCATCATGTGACCTGTTAGGGTGGCAGAAAAAAAAAGAGTAAAAAATGGTACATAGAAGAAACCGTTAACTAGATGATGAAGATACTTGAGGGTTGGAGACATCCAGTAGCGTTAAGTTCCCAACAATCTTAAAGCATTTATTTTTTTACCCCTTTATTTAATTGTTTATTTTTTGTTATAAACGGTACATTGTGTGGGACTCCATCTTGTCATGCTGTACTTTACTTTTAAACCACAGTTCAATATGAACCTCCGGTTAACCATAGTTTTCAATTTGACTATATTATTTCAATGTCAAATACTAAATAATCATATTTTATAAATGTATTAGTCAATTAACAAATTTGACATTTAGACAGCACATCCAGCTCTTTTTACCAAACATGCTTGTAAATACTTGTGTGGTTGATAAGTTTTTCTTTCTTCAGTATCGTTTAACAGTGGGTCCTCATAGACTGAAAGGTGATCACTGATTGGTCGTTACAGTCTGTGGTGTTCACTGATTGGGTATTTGCAGGAAAAGAGGTGTTTCTTTGACAACCTCCAAATTTCCCTAAAGATGTATAATAAGAACTTTTATTTCATAAAAAGAAATCACATTTAGGATTTGGTAACAGGAGTTTTTTAAGCGAATCAATACGTTTAACCATGATAGCCGAGTGTGAGGTGAATTTGCTTTCTTACACGTTTGTTTACACACACACTATACTATATATATATATATATATATATATATATATATATATATATATATATATATATATATATATATATATATATATGTTAGCATGGGTGCGTATATGTTTAGGGGCGTGGCCCTTGAGTGATTGGCATTAATTCTTTATTTTACAGAAAACATTTTTTTTTTTTCATACAAAAAATATTTTAGGAGCATCAGATCTATGAAATTACGAAACTGGAAAGTTGTAGTAATACATCTTAAAAGTTGATTATTTGGCTGTTTTAGATATTATTAAAAACATTTTTATTATGCTAACATTTTGAATACTCAAATGCCTATGTAATAAAATGCTAAATTTTTTAGCTTGTAATCTGCTACATAGATTTACACAAAAGTTCACAAATAAATGTCAACAATAAAGTGTTAATGTTGCTGTTTACTCTGTGGTTCAGTGTTTCACGATCTTTTGATCAAAAGATAGATGTGAGATCTCATCTGTGTAAACTCAAGATGTAATTGGGTACCACGCTCTCTGTTTCCAGGCGACCTCTCCTCTGGATCCCACCACGCAGACGACCGATTCTCTGACGACCAGCTGGTCACCATGTCCGTGCGCGAGCTCAACCGGCAGCTCCGCGGCGTCAGCAAAGAAGAAGTGATCCGACTCAAGCAGAAGAGAAGAACCCTGAAGAACAGGGGCTACGCACAGTCCTGCCGCTACAAGCGTGTCCAGCAGAGGCACATCCTCGAGGGTGAGAAGAGCCAGCTGGTGCAGCAGGTGGATCATCTCAAGCAGGAGATCTCCAGACTGATGCGCGAGCGCGATGCCTACAAGGAGAAGTATGAGAAACTGGTGAGCAGCGGCTTCCGAGAAAACTCCAGCAGCAGCGACAACAATCCTTCGTCTCCGGAGTTCTTCATGTGAGTTGCATTGAGAGAGACAAACTGTTGATTCTTACTTGTTTCGGAGGCTCCTCATGCAACCATTTTTTTCCTCTTCGTGAAAATGCGTGTTTTGCAACAAGATGCTGAACTTCATTTTATGTTTTGCATTTTTATTTCTGCCAAGTGAGTTTCCTTTTCTTTCGTGACCAAACTCAGCAGATCACCCTCATCCCATGCTTGCTGTTGTACCAGCGTAGAAGTGTATAGAAAAGAAATACAAGTACTTCTGAAAATATTTTTTCAAGAAAGAGTAAAAGTCAGAGAGCCAAAGTAAAGTTTCAAATCACCAAAACAACTCCTTATGATTGGCTTACGTGCGTTTGGAACTTAAACTCACTCTCGTATTGTAAAAATATGAAATATTTTAGAAGAAAAACAGTTCACGTAGTTACTTCTTACTTCTGATCTGGATTAAATAAAGACAAAATGTGCTCGCAGGTGTTCAAAAAAAAAGTGTAAGTCAAAATACGGGGCAGTTTTTGGTGTATTCCACTAGTTTGAAGTAAAAAAATCCTCCTCGCTTGTTGTAAACATCTCTTAAGTCACTCATACGATTGGATATTATTCAGATCAGAAGAAAATTCTTGATTTACTTATGAATACTGAAGTTAACTTGCTTTTTACTTGATTATATATCGCCGGAAGTACTTGTTCCTCTTTCTACCACTACAATAAATCTCCTTGTGCAACCTTTATGTTTTCCTTAAAGAAACTATATTTTACTGCCGAGCGTCATTCATGTTATGCATTTTTATTGCTGCCAAATTCGACGTTTGCTATTTTTTCGGCCAAGCTCAGCGGAACCCATCCTCATCTCATCTGCTTGCTCTTGCCCTATTGCTGTACAGACATGATTGCTTCCCTGAAGCGCCTGCATGCTGGACATGTATGGTCTTTTGTTCTTTGTTGCTCTTTTTTATGAACAATGAACTTGGGACTTTATGAACAATGACTTGGGAGCATGGCATTCATACTTGTTTTTCATTTCCCATCACTTTCTTGTTTGGAGTACGGACTATAAAGTGACCGGAGCATCATTCACAGCATTCATGCAGGTTCCACACAGAGGAGCAGGAAGCCTCCTGGGACTCAACTCGTGTTCTCAAGTGCTTCCGGAGCGCGCTGGAACTTACTCCATGTTTGATTTTTGAAATCAGTCAGTCGAGGGCAGCTCACACCACGGCTTGGAGCTTAGATGAGCTGAGTTTGTGAATCTCTGAAGTTAGAGTAGAGCTGGATCATGCCTATCTTGAGTGTTTTGCCGCATGTGCTTGCCATGAAAACTCCCGTTTTCACTTCCTATCATTTAACGCCAAAGTATTAAGTTATGCTTACAAGTTTAATGTATAATGATAAAACCATACTTAAAAAAAGAATAAAATTAAGAGAGAAGGGGGCAAAATCTGAAAAGTCGGATGGAGGAAAAGCAGTTAAAGCATGCTTTCAGGAAAAAAAAGACACAAAAGAGATGTTTGATCGCTGAGTGGTTTTAAAGTACAATTTAAAACAAAACAAGGAAAAGATTGAGAAATAGTTGAAGGTGATTTTAAGCAGCTCTCATAAGAAAAAATCAAGTCTGATCTGGAATGAGTTGCACTAAAGGAAATTTGTAGCTAATCGCAAACTGGAATGGATCATAGATACTAAAAGGTGCTTGTCGTTGCTTAACTAAATGATTTTTTATAGTGTCTTCCTTGTTAATAAATATTGTTAAATGCCAATAATGTAATCAGTGTCTGGACATTGTTTATGGTCAGGGATTGAGACCCTGATTGTATAAATTCAGGTTATCTTCAGTAAATAAGTTTTTCGTTTTTATATATTTTGCTGTGCAAAATTATTTTAGCCACTAACTATATGTGACATTCTGCTTATTTTTTCATTTCCTCGATATATGCAATAAAATGCAACATAAAGTCTGCTTTCTCTGGAGGTATTTATTAATGTTTATTGGCTTTTTAACAGTCGCTCTCAATCATGGCTCTACGTTATCCAGTGCACGCATTGCGCATATCTTTTGATTGTCAGGCTGTTGATTGAGTATCGCTGGCTCTTATCACAGAGGTGTTTATCTGTCTGTGAGCTCATTTTCTCTGATTCTCAGCTCTAAGAAACTCGTGCCTGAAGCACATGATGTTTGAGTTCAGGCCTGGGGTTTTATGGCACACAATGCTTTTCAAATCCAAAGTTCGACGTCTCTGAGTAGTGGACTTTGTTTTGTGTCAGTTGCCGTTTGAGTGAAGTCTCAGCTTTAGGTTTTTTTTTTTTTTTGAGCGATGTCAACAACACGTGAGGAGTCCAAGGAGGTGCTTGAGAGTGGTGAAAGAGGTTTATAAAAGTGAAGAGCAAGATTTGAGTGAGGTCAGATCAGTTCAAAATAAAGGGTTTTTGATGGAAACAAGGACCTTAATTCATATTTAAATATTATTTAAGGTTGTTGTTCATCCCGAGTGTGTTTACACTCTTTTTAGCAAACTGAAAAACATGAGAGCAAATTATCTTTTTTTTTTGACAATCTTATTTGGATCTTTTAAAAGTTTTTAATTCAACTTAGTATGTTTTGTTTTATAACTTGAAATAAAAATGTGTAAAAAAATTTTTTTAGAGAAAACCTTATAAACAAAATAATATGAATAAATTTTCTTGGCAATTTTCTATTAATCAACTTTGCAAATAATTAATTTAGTTACCTTAAATAATTTGTAAAAACACATACAAAAATGTAAAACATAAAAATATAATCATTAAAAATGTTTTATTGCACATAAGAATTCCGACCTACCAATCAGGTTTTGGGTTCTTAAGGCTATCTTTTCAGTAGTTATAACGTTTTTATTAAAGTTTGATTTATTAAAAAAAATAGACAATAGCATCTAGAAATGTTTTTTTTTGCATCTGCCGTTGAGCTAGTGTTTTGGTGAAAGTGTTTCCACATCCTGTGTCTCAGCGAAACTTTTTCCACGGTTAGACGTTTGACCAAAACTGTGCTGCAACCAATAGATCCAATCATCCAAATAAAGGTCATATGTTGAATACACCTCTTGATAGTCTCCTATAAAGAACATCTGATGAACTTTGCTTGATCTATCGCAGAAAGCTAAAGAGAAATACCTGAACCTCTCTCCTGTCATTTTCACACCTTCTAAAAACCCACGAGTTTACTCGATGCTGAAATATAAAGATTTATGTGTTTTAGAGTTCCCGGATGAACTTATTTTTCACAAATTTAGCCACCATACAGTTGCCCACACTGAAAAAAATAAATGATAAATGCTTGTTTATTTTTTCAAATTTTTTCGAATTGGTCTGTTTTAATGGTTTACAGGGATTTATTTCTATTTTGAAACTCACGTTGCATTCTGGAATAGTCAACTGATTGAACAGGTGCCATTATATCCTGAACACGCTTAGTAACTTCTTTTTCATTTGTTCAGTGAAGGTGAAATGCATAGTAAATTAAGTTTCTGTCTAAATAGCGATCATGCACGGTTAATGCAATGTAATCGCATACTGAATTAAAGTTTTTTTTTCCTCTTTGTGCAGTGCGCAGGACTAAAAGCTCTGGTGATCCTTGGCTCAGAATTCAAACCCACACACGACAAATTTTCCATTTCTTGGGTCACATTTTTACAAGAATGATAAAATACAGAAATAATGTTTGAAAATAAAAAATTAACAATTTAATTATTTACTTCATTAAATTTACTAAAATAGAGAAAACAAAACATGAAAGCTCCCAGCAATTTTCTTTTCACTTACTCAGTATTTTAACAGAATAGTTTTACAGTGACTTAACAAGATTGGTCCCTGATCCACCAACAGCTAACAAAAAATTATGCTTGTTCCGTCGTTAAGCTGTTAATATTTGTTTGTTGTTTACATTGTTTAAAAAGAAAAAAAGCAGAATAGTATTTGAAACATGTGAAAGTTTTCTTGTCTTTACGTTTTCCTTAGTATAAAGTAAACTAATAGTAATAACAAAACAAGATGAATGTTATTGTTGTTGGTTTGTAAATGTCAGGACATTTAACTTTAAAAATTTCTTTTTAAGATTTTTCTTTTATATGCAGTTTATATGCAAACATCGATAAATGTTGGGAAAAAAATTATTGGCTTACTTTTAAAACAAATGCAGCCATTGGCTTTTATTCAATTTAGGATTTTTTTATATTGCAACAAGTATGCCTTTTCATACATTTAACTCCCAAAACATAACGTTTTGTTATGTAAATGCAGAATTTCCCATGTAAGTACAATTCAAGCAATCAGTAAACCTATAAAAGTTTTTTTGTATAGATAATCAATCAATGACACTGAATTCATTCAAAGCAACTTTCACAAAGCAAGACTTAAAAGCAGCCAAAAATAAAATAAAAAGCTCATGTTAAATTGTTTCATGTGGAAAGTAGAATTTCTTCATTCAGTGAAAACGGGAATCATATTTATCCTTGTATGCTCTTGTTACAGAGGCCCTTATGAGATTAAGAAGAACAATTTGAAGTAAAAGCAAAGAGTCTAATTTGAGGCAAAGTAGAGTAACCAATTCATTTATTTACATGTTTTGGGAAGAAAAAACCCTACTCACTCATGAGGAGAACATGAACTCCCCCAGTGAGAGTTCCCCCTGAGAGATGGATGCAGGCAGTGCAAGTCCTGACCATGATCCTACTACACAAACACAATGATGCACGCATGCACAGACACAAACACATTTTGGGGATAAATGCAAAAGGTACATTTTGGTTTATTTTATGTGAAACTAATCATGTTGCTTGGTTGAATTTGAACTAAACATTACTACATATATAATCATAATTGACTACTGTAAGTTCTGTATATATATTTTTTTACACTTTAGAAAATAATACCAACAGAAACACTTTATACAATGAGTTAAACCGAGTGTTATTAAATTGCATTAACTTAATTTGAAATTATACATAACTTCCCTATCTGAACTTGTTCTACACATAACTTGTTTCAAACCTGTACTTTCTGTCACACGTGGGGTTTATTAGGATTTACTTGATGTGTCATTTGACCAACAGTTCAAACAACCAAAGTTTGTCAAATCAAAGTTTTGCATAGTGTCATGTTCCGAGGAGTGGAAACAATTGATTTACAACACGTTAGCAATAGCAAAAAGTCACAGAAGATAAGTGATAACACTCATTTACAAGTTCCGAATAACAATCTTTCAAAAAACAAACAATAAAATTGCATCTGCAAGGAATCCTTCCAAATGTTCACAGGGCTTTAAGAAAAACTCTTCCCAAAACCAGTCAACAATCTGGTCAAAGCAACTCTTTTTGACTCCACCAACTTAAGAAACACTTAAAAAGCATATCACATGTTTGTCAGGTATTTTCTCAATTTTAGTTGTTCTTTGTGATCTCTCATTTTCAGTTCACAATGCCTCCTTTTCTTGAAGGTATGGCTGCATGGAGCAAAAGCCATAAAATCGCTTTTCCTGGAACCACTGATCAATTAAAGCAATCAGATCATGACTGTTATAATCTTGAAAGGTGAAGTGAAGTGTACCATACTCATCTGGGGACTGCTCATTGAATCTAAAATAATTGCACTTGTGAAGGTCCCAGAAAAGTATGAAAAACATCTTAAAGAATGAGAATCACTGTACCATCACTGAAAGAAGTTAAAATAATCTTAAAAGAGTTCCTTATTTTGGAGCAGACTTGATTTTTATGTTGATAATATGAAGATGCATGGTGGAGCTGATGTTTTATTTCTGCGGTTTTAGTTAGTACTTGAAAAAATAAGAAGTCTATTTGCCTTTCTAATTTACTAATCTCTGCACATGTTAGTACCCATGCAGATTCCCTTTGTGCATTCCAAATCACCTGAAACTGAGTGCTGGTGAAATCCTAGCTTTTTAAAATACGTTTAAATATGTTAACGAGAGCACTGAAGGATAAAAACAGCCAGAAGATGGTGGAATTTATAGAGAAACCAAAAGAAACACAAAAACGTCTAAAAGAGAATTAAGTGGAGGTCGTGATTGAAGTTCAAATGTTTTTGAAAGAACACAGTGTTGATACATAAAGCCCCAGGTCCTCTGGCATCATAGAACATTGTAGACATTGTTTTTGTTTATTAAAATTTTTATAACACATAGACCACATGGCAGTGGGAACTGCATTATTAACACTATAACACAAATAAATTCATTCAGTTACACCAACCTTAAATAGTATACAGAAGAATCACATATATTTGAATGAACTTACCTTGAAATCCTTTATGCTTCAAATTTCAATTTCAAAGTGTTGAGTGAAGAAACAAACATTTTAGAACAATACATCAAATTGAATGCACTTAGGTCAGAGTCAATAAAACATTATGCTCTTAACCTTGCATTTTCTCCCCAACAATGGGGTTGAAATATTTGGGTTAGGTTTGTTCTGACAAAATAAATAGACAAAAAAATTAAAACAACAACATAAAACTTGTACAATGCTGAAAGTCATATTTTGATTTAAATATATTTGTAAACCATTATAGGTTTTAAAAGCAAAGCTTTATTGAACAAAATATGTTTAATTATATTCAAAAAATTCATGACATGTAATTTAAAAGAAAAAACCTAACTCTGATTTTATACTTTTATACTTATATGATTAACTCGCAATCTGCATTACACATTCTTTTTAAGGTAGAACTAAATACCTTAAAACAACTACATTTACAGCTAATTACTGTATTTTATCATTTTGGGGCTCATTTTTATCAACCTTTTTGAATTTTTTTATATATATAAATATATATTTCGGAAACAACCTACTTTTCAGGTGGGGTATACAGACAAAATTAAATACGGTTTCAGGTATTTTTTTACTTGATATTTCAGAATAAAAACATACGTTTGGAGTATTCAAAGAGCAAATACTACAGGGCCTTGATGCCTCCTCAGAATTTAAATTTGCTCTTTAAATCCTGTTGTGCGTTTTAAGTCATTAAAGTAATTTTGATTCACTATATATGCCGAATATAGGTGGAATTGACAGCTTACTTGATATGGCTGAAAAATTAATTAGTTTAAATAATTCTATAATTCAAGGTAAGGGCCCCTAAAAAGTTGGGAGTCTAGAAAGAAGTGGCCTACGTTTGGCCAATGGTAAGTCCACTGAATAATATTAAAGAATCTTAGCAGGTCAAACTGGGACTCCTCCTTACACTCTTAACCATTCACACTTTCTTTTTATTCCTTTCATTTTAGAAGAAATGTTACTTCCATACTAGGAACAATGTTTAAGTCTAACCTGTGTTTGTGTTTCTGCTCTAAAATTAACTTTGTAAGTGTTTTTAAAAAGGTTTACATTTGAGCTTACAAAATGATCTCTGGATGCACTCAAGATTGAGATGTCTTCTTTTCTTTTTCTGTGTCAGGTCATCCAGAAAGTTCCTTCACCTGTGACTGAGCGATCAGCGCCTGTTCTTGAAGAGAGAGGTATGTGCCTCCTGCAGTTCTCTAGTCCAACCATCTGCGATTTCAGAATTGTCACTTTAAAATCATCCAATCAAGAATAAACCATCAGTTCCCTCCTTTCTAACAACAAAGAACATATACTTGAGCATTTTGTAGGTAGCTAGTGTTTTTTGTATTTATTTAAGCATGAATATATTTACTCTTACTGAAATTTGTCTTTGAGTAAATTTTTGACTTTTGGCAGCTTTTGGTAAATACCTTTGAAGTTTAAAATTGAAAGTTGTAATGATTTGATAAATTGTTTGCAAATCTTGCAAGAGATTGCTTCGCAAAAGACTAATGATCTTTCAGCAGGTCTTTCTCTCAGGACTGCAGCAAATAAAAGCATGCACACAACCAGAGAAACTATATTTCCACACCAATAATCCAATAATGTTGTTTATCAGTCAAGTTGTTTAGATGAGACGTTAACGCACAAACCTAACAACAAACATATACGTGTTCTGTGGTTTTTAATGAATGAAAGCCTGTATGTTATTATTTTGAAATACACTCCGAACAAAATATACAGAAGTTCTTATATTGCCATACAGTTTGTGGATACTCTACCCCAAAAAGTGAGCACACATTGACCTTCCCACTGGCTGACCTTTCTCTACTGGGTGGTGGAACTTTGAAGCTCCATCCATCTTTCTCCAGGCGCATCGTGTTCTCCTCCAGCAGTGACACCTGAGTGAAGATTTCAGGCTCCTGGTGTTCCTGCTGCTCTGGAGCTGTTTGTGCTGAATCATAAGAGCTTTAAGTGCATCGAGTTCTGCATGTTCTCTCTGACCCAGACGACTGGGAGATATTGATTGGTGATGAACAGAAGATAGGTGTGTTGTGAGGCTTTTTTAAAGATGAGTTTTGAACAAGAACATCCATTAGCTGTTCTATATTCTTTCTATAAGTCATCTTTACATTTGACATGTGCTTTTGTTAAACTGTGGAACCATCTCAAAGCGTACATTGTGTTTTAGTTTGCATTTCTAAACTTCAACAACAGCTTTAGTAGATGTAGTGCAATAAACAAGCTGGTTAGTGTTAGATTTAACTCTGTTGTGACTTTAACGTGTGGGCTGGGCAATCTAAACTTTAAAAAGGTTTTGTGCATTCAATTTGAGCATTTTTGACATGACGGTCTGTTTATGAATTAGTAATAATCTGAAGGTTCTGCCTCATAGAGTAGTTCTAGATGAACAGTAAAGTGTTGGTTATTGGGTTGTGCTCAGTACAAATGATGTAGAAAGCACATGGAATCAGGGAAACTACCAGTCATGTGTTTTGGATCACATGATTGGTAACATGGGCGGACTTAATATTAGGTACTGTTAATTAGTTTCCTTAGGCCCCCAACTTTGTAGGGGCCCCTCAATTGACCCCATGATGAATACTTTAATGTGTTTTAACTTATTCATTGGGTCACAAATGAATACAACATTGTTTCAATACTCATTAGCTAAAATGGCAATTAATAGCCTTATATTTTATTAAACATGTCTCTATGCTCCCTTGTCAACCATCAATAACAAGCTGTTCCATTCACACGACACAAAAACGTAAGGGAACGGCACTGATTGACTGACGAGTAATGATGTTTCAATTGAACATTAAGCAAATAAAGAATAGACAATAGAAAAAAACAAAGAAATGAAAATGAAATCATAACACTGCTTTATTGATTGACAATCAGAATAATGTTAATAGAACAAATGAATACTCCACTGTTGTTAGCTTAGCTTCATCCTGAGTATTTTTTGTGATTTTTAAATGTTGAGGATCAGGAAAAAAAAACATTTATAGATAGAATGAGAAGAGACAGGTAGATATAGCAGGAGGAACTAAAAAGACAACCACGGGAGTAAAAAAGAAGAGGAAAAGAATCAGTCATGGGATAGATTGAGAAGAGAAAGAAATCAATAGAAGGAAACAAAGATCACAGCCACAGGAGAAAAGAAGGTGTAGAGTAAGAGTATTTTTGTTTGCTTGATTCTGATTAACAAGCTTCTGAAAAGCTGCAGGGGCCCCTCTGCGTAATACTAAATCTTCCACTGAATGGAGAAAGCAAAAACATGGATTACAGAAGTAAATATGTAACGGCATAAAATAATATAATACAATGACAGAAGGATGAAACAAAGAGGAGAGTACTCACGTGATTCTTTCCCAAACAAAGTAGGGGACAGACCTTGATTTAACCTTTGTACACCTTGATGTTTTAATGCCATACCTGTTTTTCTCTTTAGGGCATAGATGGTCCCAAGATGATTGTTAAATTAATAGATTGGAAAATTTGAGTGTGATGATCATAAGTAATTTACATTAAGACATTTTAAAACAAGTATGAGTCTTTGAAAGTTTTATAAATACTTCTTTGATTTTAAGGTTCGGAAATATGTTTGAGTTTAGGGTTAACTTCATGAAAATGCTTCAAATTGCCGTAGAGCTGAACTGAAAACAACTATAACTGGCCATTGCTAGGTGCTTTGTGTTTGTGACAGTCAGAGGAAGGCCTCCTCAAAGTGTGTTCTAGCAGCCTTAATCTGATGCACATCTTCAGTGAATTCAGGAGGCATCAGTGTCAGTTTGTACTGCTCCAGGGTCATGGTCGGTTCCAGGAGGACGGGATGAGCCAGACTTGCTGCGTCTGCCTGATCTCCCTGCCACCTGCTCCAGCCCAAGGAAACTGGAGACAGGGCTATTTTTAGCTTTAGAGGGGGCAGACGCTGTATTTGGTCATTAAGGTTAAAAATATGACAGTACAGTAGAGGAAGTGCTTTGAATAACATCTTGAGTTCATTTTAGTCGTGTTATAGCTTTGGAGTGAAGACTAAAGGAGTTGTTGACCAATCTGAAACTCTACATCGTATTTAATTAGCAGAAATCATTTGAATCACATTTGAAGCATTTTGTGTTGCACATTTCACAGAGAAAAAATACAAAAAGTTTCACAGTAAATTAAAATATAACTGTCATATACTGTAAATAGAATCTAATCTCTTCAGAGTCTAATTTGTCTTTCTTTATATAGAGTTATTATTTGAATATTAATAAGGTAAACTTTTTACAATGAAGAACTAAAATAGTATAATAGTAATACATTATATTTATTTCAAAATTTTCAGTAAAAAATTTGTTTAGGTATTTTATTGTTATATTTTATTTTGCACTATATCCAGATAAAGACCAGATACAGTCTGAATAGAGTTTTTTTTTCTCATTTCTTTAAGGTGTTTTTGAAATGTTCAGATATACAACCATCCTCACATGGCATTCCACAGCATCTGAGCCACTGTAAAAAAAAACAAAAAAAACACTTTATTCCACTTTGTTTCTAGCCTTGTGTGATCTACCATCAGTAGATTTTGCTCGGCTGATCTTAGAGCTCTACCGGGAGTGTGATTGTGGAGTAGAGTTATGGATTTTACAAATAATTGCTCCTAAAACAATTAAGGATTGATCAATTTCAAACAAGATCTATTTCAAATTGTTTTCCTTTGTCTTTTTATATTTATCACAGACTGTACTGTAAAGGAGGGGAGTGCGATTTCTGGGAGAAATTGTTGAGATGACCCTGCACAAATAGTGACTAATTTATATTTGTATCGCTTCTGTTGATTGGGCCAAAAAATCAGACTGAAGTTGCTCACTAAGCATTTTTGTAAAATCAAAAACCCACTTCAGGCCTGAAGTAGTCATGGTTTAGTAAAAGTCTAAGGAAAAGCCTTCTCTTTACCCTAAAAGTGAAAGAAAGCTAGAGCTAGAGAAATGTAGAGACTGAACACATTTTCATTCAACTTTTAGCAAAACCCACTATTATTGTTCTCCCAAAACGGTGGTTAGGCCTTTTGGTGATTTCAAGGGTTAACCTAGAGATATTACTTACAGCACTTATAAACGGGCTTTTCTGTGTTAAAAGCCACATTGAAAAACAACAGCATATAGTTGGAGGCCATTCATTTTCAACTCTTTTAAAAAAATTCTTTAGCTTCACCTGCTAAAACTGCTGATCAGCAAAATTCTCTGTATTCCAGCACAAGCTTCATCTCTGTTTCCTGCAGCGGTGCCGACGGCCGAGTTCCTCTGCTGCTCTGTTTCCGTTGTTAGCCTTTTAGCATGATTGTGTATCTAATTAAACTCGCTCTTCGAAAGCTTTTACTGAAGGCATCTCCACTCTAGGTACTCACAAGCTCTGTGTTTGGGGAGACATCGAGCTCTTTTTAAGAACAAGCTAAATTAAATGAACAGTCATTACCGAGAGGCTAGGTAATGGCAGGAGGAGAGAGAGAGAGAGAGAGAGAGAGAGAGAGAGCTGTGCATTACAGGCAGGATCTGTAGCAGTATACCTGTGCTATTCTTGCTCAGTTTATGTACCAAACTTTAAATTCTATTACTTACAGCTTCCTAATGTCAGACACAGAGTTTGGAACTATGTGAAAAAAATTGTTTGGGATGTTCATGCACAAGCTTGAGATAAAATTGAAAAAAATAAAATAAAAAAATAATAGAAACATCTGTAAAAACCCAGATCTTACAATACAATATCAGTTTTTTCCCAACAACAGATTTGTTCTAAAAAGAGGAGGAACAGAGATAGTGAGCCTCCATTTTAAACTCAGCCTATGGTCTTCAAATGCACCTGGTTACAAGAAAAAAAGTGATGAACTGAGATAAACATCATTTCACAAATACAGTTTGCCTTTAAAATCGGTATGAGCTTTATAAAATGGCTCAAAAGGATATGACTGATCTGTGTTGCTTTTAAAAGAATAATTCATGATCTCAACAAACGAGTTTTTAAATTGTTTATTGACCTTTATTTAACCCAGGGAGAGAGAGAGAGGGTTTCAAGAAACACATATATCACGTATTACACATCTTTTCTGTCGTTCTCCAGTATTAGTTTTCCCATTTTCCATTTAAACAGGACTCCCAAGTCCCTTTTAAAATTTATTGACAAGAAATATGCAAAACAATCGATATCTATACACTCAAAAAATTAATCGTGGGATTAACATAATAAAACTGACACACATTTCCACACAATTGAATCATATTATCCGACCTCATATTAAGTAGATTGAATGAAATTGAACACTTCTCGGGGCCGGATTGCTTCTCACATCGAGACCCTCCCTGGACAGCTCGCCCAGTACGCTTATCTTAATCTCGCCACATACGATTGCGTTTTCTGGGCTAATTCTATGTAAGCGAACTCGAGAATATATAATTGTGACAAACTATTTCCACACAATTTAATTATGCTGTCATGACAGATTTTAGAGTGAATGAACCATAGAGCAAAATTCACATTGAGCCAAAATATTTTCACCAAATAATCTCAATGAAAATGTGTTCAGCTTTTATCAATATCAAACCACCAAAGTAACATCGAAGAGTTAGCAGCCAAAGCCAGAACTGGAGAGCAGAGAGGAACCAATGTGAGATGTCAATTTTAAAGAGAGAGAGGCAGGTGCTCTCCTGAAGAGCCTCCGATCGTCCCCCATCTCTATTGTCAGGCTTTAGCAGTAATGGAGAACAGTCACGTGGAGATCCTCTACTCTGAGCATGCTCAATTCAAGTAATTGACTCAATTCAGTTCTTATTGATTGTTTTAACAAAAATATTGAAGGAATTGTAAGTACCCTTTGATTCAAAATAACAATGTAGATTCAATACGCTGAAATATTCTATTTGATTTAATCAAACAATACCCGGATCTCATTTTTTGAGTGTATCTATTTTTAGTTTTTTTTGTAATAGAACCAACATACTTATATAGGATTAAAAAAAATGTAATCTTTGACCAAAATATATTCTGGGGTTACAATATAATATATTTGAATATTTTTGATGCAGTATTATTATTTATTAAGTTTTTATTACAAGTAGACTACAGTCATTATGCTACATCATATGTATTGATGTGTTGAAAGTAACTTAAAAGTAATAGAGTCAAGTAATTCATCACTTTTCAAAGAAAGTAATATTGTAGCGTAAGGGATTAATTTTTAACCTGGGTAATAAGTAGTGGGGAATATACTCCAGTTTTTAAGTAACTTGTGCAACACTGCTAACAAACAAATAGTAAGTTTTAGAGCTACATGTTAACAACATATGAGCCTCGTTAGAAACGCTAAAACACATTGAGAATAATTGCGTAAGTCTTTGTTTCTGCAGTGTTGCAACAGTGATCGGCAGAAAAATTTGTGAAAAATGCGAGACATCAACAGATTTGAACACTAGAGTGTTGCGTTATTACATTTGTATTAGTTTATTATACATTCAACAGAGAAAAGAAAGACCAATTCAAACTGAGTTCTCCTTTACTTTCCAAATAGCCTTTCACCTTCATCCATCCAGGAGATGGCCACCCATCAGAGCCCATAAATGCCTTTCATCCACAGGCAGATGCTAAGTGCACCTTACTTACAGCCCACACTTAATGTTTCCAGCACAAACATATCTATTTTTAATAACCCCCAACAGGTAATGGCCTCTCAAATCAGCGATTCACAAGAGCATTTATAAAGCTAGCACTGTGTGCTTTAAAGGGGAGGAACTGGATTAATGTGTATCACTTATTCTTATCATGGCCAATTATTCTTGAAATTAATTACGATTAGGAATATCACAGAGGTGGAAAGTAGAGAGTTACATTTACTCTACTGTAATCGAGTAGCTTTTTTGTCTACTGCTTGTATAGTAGTTTTACTTTTCTGTACTTTTTCTTGAGTAGATTTTAATTTAATTTAATCAGTCCTATACATTTGAAATAAGACTCTTTACTTGGGTGAAAAGCATTATCTTAAATAAAATGTTATCCATTGAAAAAATTCTTAATTTCGCTTCTCCCACACAGATTGTTCGCATCATTGATTCAAACCCAAACTTAAGTGATATGCTCACCTTAAGCGTGAAAACACTGCATCACCAGTGAGGAAATACACCAGCTGTACCCCGAAGCAAAAGCTGTTTAATGGCAGCTTTATATATAAAACTGGCCATCAAAGCTGTGCAAGGATGTGGAAAGCTAGTATCTGATTCTTCCTGTTCTGCTTTCAAGCAAGTAGTGGCTTATAAGAAAAATATATACATGTTCTAAATATGATTTAAAAACTTTATATCATACATTTCCTACACATTAGCGGATTACAATTCCAACTTCATGAACGTTTACTGGCATTATGTTTAGCTATTTCTGACCATATGTCTCCACTTTTATCCATCCAATTGTTTTAATCGCATATTGTGGTTCCAATAATACTAATCTTTTGAAGCAGTAAAATGCCAATTTACCTCAACTTGAACTGGTCAATTAAAGAACAACTAGTTTGAAGAACTTTGATCCAAAACCAAGCTAGAACTTAATGTTTTTTGAAAAGAGCTTACAAAACCATTTTTTTATTAGTTTGTATTGGTGTTTTTTTAAGAACTGAGTTCAGGTCTGAAGGGGTTAATAAATATTACTAACCCTTCTAACAGACAGAAGACCACATGAGACGAAGATGATTCTGGGATGCTTTGGAGAAAAAGTAAAAAAAAAAAAAAAAGTTTT
Organism: Danionella dracula; assembly: GCA_900490495.1. Classification (NCBI taxonomy): domain Eukaryota; kingdom Metazoa; phylum Chordata; class Actinopteri; order Cypriniformes; family Danionidae; genus Danionella; species Danionella dracula. The sequence continues at coordinate 1,886,577 of UELW01000004.1, read as the reverse complement.
GTGAAAAATACTCAGAGTTAAAGCTAATTTATACCTTTACTTATGTAGATTTTGCTGATGTGTAACTTTACTTCTACTTGAGTATAATATTTGTGCCCTGCTTTCACCTTTGGAATGGATTGATGTATTGAGTACATGATTTTAGAAGATCCATCTATCCATTTAATTTGGGAATAATTACACATAAATACAAAGATAATTACGCATAATAGTGGAGTGATGTTCTTTATGCTGTGCATGCTGTGGCTTTATACACTCAAATTAAATGCTTTGTTTAAAAACAAAATGTATTGCCTGTTGAAGTACATTTGAAACAAAACTGTGCAGGGCGTTTCCCTCCAGGGCCACCCATTTGTAACAAGGTGACCCAGACAATAGAAGCAGCTTCCCAAGGTTTTGTTTGAGTGTCTGTAGCTTTTGATCCCTTTTATCCAAGCAATGGTTATCATTAGAATGATCTGGAATTTAGATTGAGGCTAGTGTACGATGGCAAAAGCGACTTTAAACAGGTTTTGATTCACTTTTAATGTGAGGATTGTATGGAATCTGCTCCATTTTAATTTTCCTCTGGTGGCTAGGCAATGAACTACAGTTCCAGGCACTCTCATATCGTGAAACATCTTACTGCAGCCTTCTTCGGATTTTAAAGCACATCAACGATTTGGTCCTGCTTGTTGTGTTTACCTGCGCAGAACCCAGGTTGAGCTCCCCCTACTGGTCTCAAAAGCACCACATCTAACCATCTCCAAGTTGGAACTGGATTAAGTTAGAAATTTAACTCGGCTCCAATGACAATCCAGTCTAAGTTTGCTGGGTGAAATCAATAAAATATCATGTCTATTTTTTTTTCTCTCGCGACAAAAATCCTTAAGTGATGGATTTCATTGTCCTAAAGGAGGTCAGACAATGTCATGTTTCACAGACATCTAAATCTGCCAAGTCTGTGTTTTGTAACCTGCTGTAGTAGCTACTGTTTCTGGCTTTCGAATTAAATTCCAATCCGTTTGTGAAATGCCACAGTAGCACTTCTCAAATACTTTATTCTCTGCATTCTTTACATCTTATTCAAGTCTTCTGAGGAAAAAAATCTGTAGTAAAACTCCCAAGAAAACTAAAATATGGAATCTTTATTTTCATTCTTCAAAATATTTGTGTGTTTACAATTTGCAACACCGCTTCAATGACACATTCTAAAATTCGGACATTTTTGAGATGATTGATAAATTGTTAAAAAGGCAAGTGTGAACACACAACCAGAACAAATTGAAAAAAAAAACTAGTGTAAGCACTCCCTGATTGGTCATTTGTAGTTGTAATGTTCAGACCATATAAAGTAAAGTTCTACACAAAGTCAATTTTTAGGTAATTTAAGCATCAGGACTGTGTAATTTATCTGTCGATTTAAAGTTTGAATCATCCTGAGGAGATGAGCATGTCCCTGTGTCCCGTATCCTCTCCCTTCGTGTGTGTGTGTGAGTGTGAGCCCTGCAGCGGTGCTATAATTGCTCTAATCAAAGGTCTTCATCAGTCATTTGTGTCCTTTCCGCCGTCTGTTGGAGCAGCAGCTGCTGTGGGCAGAGAACAGATGACCTCTGCTCAGGACCGCAAAGTGTAGAGCATAACACACTCTTTTAGAGCACTTCATTCAACTCAGAACATCAAGGAAAACATGTGTATATTCTATAGGATTTTCCTCAAACACTTTAACCTGTTTCAAATGTAATTTAGAATGGGATACTTTTTTCAATTACGAAGAACTAAAAAAAGACATGAGTGTTTTTTCTTCTTTGGTTCAGGGTTGAGAAGGCAATAAAGAAGAAGATTTGAGTGACCAGTTAATTAGCTTTTGGAGGAAGCCCAGGGTTATCTGTAAAACTAAATGATTTAAAATGGAATGAAACCTCTGCAGTTACAACAGGACAGTTACAAATCAGATTGCACGCATAGTTAAAACCACTTTTCTTTTGTCATGCTTCTAATCGGAAACAGATTATATATGACTTTTTTCTGTGTTAACAACAGAAGAGCAAGAGAATGAGAGGTAAGTTAATGCTCAGGTGAAGACACAACATCTTCGTACAGTCGATATAGACAATCAGCCCATAAAAGAGAAACTGAGAAAGTTAATATTAGCTTTTTGTTTAAATGACTTCTGTTTACCAGGTATAATTAAGCATGGGTTATTTGGTCTCATTACTCCTTGTAGGTGTTTTGTGAATGTCCAGAGCAAGCTGATGCATTCCTCTTAAAATCCAGTCGCTACAATTCTCCAGCCATTGTGGCTGCTCTCTAGCTAAGCAATCAGAAGCCTGCTTGGAAGAAACAGGACACCACATTCAGCGTACAAATGTCACAGTTAGACTATTTGACTTGAATGGAATCACATACAGCAGTGTGAAACCTAAAGTTCCAGCCTATGCGTGTTCTTTCAAATTTCGCTCAGATGAAGGTTAACTTTCAGTGTTGATGTGAAGTACATCAGATTGGACCCCATTGTCATTTTAATTATTTATATTTCGAGCTTTATATTTTTATACAACATGCTGCCTTTAGGTTAAGTGTCATTTACTGTTGTTGTGAAGGGTTCAGAAGTATCCCAGTATGTGTTAAGTTTAGTTTAATCATTTGGTATGAATTATGTCATTATTAAAATGGCTTTCTGCACTATTGGGCCGACTCATTTGAGTAAGAGTTCTAAATATGTGCTCCTGTTAAGATTTGATTGCAGCTTGTAAGCTTGTGTGTTCTATTACGGCAAGGCAAACTCAACGGGTGATGAGGGCACTATGCATAAACACTGTTATAGTACACAGCTTCTGTTTGGCTGCAGGTAATTTTACTCCTTCAACAATGTTATTCTAATTGGAAGGTTTCTCAGTCTGTCATAATATCATTGGCATCCGAGCTGATGAATTAACCAATCAACATCAGCGGGCAGAGACTCCAAATAGAAGAAGCCCGAAATGGTAGAGATTTAGGACAAGGAGAGACTAAAAGAAGACCTTATGGCCAGTGCTTAATTTTGCCCATGAAGAGGTCCTGGAATACCAGCAGGTTCCTTTCTTTCAATTTGGAACAATTCATCTCAATAACCTTAATATTTAACATATTTCGTTAGTAACACTATAGGTTACAACCCACTAATTACAGAGTTATTATTGTGTATTTACAGGGTAGTTACTGTGTACTTATTCGTAAGCCATCACCAAATGACAGGCTGCATTCAGACAGAGTGGTGGTTCTGTCTGGACCTGTGATCAATTACTGACTAATTTGCAACTCTATGACTTTACTTCAAATGAGACACTTTGTTTGATCGCGTGGAAAGGCAAGTAGACAGCAAGTGGGTTAACGTTAAAAGTGATTTTATCAAATCACTTATTTAAACTACTTTTCCACAAACATTTACAACAAAGTAATGTGCAAAGGATTTTTTACTGGGTGTATCATGGATTTTGGGCCAACATAAAAAATTGTTCAGTTATGGGATTGTTGTGGAAAGCTGAGTCAGCTTTTTCTACTATAAACATGCTCAAAAACAAGGGTTGTTCCAGGCTTACCAACGTGCACCTATATATCTGAATGAGAATTGCACTGACTCCATTACAACTTTTAAATTTTTTTATTTAAATTTCTTGCAGGACACTAATGGAATTCACAAGCTCATTTTTCTCCTAAAAAAATACAAAGACCTGGTTATGTTGCTATTTTTTACTAACCATCTAGCTTGTATAAAAACTACTTGCTGTTTTTCCCCTGAAAAGAGCTTCTTTTTAAATTGTTTATTAAGATGTTAACTTTTTTTGGCTGTGTTTTGCACTTTTATAATTTTGTATATAGGTTTCTATTACAAAAAAGGCCTTACTGTACATATATTTAACTGGGAATTATTTTATTTATAGAAATGTGCAAATAAAATAGGCTATAAATTACAAGCTATATGGTTCGGATCTTTTACTATGAGGACGTTTTGATAATTGGATCTTGATGACTTAATTGAATACCCATGTTACAGTGTAGTTTCTGCGTACTTACAGGGTAATTACTGTGTACTTACAGGGTAACTACTGTGTACTTACAGGGTAGTTACTGTACAATTAAAGGGTAACTATTGTATACGTATAGTGTAGTGACTGTGTAGTTACAGCGTAATTACAGTGTAGTTCAAATGTACTTACAGGGTAATTACTTTGTACTTATAGTGTAATTACCATGTAATTACTATCTACTTATAGGGTAGTTACTGTTTATCTACAAGGTAATTATGGTATCATTACAGGGTAATTACTGTGTAATTACTTGGTAACTACTGTGTATTTATAGTCTACTGATGGGGTACATACTGTGCACTTATAACTATGATGTAACTACAAAGAACACACTCCACTTCAGATTACAGTCCTCATCCAGTGTTGTTACAGAATATTCATAACTATTCAAAAACCAGAAAACTAGAAATAACGACACAAAAATAAAATTGCATGACAGGAAGTTCCCAGATCCAAACAAAAAGGTGTCGGCCCCAACCTATGAGGTCATTAAACCCTTCCTATGGCAGAATCCAGATATAATGGATTTTTGTGTTTTGCTTATGTTGCAATTTCTTATGCTCTAATGGCTTAAAGGTGACATATGATGATAAAATGAATTTTCTAACATTCCTGGCATCTTTAAGTGTTGTTCCCTAATCAAAAACAGGGCTCAAGTAGTATTTAGAATAGGTCACGCATGCTTGAGCATCCTTTATTCCTTTTTTGTGAGCTGAAAATGGCTTGTTGTTTTTAACCCTGCCTAAGTTCTTATCCCCACCCAAGCCCTATCCACTGACCAATCAGATTAATCACTAGTACAGCCCCTTTTTATGATGCGCAGGGAACACATTTTGAGCCTGAATTGTGAGAGCAGCAGAACCGTGCTGGATAACCAATGCCAGAGAAGTACGTTTTCTGATGCCCGGGGCCTAACCTTTTGTTTGGATTACCGAAGGAGTTTATTTGTCAGAAATGGCTCGATTTTGTGTCTGCCCGTTTGTGAGAAGCACTTCACATTCACCTGGTTTATCAACAAAGAAATGTTTATTTAAGGATTTGACGAGACTGGTTCTGTCACCGGGTGCTTTTCCAACTCTCCTATGTTTATTGATTTTGAGGTCCACACAGTAAATTTCTTTACTTGTGCTAGGCTTAAATACAATTTTAAATACAATTTTAACACTTCATACATCAAGCTGAGTGCACACTACATGACTTATAATCCTATAAGGAAATCTGGCTTCAGCATGGACACATGGACACTCTTTGCATTTTGTTTTCCCTCAAATCCTTAACATGCCGCACTTCAAGATTCAGCAATCGTATAAAACTCACATGTTACATGGTCGCGCATCAAAAAGTAAAAATCATGACCAGATCTTTTATTGGCATTTTACTGCATTTGTCACAAGTACACCTATAACAAAATAAATAATTCCTAAAACAGTACGCCTACAAGAGAAATCCTACAGGGTAAAAGTAAGTACGTCTGATTTACCTTGTGTACGTGTCGCTGAGGAGCCTTTTTCCCTGTGGTTTAGTGTTCATTCTGTACACTAAAACTCTGTGTTCACACAAATAAGGTGCTGTTAAGGCATGCATAGCTGTTGTCTGTCGATTTTAATGGTTTAAAACAATAACAGATGTTTAAAGCGTCACTCGTGTTAGTTTTTTTTTAATTCGGACTAACAAGACAATATTGGTCAGTATGGGCGTGCAGAAAGCATGTCGGAACACAGTTGATTCAAGTCACCAACTTTTTTGATACAAGTCATCAGAGTTGTTGGGCAGTTGTTGTATTTTTTTCTTATTTCTTGAAATCAACTTTTTGTCTATGATTCTCTGTACTTTGGTACACTTGAATATCTGGCAACCGTGTGTGTGTTTTTTGTTGTTGTTGGTTTTTGTTTATTATTTTTTTTAAGCTAACAGCGGGGAGGATGGAGTCAGTGAGTCTGCCTCCAAGTTTTTATGCCAGACATAACTAGTGTTTACAAGACCCTTTACTGTGAAAGGACTGGTATGTGTATGTGCCGGTATTGGCTGAGGGAGGGGGGTCTATGTCTCTCTCTCATTGCATGGTAATGCTTTACGCACCGAAATGCTCTTTCCATGCTTAATTATAGGTTTTCCTAGCTGTCATCTTTGTGAAAGGCCATTGCTGGAGGGATTGAGTTAGAAAACGCATTCTGAAGTTATTCCCAGTGATCCTGACATTGCTTATGTGAGCTGGAGAAGGAGTCCTTCGCTCCAGAGTTTAATGGCTTGTTCTCTTTGTGTTGGTTGGCCTAACTCTTGAGTGTGGGTTTGGAGTCATGTAAGCGGTGAATGTTCTGGTAGTGTCTCAGCTCTGTAATGGCTCTCCTGAGCTCAGTTTGGGTCGCTGAGGAGACAGGCTTTACTGAAGAGAAATAATAATGTGTTTGCATGTGGTGTGCAGTGCGAGAAACAACTGTTTACACGCCCTCTAATCACACTTTTTAAATTTCACTTGTGTTCTTGAGCCATTAACGCATTTCTGTTCCCAATGTTTTTTTTCTGAAATAACAGCAATAGTTAATTAATTTTGCAATTTTATTTTTGCTATTTTTTCTGTTACATATTAAAGGCGCAGTGTGTAAGAAATGAAATACAAATACTCCTAAAATGCCCCTTATGTTTCAAGTAGTGTTAAGAGATTATGTTAAATTCCAGTACTAATGTTATAGAACAAAGAGAATATTTGCATTTAAAAATGAACGATTCGTCACAATGCTTTTGTTTGTGATTACATTTTGTGTTTTGACATGGCAATTGCTTAATAAAAATCATAAAATACTTCTCCTCCTGCCAACAAACTCTTTGCTGTCCTGCCTTCTGGGAGGAGCTACAGGAGCCTCCGGACCGAGACTAGCAGGTATAAAAACAGCTTTTGCCCCAGCTGTTTCCTTGCTAAACTCTATCCCACATCGCATTGATTGGGCATCAGTTATCATTAAGCACATCTTTTGTGTACAGTTTACATAGACAAATTATTTGTTACACAATATTCTTTAGATGCACTTATCTAAATCACTACAATCTTTGTATAAAAGTCTGCTCTGTGTATTGTTTACTATTACTATTTTGGAATTGCACTACAATTATTTGCTCAAACTTTACTTCCTGTATTTAACTCTCACCAGGAATGTTTCTTAGGACTGAGAACTATGAAGCTGAGCCCAGACCCTTAGGGATGTTTCTATAATAGTCTTTATGGTGTGTCTCACCATAATTTCTATACTCTCTTGAGCCTTGTGGCGTCTTTTATATTAGCAGAGCTATAAATGCTGGGTAGCAAATCACAACCATCAGTAACAGCTCAAAAATATGTGCAAACAGAAGAAAAAGGATAAATTCAAAATCACTAATTCCAGTCTTTCAGAGCCAGCCAAAATAAAGAAAGTTACACTGATGGTGAAAATATTTAAACTTAAATTTTTACATACAAGTTTTTAGATACTTGAAAATCTTGATTAACTAAATGTTCATTTGTTTAGAAAATTCTAATCGTTTGGCCACCAGCGGCTTCACATGTTTTGCTGTCAATTGTGCTAGTTTTGGACACCTACTCTATTCTCTGCAGAAATACATTCACAGGTGCACAGAAATTACATCCACAGTAGTCCAGTATGGTTTTTAATATTTCTCTCATTGATTATGTTCTATTAATTTATCGAGCCAGGAAATACCAAACATTAATTCTGCAACTGCAGTCAGTTCCAACACATTTCTTCTGAAATGATGTAGAGTAGAAAACAAACGTTCGCAGCTAAAGCCCTGAATCTCGAAGCCAGGTGATGCCCTCATGCTGTATATGCAAATTACTTATATACTCAATACCCATCTAAAGGTAATGTTTAAAAATTAAATTGTCAAGCATTTTGTTGTTGACAGTTCCTTTTTAAACATCACTGGGGTACGTTCAACAAAAAATTATTCTCAGGTTATTGCACTTTTACATGTGATAGAGGCTGATGAATTCAGTTCAATAAATGGTCAAGACAGAACTTTTGGTAATCCCAGCTCATCCCTCTGTGCATCACGACCTCACCATCCAGCTGCAATCCTCTACAGTCACCCCTTCTCCTACAGTCTTGATTTTGGATGAACAGCTGTCCTTCAAAGACCACATCACAAAGACAACTCGAGCGTGTAGATTTGCACTGCACAACATTCGAAAGATCAGGCCCTTCTTAACTGAGCATGCAACTCAACTCCTGGTTCAGGCTCTGGTCCTCTCACGTCTGGACTACTGCAACGCTCTCCTAGCAGGACTTCCATTGAATACGCTCAAACCTCTGCAGATGATCCAGAATTCTGCAGCTCGTCTTATCTTCAAGGAACCGAAACGAGCTCATGTTACTCCCCTCTTCATCACTCTTCATTGGCTCCCCATTGCAGCTCGGGTTAAATTCAAATCGCTAATGCTGGCATACAAAACTATCTCCAGATCAGCCCCTGTCTACCTCCATGAGCTCATACGCTCCTACATGCCCTCCAGAAGCCTGCGCTCAGAGAAGGAACAGCGACTTGTGGTTCCGTCCCACAAGGGCAGAAGATCTCTCAGCAGAACCTTCTCTTTCACTGTCCCTGGCTGGTGGAACAAACTCACTGATCCAGTCAGGAAAGCAGCAACACTAACAGCTTTCAAAAAGCAACTGAAAACTCTTCTCTTCAGAGAACACCTACTATATATAAAAAAAAAAAAAAAAACTACTACCTTCTTTTTCCCTCCTCTGTCTTTATCTTCTTCCCCTACTGCTTAGGTTTTTTGATCAGTTGATACAATTTCAATTGTGAGAAGTTGAGATAGACTTTGACGGTGTAACAAATTGCATATTGTCTCTCCCTAATGTAAGTCGCTTTGGACAAAAGCGTCTGCCAAATGCATAAATGTAAATGGTCAGATAAGATCAAATGTGATTTTTTTTCCTCAATATGTTGATTTTTACTAATCTTCTGTTGTTTTGTGGAGACCAAATGATGACATTAAAAATCAAGGACTAAAACTAACAGTATTTTAGTTTCTCCTCAAGCTGACACCATCAAAGACCCAAAAGATTCTTAAAACACCCCTTCCCTCTGTCTTAAACTCTTCAGAGTTATTCTTTTGCTAATGTTTACAAATCCTCCTAATTCCCGCTGAGTGGCCGCACACAAGCTCAGAACGGATTGGTTACAGGCTCGCAGTCGGAAGTCTGCCACAGTTCAGCTGGGAAGAGGATAAACAAGCAAGAGAAGAGACACTTAGCCAGAGCTCTTCGAAAGTTTCAAGTATTAAATCAACAGATGAAGGGACGACATGCTGGCAGAGCTAGAGCTTTGTGTTCTTTGTTTAGAACACTTTGAGGGGAAATTTCCTAAATATCATTATATTGGGATCAGTGAAGTGCGATGAGGTTCATGGCCGGTGAGGCACTGACATCATCACAGCCAGATTTATAAATATATAAACCTACATAGTAGCCTTTTCAACATATGACTGGCAACATTTTTTTAAATTTCTTGTGTGCATAATTTATAAATAAAAACTGAAGCATAGAAAAAAAAAATTTCATCTTACCTTTACTTGTTCTTTTTAGTTCCGCTGTTGGTTGTCCTTTAATTAGTAACTCATGCTTCGATTGAAACCTAGATTTGATTTCTAACTCAGCTTAGAGAATTTTTTTAGCTTATGAGGAAAAAGAAAAAATTACTGGATAGCTGCACTTGACTTTCCAACTGTTTATATTGTTGCTGCGTGCCAATACGAACATTTATACTGCAACCTTAAAGTAGAAAATGTATATTCTTTTTAGTGTATGAGACGAGAGTGTGCACGATCTGGAATGCACTAAAACGTCTTGTAATGGAAGTAGATGTGCCACATCATTACTCACAATGTGCAAAAGAGATGAACCCCTTCTTAGCCATTCCTTCACTCAAAATAAATATGACACTTCAATCGGATATTAAATATAAAAATCTCTATTTTGCTATTGATTATTTCTGTGCTGCTTATTTAAAAATTATTCTTATTACTGAAAGACATCGTTTGTTTGAGTTCAAGGTCCATGCATCCATAAATGTAGAAGAATACCTGGGATCACTATTGCCCCTTGCTATGAGGCAGGAGTAATGCATGCTCTATATAGCTCTGGCAGCAGCTTCATGAGAACTCAGTCTATGAATTCGTTACACACATACAGTTGTTGATAATAAAAATAAACACTGTGCACGATATACGCCAGCTGAACTAATTAATTGTAATTCTTATAGTTGCATTTTTTATAGAAAAATGGTCTAACTGCATGGCATGCTAGCACACCGAGCATAGTAAATTCGAGGTGAGGCTCAGCGCCGAACGCCTAATCTTATTATTTGAACTTAGAATTGAAAATTAAGACATATTGAAAAACAATTTAAAATTTGTGAAAGTAAACGGAAAAAGAATGTTCTCACTGTATAAATATAACACTTTTATACATTTTTATTTTATACATGATGTCACGTTAAGCCAAATTCAATGCACATGATTACTTAAAAAGGCTGGCTTTTTCCAAGCAGTTTATCCATTGGTATACTTATTGTAGTTTAGAAATGCTTGTATACATGTCATGCTTTATGTCAGCAAATTGTGAGTATTTTTAGCTTTTAAGACCTGTGAGGCACCTTTTTATGAGGTTCTGTTTGATGAATGTTGCTTTACGTTTATGCTGGATTTATACTTCTGCGCCATCTCTACAAACTGCTCGTTGCAGAGGCTCCGCGCATACCTGTTTGTCAACAAAGCATTTATAGTTGTGCGCTCCATCTGCGCTGTCTATGCTCTGAACTAATTGAATTTGCTAATCTAATCTGATCTGCTGTAATTTAGAATGCCAAGAGCTATCAAACCAAAACACAACACAAGATGCTAACAAAAGACAGGTTTATTTACCTCATAAATTGTATAAATTTAACTTCTTAAATCCTCTGGTGCTCTAGGAGCACTGTCTCTGAACTGATCAATATCACATCATGATAACAAAGAAAGATTATTTACTTATTGCCAAAGTTTTACTTTATTATCCAGTGTTCAACACGAAGCACAAGCCAAGAAAGAGAGTGAAGGCATTGTTATTTTCAAAGAATTTTGACTTAAAATTTGAAATTTTGAGATAGAAAGTTTGTTCACGTAGTTAGCTTTAGACTAACATCTGCAGGTCGGCAAGTCAAAATTGTGTCTTTATAAGGTACATTTTTTACAACAAATATCATAGTTTTTTTTACCTGGCGGACATGGGGTTCCGTACCTTTCAGAGTAACCTGGCTCTCTTAACACCTGAGCACCTACAGACTGATCTACTGCATGCCACGTCATATTATATATGATGATAATATTTCACGAGCCACAAACGAGGTATATGTTATGTGGGCAGGAAAAGTGGTGGAGTTGGTCATCCTGTAACCGGAGTTTGCAGTTTGTTTGAGATGAACGATTACAACATACACTTTCACTTATTGATCGAAATTTGCTGAAATAACTAAAGTTTTGAATAATTATTTATATAATTATTTAACCAACAGCTGTTCACTGTCCATCAAAGCTCCAACATTCCAAACAATGTTTTACATTACTTGTAATGAAGCTTAATTTCCCAGCTTCTTAATAATGTGCTTGCTGAAAAACATGCAATCCTGGAATGTCTGTTTCTCACTTGTTATTAATATGTTGTTTTAAATACTCCTCTTAATAACTTTCTCACTCTTCTGATGAATGGCATGCACTTAACGCCTCTTCAAAAGAAAAGTGGTCGGTACATGACTTACAGCGTTACTGATATCTCTGCTGCGTCTGCGGCTGTAATTAGACTCTAAGCCATGTGTTTTTACATGGAGAAATCATCTCCTCAGAAGCAAGCACGATTAATGGAGCCTTTACTGAGAGACTCACGTCAAAACATTGTAATGACACTTTAGCAGAAAATTGCTTCCACTTGAAGTACAAGAGAGCAGATTAAGGAGTGCGCACGCCTCGGTGAGACTGTGTGAGAGGCTCATTCATTCACCCGCCGATGAGGACTGCTGGTGCTGTTCGAGCGCTCGGCTCTGCATCTCCTTCTGATTGCTTTATATAGTAGTTTTCATCATCCCTGGAGCACCCCAGACCGGTCAAATTATTGCCTGTTACTAAATGTAAAGACTTACCTCCATGAAGAGGAGAAAACCCTTTGGATTAGATGCAACTAATATTTTTATTTGTATAGAAGGCTGTGAGAAGCATAAAAAACTTCTAGGGTAGGGTGCAAGCATGAAAACTATACAACCAACCAAGTGAGCATATATTAACAGTGAGCCAAACAAATACCACTCAGTGTATACAAATTATATCATTTTTAGTAATTAGTATTTTAATTAGTATTTTCATCTTGTAAACCTTGGAAGTTGAGCTGTTTCTGCTCACTGGATGGTGCACTTCAGACATGAACGGCTTCTTTTGACAGACAGATGCAGAACCAGAAGCATGTGTGAATGAGGACGCTTGTAAACAAACAAACTGTTAAATGGAATTGCTTGTTTCACAGATTTTAATTGAGACAGATTTTAACAGAGATCATTCAGGACTCAACTCAAAATTGTATTGCACCGCATTACTTAATTTATATTCAAACTGTCTAAAGTACACAAATTCAATTTCTTTTGCCCATGTGTGACCTGTATCTGAATTTTTTTAATGACCACCTGAACAGCTTATTCCTCATTTTTTTAAAAGTTGCTTTCATATGTGGTCCTGAGTCTGATACATGTTCGATTTTTTTTTCTTGTCTTTTTGGGGTATAGGCATCATCGAGCCCCAAGTTGCTGATTGTTATCCCACTTTCAACTCTGCTTCTGTCAATATTCTAAAATATTTACTCTTTTTCATCATAGTTGTTTTCTAAAGACTATTTAGTACTAATACATTTAGCTATGATCAGACATTTACATCAGAGAAGACACAAGAGCACCAGAGAGCATTTGCTTCAATGTTTACATCCTTTAACAGTGCATTCTGGGGGATGATGTTTCCTCTTCTGCTCATGAGTTTCACATTGGAGCAGCCTTTCAATCACACACAAGACGAATAGCAGACACAAATTATTTATAAAGTGAATGAACACACACAAAAAATCACCAGATATTTACCAAAGAGTCGTATTTCGCCAAAGAATCATAATTGCATATTAAGCCCTGCAGTCTTAACAGTGCTGCTTTAGGAAAGAAGGAGTTGGAAAACATACTTACAAGCCTGATCTGTACGATTGAACCTTCAATTTGTAATGTGAATTCATTGGGCACAGCTCCACTTTTCGAGATCATTCTCTACAAATCTAATGTTGGCAAACTGCTCTATTCATCCATATGCAAAGTCGTCCTCATTACCAACTGTTTCCACCACTGAGCACATATTTGTAATCTTTGTGGGCAACTTCAAAACTGTTTTTGTGTCGTATTAATCCAGCCAAAGGGATAACAAGTGAAAATGAGTGGGTTTTGTTACTATGGAGAGGAAAGTGGTCTACTGGCATCTTTAGAATTTACATCAAGAGTTTGTTACTCTTTGTTGCTGGCTAAAAAGCTGAATAAGTTGTAGACCTGAAACGTTCAGTGCTGTTGCATTTCGAACCAGCTCTTTAATGTACAGAAGAAATATAAGCCGCCTTTGGTGCCCTGCTTCATCGCTCTTTAAAATCTGTGCAAATGTGGATGGAGACAGGGAAAAATTTTGATCTTGCACAATAGAAAAAAAACCTTTCACTAGACTGGCAGTAATAAAAAGGGAAGACTTCACAAGGTTAAAATGAAGCACATTATGTGACTAGATCTGATGATTTACTCGCATTGCACCAATGTACGTTTGCCAAATTTTGACCAGAAAAGAAACGGCTAACTTTGCTATACGTGAGCGTTTATTGTTCAAATGAATAGGGTACTTCACACAACTCAAGTATTAAACCATTAGCAGTGGTTGAGTTTGACAGCTACGTAGGAGGATAAACATTCTTTTCTCGAGTTTATGAACAGAATTACTTCAGTAAGTTCTCTCAGCTCTTGATGTTGATGTAAAGCTGCGGCGCTGCACAGCCAACTGTCTTCCCTGCAGAGGAGCATTTTTGATGGTTTGTTTAGAAAAATGACATTTTCAAGCCGACACATAGTGTTTGAGGCCAGACAGCTTTACAGTCGTGTGTGGCTTGTTGATTTCATGCGTGCCGTTAAAAAGGAAACCACCAAAGCTCTTCTGAATACATCGCCTTTGACTTCAGAGTCTTCTCTGTACATCAGTGGAACTGAGCATCTTTGCGTCCAAACCCACATTCAGTGAAGATTTTTCAGACAGATTCTCAAACCATAAGAATTAAGTCAGTTTGACATTTGATAGTGTAAAATAGGACTCAAAGTGACTTTAATTTGTTGTATATTTTGACCTTCATTAAATTATGGCTGTATTGCCTCACTAGAGCCCAACCTTTAGCTTTTCATTTTTTTGTTCATCTATAACTTAAAAGGTTCATGTTAAAATAGAAGTTTAAGCATATTATATAAGCAGAATGATAGGCAGATAATCAGCAGCAGCCCTTCTCAGCTGAACTCCTCATAGCTGGTGGGGTTCTCCTCTTGTGTCTGTGTGTTTTTTTACTCAGAGTGCTCTGTTACTTTTATCTGTTAGATTTTTCTCCCATAGAAATGAAACAATAGGTGAATGACACACAATTTTGTGCTCACATTAGGCTAAACCAAAAATCCCGTTATTGGTTACAACTTTTTTCTTCCTAAATTAACCTGGCCCCCATAGATTTATTTTCAAAAAGAGCTCTGTGATTCCATAAATAACCATGTAATTCCATTGTTACCCAAAAAATCAGGCAACATGAATTTTTATTTAACTCGTGTTTGGTGTTCAGGTCTGTGGGACCCGTTTTCAGTTTTCGTCAAAAGAAAAATTATACAAGCAATTATTATTTGAAACTGAGATTCACTGGCCTCGGCTCATTTTCTGTGAAAAATATCTATCAGAACACATTTTTAATGTGACACATTTTTAAAGACTCCACACTGTATATCCTCTTACATGTTTATATTACAGCGGTTGGTTGGTATCTCTGTGTGGAGTTTGCATGTTCTCCCCGTGATCGCGTAGGTTTTCTCCGGGTGTTCCAGTTTCCCCACAAGTCCAAAGACATGCGGTATAAGTGAATTGAGTAAGAACAATTGTCCATAGTGTGAATGAGTGTGTGTGAATGTTTCCCAGCGATAAATTGCGGCTAAAAAAGGGCATCCGTCGCATAAAACATGTGCCAGAAGAGTTGGCGGTTCATTCTGCTGTGGCGACCCTGAAAGGTGCATTTTCATGCGCCAACATGAAAATGAATGGATGTTTATATTACACACATGGTGTCTGGGTCTTCTTTTTTTTATTCTGTCTTCCCACACAAACAAAAATCACAGATAAACATACAATTTTTGATTTTAGTATAAAATTATATGATTATGTGAATTAAAAGGCTCAAAATGTATTGGGTCTAGCAGAACCGCAACCCTGCCAAAATAACAATACATTTTCAGAGTTGCCATTTTATTAATAACACTTGCTTCTAAAATTCAACTAGAAGATCCTACACCCTGTTTTTTAGACAATTTTTGTCTTTATTTTCTTTATTTACATTAAGAAATCTAATCAAATATTGACCAATTTAAAGATTTTATAGCTTTTCAAAGATTTGTTTTCTTTATTAGCTGGACTCTTTTGGGGGGAATTGGAACTATTTATACTAAAGTCAATTGATCATCAAAATGTAACCGGAAAAACACTATTTGTGAAAGCAGAAAAATGATATTTTACTACTAGCAAAGGCTGAAGCTTGAGTTATGAGCACTTCTCCTAATTATCTGCCTCTGTGAGATGAATCATTGCTTGTTTCCGGATTTGTCAAATACAGATTTGCATACCCTTTTCAGTTTCAAGAGGAAGCACACGAAGAAAACTCTCTAAAGACATCTTAGAATCCACAGTGCTTATCTTTTACACACTGAAATGAATACTGTGTGTATTTAATTTGAATACTTTCAAAGTGTTATTTTAGGTCATAAAGGGGTAAGCATGTTAAATTAGCTGCTTTTTAATATTGACTTTTTAAACACTGAAACATGGACACAACACAAGTGAACATAAATTCAGGGATTAATTGTAAACTGCGATGAGGGATGTGAAGGGAAACCAGGCGAAGAATCCAGACAGTACACGGGGAAATCAGTTGATCAATGGTGTGAGGTGTTTTGGAGTGAGGACTCTTCTCTCCAGGAATCTCATCCTTCCTTTGCTGTCCTTGGCTCCTCTCTCCTGCATTTTGCAGAGGGACAAAAAAGGAGATGAACCGGAAGAGCTCTTTATAGGTACTAAGTTAGCAAGCTACAGGAACCACTAACCTCACTGACTGCTGTGCATTTCTAGGGAGGTGTTGATTACTACAACACTGTTATAAAATTTTGTAAAAATACAGAAAAAAATCCTTGAATTCATTTAACGGATGCTGTAAATTCGTATTGGAGTATGGGGTAGCGTAATAAGTCTGCTGTTCGAATAAGTGCCATTATATTTTAAACATTTGCTTTCTGTCATTATTTTTGTTTAGTTTGTTACCAGGGAAGGTCAAACTTTCGTTTATTTACTAAAATGCATAGTTAAATTAAATGTTTCTGTCTAAAGAGTGTCTATGTCAAGTTGGTAAAGTTAATCAGTTGAGTGCGATGTGTTGTATTCACCTCTTGGATTAAAATTAAAATCAAGTGTTATCAGCCAGTACCTTGTGTTACAGGTGGTATTGCCCAGGACTGGAGATCTGATCCCAATTTTGTCACGGAAGTATCTGTTAAATTAATGCTTGATCTAATACAGTTTTCTTTTTAAATTACACAAAAACACAACTTAAAGTTGAGACATAAACGTAAAATTTACGAATTTGCTGACAGTACTTTGTCCGTTTTAGATGTTTTACCATGCAAAACTATTAGTTTGTACATGCTATAGAAAAACAGTAAGCCACTGTTTCTTTGATGCGGGTATTACTTGTACATGCTCTACAATTGTATATGTTTAAAAAAAAAGTAGACTATTGATCTTTTTTTAATCTTTTGATGTTTTTTTCTATTGAGACTTTTTAATATCTTTAAATACACAATTGTACTGTTTTTGTATATTGATACGAAAAACTGAAAAATACAGTCTATTTGTGAAAAATGTCTATTTTCAGTAAATTTCTAAGGTATTTTTCTTTAAGAAAACTTGTTTTAAAGTCACTATAACTGTCTGATAAAATTACTTATTTCCATTCTACGCTGAATCAGTTTTACTTTTATGAATCCCAGGAATTAGCTCAGAAGGCTGTCATCTCGTAAATTAAGGTTTGATTAAGGAGCTGTGTTTACAGGGTGAAGGAGTAGCTTAGAGCCAATCACTGAAGTAAAATAAACTAATACAAGAGACATCAAAGTCTTGGCATAAATTCTATGAAACCCCCAGTTAGATTGAAGATCCTTTGGAGACATAGAAATGCATTACTTTAATGGTTTAAATTGAATCTACATAATGGTCAATTCATAGCAAATTTGTTCTCTTCAACTAAATTTAACTAAAGTTTAGTTCAACTAAATTTAAAACTAAACTAAATCCAATTTGAAAAGTTATTTGAATAAAAGACTACTTCCAAGCAGCACAAGCCTGACCATCTCCAGCACATATAGCACAAAAGTCCCCAGCACAACTCATCAGTCTGCACACATTCTTCATTGCCCTGCATGTCTCCAGAGAAGAGCAGCTTCTAGTTGTCAGCTTGCTGAAGCATCAGAGCTCTATTAAAAGCGCTGCAAGTTCTGGATGGAAACGGCATTCTTGAGAAAGTTCCTCACACCTTGTCAAGTAGGCACAGGATGACAGCTATGAGTGAAAACAGAAGCAAGGTAAATGCGAACACATTAAGCCAAGGAAACATTAGCTCTCACAGACTCACTCATTCTAGCTTTAAGGAGAGAATAAGAAAAAAAATTCAAAATAAAAGGGTACTTTCTTAAACACGCTTTGTCTTGCTGGTTTTTATGGTCCCATTTGAGAGAATCTGTTGGCAATTCTGCATTATAAGGAAATCTCCATAACTTAATTGAAAACACTAAAGACAATTTCACAAGGTTGCTCTTGCTAAAGATTGCCTGGTATTGCAAGTGGGGTTATTTACTTATCAGAACAAATTATAGTTCTAATTGAACAATATTACACACAGACACAGACACACACGCACGCACACACATGGAGCGCATGACTTAAACATGATCGGTTTTAGTAAAAAATAAAACAGAACTTTATTTTCTTTTGTAATTTCTTTGAATGACACAAATCTGACCTGATTGTAATAACTATTAAGACTGCATGAGCATCCAAATTAATCTATGCAAATATGGGAAGACACAATACAGAGTTAGGTGAGGAGATGCTGGGGGTGGAATATTAATTTTCCCTCGAAAAGAAGATCCCCGGGGAGGGAGAAATTTTGCACAGTCTGCATTTCTCAGCTTCGTACCTGGAAGCATCTCTTAGGGCTGGGCTTCTTCATAAACTCCTGAAAACTAAAATAAAAGTTTGAGATGGAGCATTGGCTAAATTTAGCAGCTAATCTGTTAAATAACGCTCTTTAACTAGCTTCACGTGCAATGGATCAATGATGCAAACTTACCACTTTTGTTTGGGCCATAAAACAACTTTTTGAGTTAAAGTCTAAGAAAGATTAAAAAATAGCACATGAAGAAGAAAGCACATAGAGAATATAGCTAAGATGGCTTAGGAGTTGTTATTATTCTAGTAATATTAATGAGAATTCCCTCGTTTTAAACAGTTTTTACATTTTTAAACATGTTTGTGTGGAGATTTTTTTTTAATTAATTAAGAAAAGTCAAGTTTTTAAAATACCTGCCTGTGTGTGTGTGGACATGGCATAAATGTGATGTGTGTGACTTAAAATGCCTTTGGTGGACCCTAAACATTTTTTGCATTTTATAATAATAATCTCGCATTGCATCCTTTTTTTAATCATGAAAAATTTTTCTCATATCATATTATCAGCAAGAGATTGATATATAATCAGTGTTTTGCAGTCAAGTCAAGCACATCATCTCTGCCACATGGGCCGCTGGACAGTGCGACACAAAGATAAAAATAAAATTTAAAAGGCAAGTTTGCAGCCCTAAATTAAAGAAGAAAGGAACATCAATGACCAGGGCTCCTAAAATAATGCAAGTTTGAATAGTTAAAAAAATTTAAGTTGCTAGAAGTTAATGCTTTTTGTTAAAAAAAACTATTTAACGAGAGGACATTTTTAGCTCAGAAGTAGAAAAATGTAGAACAGAACATTTCTGCAGCTCCCATAATTTTGTGTACATTTTATTAAAAAGGACAATATATACAGTTTTAATATTGCATAAAAAAGGGAAACGTAAGGTACGTTATTCTGATCGTTCTCCAGCAGAATGTCCTTTCTCAATTGTGAAAGAGCCTCGTGAGGTCCTTTTATTACAGTATGCATTTTAAGAGAGCGTTCAGCTTTAATAACAGCATTCTCTCTGTACTAGATTTGTTTTCTGAGGCTGCCATGCTAGGGAACACTTAAAGGTGAGGCAGGAGTGCTGAATTTTCACTCAGGTGCAGATGAAAGCAGCTCTCTTCCTCTACATCTCTTCATGGTTCTTTCAGTTTTGCTAATCAGATCAGTTTGATCCTTTAACTCTTTCTTTCTGTCGCGCTATCACTGTCTGTATTAGCTTGAGTCGTGTTGCACAAGGGTACAAATCTTTCTGGTTTTTTTAGGATAGAAAGGATTTTTCTGTTTGTGGTGTAATCATTGTGACTCATTCTGAATCTGATCATTCTGAATCTGTTTTGTGCTGTAGGTGTTTTACAATTCACTTTATTATTTTGTTATGTTACAGTTAACGTACCTTGACTTCAAAGGTGTTTTGACCTCAAACCTATTTTGGGAGAAATAAAGAGATACAGAAGTGTGTTACGACTGCAATATCATATTAATTTATTATTCATAACTCTTTATAAAATAGCATTTAGAAGACAGTTTAGTATGTTTTGACAACAATATGTTGATTTTAAGAGATGTTTAAAGTAATTAAAAGTAACATTTTAATCACAATGTTATGACTTTTTACAAATTTACAAGAATATTAGAAATGTGCAACCATGCTCTGGTTTTACTAGAATTTAGGGGACAATTTAGGAGACCAAATTAAGATTAAATGAGTATTTATGAAACAAATAAGTGCATTTAATTTCATTATAGTGGTTTATGTAACATTCAGAAGGCAACTGAGTGGGTTTTTAATGACAAAATGAAGCATAATAAACCAAATTATATAAGTAGAAGACATAAATGCATTTTAAACACCAAATTAATGTTTTTTTTTTTGCCCTGGAACTTACAAGTTTTTTATTATTCCCTGTTTATTTTAAAACTTTTTGATCCAGATTTTGTCATATACCTGATCGTTTGTGGCTTAACTTATTCGGCAAAGTATATTCCTGAGAAGTGGTTGATTTGAAGGCAAATGACACAATGGCAAATCTGCACATACATTTCGTTTAAAATTAAAATAGTCTAATTTAAAACTAAAACAAAATAAACCAAATAGTCCAAGCCCTGATGGTATATGCCCTACTTAGCCTTCCAATAAATGTATGAAACAAATAAATTAATAAAAAAAGTTAAAATAAATTTAAAAAAAAGGATTTAGACTTCCAATAAGAGTAAAGTGAGTCACTTTTATAACATTTCCTAGGTATTCCATACAATGCTAAAGGATCGATAAAGCATGACACACAATGAGTTTATGCTAGTCCTTGAAAAGTTCGAAAGCAAAAGCTTTAAAGAGGTATGAAAGAATTAACAGAGGAAGAGCTCCCTGAGCCTCTCCCTCACCAATGAGGCATGCTAGAAGATTCATTCATTCATTTTCATGTCGGCTTTATTCCCTTTCGGGGTCGCCACAGCGGAATGAACCGCCAACTCACTGGCATATGTTTTACGCAGCGGATGCCCTTCCCTGCCGCAACCCATCGCTGGGAAATTCACACACACATTCACACTATGGGCAATTGTTCTTATTCAATTCACTTATACCGCATGTCTTTGGACTTGTGGGGAAACCAGAGCACCCGGAGAAAACCCACGCGATCACGGGGAGAACATGCAAACTCCACACAGAAATGCCACCTGCCCCAGCCGAGCCTAGAACCAGCGACCTTCTTGCTGTGAGACGACCGTGCTACCCACTGCGCCACAGTGACGCCCATGCTAGAAGATCATCATTAAAAACATTCATTCATTCATTCATCTTCATGTCGGCTTTCTTCCCTTTCGGGGTCGCCACAGCGGAATGAACCGCCAACTCTCTGGCATATGTTTTACGCGCCAGATGCCCTTCCAGCCGCAACCCATCACTGGGAAATCATTAAAAACAACCTTTCTCTAATCTCAACCTGTTCCTAAAATCACATTTAACAAAACCTTTCTCTGACACCCAAACATCGCGCGGAGAGGATTCAGATTTTTTTTATCTTGCCTTGGTACACGAGGGATTTTATATAATGGCAATGAGTAAAGTATGCAACATTTGCTTTATTTTTATCTAAAATTATCAGTTATTTCACTGAATTGTGTCTTGTTTGAATGACAACTGTCATTCACAAGCGAAAATTACTAGTTAACGGAATAAACACTTAATGTTCCTTGATAATTTTCAAATGATAATAAAAAAGGAACGTTGTGATAAAATTGGGCCACATCATCATTTACTGTAATTACTTCAGTAATAGAATGCCCCATGTCATCTAAGTGTAAATTTTAAGGGCTCTTGAACAAGCATTCTCTTATGCGAAGTGAGACAAGCTCCTGCTCACAACCGGTTGCAAAACCTCTCCTCAGCACAGCATCAGTTTTTGTGAGGCTCCAACATGCACTTAATATCTCAAATAGCTCCTTAACTGACATTTGGTTTAATTAAATGGGTCTGGGCTCCAAACATCACAGAAATATAGCTATTACTTAAATGGAGTTGGTTGGACAAAAGCTGGAGTGTTATTGTAATTAAAGGAAATCTGAAGCATATGGCAGGGCGGAGGGCAGGCTTGTAAATAATCAGCGTGAAAGCTTTCAAGTGAGCATGAGTACAGCAGGTTACCCATAAGATTGCTTTCTCAAAGCCAGAGTGTAAAAACACAAAGAGTGCAAATATTCCAGAGAGCTAGCTTTTCTGCTTTAGTGGAATAAAAATGGAAAAAAAATGTATGAGAAGGCACTTACGTCGAAACACCTGGAGCATACTGATACTAATTCTTAAATCACACTAAAGCATGAGCTATGCACCCTGAATCATGTGCATATCCCACTAAAAGCTTTTAAACATTTGATAAGTTTTGGTGCACTCGGAAAGTATTTCACTTTAGCTATGAGGAACTTTGTTGAAACCGGAAATGCTGTGTTTTGTAAAGAAACTGACAAACATCAAATACAGTTAAGTTATAAAACATATATTAAAAATTGTAAAAACAAATCTGAAGTCTATTTTAGTAATAAATTATAAGCTCATAATATTTTTTTTGTTATATATAAAAATAAAAGAATAAAAAAAAAAGAATATTTTAATATGTGCAGGATGTGTAGTGCTGCCTTTTTTCTAACTACTATGAAGTTTATTCCATGTCTTCCACAAAATGCCATTATGATAAATCACAGTGTAGCATATGTTGTGTAAACTGTTGTGTCCTGAGTCAGCAACATAGAAAGATTTTGAGGAAAAAATAATGTTTAGGAGATAAAAAAGTCTTGTAAAAGTTGAGTTTTAAACACCAATTTAATTGGAAACGACAGACAAGGACTTCTTTATCCCAATGTTCTTTATTTAATCGTTCATGAATAATACGTTTTACAGAATTCTGTCTATCTTTCAGAAACAGCCATAAGACATCCTATTTTGCCTTAAGCAAAGTGTAAAAGATGTGTATATCCTTTTCTGTCCCAGGACTCCTCTGCGAGGTGGAGCTTCTCACTAGCAGAACCTGATTGGCTCCCAATGCGGCTCCCAGTGCCTGAGTGTCATGCTCGAACATGTTTCAAAATAGAGGGTCTCCTTTGGTCTCTGAACAAAGGAAGCACTGATAACCAAAATGCTTACTTTGTGACACTTCCTGTTCCATGTTGGAGAAACAGATCAACAACCGCCACACTAATCATGACACTTAATTCACACAATTAAATTAATAATATTAAATAATCAACTTATTATAGAAAAAAACTATGGTGTAATTAATAAATGAAATGATGATGTATTAATTTAATTAACCAAAAGTAATGGCAGCAAATATTCAGAAAAAGTCCTGAATCTTTCAGTGAAGACTGGATCACAACTTGCTATCTTTCCGAAAAAGATTGCAGCATTAAAAAAAGTTGTTGTACTAGGCTATATAATACGTCCAAATGGATAACTACCCACGGATCTGTACGTGGGTGCGGAACTTTCAAAATAATCTAACGTTTGTGTTTCACTGCACACCTGAAGCACTCTCACTGTTATCTAGCTGAAGTTTCACAATCAATTCAGGCAAAACCATGTACAATATTGAATTTTAAATGTTTATTGTGGCTGTAATAGTGTTTTGCTCACTTGTTCTAATAGAATTTTTTAAACCATGTTAAAACCATGCACTTCTCACATCAACTGAAATTTCTAATTCAAAAATGTTAGTTCCATTAAAGCCAGTATCAGAAAGATGTTAATGCCAAGTGTGCATGTACATTCACACAAGGAATTTGCTGTGGTATGGGGGTACACTCGTGTTGGTACATCAAATGACTCAAGTAACATTGAACAGTCGACACAGGTTGTATAAGTAAAGTGAAAGTGGCCAGTTGGGCTCTGCATTTAACCCATCCCAGTTTACACAAACAGCATTGAACAAACACACCATGAGCACACACCCGGTTGCGGCACCTGGGGAGCAGTCGGGAAACTGGTGCCTTGCTTAAGGGCTCCACAGTTGTTCTTGTTGAAGATGCGAACACAAGTGTTTCATCACTCACACCACCTTCAACTCGGTGGATCTCGGGTTTGAACCTGTGACCTTCCGATCACAAGTTCATCTCTGTATCCACCAGACCACAACTAAAATATAAGTATAAGTAAATATGAGTATAAATAAATTGCTGAAGTTAGAGATAGATAGAATAGCATGTATAATGAGTGGAGATAGTCAAAAATAAAGTAAAAACTATAACTATATTGGAAGGCCAAGGTGCTTAAGGAATGTGTAATTAAGGATTACAAGCATATTAAACTTTATCAAAACACAAATATAGTTCATAAGATCTACATTAACTGCTAATGCTCTGCAAACTCACTAAACCACAAAATCACTAAAATCACTAAATCACTAAAACACCACTTTCACTTTTAAAGGTGTCTTTTTTTAAAAGCTAAAACACTCTACTTTTGAACAATTTACATATTTTTTATTTCATTTTAGATATCTATACATGCTTTAGATATTTATACATGTTGAGGGCAACCAGCTGCACTCTTAATTGTGTACGTTTTTGTACGTCAAATATTTATTTAGCACTTGACCCTACTGCCTGACTTTACACACTCTTTCTACAGTAATTTACAGACTCGCTCATCTCCAGAGACAGAAATAGCTTCTCCTCGGACTTCTGTCAAGAGATTCCTGCCCTCTGGAAGGAAGTGGTGATATAGTTACAGTTATTTTTGTTGTCTGTCTGGGCTCCGTTTTTTTGCGGCGCACCTTGGTGAGAGGATCAATAATCATCATAAAAAGCTTTGCCCTCAAGAGACTGCGAGAGTAGTGTCGTGCTGCATCTGAAATGAGATTGATTTCAAACATTTCATAAGTTGTGCATTAGATGCTTGAATCAATGAGAGAAAAAACAGAGGATCATGCACAGAATTATAGATGACCAGATTTCTTTTTTATGTTCAGTTTAAGTAAAAAACTTTTTTATTTATTGAATTCATTTATTATTATTTTTTACTGACACCAGATGATGTCTTTGGCCTGTCTATCTCCACCAATACCTCAGCATGGCCTAATTTTCTTATTTGTTTGAGTGCTGTTACAGTCTGAATCAGAGCTTAAAAACATAAAATAAAATAAAAACTCAGAGAAGAATAGTCTTAGGGTTCTGATCCTGTTTCTCATGAAAAAAATGGGTCCATTTTCAGTTAGTTTGAAAAAATACAGTATTATATTGTCATTTTGACAATGTAAATACACACATTTAAAAATTACATCTCGAATGATAAAATTAAGCTTGAACATTTAATGTGTAACACATTTAAAGCTCAAAGAGCCACTATTATAGGTTTTTTAAAAGACCTCTCATGTGATGTGAAACATAGCTTTAGATTTGAGGGACACCATGCTGGAGTTTTAAGCTCTTTGTTTATCAAAATATTGCCTTTAATAAGAAAGAGTTGACTCATAATCGAAACGAGTCCTAGTCTGAAATGAGTCCTAGTTGAAAGGAAATCTTTTAGCCAGCAAACTCACATGTCAGTCCGTAAACCTCTCATGTCATTCATTCAGACTGAGAAATCAAACTCAGAGAAAAAAACTGTGCCCAAGTAACAGATCTTGGATTATACAATCTCACGAGGGGAAGAATGGTTATGCAAGCCTTTAACAGAGATAAGCATGCAGAAAGAGAAAATGTTATAGTTTACCTGCTTCTGATTGCTGGAGAAAGAATTTATTCACTGTGGAGCGAGGAACTGGAACCATATTTTCACCCTGGACCCTTCTATTAATTTATATTTTGACCTCCACTCATCATACATCTTATTCTATTTATTTTTAACTTAGCAATTTACTTATATAACCTCAGTGTACTGTTCAATGTTATTGTGTCATTTATTGTACCAACTCTGGAGAGTACCCCTGTACCACAACAAATTCCTTGTGTGTGGGCCACATGCACACTTGGCAATAAAATCTTTCTGATTCTGAATGCTGAACACTCAAGCTTCTCAGGTGAGCTCGATTCATAATTGACTCTTTTTTCAATCACAGCAGTTTGGTGTTTTGCTTGTACCCTTTATTAGTTGTCATTTCTGTCAACAAAATTTCTCTATACATTGTCAAAGCCATGTCAGGTAGATTTTATTCAGCATCCCCATAAGCTGGTTTCGTTGGGTAACGTAAAGGAGGGTTTTTTTTCGGAAAAAAGCCACAAGTGAAAGATTTGGGATTCACAACCAAATCTGGTAAAATCAAAACCAATTTATAAAAAAAGTAAAGCTTTTTTTCTAAATTGCATGTCTAAACAACCTGTTGTTGGAGATTTCCAAAATCAAATAAGGACCTATTAGGGATACTTTAAACAACCTTATAAATTATAGCAAGTTCAACACACAACACAAATTCAAACAAATGGCAACATATCTGTCAGAACTTTGCAAAATAAATCAATATTTGAGGCCAAATCACAGATCATTTTCAATCATATTCACTCACACAAAAAAGAAAATAAAACAGCCATATGCATAATTTCCAATTAATGATTGGAAGTTGCCAACAGTAAATAAAACAATAAAATAACGTTATTAACCAGTAAAGCGTAATTACATTACCTTTTTGTTAGGAACGGTTAAAATTTGTTTGGTTTTTGTTTTACATCCAAGTAAGTTTTTTTCATTTCCTGTTTAATTTTTATTTTTCTGAAGCAGTTCAGAGTCTTGGTTAGAATATCTGGTATTAATAGTTACTGTGATTAATGCACTGGAGGGGCTTGCGGCATTTCATAAATAAAAAAAAATCTGATCTTTTATAATTACTTGTTAAAACTGACCTTCCATCCATCCATCCATCTTCATGTCGGCTTTTTCCCTTTCGGGGTCGCCACAGCGGAATAGACCACCAACTCTTCTGGCATATGTTTTACGCTGCGGATGCCCTTCCAGCCACAACCCATCACTAGGAAACATCCACACACACTCATTCACACTCATACACTATGGACAATTGTTTTTTATCAATTGACTTCTATCGCATGCCTTTGGACTTGTGGGGGAAACCGGAGCACCCGGGGTAAACCCACACGATCACGGGGAGAACATGCAAACTCCACACAGAAATGCCAACTGCCCCAGCCGAGGCTCGAACCAGTGACCTTCTTGCTGTTCCCTTCTGGAGTCAGCATCAAGTGGTAACTCGAGGAACTGCAGTTCAGTCACTTCCTATTACACACCGAGAGGGAAAGCAGGAGGTTGCCACTTGGCTACAACATATCCAGTTCTAGGTGGGTGACGAGCCAAGATGCAGTTATAGTATCGTGGGAAGTTTTTACTTTTAATCCTGTGACCTAACTAATTACTTAAAAAAGGAATTGTATTTTGAGTGATAACTATGTTTCATGTAGTTAAACAGAGTTAGCTGCAATACCAATCGCACTAGTAAGAAAGAGAGTGAAAAGTTTCACTGATAGTGATGAAAGGTCGTGTGTTGTTAAACACATCTTGAAATAGAGGAGCATTTTTTTTTTGCTTGGAGACTGCTTCTGTGTACTATGAACAACAATGGCAATTGTGTGAATTAGCAAAAAGGACACATAAGGAGGGGCACGTGTATAGTGCATGTTGATCAGCAACAGTGGGTGGAAATATTAAGTCACAAATTGACTATGCTGTAAACAACTATTTTAATCTTTAATAAAAATGTCTCTCTTCTATAAAAACAGATCTAACGGTACTTGTTCACACCTTTCAAGCATAGATTTCTCTCACACCTTCCAAAAATGTATTTTTCTTAATAGGCAATCTGTAATAGGGTAAGAATCTTGAATGTAATATATTCTTAGAAAAAGATACATTTACAATCCTACATTTATCATTTTCTCCTTATGAATGAAATCTTCACATGCATTGATTGTACTCAATATTATAGTTTTTATTGAATTCCCCACAGAATTTCTGTAAATGTAAAAGTATGGGGGGGGGACAATAAAATAAGTCTCATAGTAGGACGGGAGTGTTAAAGCACTCCAGTTCTTCTTATTTCAGCCTCAGAACCACATTAATATATTATACTGATATTAGTAGTCACCCTGAGGCTCTACTAATCTCCAGAAATCTGCTGAGTTTTCAACGGAAATCATCTGAGCTAACTAAAATCCACCTCAATTAATCAGTTGCGTGTAGTGTGTTTCTGTCTACGAAACGTAAATAACTACTTTTACAACTTTCCTTTGGAAGCAGATACATTTTTAACCTATACTGAATCACACAGCTCTACTTTCATTTCCTCTCATGCATTGGAAAAGATTTACTCAAATGTTAGCGTGTGGAATGTGAAAGCGTGAGTCAGCTTGCTCCAGCCTGAAGATCTTGAGATGTTGAGCGATTTGGGGCCACTCACACATATGCTAATGAGATTTCCTGGAACTCACAGCTGCAGCGTGCAGAGGAAGAAACTGAGAGAGAGGATAGAAGTATGCTTCGGTCAAGTTAGAGGATGTGGTTGAGGCTTGTAAGGAGCGCTCTTTGTCTCTTGTTGTTTTTACCTCAAATGTGAAGTCCTCAGCCGCTGAGAACTTAATCATTTCACCTGCACTATGTTGACTTGATCTAGCTGAGAAGTTTTATTTAGACTTTGGTAAACTGATCAAACTGACTGGTTTTGCTCAATCTTTTGAGACGGGTTCTGTGATATTTTTATTTAGGAAAAATATGATCAAAGCTTGAGAAGCTGTAACTCAAACAGAGAATCTCATTAAAAAAAAATTGTCCAAACTTGTTTAGGACCAATGAATGGGCTGAAAACATATAAAGGGATTGATAATAAATATTGTTTTATTGTCAAATCAGCTCCAATCAAAATATAATGCTTCTTTGTGTTTCACAGTTCATGATTTCTTTAAGTAGCATGGCCTTTTTAAAATAAAGGAATTCATAGGTCGTTTATGAACAAACATGTTTATTTTTCAAATCTGCCATTCTTTTCGAGTGTCCCTACAGTGCTGGGGAATAGAGAAAGATTGAGAGACTAACATAATCTTTGAGAGCTTCAGTGCATTTTGATGGATGTTAACAAGTAATATCAGTATGAAAACAAAAATTAGTTAAAGGAATATTTTTTTGTATGTGGGTCACTCACCTAAAATTCAACCAATAGTCATGTGATCAATGCACCACAACATTGTGCACACCGGGGTCATTACCAGAGCCTTTCGCAATCGAGATGGGGGGGGGGGGGGTCTCAAAGATTCAGAGTGTCCTCAGGCACTTCCTTCCTGTTTGTTTAACCCATGTGAAGTGATATTAAATATGCCGTGTGATGCAGTGAAACCCCTCTGGAGAAATGTAATCCTTTTCTCATTCATTGAGTACTCTTTCAATTCCATTAGGGGTCGATTTATTCCACTTAAACCTACTCTTACAGCATGAAATGAACTTACAGAAGCTTTACCACATTTTAGCTCCAGCACTCATACGTTCGTCTATTCATAAAACCAATAAAATGACAACCATGCAGATATTAAAAAGAGACAGGGAAGGTGAATACAGTGCTGACTCTAGAGGATATATACACTTCATTTAATTTGTTGTACAGCATCTGTGTTATGAAACATATACTTTATCTTGTTCAGTTATATCTAAATCTTGGCCTTTTTATTAACAAAAGAATGTCAAATGAATTGCTTTACTTTGTTTCCAATGCCTGGAATGCTTTTCAGGTACAGCTCAGAATGAAACACACACTAATGTAGATGCAACACAGACACACACTGCACCTGCCCTCGATGCTCGCCATCAGCCTTTATTCTCTCGTTCCTGCTGATCCATCAGAGGCCTCATTAATCACAGGAGCAGAGAGAGCTCTCGTGAGCAGAACATGCTGTTTGGACCCAGCTCCTCCTGAAGCCTGCCCTGGAAGCAGTAGATAAATTAAAGGCCAATGTGTTTTAATTTCATAATTTAGTCTGAAATTCCTTTGCCACGCTGTGATATTTATATCAGTTGTGTTCTTGTGTCATCACAAAGGTTTCCTCTGATTTGTGAGTTAGGATTTTAACAGGCTCTAGAACCACTGACTGAATAAAACATGGACATGGTGAATGTGGCATCACCTGGAAAGGAAATAAGGCTCTGAGTTTGAGTAATCCTGGCTGGCAAAAGTTTAATTAGCAGATAATTAAAAATAGGTAAAAAATATACAGTTTGGTGGATAGGTAATTACACAAATATAACCCTCACCACAGTGACTGGATCTCACTTGAGCAGCACCCCCTTAATTATGTAAATGATTATTAAAATACAGGGGTCCCAATTATTTTCACCCAAGGGCCAAATTTTACAAGACAAACTAGAAAGAAGACCATAAAATGGTCATCCATTTTTCCTCCACCAAGTTCAAATAACAACCTGCTCCATCAGGAAACTTCAAATAAATACACCTAAAGTAAAACCAAGCAAAATTTGTATATGCTGTATATTCATACTCCTTAGTCTTTATCATTGAAGGAACATATTCATGGTATGCATATGTTTTATGTATTACACAATGATTTACAGAGAAAAAGGAAGGGGGGTAGTGAAGGGAGGAGAGGTGAGGAGAATAGAGGCGACTGGAGATATAGGAGATAATATATAGAGAGGATATGAGGATGAGAACATATATAGAGAGAGAGGAGAGATCCGAGACTGAGAGGCTGAGAGAGAGAGAGAGAGAGAGAGAGAGGAGCCGTCTTGAGAGAGGAGTGAGAGAGGAGTGAGAGAGAGAGAGAGAGAGAGAGAGTTTAATAGGGGTAGAGACAAAGGAAGATGAGAGAGAGATGAAAGAGAGAGTGTATATAGGGAGAGAGGAGAGAGAAAAGAGAGAGGGAGAGAATATAGTTAAGGATGAGAGAAGATAGAAAGGGGAGAGAGAGAGACTGAGGGAGGAGGGGAAGACAAAGGTTGAGGGATTATAAACATTAATTTGCCTAGTATATGTGTTTGCACTCAACATACTAAATATAAAATTAAAACCATGTAATCAATACTTAAAAAAAATCTCTGTTAGCATCGTTTTCTCCCACAATTAGTGTGTGGCTCTTTGCCAGTGACTGAGCTGTTTGGAAGATATCGCTGAGGCTTTTTCCTCGCGCTGTTACAAATCTGTTTAATGCAGAAAACAGACTGTATGAAGAAAGCTTTCTGGATATTTTTTTTGTCTACGGAGATTCGGAGTTTAGAGGGTAAAAAGGAAATAAAAATAGCAGCGTGTACAGTAAATGGGCCTTTATATTGTCTACTTTACAGACAGCAAGAGCCTCTGTTGATTGTCAAATCAAGCATGTGGGCTTAGTGTTCTCTCTGGCAAAATAAAGCCAATTTTTTCTCTGACACAATCAGAGAAAATCGCCACAGATTTAACCCTATTTGACAAATTATAAACCAGACCTAAAACATGAGTTGTTTGCAGGGGAACTTTGCACTTACAACACCCCCTCAAAACCTGTGAGGAGGCTGCATTTAGGATGAAGAATACTCCTCTAAACAATCGTATGGGTTAAAGGTGCCCATCCACTGGGAGGCATGACTCTAGCTTGGTGCTCCACCATGTCACTGAGGAAAGAAGCAACCCAGCCTTGAATTCAAGCATTTTTTTTATTCTAGTGATGCAATGTCTTCACAGACACCTTTTAAAGCAAGTTTGAAGTGGTCTGCTTGAGTGCACAAAGGCTCTCTCCGAGTATGTGATTTAAGTTAATATAAAGTTACCATGGTGCTTCAACCTCAGTCTCTAATGTTTAGATGTCAAAAAGTGTTTTACATCTGGAGTTAGTCCTCATCGTTCAAATGCACAGCAAACTGTGACTAGCTACATGGACAACTAGCGTTAAAGGGCTGCTTACAACACTCTCCTGACGTCACTAGACTAGACTCCTTCTTGCTGGCTGGAACTGGGCATGGAACTGAAAAGAACATGTCTCCCGCACCTATCTGAATGCTTTCAAACCTCATGTTCACTCACGTCCCTCGCATGAAGATAGAGTGGGAGTCAGGGGAGGGACAAGCTGCCTTCAACCTTTTCCCTGACCTACTGCTGTCTTACTCTTCCTCTACTATACCTTTCTCTTCTCCATCAAAAATATGTCCCCTTTTAATTTCTTCCTGCACACTTCCTCTGAAGAATACATTAACCAGTCAGCTTAACATTTAGTTAATATCAGCACAAGATCAATATATATCAAGTTTATTAATAAAAAAACGACTTGCTACAATCTTCCTATCCCCTGTATTCCAAGCAAGGTCCTTTTTGTTTCCACATGGATAATAACAATGTCAAGACTTAGTTCTGGGTGGCCACACACACCGCAATAATATTTTTATTCTCCATTGTTGTTGTAAATGTTGATCGCCATGCAAGTGAAGTCCTCTTGAGTTAAATATTTCTACCCAAGCAATCAGTCCGTATTAATGCGCCTCCACATCATTCACATTCCTCGCGGTGCATAGTTCAAACTGTTTCCATCTCGGAGTGCATTATCGCATCTTTACATAGGATTTTATATAGAAGTCGATGGTCTTACTGGATCATCTGTATTTGATGTGTAGGCACCGTAAAATAGGCTTTATTCATTTATATTAATGATTCAGCTTTTTCTTATAATATCAGACATTTTTTTGGTTGCTTATTTTCTCTTTAACAAAATGTTTAACCTGCTTAAATGTTATACGTGTTGTTAACTGCAATTATTTGCATAGAACCATTTCAACCTGCCTGGTCTGGATTCCTTGGACCACATCACCAATATTATTAGTGTAAAACAACTTTTAAACTATAAAATAAATAGTTTTTGGTGCTTAAAAGTTCACATCATCTTAGCATCTCAGAGAAAGTCTTTGCCTGGTTACTACTAAGAAATGGAACAGCATCAAACACAGCAAACTACTGTTGCGCTTAACGTTTTTTCCATTAGAATCCATAGTATTTCAAATAGTATTCATGCTTCTCAAGAACTCTTCATCAATGACCATAATCTAAGAGAGGAGAAAGAGAGAGGCACCCAAGTCTCTGTCCAAACACTGATAGCTCGCTTCAGACTTCCTCTAACTGCTGGGCTAAACAAACACAACCAGCCGTATATCTGCCACGTTTCCAGTCACAGAGGTGAGATTTCCATCCTGTGCTGTGAGAGAAGCAGCTTTCACTGAGGAAGAAGGAAGTAGAGGAGGAAGGTAGATGGCATCTACAATGAGGGTAGCTCCGAACAGAAAAGAGCTGTAATAAAAACATGAATAATGAGAACGATTACAGTTTTAGAAGCTTTACTCTTTAGAGGGCCTCTGACTGGACAAACATTACTAGAGATCTAGTTTTACGAGCTTCCTGTCCTCCCTGACCTGGTGAATGCCATTAGAAGACGACGCTTCTTTTCAAGCTTTTTTCCAGTGTTTTTAGCAGCCTGAGCTGTAGCAGGATGGCAAGAGTCCACATGTTTGCCCGGCGGCACTGAGACTTGTAAAACTCTGAAGGTGCTGAGCCTTTGATGCTCTCTTGAGGTGCTCACACTAATTCTGATAACCAGGCTGGTCTTCTTTTCGCTTTAGGGTCAGTTCCTCTGTGTTGTGAGGAAGTCGTAACTTCTTTGTGTCGTACTGTGTGAGAGAGCGTTGGGTATCTAAGAAAGTCTTTTTACTAAAACATTGTAGGCCAAATATGGTCATCAGATCTAGCACTGCCTGCACACTTTCTTTGTAAGTTTCTTTTTAAGTTGTATCACAATTCTGCATTGAATTTTGGTGTTGAATATTTGGTGTTGAACAACCAGAGAAAGAAATATCAAAAAAATTATACAATGCTCTGTTGTCTTGTCCCAAAATCCTTGTTTCCTCATGTGACTTCTTCATTATATCAAGTGCACTGTAAAGACTGAAATGGCATTTTAAACATGCTTGCACAGAAACACATTTGAGCACTTGGATTTGTATTTGGGTCTTGTAAACAAAGTATATTTGTGAAATGTTTATTGAAGGCGCCCTGCTAAGATACATCAAAAACTAAAAACCTTGAAGCGCATCATACTGAAAATAAATATCAACATAATCAACGTAGCAAAAATACATAATAAATGCCCAATAAATAAAATGTACACAGTGAATATGTCCCAATGATCATACAACAAATAATCACCATTAATTGCAATTAATTTCAAGTGTTGAAATCTTGTACATGGTTTGCGGAATTGGATATTTAGAAATTTTAAACATAAAAGAAATACTTAGAACTCATAAACACTATTATTAAGTATTTAATTCCTTTTTTTTAAATAGAGGTACCTTGTATATAGATTCTTTACAATACTAAATTTTAGACTCAATCTGCCTTCAATACCCTAATTATCGGCCACTGTTTTGACTGCCTACGACTCTGAGGTACAAATAATACGAACTGAAACTGGGTGGTTGTGTTGATGTTTGAGGTTATTAACGTAGAAAGATAGTACAGATGAAGCATGCAGCCTCTGTTTTTTGACTATTGCCACAGGAAATGCAAACGAAACATTAGTGTTATTGTGTAAAACATTGATCACATGCATTAACATGTTAAGTTTGATGGCACCATTTAATTTAAAACGAAACATGTTAAAGTATGAGCGTCACGGTGGCGCAGTGGGTAGCCGGTCGTCTTACAGCAAGAAGGTCACTGATTCGAGTCTCGGCTGGGTCAGTTGGCATTTCTGTGTGGAGTTTGCATGTTCTCCGCGTGATCGTGTGGGTTTTCTCCATGTGCTCCGGTTTCCCCGCAAGTCCGAAGACATGTGGTATAAGTGAATTGAGTAAGAACGATTGTCCATAGTGTGAATGAGTGTGTGTGTGAATGTTTCCCAGCGATGGGTTGCGGCTGGAAGGGCATCCGCCACATAAAACATGTGCCAAAGGAGTTGGTGGTTTATTCTGCTGTGGCGACCCCAAAAGGGAAGAAGCCGACATGAAAATGGATGGATGGATGTTAAAGTATTCATTTTTATTTTGCAATGCTTATCACTAAGTCAGACAAATAATACCGCAACAAAAAGACCAATTAAACTCATCACAAGGCAATAGAAGACAAAATAAATAACTATCAGTCACATGAATGGTAAAAAGCAAAATAAAACTGGTCGAAACTCAAACCAGTGCTCCAACAAGGAACAAAAGGCAGACCCAACATCATCCACCATGCATAAAAATGGGCAAAACAAGAACACAGTTAACAAAAAAAAATTTCCCCATATTTGTATTTACAGTTCTGACATTAGTCTGGCATTGGGACTGGGTAGGTTAGACAAAGTCTGCCAAAGAGTGCATCAAGTATTAGGGTTTTGCTACAAAAGCAGGAAATACTAAGACCAGAAGTGACAGAATCCTGAAAACCATGCAGTATCCTTGTTCAAATTTAACCTGTGGTATAAATGTGTGTAATCCATATTCAATCATTAACGAAAGTATACCAAAATGTTTATTTTCAAGCACTCTTCACTGTGTCAGATAAACCAAATTGGAATCGAATGAATAATCGAAGCCATCACAAAAAAGTAAAATTAAAAATAAACCACTACCAGTCATATGGCACAACAAAAGTCACATAACTGGTGAAAACTAATGTTATTCTAAGTTAAAACTCAAATTAAATGACAAAAGCCCATCACAAAACAGTAAAAGAAAAAATAAATCACCACCAGTCATGTAGCAAAACACACGTTACAAGACTGGTGAAAAAAAAAGTTATTTTAAGTTAAAACTCGAAGTAAAAGACCAATAAAAACAGAAAACAGTAAATGAAAAAACATGCCTGATTTAAACAAAAGGTAAATTCTTTATTAAAGTAATTTTTTTATCTTCAAGCTGAGACACATTTTTCTTAACTCGTTTGAGATATATTTTTCAGTGACCTCACATTTCACCCCTACCTCATTTGATACATATGTTACCAACACTTATTTGATGCTATGTTTTCAACAACTAAACTTCCAAACGTAGTCGTTTTGGAACACAAAGACTTTTGTTTAAAAAAAAAAGTATAGCATCACTAGCAAAACAGGTATTCCTTTTAGGGAACAATGAAAACATAGATAAAATACTTTTTTGTAATTTTGTAAAAAATTAAAAAATTTAAAATGTGTCCACTCAATGTGATTATTTTTCAGTAGTTAAATTATTCTTAGCAGTGTTGTTTAGTATGAGCTTCGAAGATTCATGTCATGTCTAACAGGGAGCATCAACATAATGTGAAGCTAAAGATCAACTAATTCCAGTAACTTAAAAACCTAACCTTTACTTTGATGTGTGAGTGTGCAGTAGAGCGTAGTGTCTTTGTTCATTTATGGCCCAGATACAGTACAAACTTCATATAAAAGATGACACATTTTGTCCCTCACAAAGTATGAAAGATCACATCATATCATACATAGTCTACCGTACTCCATGGGAGTCTTTTCTTAAAAAGCATCAGCTTCAGACCCACCTGATTAGTTTGTTGGATTACTCTCTGGATTGCATTGAATTAATTGGAGCAGGTTAAACAGGGCTGGGTTAAGCAGAAGAGACAGTTCTCGACACAATGAGAGCACGCTCAGACAAGGAGAGTTGAACGCTGCATCTGTTTTGGGGAACACAATAACAACAGGATTTTAGCCCTCAAAAATAACTAGTATAGTCTGCAAACCACAGATGCACACAATCTGCATTTTTATGTTCAACGCTTAAATGAGGAGCTAAGCAAGGCCATAAAGATATGAGAGCTCAAAGAAGAAACAATAACCAAAAAGTTGTTTTTGAAAATGTGAGACAAAAAAGAGAGATATTCATGCCATTTTTGTAATTGCAGTTCCAGTAATATTTATAATATAGTTTGTTAAAATGTCATAAAACAATAGTACACTAAACACATTTTTTGCTGAAGATTTTTTTCTTTGCAATCAGTCCCTCATTTATATTTATTTAAAATATAAATTTAAGTATATATTTTATAATAAAAATAAACAATATTTAAGACAAATAGCAAAAGAATAACTATTTTTACTCCTTATGACCTTGCATCAATTTCAAAAATTATTTTTTACTGGAGAATTTTGCACAATTTAAAGCCTGTATTGCATTGCATTGGTTGATTTAGGGGAAATGCCACAATTTAAAATATAATATGATTACAACACCAACAAGACACACACCTCTACTATGGCCAGAGGTGAGTAGTAAGTAATTACTTTTACTTATTTACATTTTACTTCAGTACATTTTAGTACTTTAGTACACTAGTACCTTTTGAGTACTTTTATTTTTACTTAAGAAAGGTTTAGTGAAATATCTTTATTTGTACTTAGTTACATCTGAATCTAGCCACAGGGGTTTCAAGCCAGTGACTTCTGTGCCGGTCCCAAGCCCGGATAAATAGAGAGGGTTGCGTCAGGAAGGGCATCCAGTGTAAAACATGCCAAAACCAAATATGCAAGTCATCAATTCAATTTCCATACCGGATCGGTCGAGGCCCGGGTTAACAACGACTGCCACCGGTGCTGTTGACCTACAGGGTGCCGGTGGAAATTGGACTACTGTTGGTCAAAGAAGGAGAGGAGGGAGAAGGATTCGTAGGCAGCGAGAGAAGAGGAAAGGGAAGAGTATAGGTCTGAGAATAGGGACTCTCAACGTTGGTACAATGACCGAGAAAGGTAGACAGTTGGCGGACATGATGGAGAGAAGGAAGGTAGATATTCTGTGTGTGCAGGAGACCAGGTGGAAGGGTAGCAAAGCGCGTAGTATTGGAGGGGGATACAAACTGTTTTACTATGGTGAGGATAGGAAGAGAAATGGGGTAGGAGTGATCCTGAAGGAGGAAGTTTGTGAGGAATGTTTTAGAGGTGAAAAGAGTGTCTGACAGGGTGATCAGTTTGAAGTTAGAGATCGAAGGGGTGATGTTGAATGTAATGAGTGGTTATGCTCCACAAGTAGGCTGTAAGCTGGAAGAAAAGGAGAGATTCTGGAGTGAGTTAGATGAGGTGATGGAGAGTATTCCCAGAGGGGAGAGAGTAGTGGTGGGAGCAGACTTCAACGGTCATGTGGGCGAGGGCAACAGAGGTGATGAGGAAGTGATGGGCAGGTTTGGTGTTAAGGAAAGGAACCCAGAAGAACAGATGGTGGTGGACTTTGCCAAGAGGATGGAAATGGCTGTAGTTAACACTTATTTCCAGAAGAGGGAGGAACATAGAGTTACCTACAAGAGTGGTGGTAGGAGTACGCAGGTGGACTACATCCTAAGTAGACGAGCCAATCTGAGAGAGATCACTGACTGCAAAGTAGTGGTAGGAGAGAGTGTAGCCAGACAGCATTGGATGGTGATGTGTAGGATGTTTCTGGTGGTCAGGAAGAAGAGGGGACGAAAGATGTAAAAGAAGATCAAGTGGTAGAAGTTGAAAAAGGAAGATGGGTGTGAGGAATTCAGACAGAAGCTGAGACAGGCTTTGGGTGGCCAGGAAGAGCTTCCAGAGGACTGGGAAACTACAGCAGAAGTGATCAGGGAGACAGGTAGGAAGGTGCTAGGTGTGTCAGCAGGAAAAAGGAAAGAAGATAAGGAAAAATGGTGGTGGAATGAGGAAGTACAGGACATCATCCAGAGGAAGAGGCTAGCTAAAAAGAAGTGGGACATCAAAAGGACTGAAGAAAGTAGACAGGACTACAAGGAATCACAGCGTAGGGTGAAGAGGGAGGTGGCAAAGGCCAAACAGAAGGCATATGATGAGTTGTATGCCAGGTTAGACACGAGGGAAGGTGAGAATGAATTGTACAGATTAGCGAGACAGAGAGACAGAGATGGGAAGGATGTGCAACAGATAAGGGTGATTAAAGATAGAGATGGAAGGGTTCTAACAAGTGAGGAGAGTGTGCAGAGAAGATGGAAGGAGTATTTTGAGGAGTTGATGAATGAGGATAATGAGAGGGAAAAAAGGGGGGAAGAGGTGAACATTGTAGAGCAGGAAGTTGAAAAGATTAGAAAGGATGAAGTGAGGAAGGCTCTGAGGAGAATGAAGAGTGGAAAGGCTGTTGGTCCAGATAACATCCCCGTGGAGGTGTGGAAGTGTCTAGGAGAGACAGCAGTGGAGTTCCTATCTAGGTTATTCAACAGGATTCTAGAGAGGGAGAAGATGCCTGAGGAATGGAGGAGAAGTGTCCTAGTGGCAATCTTTAAGAAAAAGGGTGATGTGCAGAGTTGTAACAACTACAGAGGTATAAAGTTGATGAGCCACACAATGAAACTCTGGGAAAGAGTAGTGGAAGCTAGGCTAAGAAGGGAAGTGGATTTTTGCGAGCAGCAGTATGGCTTCATGCCCAGGAAGAGCACTACTGATGCAATTTTTGCTCTGAGAATGCTAATGGAGAAGTACAGAGATGGTCAGAAGGAGCTGCACTGCGTCTTTGTGGACTTAGAGAAAGCGTATGACAGGGTGCCGAGAGAGGAGCTATGGTCCTGTATGAGGATGTCAGGAGTGGCAGAGAAGTACGTCAGAGTAGTTCAGGATATGTATGAGAGGAGTATGACAACAGTGAGATGTGCTGCAGGTCAGACGGAGGAGTTCAAGGTGGAGGTTGGGCTACATCAAGGATCGGCTTTGAGTCCCTTCTTGTTTGCTATGGTGATGGACAGATTGACAGATGAGGTCAGACAGGAATCTCCATGGACAATGATGTTTGCAGATGACATTATAATCTGTAGTGAGAGTAGAGAGCAGGTGGAGGGACACCTGGAAAGTTGGAGGTCTGCTCTAGAAAGAAGAGGAATGAAAGTCAGTCGTAGTGAGACAGAATACATGTGTTTGAACGAGAGGGAGGGAAGTAGAACAGTGAGGTTACAGGGGGCTGAGGTCATTTACATTTATGCATTTGGCAGACGCTTTTGTCCAAAGCGACTTACATTAGGGAGAAACAATATGCAATTTGTTACACCGTCAAAGTCTATCTCAACTTCTCACAATAGAAATTGTATCAACTGATCAAAAAACCAAAGCAGTAGGGGGAGAAGATAAAGACAGAGGAGGGAAAAAGAAGGTAGTAGTTTTTTTTTAATTTTTTTTTTTATAGTAGGTGTTCAAGAAGGTGGAGGAGTTTAGGTATTTGGGGTCAACAGTCCAGTGCGACGGGGAGTGTGGAAAAGAGGTGAAGAGGCGAGTGCAGGCAGGTTGGAGTGGGTGGAGAAAAGTGTCAGGGGTGTTGTGTGACAGAAGAGTGTCAGCAAGAATCAAAGGAAAGGTGTACAGAACAGTAGTGAGACCAGCTATGATGTATGGGTTAGAGACTGTAGCAGTGAGGAAGAGACACGAGGCAGAGATGGAAGTAGCAGAGATGAGGATGTTGAGGTTCAGTTTAGGAGTGACAAGGATGGACAAGATTAGGAACGAGCACATCAGAGGAACAGCTCAGGTTGGTTGTTTTGGAGACAAAGTCAGAGAAGCCAGATTGAGATGGTTTGGACATGTGCAGAGAAGGGATAGTAGTTATATTGGTAGAAGGATGTTGGAGATGGAGCTGCCAGACAAGAGGGCAAGAGGAAGGCCAAAGACAAGTTATATGGGTGTGCTGAAGGAGGACATGAAGGTAATTGGTGCAAGAGTAGAGGATACTGAGGCCAGAGTTAGGTGGAAACAGATGATTTGCTGTGGCGACCCCTAAACTGGGAACAGCCGAAAGAAGAAGAAGAAGTTACATCTGAATCTACATTTTATTTCCATTTTGGTTGTGATCCTCTGTAACTAATATCATGAAAATAAATATCTTCTTTGACAGTCAGCTATTTTTAGCATTGAGTCTTATGATGTGTTGAAAAGTTTGATGCTTGAGAGATAACCAGTGGCCTCATGTTCAGAATTTATTTACTGAAAAAAGTGCAAAGAAAAGCAGCTTTGTGGTGCAATGTATGCTTTGAGCACCCAAAGTGATGGAGATAAATGCATTTATGAACTCCGGCTTCAACTTTGAAACATGTAGTACTATGTTAAAAACATCAACATATTTGAACGAGTTATCATTATGGTTACTATGAGTACTTGTGATGGCAAAATTTCAAGTCGCTGCTGTCCCATACACTCACTCGTGAATTCTGAACATGTGTGCGCTGCTCGATGCAAACACAAAAGCTCCAGAAAACGAATGAAAATTTAAATTTAACAGTAATTAATGCTTATTGGTTCATAACACCAAATAGGACGCTTTCCATATGGGTCCTATTGTCTGTCACTTGACGATTTGTCATTAGAGACCTAAAGCAAAATGAGGAGCCTTGTAGTTACATTCGTTCCATGCCTGACTTTTGAGCAGTTTGTTCAGACCACGGTCAATTCTTCTTTTTACCACTTGAGAAATGTAGGTAGACTGCATCCTATGCTGAAGTTCTCCGTTGCTGAAAGATCGATAAAAATGTTTGTTGTTTCATGTCTGTATTACTGTAATGCTCTCCTGGCTGGAGTCTCCAAGTACACTCTGTCCAGGTTGCAGTGTGTTCAGAATTTTGAGCGGGACCAAAAAGCATGAACATATCACACCTGTTCTTAAAGCACTCCACTGGCTCCTGGTCTGTATCTGTGTCGATTCTAAAAGTTTAACCCTCATATAGAAATTACTCCATGACCTTGCTCCTGCATACTTGTCATTACTTTTAACTGCATATACACCAAACCGTATCTTCGCTCTGCTCAGTTTAAGCTTCTGTCTGTACCATGCACTATCATGTCCCTGCACCGACACTATGGAACTCTCTTCTGGGAAGTTACGCCCTTTTAAAAATCCCTTCTTAGAACTCCCTTTTTAAACTGGCTTTTGATTGTTGATGTTTAATGTCTTATACTATTTTATTGCTTTTATGGTTACTGTTTTTGTATATGTTTTTTTGGTCCTGTATTGTTTTATTGCATTTATTGTGTTTTTTTGTTCTGACTGTCCAGCACTTTGTGAAGCATCGATTTAAATGGTCTTTATAAAATATTGTTTATTGTTATTATAATTATTATCATTTATTTATTTATTTTAATTTTTTTATATTATAAAACATAATCATTGTATTCACATAAGTTGACAAATAGCAGCACTTATATGACTTGAGCATATAAAGATGCAGAAAAAGAGTTAATTGCAACTACTTTTTTTCTGTTTATGTCAGTTTATGTAAAACGTATGTGCCCATAGTTTTTTTTTTTTACTTAAGTCAATATTTCATGAAGCATCATCCAGATAAGAAGTAACCAATAATTAATAACTTGAGTAAATTTTTTATCAATATTTTTTTACTCTTACTCAAGTAAATAAAAGTGATAGTTACTTTTGCTCTTACTTGTGTAAATAATTTCACAAATACTTTTATTGAGTCTTTTTTTTATTTTCTGCATGAGGCATACCCTCATATCCCCTTTTCCCTAGAAGATTTACATGTTAGTTCTCAAAACACATTCAATAACTTCACAAATCACATTTACTTTTTAATGCGCTACTTATTTTCTGCATACATTTATGCTGCAAAGAGCATCAAACGCATTTGTACATTTCTTGATCAATAACATATAATTAGAAGAAAACTTTGAACAAACAGATCATAAAAGATCATGATTGACATATTAACCAATACTAGTTTTGTATACTAGACATCAAGTTTGTTGCAGCCCACTCTTCTGGGTTGCACAATTATTAAACATAAATCTGATTCAAAGTATGCTCATGTTTACAGAAAGTATAAATAACATAGATAGAGGAAATGTATTTTGTCTGCCATCTCTGAATGTTTAATATTAAATTAAACTTGACAACCACCCCCCTCCCTCCCCAACAAAAAAAAATGAATAGTCACAGAAAAAATCTTAATAAAAAAAAACTGTAACACAAGCTTGCCTGGACAGGAATAATGTTAAGAGCAGGTTGTTTCATGGAACAGATGGTTTTGTTGCCATATACACACAAAATGTTGTTGATCACAATCTTAATGGAGAGATATCAGAGTTTGGGTTGAATCAGATGTGAATGGATGTTTCATTAAGCTTTAGACAGACTGTTAGTGTTCAATAAACACAAAAAAGAAAATGCCATTTCCTGTAAAGATTTCTCTAAAAGTGGGTGGGATGGTGTTATTCTCACCTCAGTTGTGAGACTCGTGTTACATGGACGGTGTGTCATCTACTTCCATTTCTTCTGAAACACTATCAGTTCAAACATCAAACTGAATCGCTTCAGCATTCACTCACTCTCACCACATCTGAGTATGTGACGGTATAATCAAGTCATACCTTGGTTTATTGCTTGTTATTTTGGAAGCAGTAGTGGGCATATTGGGCTTGGTTTTAACTGTGCATCCTTACTAGTTTTCAGGAAAATAATAAATACATTGAAATGGTAATTTACATAATTGATTTAAAATCTGTGATTACAATCCAGCAATATGTGTTGTTTTTTTTTTACAATG
The DNA here is from genome assembly GCA_900490495.1 of Danionella dracula. Classification (NCBI taxonomy): domain Eukaryota; kingdom Metazoa; phylum Chordata; class Actinopteri; order Cypriniformes; family Danionidae; genus Danionella; species Danionella dracula. Next base: position 1,842,999 of record UELW01000004.1, on the reverse strand, counting down.
TTAATAGAAAGTAGATTAGAAGAAGTAAGTTGGATTGAGAAAGCTGATCTTCAACATAGGTTTAAAGGAAGCGTGTATGAAAAGTTTATTTTAGGAAGGTTGTTGGAAATCAATTTATGCATGAAAATGACCACACTCCTGTTAGAGTTGCTACAATCGATCCAGTCATTTTTGTAAAAATAGGTCAAGTTAAATTACATTGCACAGGGTTTGTGTAGCTTTCGTAATGTCAAATGTAAGAATGTATTAGAAATTATTACTACATCAGTATTATTAACATATATTATTACATTAGGACCTACAACTTAACATCAAAAACAGATGAAACCAAAAAAATGCAAAAACACAAAATGTGGGGCAAAATAAGTCGAATGCAATTGAAAAGAGCTTTAAAACAGCTTCGAATAATTGATTAACACTCACACACACACGCACGCACGTGCACACACACACACAAACGTGCTACATTAATCTCTGGTCTTCCCCAGAGATATTCTTCTTGCCAGAATCTTCTCTTTAATGTCCTTGAGCTCAGCTGATTTCTCATTGCTTGTCCTTCTTAAAGCATTTGACTATGGGCCATGTCCACACGTACCCAGATGCAAACATCCACATAAGTATGGTTTTGAAAAAAAAACTCTGTCTACATGAAAACATGGAGACGGTCCAAAAAAGCCGTAAAGCAGGGGTTTCAAACTCAATTCCTGGAGGGCCGCAGAGGTGCAGGTTTTTGTTACAATCCTGTTTGAGGAGACAAACCAGTAGCTTCAACCAAACTCAGAGAAGCTTAATCAGTGGATTCAAGTGGTAAACTATGCAGGGCGCAGCCCTCCAGGAATCGAGTTTGAGACCTCTGCTGTGAAGAGTATGTCAATCCAATAAGTGGTAGCCAACTCCTGAACCATGAAGTTATATCGGCCAATCGAAAGCTTCTAAACTACTTTGTTTTGATACAGATTTTTTCCTTCAATGCAAGCAAAGACAACTAAATTCTCTCTGGCCCGGCAGTTTTTACCACCAACTATTTCACTCTCAAAACTCTCCCAATTCATCTGAGGCTCAATTCTGTTCTTGTACAAATTTGAAGCTTTTCGTAACTGGGTCAGATGAGCAAAAATGAGCTCATCAACAACATTGAGCCACATATTTTTGCAGTTTGGCATGGCTATTTTGTTATTAAATACATAAAGTATGCATGTAGTCCAGATCATGTCATGTGCCACCTTTATTAGCACAATGGATAGAATTAAAATTCTCACTCTGCCAGCTTTTAAACTTGAGGCTTGGAAGCCTAATCATTCATTCATCTTCATGTCAGCTTTATTCCCTTTCGGGGTCGCCACAGCGGAATGAACCGCCAACTCACTGGCATATGTTTTACGCAGCGGATGCCCTTCCCTGCCGCAACCAATCGCTGGGAAAGAAGCCTAATCAATGATAAACAAAAAAGAATGCAGTTTCACAATCAACACGACAGCAATGTTTCCAAAAAATCTTCTCCTTTTCCGTTGTGGATGCACAGAGAAACTGATAAAAAAAAGTTTTAAATATATAGTGTGTGGATGGGACCTGAGTTATAAGCTGAGCCATCTACTGTCTGCATCTGACACCTTTCTTTTGAACATGATGGAAACTTGAATTAGCATGACAAAAGTATGAGTTATGCCATGGCTACACTTATGAAAAAAGTCCTTTTCACTTGGATGAGACCGTATACAAAAGTATAAAACCAAAAGTTCTAGTCAACATCATGTCAAGTGACTACATCCCCTGTATAGTATACGTGAGAGCATGTTGAAGTATAATTATGAAGCACAGACTTCAGTGCCCTGTTGGCATTTGGAGGATTAATATTTAGAGCTTGGCATTTTTGAAAACACACTGCCTGGTTGTCTTTGCTGCCGAACAGCCAATCGAGGGCAATCAGACCTATCAAAAGCCAGTGTGACCTGTCATTTTATAGGATGTTAGCAAGACAGATTACTGATGCCTAATGGTTTTTGGATGGGATCTGGTGTCAGTTTAATTTGAGTTTGGAGTCAGATCTCTGCCTTCTCATAAGCGGTGCTTCTCTCAGCTCTCTCTTCTGCTGTACCTTAGTCTGACTGTGAATGCTCTGGAAATCCTGTTTGTGACGCCATAAAAAAGAAGGTGAATATTAGACCTTGTTGTATATTTAGCCGTAGCTATCATATTTAAAGAGACGAGATGTCAGAATTTCAACAGACGTTAACAAACTGATTTGTTTTTGATGAGCATTTGAACAGAAACAGCTCCGGACTGACCAATTCTGCACGCACCTTTGGTGATAAAAAGATTGGTTATTTAAGCCCTTGTTATCAGTGTTAAATTCTGCACAGTCAGTGCTTATGTGTACACATTTCAATACACTCTGAGATAGGAATATTCTTGGATCATATTGAAATAATTCATAATTAATACATTTTTAAATTTAATTAAATACATCACGTTAGATCCTTTAATTACAAACATTTTCCTCAACCGTGAAATTAGCTATATTAAATTATCACATCATTAGTGCTATGCTGACATTGAATGAACATTATGCTTACACGGTTTAGCTCAGTGTTAGCTTGAAGTCATGTCATTAGCATGTTGCTAGAAAAACCGTGCATTACCAAGATGCTGATGTTTATAAACATGTTGTCAGCTGACATGAGTACATTGTTAGCATGGTTAAACATGTCTGGGGCTAAATGTTTTTGTACAGAGCTCAGTTTTATCTAGAATGGAAGTGTATAGCAACAGTATATTTCTGTGACCCCATCAAATTTTTTGGCATTCTTCATCCATTATCAAAGATTTACACATTTGAGTCAGTGGGAACAGTTAAGCCTCGCTAGTGGCCAGGGTTCAAATACTGAGTGTGTTCTTGCACAGGCTGTTAACCTCAAAACTTTTTCCACATTATTAGTGATTTTTAAGACAACTACTTCTAAAATGAAAACCCAGAGAGTAGCATTTGATTTTCTTGGAGCACAAGTAAATGAGAAAAAGATCCTTGTGCTGCTTTTAATGAGCAAAAATTAGCTATGTTCATTTTTATTTGGTGCAAAAATGTAACAAATAAACATGCATAGGATTTTACTTAAGACCCATTTAGAAACATAAATAAAAGGCAGGTGAATGGATAATATAGGAAGGCCTATGCATTTCCATTTTCAAAAACGAATACAATTACAAACACTTGGATGGAAGTCTTTTAGACAGACAAGCTTAGTTCTACTTTGAAGTAAGGAAAATTAGGTTTCTTGACTGGTATCAGTGACCTTCTGCCACCCACAGGTACAGGAAGTGATGCAATCTTGGCCTCAGCTCCTAGCTGTGCTCTTTTCTGTGGTTAGATGCGGCATGCACAGACGAGACGTGCGGCACACAGAATTAGCTTTCTGACAGTGGAACAGAGGTCAGGAGTTTGTTGAAAGAGAATTTGTTCTAGTGGGTTTATACCAGGACAGGAAGCAGAGAGGTCTTTTGTTTAAGCTGAGGTGGCTGGAAAATAATACCACATCTCTCAAACTGTGTTGTAAATCAAGTCATAAATCACACAAAATAAAAAGATGCTACCTTTCTGTTTGAGAGAACAGAACCAAATTTTGTTGAGGTTTATGCTACTTCATGGTTTGCTCTCAAGGCTTAAATCTTCTATTCTTTTGAAAAATATGATAGCAGTCAGTAGATTGAACAATTAGGATTATCATAAATGCCTAGTGACAGGATGAGGGTAGCTTTTTGAATATATTATCTATCCTGGACATCATTGCATCATGTTCAGACTTGAATCATACAATCATAAGAATAAAGCTGGTGTTTTATAAAATGTAGGCATTCAAGGGCACAGGTGTCAAGTTTTTTTTAATGAAATTATCTAGGGGGGTCAGACTATTCCTGTTTACTTGCATAGGGGGAATTTTTAATTTTTTTGTAAAGAAAGAAAACTTTTTAGGGTTAGGGTTAGGGTTGCACTTCATGGGAAACTTTGTTTTTGTTAATTCCAAACAAATATTTGTGAAGTGACATGTTGAATGCTTACATTTATGGAAGTTTAGGAAAAACAATTATGTATCCCGATGTTAAACATGTTTTGAGATTTTTTCGGCTAAATTTGTTAAAAGTCACATATTTTCCTCTTTGACATGAAGTGATTTTAAACTTATGGCTCTTCTGGTTTTGACACGTGACTCTTCAGTTCAAGAAGCATTTCACAAGAGGCAAAAAGGTGTTATTTAACAATACATCTTTTTTTTAAAGGCCATGTTTAATCTTGTTTTTTGAGAACCAAAATAAAATTGTTGCCAATCAGTATACCTTTACAAACATTTGCTTTAGCTTTCTGCTTTCTTCTTGAACTTACAAACTTTCACTGATCCATGATTCTATTTTTAAGTTATAATGTTTTCGGGGTTTTTTTTCTCCAATTTTGGTTATTAGAGGTATTTTATGTAATAACTTGTCCTGATGTCTGAGTGAGTGACAGAGAAAATAAGTCTCATAAATAAACTAATTAATAAAGAATACCAAATAGCAAATATCAGTATGATATACCATAGCAATAGACAAATGGAAATTAAAGATAAACTAAAAAAATAAATTGTGAAAGCTGAAAACCTTACAATAAACTACACTTTGTTTTCCTTGAAAGTTCAAACTATATAGTGTTCTATCCTGAATTAAAAGCAGACTACAAACCTTCTTAGTTCTTTTTTTTAGTATTTTTGAAACACTGAAAATAATGATACTTTCTTATTTATAACTTTACAAAGTTATGCCCATCTAACTAACATAGTTTCACATTTTTCTCCATTGACTTCAATTAATAACTACAAGTCACAAAACTCCACTTGAGCTGATGGCTGGTAATAACAGGTGCAGCGATAGTTATTTTTACCATGATTTACCATGTTTGTGTACAGATCTGTACATGAAGATTCAGAAGTTAAGGAATGATTTTTTTAGTTTCTCATGAAAACTCTGGCAGTGGTCATATGATCAATTTAAGTGCTGAATCTGCACAGAAAAATAGATTTAGATAAGATGATGAGCAAAATGTTTCTTGCCCTTGTAGATTCCTCTGTCAGCAACAATGCTGAACGCTTGAAAGGAAAAGCCAGATCCTGTCTGTGCAGCGCTGCACAGTTCAATGTGATCCTGTGACTCCTCTTCCCCTTACTTTGATAACCTCAGAGGAAGCCTTTCGCTGAGGAAGAGAGGCTGTGTGTCTAGAACAATATCCCTGCTTCCTGTGCTAAGTGTTAGCACCCCGTTGTGCTGACTGACAGCTCTCCAACACGGATAGAGTGTCGTCTTTGTTGCCAGCGCAGGCATAAGTGATAAACACCAGCAATTTGAGCCAGAGCAAGCTCCAGAGAAGGGCCCAAAGCCAATCCTGACTTTCTCCACTGCTATTCACAAACAAGAGGTGTCATGATATGCAGGTGTGTTTATTTTAACAACCAACCCCTGTTTTAAATGTTTCTAAAATACACTATTGCGTGTTAACATAGTTTCATGATTTTGTTTAAATAGAATTAACCCAGAAACGCAAGCATATTTGTCGAGATTAGGATAACCGTACTGGGAAAGCTGTGGAAGGGACCTGGGCCTAGAGGTGACCCGGGCCGAAAGCACCCTCAGGCCTGGAGATCACCTTCAGGAAGACGTGAAGATAAGAGTGGCATTAATCGTTGAATTGGAAGTGGAGTTGCTACTGTTTTATATCTTAGGAAGTGAAAGAAGGATTGAAATCACCTGTGGATGTTTCCTTCTGAAATTTCATTCACAGGTTCACTAACAACAAAACCTCATTCTTCCAAACAAGAAAAAACAAAGATGTACACTTATTTAATGCTGTCTAGAATATTACGTCAAAGTGTATGTGGCACAAATCCAATAAAATCTTTGTAATCTCCAAAATTCTTTTAGCTATTTTAAACGGGGCGGCCTTTGGTGCAAATGGGAACTTTTGGTGCAAATGGCAGTTAAAGTGTAAAACACATAATTGGCTAATGAAGCAGAGGGTTGTTGACGCAAACAAGGGTCTAAGGCATATTATGTGGTTTTGGTACAAGCAAAAAATTTGGGTTACAAATGCAGTTAAACATAAAAATGGGGAGTTAAACAAAAGGAAATTGGCAGGGAGGCTGCTGAGGCAAACTGGTGTCAATAAAACACATGTTTTTAACTCATCAGATTGATTACATCAACCACATGGTTCCAAGAAAGATTATTTAATAATCCTGTGTCAAGCAGCTCCTGGTGTCCACAAACATGATTTGGCTAAAATGCTCACACTGTACATCATCCAATCCATTTACTGTATGGATCAAATACATGTGACTCTTGTCATGTTACTTTAACACGAAAAATCCCAGAAGTGGAAGATGCACGTTGCTCACTTTATAAATCTCACCAAACATAAACGTGCTGGCTTGTCACCTTGTGCAATTCCCTGTGCAGAAACTAAAAAGAAAAGAAAGAAAAAACATGTATTAACAAGGAAATGGCTGAGAAGACGTTATTGAGCATGCATAGACTAAGACAACCAATGTTATTTGTTATATGCACTAACACACAAAAAAAAACGATTTCACAAAAAAAATCCTAATTGAATATTAATACCTGCAGTCTGAATGTAGCCTTGGTTCTTAAAGCATTTCTTTTTTAACTGTGTGTCCTTTTCAGGTTGGAACTTTCACCCTAGTTTCTAACTACGAAACTTTTTTAAATTAGGCTTTTCCTGACAATTAACATATTCAAGATTTAAATCTAACATATCTTAGATTTAAATGTAACAGTCTCCAAGTGTATATAATATAACACATACAATATTCTACATTTACATGGAAATGCTGCCATTATAACACTAATAGAGTGAGGAGCGTCAATTTCCAAAAGTGATTTAACATCCAAATCTGGTTTAATACTGACTGTGCTTTCAACTCACATAGAGCTACATTTAACTCAGGGAAATACTTAAATAAGGCCACACCATTGACATTATTATTAAGTCTTTGTATAAAGAATGTTTAATGTAACATTTTTGCTGCGTGTTTTGTCTTCAAAAGTTTGTTTGTTGCTATTTAAATGAAGCTTTTTGTCTCCATCCAGAGTAAAATGAACTTACCTTTTACTCAAATTTGACCACCACCAGGAGTTGAAGTCTTTTCTATTTGAAGTGAAGCCTCCCCGGTGTTAACAGCAGCAAGTTTGAGAGGGCCCGGAGCCATGTTTTCATCTCTAGACTGCTCTCGAAACATAAATCTGTGGGGATGTGCATTTATTTTTTTAAACAGGCCATTCGCAGGCTCACCCATGTTAGGGTGGCGGGGTAATTTGAATTCCTACAAAGTGCAGATTAGCCACCGAGTGACTGCCGAACGATTATTTCTAAAATAATCCTGTTTTGATATGCATCGGCTTCCAGACAGGAATTTTCAATTAGTTTTCAAATTGTGCATGTAAACAAGTTCCTGGGTTCTGCTTATCAGGAGGTGGCACAGGCGCAGAATAGATGCTACCCCCTCCCCGCGCGCACACACACACACACACACACACACTCCTGGCTTGCTCCGGCTCAAAACGCTCTGAAGTCCTGCTTGTCTGGCTTTCAAAGGGGCTCCTTTATCAAGCCGCAGGTTGAGAGGTTTTATGAGCTTTGCAAACATGGAGCAATGGACAAACATGCACTTCCTGAATGCGTTCTGCATGAGAAGCTTCACCCATTTCCTGCACTCAATAGGCAAATGCACAAATCAAATGACCCCCTGTGAGCAAAATAATCAGACCCTGAGCAGACTCCAGCTGCTGGAGATAAATGTTTGGAGGCAGGGGTGTTAAAAGTGTTATTTAAACATTTAAAACGCTGTCGAGTGAAAGTTTTAATGTGGAAGGGTACTTTATAAATTGGACTTAAATGTGATGGAAATTAGTTTTTAGATTCACATGTTTGCCTCCAAACAAATATTTGAATTTTGAAGGTTTTCTGGTAAATACTGAGTTGCCCTGAGGCTTGATTGTTAATTTTGTGTTTTTGATTATTTTAGGACTCGTCTGTTTTTGTAAATGCTTGTTCCAATAGATTTTATTGATGTCTGTAATGCTGGTATCAGCAAATATTGAAATAAGAAAAAACTGAATGAAATAGTTTGTTTCCAATAAAATGACACAATTAAAAAAAAAGAATTAGCATAAAATCTGAAGTTTGATCTGGTCATAGTTGATTATCCCACACTCAAGTTTCAAAAACATACAAAATCTGCCAAAATGTACACTCCTGCTTTGTCCTTTTTAAACACAACAAGGCCGAGTTTGGTTTTGCCACAAAACAGCAGAACTCAATTCAAACCAATCACAGCACAGAATGTTGCAAAGGCAACTTTTCTCCCTCAGTTGACATCATAGAATGTATTTGAAGAAAAAAATAAAAACAACACAAAAAAATATTTTGATGGCCTTTGATACTGTTTGCTAAAATGTAAGTAATAAAAAAAATGTATTAATGCAGCTCGAAAATCCTGACTGTCCTCTGCAATCACATAAAGCTCCAGCTTTGGATGCAAAAAATATTCAGCAAAATTGTAAAACATTTTACGAATGCCGATTGGGATCAAAACATATCACAGCTTATTAAAAAATGTCTATTGGAGACAATTAAAATTAACTGACAACGTTATAAATAGGAGAACACAACATTTCTCCCTAAAGGTCTGTTGCTTCCTACCTAATTTGACACACTCACAAGCACCTTACTAATTCTAGCTAACTGTCCACACACGCACATATCATTATAGTATAATTGTATATTCTCTTGCTCAAAAAAGTACTTGAGTTTGGAATTAAGTTCTTGGAATTGTTGTAGAGCTTAGAAAATTCAGCTATAAGCGTTGATAGTTTGGTGCTCTGTGTTTTTGACATTGAGGGTATCCTCCTCGAAGTTTGTCTGCAGTCAGAGCCAATTCACCTTCTCAGTTCTACTAATTTCTTGAAATTTGAAGTTAGGAACTTTGTTTAACTTCAGTGATGTTAGCTTTAGTCTGTTTGGCTTCAAATCAGTAAAATTGGTCCGTTTTATTTAATGTGAGTCTGCTTCAGCTCTTATTAGAGGTGAGTAGCAGGACGAGCTTGTGGTCTCCTGAAAAAAACCCTCTCATGATATGACCCCAAGGTTGATGTCCAGTTAGTGCTGACACTTGCAATCGATTCTAGCTGGATCACATTCCTCATAAATCACTCTGGGCAGAGCTGGCTCCGGTGTTCTCAGAGGTGAGCCTTTCAGGGAGCAGAACCAGCACGTCCACGCAAAATATTCTTTGTTATGATATTAACTTTATTATGATATGTTTAACAGGGTTCCCTGCTCCTTCATCCCCCACCTAATAGCTGTTCACTTGTCATCCAATCATCTCCATCTTCACTTCATATATAACATTTCACTTCCCATAAGCCCACTGTCCATCAACTATTGTGGGCTTTTGTGTTCCTACAAAGTGTTTCATTTGATATTTTTTTCTCAATACTAACCATTTTTATTGCAAATTGATTGTTTTTTTTTCAATCAAATTAGCTACACAGTTAACTTTTGTCAATTAACTATAGATACAATTGGATAAAAACAGGCTACTTCGGGGCAGCATGAAAACGTTGCTTGTTTCTCAACATAGATCCATCAGCTGTCTCTAAAGAGTATCTGCAGTTCAATATCAGCAGCTACCATGAGGCCCACAGTAAATATTGATTACTCTGTAAAGCATTATTAGGCCTGAAGGCCTTCATGACTGTAACAGACTATATTGCAACAATAAAACCTCCCATGGATCATTTTGATTTCATCCGGGATTACGACACAATACAAAGAAAGTTCTCTTGCTTTCCTCAAAGGCTGTGCTTGGATTAATAGGAGAAGAATACACAAACACTCCGATTGATTTTCTTCATTCTTTTTACAGACAATGTCATCTGTCCCCTGAAATATTATTATATTAAACTCCACAAAGGAATGCTTTAAAAGCGAGAGCCGTTCTGCTGCAAAAAGAGCAAAGAATGACATTCTTAAGTGGATAAACTGGCCTTTTGATACAGTTCTCATTAATATGGGCAAATGCTTTCACAGAAGCGTGCAAATATCTCAGGCAAGAGTGAGCATTCTGTTAATGATGAGAGCAAGGAGTCAAAGCGTTACTACCTTTAATGTTCCCAATCTAATTGAGGCATTAATTAAAGAGGAATTGTACTGTATTTATAGCAGCGCTTTCCACTGAAGGCTAGAATGAGTGCTAATGAGTTTAAGAGCCGCTAAGGTTACAATCAAGAAGATCTACACTAACATGGATGCCTGGGAATCACTCTGAAATTGACCCAACACAGTAGCAATAACTGTTCTGACTGCAGTCTGAACCAAATTGATCTGTTATGGGAATGTCAATCAAGCAAACCAATCTAGTAGAGATTTTTCAAGAACACTAGCTGAAATAGAAAGCTAGAATGAGCTACAGAAAGGACAGAGTTTTAAAATGATTTTCGCTTTAACTCTCAGGAGTCCAAGAGCATCAAAATCCCTGACGTGAATTAAAACTAATTAGCAAAAAAGAAAATGAAGCCATGCAGAGTTAAGCTTTCAACATCGACCAAACTTCTTCATGGTGCACTTAAACACAGTATATTAGAATTTGTCAAAATGTATCCATTGTTGTGATAAATTTAAAAAGTGTTGAAAATACCACAAAAAGTTTTTTTTTTCTGGTCAAATAAAGAGTTCTCCTTCATAGTGCTCTTATCACCATCATAACACAAAAATTAGAGACAAAGAAAGAAGTATGAAGCCCCGCATGAGCCGCTGTGGTGCTCCGCTGCTTATAACTCCAGAGCAAGAGCTCAATTTGAAGACTCTCTCCAATTTGAAATGTGTTGATTGCCATATGTCAGTTTTCTTCAAAATAAGATGAAAACGCTAGAATACGCAACTATCAGCTTTTTGCTGACAAAATGCACTCCTTACCGTCTGCTATCTCTGAAGTCCTAACCGGGTAGAACAACTACTAAAAAAACGGAGTTGTCTGAATGTCATTTTGAGGATTTGAAAGTAAATAGTTGTGTATTGTAGTTGTGTGTGGTTGTTTCCTCCCCAAAAATCACAAAATTTTTCTGTTTTAACCTACTTCTCTTACTATTTCAAGTTAAAAAAAAAACTTTTTTCTATGTTTTAAGAGAGAGAGAGAGTGAGCAAGGGACAAGAACAACACCTAAAGAATTTGTATTATTTGGCCTCCAAATACATAACTGATAGGTCAGTTCAGAAGGGGTTATTGTATAATGGAAATCAAAAACACATGTTTGGCCTCTCTCTCCTTTTTGATTCTCAGCCAAATGCTTGACTCAGGGCATCTCAGCTTCTCCGTCAAGAGCTGATATGGGAGCAGACGCTGGTAAAGTGTTGAGCAAACAAACAGCCCACGCTTCGGCGATGCAGAACCGCGTGCTGGCTTGCAGCTGCAGCACAGTCCCGAGCGTGAACTGTTATTGGGCCGTCACTCAGCTCCAGCACAGCGTCTATTGATTCTATCAAAACCTAGAGATTGGCAGCCAATTATCTTAGTGTCAATGCACTTGGTATCTGTCAGATCTACAGAAAATAGAAAAGAATTTGTCTGAGTCAAGCTCTCATAGACAACATAAGACACATATGTATGCAGCTACAGGGTTCAGACAGTAAAGGTTTTCTTCAATTAAATGCCTGCTCTTTTACTAGCTTCAGTGGCAAATAGACTAAGAACGAAAGGAGGGATTTTTGTGTGAATGATTTAATAAAAATCAATCAATGTTTTTAACACCATTAACAACTTGACAAAGTATTGATGTTATCTCTCATGTATTCTTAGAAGGGAAATGTTGAAGATATTTTAAATCATAATGTTTTTTGACTGTCTGTAGCAACTAGACATTTTTTTAAGTGTGATACTCTGATTCATTGACAAAATAGAATTATGCAGGTTTTTTATTTTGATTTAGATTGGCTCTTCGAGTTCTCATTAACAGATAAAAACATGAAAAGCTCCTTTCAGCAGCAACAGCCTCAACGACTCGATCCCAAGTTCTGTCCTCGTCTAACAAGTCTTAATAAAAAGTGTTTTGGAATCAAAATAACTTGCAGCTTTTAGTAACATCTGTTTGGGGTCCTGCGTGTGAAGGCACTTCCTGCACCATCATCATATATAGAATTCACATCTTTGTCTTTAAGTGAACTAAAAGTACTTGTTTTTCTCAACTTATAAATTACTTATAGACTCTTGCTTAACTGTTTAAAATACAAAGTCTTTATTTTGGGAACTATTTTCTGAATGTGTTTGGCAGAATTCAAATAATTATTCAAATAATTTAAAAATTAATATAGATTAATCTACATAAAAAATGTATCTATCCTCCTCTAATGTTTATATTATACCCCCCCACACACACACTTTTTAAATTAATGAACAGTCAGAATCTGTTTTTGTGAGTGAGCCAGAAACTGTACAGTATATTTAGATGGGAAGAAAGAGAGAGAGAGAGAGAGAGAGAGAGAGAGAGAGAGAGAAAGAGAGAGAGCGAGAGAGATCTGTCATATGGAAGCTACTCGGCCACAAAAAGAAAGCTAATGAGTCGATTCACGGTGAACGATTCACCACTTCTGCTAATGATTGTGTCCATATGCACTTTAAACGCTTACAATAACAACCTTCTGTCCTCTTTCTGTCACCTACTCTGGAATGTTCCCTCACTTACAAACAAAGCTCCACTCCGGGGGTTTGCTGCAATTCACGGTCCATATCTTCATATTACACGTAACTATGTTTGTCCTCAGGAACACTCAGCATACTGAGTTTTAGCTCAGCAAGCTTATAAGGGCTTTTTCAGTATGTTATAGAACCTGTTCCTGCACTTTGCTTATTTGATTGAATGATGTTTTTAAAGGAGCTGAGTTAAGCCAAAGTGATCCTTTTCTCTAACTTGCAAGAAAAATGTGACGGCACATCCTGTTGCTTGTTGATTCTTCAATATTGGAGTTCTCCTATTGGCTAATAAAGCGTAGAGAACTCTAATGCATTTGTGGGGTTTGTCTTTCTGCCATTATTGGTCTTTTAACAAAGTCTTTCATTTCTGCATGGAAAGTCACCACATACACAACATAAAATCTCTTTTAACTCTCTCCATTGTCCGTGAGTGAGATCAGCTTTTGCATTTCTGTCGCAGACTCACTATTTACCAAGTGAAAGTGGGATGACATAACGAAGTCTAAAGCTCCCAACTGATACTGGAATTTAGTGGGAAATGTGAAAACATTGGCGGGGGGAGTCTTGCAGTTACTAAAATCAGGTGGGAAAGCTGCATAAGAATAACTGTGAAGTTGTTGAACATCCAAAAAAAAAAAGTATATATATATATATATATATATATATATATATATATATATATATATATATATATATATATATATATATATATATATATATATATATATATATATATATATATATATATATATACATAGGCAATAACTTATTGAGCTTTAACAATATTAACAATTCTTTTTGGAAAGTTCTACAGTAGGCCTTTTTTACATGAAAATATTAGCCATGCAACACAACTCCAGCAAATTTAAACATGATTAAACTCCAGTGCTTGAAACTAGTTTTATTTCGTAATTGGAATACTTCTACTTATTAAAGTAGTTTTTAAAAGGTGTATCTTTATATATTTGAGTACATTTCTTTAAAGTTAGAGGTTTTTATTTAATAAATAGGAAAGTGTATATTCTTGCAATTAGTCATTATTAATTTACAAACTTAAACAAAATTTTCAATGATTTTACCCCATATTATGCCACTGTTACCTTATGTGCTCGTTGGAATGGAGATTCACCTTGCATGGTCTTTTTTTTGCACTTAAACAACACACAGATAAAAGCAACAAAACGATAACAAAAAGTAAAACCTGAACATTTTTAAAATGGACTGGACAAAACAATTGGTGCACTTATCAAAACTGTACAAAAAAAAAAAATTTAATTTGTATTTACTCACATGTGGCCATTGAAAATGCCGCCATGCGACCTGTTAAATTGTGGATGGAGGTATGGAGAAAATAAGGAAACGTAAAGAGGTGTCTGGGGATTTGAGAGGAAAAAACATGGATCATTTCAAGACAATGTTTCTGTTTCCAGTAAGCACAATGACATCAAGAAGCATTTACAACTCCTGGCACTGAAGCTAAACTCCTTTAACGTGGAGAGAAGAAAATTGAGAAAAATGTGATTAAAAATAATAAAAGAAAAAAATCCGAACCCATCTACAGGTGACACTGTGTCTAGAGTTTTATCCAGCCTTTGGGTTTCCTTGAATGAAGCAGAAAGCAGCCCAGCTCTGGCTCAGCGCTCCTGCATTCATAACTCACACACGCATCAGGTGACCAGCACACATCACACTCAGATTTACGATAGAAGAAGAGAGCTTAATAACGACGGCGTCACTCTGTGATTATTATTTGTTTCAGCAGTGTAATGAGTTTGAACAATGCTCTTAATGGGATTACTGGCTGGAGACCAGCGGCTGAGTCTGATGCTTTATTTTATACTGATAAATCACTCCGTGCAATATTCATATGTGAGTTATTGAACAGCAGTATCAGATTTATGTTTGAGTTTTGTGATTGATTGATCACTGAGTGCTCCGGTGAATGATTTATCACTTCTGATTATTAGAATGGTACAGCAGTGAACAACAGAGGCTGATAAATGCTGCTGGGAAGCTCTGGATCTTTGGACGATGAAACTGAAACACCTTCTGTAATTGCATGAGTCTTGCATGAGTTTATATTTACCAACTCTTTTAACTGTTTCATTTTTGTAGACCAACCATTTGTGAATGGTCATTGTTGTATTTAATTCTAATTGATTTACTTTTAAATCTTGTCAAGTGCTTTTCATTGCTGGTTAAAAAAAATACACAAAAATGTACGTATATCATTATTTACCATTGTCCCTTACCCTTATGTGTGGCCAGGGACTTATACAGGCTGTTTCTGTATGGAGAGCTCTAGCAGCTGTCTTCAGCAGAAAGTACAAACACATCATCATGACATACGCAGAGAAATAACTCACAAATGCTGTCACAAGACTTTAAGACATTACCATCTGTAGTAAAAATGAGCAGCTTGTGCCTTAAATGTGTCATGGGAAGCAGAAACTAACAAGAAAGAGATCTAAGACACGAGTGTCAATTATGCAGCTTAGATGCCTACAGAAGAAGTGATGAAAGATATGATAGACAAAACGTAGTGCTTGATTTCAGTATATAGTCACATAATCACTCACAAATGAAGCTTCACATTCCATCCAGTCATGTGATTGGCTGGGTTTGTGCGTCAGTTGGTTTGATTCAACCTCACCCCATTTCTCAGGGAGCTCATGCGGAAGTGATGAGGCTGTAATTCATCTACCGGCCACTCGAGGCTGGAGCCAGGAGTGAGCAGATTTCCATTGACAGCCCATGTTAAGATTTTAACTTTACAGCAGGAAAAAAAGTTTACAGTCTAGAGGAACTCTGGTTTTCTTCATTTTGCTAGATTTGACTTTCATGACAACAGTGATGGATGTAAATTGTTTTACTAATCTGTTGTTTGAGTAACTTGTGCAAAATACAGGTGAGCCTACAGGGCTGGCCCATTAAGCCATAAAGGCAAATGCTAAGGGAACCAACCATCTAAGTGAACGCACGATTTGAAAGGATATTTTTGAAATCATTTTTGAAGTATCGTTATAGCACCAGTTGGCAATCCTTCTGATGTGGAGATCCTTATGATATATAATAAAATCCTCTTTAAATTGAGCTACCAAGCTATTTCGAATTACTTTTATATGTTCAATCCTTGTTGATCGCCCTGCGATAATCTCTGAAACGGGATGGAGAGTCCCTCTGATGAGCCTCATTTTTGGCTTCATGTTTCAGATCCCATACACCCTATTTGTGCTGCATGATGTTTTGCTTTTTTGTTTTGTTTGTTCTTTTTGTTCCTCTTTTCATGTAAAAAAAGCTAACGTTTTTATAGTTACTTTTCATTCCCTGTGATTGGTTGGAAATCTGAGCAAGGTTCAGCTCAAAGAATACAATTACCGATACCTCTTTCAGAAAAAAATTGATGTTTGTTTCCTCTATAGATCCAATGTAATTTACATTTGAAAATTAAAACAAACCAAACTGAAATTACTCTTATGTAATATACATTTCAGGTTGTTAATTACAAGTTTGGGAAAAAAGTACAGATAAATTTACTTTTTTTTAATGATGTCAATTTTAAATTGTAATGATTAGCTTGTGTTTTGAAAAACAGGAAATAAGTTTGATTCTCCTGCAGGTTTTGCAAAACAGCATGAACTTTAGGGTTTGTGTGATCTTCAGATGAGTGAAGCGATGAAGAAACTTGTTTCTGATCAAGATGATCAAGAGCACACAAAAGGTGCTCTGAGATCTGTAGAAAGAGGGGTGTGATTGCTCAAAGAGTTCTGATAAGAAATGCCAGCAGCTGTGTGTCTGAAGAAGAGATGGCGGGTTTGTTAGAGAAGAAAGGGGATGTTGTGAGACTGGGTTGCATGACAACATCAGAGGAGTGAATGTAAATGGGAGATATTGCTTCATAAAGTTAACCTACTTGAAGTTCACGAGTGAAACTCAGGTTTGCTACAGTTACTTAAAAATCAATTTCAAGCTTACTCTATTTAACATTGTTTGATCTTCCTTTAACAGTAGCAATAACAGAAGTAAAGATTAAATTGCTGTGTAAATGTATATATTTGTGCAAAAGCAAAATTACCTTCACAATAGAAAACTTTTTTGTTTCACACAAATATCTCATAAAAATCTGAAATTTGAACATTCATAAAAACACAATTTAAAAGTAAAAATTATGAGACAAAAATATATTTTCAATTGAATAAATGACAAATAAACCACCCCCCATCCTCCACGTGTCTCTTAAGGATCGTGTGCAGGTACAATGCAACAGCAGCATCTTCGTGTGGGTTAGTTCCACATGACCAAACTAAACGTTCGTTTGGTTCAGTTTGGTTGAGCAAAGGAGACCAGGTGTTCCTGAATCTACATTTCCCTTCGACAGTGCACTGACTCTTTCAAATGGGAGGATAGCACATATCTCTTGAAACCATTTATGTAAAGAGGGTGGTTTGTCTCCAATCCAGTTCAATTTCTGGAAATAAATAACAATATGAACCATCATTAACCAAACCAAAGATGGAAAACCATGTATCATTATTTATAGGATACCCCTCAATACATTTTTCTTTTGACCCAGATCCAAAATCTTTTAATTTACTGGACAGTGCCAGAACAGGTGACTATGAATGATAAATTCTAATTAGCATTTAAGAATGTTAACAATTTAAGGTGTGTTGTGAGTTGATTCTATTTTGGATAAACAGGGTGTAGGAATTTAAAGTGTGTTTCCCTTTTTTTTTTAAATAATACTCATGTATTTTAAGGATGTCTCCCAATCGTGAGAAAAAAATTCTACATACTATTTTAAGAGCTGAAATATTTTGGTACATTCATGCTTGCGGAGTAAAAAGTAAACCACAGACATCCTTTTTAGTTTTTGTTTGTGAGTGACCAAACTTTTAAACAGTTAGTAGTGAATTATTTTGTTGGGTCAAATCCTCCATGAGTGATAATCTAATATCAAATCTAGTGTTTTATACAGTTTTTTTTTTGTTGTTGTTGCTGTAGATTATTACGTTGATCCGGCCCACCTGCTGTGTGTTCTTTTGTACAGTACATGAGCTAATTATATCCTGCGTCCCATCAAGCAAGGTTCAATTTACAAGCGAAAAATAAAAATCCCAAAGGTGACCTGCTGGGTTTCCTTTCTGAAGCTTGATCTGTCTGTTTAAAAGTGTCCCAAATGCTCAGATATCAAACACCTTTCAGGGTCTCTCTGCAGACGCAAGCACTCACCCTCTTCTCCACGGCCTGCTCTCCCTTGATTCATGACCTCAGGACAGGTTTTTTTACTGAGAAAAGTTAGCACAGCTTTTGACTGCCTCCTACTGTATGTATTAAAGTAAAAAGGCAAATATCAGGCTATTCTCAAACATTACAAGTCTAGAAAATACTTTGTCCCACACATTCTAGCGTATTTTCACTATTATACATGTCATATTTTACACTAAAAGCCTAAGCATTTCACTTTTTTGTTCAGACTTTATGTTTTGTGTAGTGTCATGAGTATTTCCTTGCTCCTTGTAGGGAATGCTGATCCAGATTTCAGTCTCCATTCTACATATCCTACTGCCATTCAAGGATGTGTAGAGCTTGTAATAATCCTGAATATTTGCAGGTGATGACATCTGGCACTACACTCTTTTTTTCACTAGTGTTTTCTATGCACTACCTTTTGTTTGAATTGGTTGATGTTATTATTTAAATGATAGGAATATTTGTAACAATTAACTATTGGTTTTTTTTTGTTAATTGCACCATTTAAACAAAAGAAGGTTTGCTTGTCTAATTGATCCTTACATTATTTGTGTCAGATAGTTAGAATATCACGAAAAAGAAATTCTATTCAAAAACATTACACAGAATACACAGAGTGATTTGTGTTTATTTCTTTTCATTTTGATCATTATAATTGACAGCTAATGAAAATCCCAAAATCAATATTTAAAAAATAATTTGGAAGACACCTGGTGGCAGACTCTAACAGCTAACTAACTTAAAGACAGGTAGATTCAAACCAGGTAACTCCATTTATTTATACTGTAAATGTGAGGTTGAAGTATAGTAAATCTCTTTTCAAACACTTCATAGCATGGATAGCATGTGGACTGTGAGACACAGATATTTTCTCACCAGGCAACTCACTTGCTTGCTCAACCACATAAATCCTGTGAGTGAGGCTTTCCGCTATCAGCTGCAGCATGAGAAAAAGCTTCTGTGCTCAACCTCTGAGTGACACGACGGCGTGCTTGCTAACGAACGTTCAGATCGGAGGTGAAATGACTCTTTTAATCCTGAGACAGTTGTTGAATTTCTGGTAAGGCATTCTCTCAAGGGATGACAGCTGTGAAATTACTGCAGTAACTAGCCGTCACTTCACCGTTCATTTACATGCCCTCAGAGCACCATGGCCCTCCTCCTCATGCTCTAGGATTGTTATGCAGGGTGTAGACTCAGACTGCTGCTGAAAGAGCAACACCTTTAGAAACTTTGTTTTCCTTCTTCTGACTTGACAGCAAAACTGTAACTTATCTCCTTAACCCTGGTTTGAAGCAACTGCTTGTCCACTTTAAGACTTGTGAGGAATTTTAACAGCTAAATTTAGAAAAGCAACTATTTGATTGATTTATGTTCACGTTTCCACACAGAAAAGGACAGATCAGATCACAAGGAAGAAAATCTAGCTCAAGTAGTTCGTTGTGCGGTTGGCTCAGGTGATCACCTGAATACATGAATTCTCTGAAGAAGAAAAAAACCCTAAAGAAGAAGATAGAATTCTAATTATAATTTCAACTGCTCACAGAGTTTTTAGTTGACTTTTGACAGTTGTTAGTGTTGCTGCTTTCCTGGCTGGATTGGGGAGTTTGTTCCACCAGCCAGGGACCGTGAGAGAGAAAGTTCTTTTGAGAGATTTACTTCATTCCAGAGAAAAAAAAAACTTGCGTTGCTTCTCTGAATTTAAGCTTCTACGGGGTATGTAGGATTGAACAAGCTTGTGAAGATAGACAGGTGCAGATATAGAGACGGGTTTGGTAAGCCAGCTTCAGTGAACTTAACACAAGTTAACGCACCAGGGAACAGAGATGAAGAGAGGAGTAACACTGACTCACTTTGGTTGCTTGAAGATCAGAGGAATTGGCTAGTTCTGAATCATCTGCAAAGGTTTGACTGAATCTGATGCTAGTCATAATAGTAGACTTTTGGATAGGATAGGATGAGAGCACTTTAGTTCAAGTGACTGGAGTTGCATGACTTGCCGCTTGATGGCACTATGCCATAAATCACTCTAGACCCTTTTACTGATTGTAAACATTTCAGCATATGCCTGTATATTTTGGCAACGGAAGTATGGCAGAAATCAACAGCGAGTGGATTGTCTATCAAAGACCGTGGAAATTATTTTATGATATTCGGTTGCCAGATCCATTTAATATAGTGGAGTGGATAGAAAAGCTTAAAAAGCAGCAAAGTAGACAGTGGCCTACTGAAACCGTTTATTAAAATCTTGTAGCAACATCCAAATGAATGGGTACATCTCCACTTCCATTGCCAAAATGCACATGAAACTATTTGATCAGGTGACCTATAATAGGATCTATTAGGTGAAAACTTAAGTCAACAACAAAAGGAAGCAATCACTTTCACCTGCAATGTCCTTTTCACACTTTATCAATCATTTAGTGATAAAGCTAAGTCTTTTAAAGCAAGGAGCTGCCTGATTTTGGTAGGACTATGTGGGGCTGTCTTCTCATCTTGGCCATCCCGTTTAAGTGAACCTGTCACACAGTGTCACTTCAGGTTGAATAAACTAAATTTTATTTGCTGCACACAAAATACACCCTAATAACGTGCACTAAATTATGGTGAGAATTCAAAACATTATTCTAAGTATTATATATAATACTTAAATGTTCTAGTATTTACTATTGCAAAGCTGAAATGATGTTCTTGATGTTGATGCAGCACATGTTGGCTTTTCATTTGGGAAAATAACTCATTTGAATTGCCCTCCAGAAGAACACTCTAGTTAGTGTTCTGTTTTAATAATATTCTTGTAGTTACTGGAGATGTGGAGGGGCACAGAGGGGATATCGGCTGTGCTGTTCAAAGCCTTAACGCCTATGTATCCTAAATGTCAGAGAATGTCAGCGTGAAGCCAGAAACGAGCCTGGCCTCACCTAGTTTCTCTGTCGCTCCTCCCTCTGGTAACACTGGTTTCTGTTCTGAGAGCACGTTTACCTTTACAGTATCACCTTTCTGTGACTCTGTTCTCTCTAACACATGAGGATGATAACTGAAATTACTGAGTATGACATACCAGAGCATAATCTCAGATTTTAAGTTATCTATTTAAAGGAAGAAATGGGAACTTTAAATCAAATAATAATTCTACTCACAAAATAACAATGGGTTATGGTTATTATGTGTCCTCCTTTTTTCCACAAAAAAAAGCTAAATCTTCCCAAGGACAGCTTTACATGTTTGTTAAAAGCATTGGGTCATGAAACTATAAATATTCTGTAACTACATTATTTTTAAGAAGCAGGTATAATATTTATTATTTTTGTGTTGAGAGTCTTTCATAGGGAAAAATTCATTCTTATCTCATCTTTAAAGGAAACAGTGTTAAAAGGTGTCATTAGAAAGTCCTCAATGGCCAGATTTCAGTCCATTGGGTCGTCTCCATGGCCCAGAGTCCTTCAAAGCAGGCCATCTGGAGAGGATGCTCGATACAAGCAGGAACTCTGTGCTGAGAGCCACAGCCAACCATCTGCTGCATCATCTCAAACACTGTACGTGCTTTGAGGAGGAGAGAGGAAGCGAAGGTCAAGAAATAACTAGCATTAAGTGCTCATTAGTTTTAACATGCGCAGTCAGACTAGGGTCGAGGCTGGAGGTTCACATTACTTTTACTTTTCCATCTTTTAACAATTTTCAGGTTTTATTATAATTTAGTTTTGTTTACTTTATTTTATAATGTTTATTTCCTTTAATTACATTTGGTCTGTAGTTAAGTTTAGTGTTTTATAACAGTGTGGAATAATACAGTAAATTCATCTCACAGTTATCCAAAACTTTAGTCCGAAAACAATGGCAGTCGCCACAAGCCAAAAAGTTTGTCTCTGCCGTACTGGCTTGGTTTTTTGCAAGGAGAACGACCAATGAAAGCTAGCTCTTGAGTAGAACATAAAAGAGCAACGAGGTGGCACTTTATACACTCTCTCACACCAACCTAATGACGCGACACAGCAATTAAGAACAACGGTGTTGGTGACCGGCCATCAAGATTTTTTCTTGGCTGTGTCCCTCGAGTAGTGACAGGAAGTTTCGTTCATGTTGTTAATTTGTTCTTTAGGTTCTTGTTCATTAAAAAGAACAAAAAAATGTAACAGTTCATGTCTACTGTTCATATAGAACAAAATTTGATCTACTTGTAAACTGAAAAAGACCCAAAAATAGAGCAAAATACTACAAGAATCTGGGAAAACGAACTTTTACCTGTGTCTTCAGATCATGAACAGTGCATTTGTGCGAACATTTGATATGAACATTCGTGTGAATCTCAATTCAGATAGGTGTAGAGACTTTAATAGAGTGATAAAGTTGTGCTCTATCACCCTGCTCAGCTTTAACCCACAATTGCAACAAAAGTGTTCACTCACCTGCCTTGACTTAAATTTGAGCTTTAGTGGCATCCCCTTCTTACTCCGTAGGGTTCAATATGATGTTGGCCCACCCAGTGCAGCTATGACAGCTTTAACTCTTCTGATGAATTTAAACCTAATCTAGTTTGAAAGATTCTACTCAACACATGAATTTCAGGGACTCTCATCCCTAACACACACCATAGGTTGCCATCCAGTTTCTCAGCCTAGTATCAGAGCAGCCAAAAGTATCTAGTGACCCTTAATATTTGATCGTTTCCAGTCGGCTTCTCCTGAGCGCTGCGTTTCTGCTCAGAGGCTTCAGACTTCCCGCCTGTTTCCTGGTCCGGTGTAGCATTACCCTCTGTCTCAATCTCCTCTGATGCTGCACTATCGTCTCTATCTGACCCCACCATTGATCACAGTGAAACACCATTTAAACAGCAGAAACACAGTCCACTTTCATAATGTGCTGTGGTTAGCATGCACTGTTGGTGGGGCGGATAGTGATGGAAAGAGAACAGCCACTGCATCTGATTTCAGCCATCTGCATATATGCTTAAAAGGAGCATGCAGGAAAATTCATCTAACTGTAAACATAAGAAGAACGTTTGGAGAAAGATCTAGGGTGCCTTTTAAGATTTGTTTTAACTTGATGTAATTTGAGAGGGATGTGAGAAAGACCAGAAATCTTTAAGAATTTCAGGGAATTAAAAATTATGAAGAAATTGATTTTAATTTCCCATCATCAACTCAGCTCAACTTTATTTATAAAGCACTTTAAACATAACAAAGTTCACCAAAGTGCTGAACAAAGCATAAAATTACTAAAAGTGCATGGCAAATATTAGATATAAGACCATTAAAAATAATACAGTCAATACAGATTTCAACTCAATTAAAAGCCAAAGTGAAAAAATATGTTTTAAGAGCTGATTTAAAAATAGAAATTGAATCTATCTGTCTGAGGTCCAGGGGCAACTCATTCCAGATCTTTGGTCCGAAGACTGAGAATGCTCAGTCACCTCTCAGTTTTCTCTTGGTCTTGGAGACGACTAACTGTATCTGATTTGCTGACCTGAGGGAGCGAGGAGGGATGTACACCTGGATCAGGTCAGACAGATACTTTGGAGCGAGACCATGAAGACATTTTTAAAAAATCAATGCGTAAAGGAACTGGGAGCCAATGAAGTGATGCTAAAATGGTAACGCGCTCTGGTTTCCATCAACAGTTAAAATATGGGCAGCAGCGTTCTGGACTAACTGCAAACGAGCAAGTGACTTCTGGGTCTCTCCAACATGAAGAGCATTGCAGTAATCTAAACGAGTTGTAATAAAAGCATGGATTAAAATCTCAAAGTGAGTAATCTGAACCATTTTAAAACATTAACTTGAACGCCCATCCAGCTTTCCAGGCGAGACAAAACGATTTGATGGTCTACTGTGTCGCTAGACTTCTGCTACTAGATCCAAGAAAACCAAAACAATACAGTGATCAGCATCTGTTGCTAAAAGAATATAATTAGAAACCTTCAATAGCACCGACTTAGTACTGTGACTGGGTTGAAATCCTGACTGAAACACCTCAAGATTATTCTCTTCTAAAAACGTTGTTAGCTCGCAGTACACATTTTTTTTCAAGAACCTTCGAAAAGAATGGAAGCTTAGAGATGGGTCTGAAGTTTGCCAAAATGGAGGTGCCCAAGCCAGACTTTTTAATAAGTGGTGTTACTACTGCATGTTTAAAACAAGAGGGCACAATCCCATGAAGTAAACTGCCATTAATTATACTAAGAACATGAGGAGCCAGAGTTGGAAAAACTTCTTTAAAAAGATGAGGTGGAACTTGATCATTAGGAGACCCTGATGGAGTCATCTGACTGATTCGTTTCTCTAAATAAAACAGACTGACCGGCTCAACAGTAGAACATGTGATAGACATGGAGGAACTACAAGGGAGAGGGTTAATGAGGGTCCTAATATTCCTAACTTTATCAATAAAAAAGCACACGAACATCTCATAAACCCTGGTTGAGTTCTCCAGAGAGGCTGATTGTGGAGCACTCAGTCACTTCTTGTTAGAAAAGTTCCTAGCTGTCCAACTTAAATTTCAATAAAACAATGAAATATTCACTACAAAACTCACATTTTCAATTCTACTTACTTTCGAAGGTGAAGTTTGACCTTTTTTTGACAACAAGCTTGTAGACCTATTTTGAATTCAAATAATTAAGTAAAACTCAATCACTGAAGGACCACTAGAGAGCTGATCTCAAGTTAACCTTTTTTTCCTCCAAAATGAACATTTCTGAATGTTGTCAGAGACTCACCCTGAAAATACTCATGAGAATCAAAATTTATGGTGTCAGCTTTTGTGGGAATTACCAATTTCACATCTTGTCAAAAATAGCTATGCTATGCTGAAGCACTGAGGCATCTTCACGATGATCCACTTGAAGTTCAGGCAGTTGTTATCTGGTGGATAATGAGAATGGCTTGAAGCTGCAAGGTCACAGGTTCGATCCCCAGATCCACAGAGTTGAAGGTGGTGTGAGTGATGAAACACTTGCTCTCCAATCTTCAACAACCACAGCTGTGGAGCTCTTGAGCAAGGCACCAGTTTCCCTACTGCTCCCCGGGGGCCGCAACCATGGCTGCCCACTGCTCCGGGTGAGTGTTCACAGTGTGTTTGTTCATACCGTGTTGTGTTTATGGGTTAAATGCAGAGCACAAATTCTGGTATGGGTCACTCCATATCTGGCCAAGGGGTCACTTATTTTTTATTTTGTATATTACTGCTCCTGCCCCTAAATCTAGAGATCTGCTGACACCAGCAGATAAATGGGCAGCCGTCTACACCTACATTTAAAAAAGATATATAATTCTCTCCATCTTAAATGTAAGTGACCCTGACTGTCATGAGGCCCTAAGCAATTCTGTGGTTTCCCTACCCTGTTTCCCTTGTTTGAAACCTGCTACGCTACATAGTAGGGCTGAAATGATACCTTCAGTAACTTGAAGAACTCAATTACAAAAAATAATCAAGGCAAACTACTCTCTTTTGAAGCCTTTATTAATTCCTATTATACCATTGTCTGTCTAAATACTTGATTCGGATTGGCTGGCGGCAGTTAATTAATTCTGACTAACTAGTTTGTTTACTCTTATCTGTGTGTGCCAATCACTCAATATGAGCTCTAGTAGTTCTGTAATGGTCAGTTCAGTAATGGTCCACACAACAATTGAATGATTAATGGAATTAATTAAATGATAATTCAAATAAATCTTTTTCATTATGTTGTAATTAAACAAACAGCACCTGTAAGTACAATCGCAGACAAACAAGTTCCAATACAACATTTTAAATCTTTAACTAACATGATATAACATTGCACTAACCATATGAAGACACATTAATGACTTAATTTTAGTACTGAACCCCACACCTATGTCCATCATTCTGGAATTTGTATAATGTCACAATCTATGACACTTAAGGGTGTCCAATTTCTTGACTGTGTATTTCTATACACCGTAACACGTTCAAGTTAACACATGTTCCATGAGGCAAGAGGAGATAAATGGGGTAGGGTTTATAGAGCTGGAGGAATGGAATTGTTTTGACGTGTCCCCAGTTTTTTCCCAGGGTACAAAGTATGTAGCATAGACAAGATCCCGAGTGGCGTTTGATCCATTTTCAATACAGTCATGTGTAATGGAACACAGTAGCCTGAATCAGACCTCTCTCTCTCTCTCTGTGCTTGTCTTCATCTTTGCTCCGGGCCGTCTGCTGAAGAAAGCTCTGTTGATCATTTGCCAAAGCTGAAAATCGCACCCAGGAGAGAAGAATCGTTAACATGATGGAGTACTATAATAAATTTGACTCTATGAGACGGCGACGGGGATGAAAGTGGACGCAGATCGAGTGATCAGTGAAAGAATAGAGAACTCTTAGAGTATGGTTAGAGCCAGGAACCAACCACCCAAAAGCAGTATTCCTACATGATGGAATAATGGATGGAAAAGCTAATTTTCAAGCATTTTACTGCTGATAGTTATGTTGTTTCCATACATTCATTGTTATCAGCAGGCTCTGATTGGTTTGCTGTCTGTTTTAAACACTTCATGCAACAGGGAAAGAATGTCAAAAGGTATCCTTGCAAACAAAGTCATGATGCTTATTTAATTAGTAATACTCTTTTAAGTTATCTACTCACACCTGCATGCGAGTGTTTCACAAGTTCAGTCAATGAGTAGGTATTCTGAAAAAGGCTAAATAAAGAGAGAAACTCAAGATGCTTCTTTAGCTTCAACTTTTTTGAGAATGTATAAATTCAAAATGGAATTCAAAATGAAATCCAAATTATACAACAAATTACTACAACTGCATATCTTCAATCTAACAATATAGTGAACAAACACATAAAAGTTTGACTAACAGTCTCAATAAACTTTTTAACAGGGGTATTCAATTAAAAGTCACCGAGGTCCACTTATTAAAATGTATAGCCCATTTTATTTCCACATTTGCATAAGTAAAATAATTCCCAGTCAAATATATGTACAATAAGTTCTTTATTTTTGTAACACAAACCTACATAAAACTAATAAAAGTGCAAAACAAAGCCAAATAACTCTGTTTCAATTTAGAAAGCTAATGTCTTGAAAAATATATATATACAAATAAAGAAGCTCTTTTCTGAAAAAAATACAAAAGCTTACTTTTCAAGTAAAATTCAAAACATTAATACAATTGTGGCTTTTAGATGGCAAAAAGCAACAGAATCATATTTCCTTTTTGTATTGTTTTTTTTATTGAGAAAAATGGTCATATGACTCTCCTGCAAGCATTTTAAATCTTGTTTGGAATGGATTCAGTGCCATTCTCATGCAGATAAAAAGGTACACATTCATGTTTTATTGTAGAAAAAGCAGACTCTTCGAAGGCCACTCTTCAAAGAGTAAGCACTCTTTCACAAAAATCCCATCACTGAACGTTTTTTTATTTTCCCCAAAATCCACGAAACCCTCAGAGAGCAATCATTAGCACGTTGCTGGGTTTTTAATTTTTAATGTGAGTGTGATTAGTCTCATAGA
The DNA here is from genome assembly GCA_900490495.1 of Danionella dracula. Lineage (NCBI taxonomy): Eukaryota > Metazoa > Chordata > Actinopteri > Cypriniformes > Danionidae > Danionella > Danionella dracula. Next base: position 1,815,476 of record UELW01000004.1, on the reverse strand, counting down.
CAGCTCATACTAACCTTGCTGTTTTTAAATTTCTCGTGCTCTCACCTCTGACATCAGAATAAGCTTTTGAGCAAACGAGCTAAACTTAGTTTCCAACAAATTTGTTTCTTTTAAAAACAGGTTTTATCCACGCCTTTGACGACGTCACACGAGTTTCATTGTAACGTCATGGCCGGACATAAAAGGCCACGAATCAAAAACAGTGAAAGACAGACGAACAACACAAAACTTGGAATTGTGCTTTTAAAAGGAGGTTCGTAATTATTCAGTTCTAAATTAAATGAACTTTGCAGACAAAAAATTAATGGTAAACCGTTTATGAATAAAGCTTTAAATGGATTAATATATGCTTTAATTAACAACCAGAAACTAATAATATTAAGTCTGAAAAACCATTACCTACAGCTAAACATGGCCAAGACAAAAAACCTACAGCTGAATCCTGGCCAATCGCTCTGTGGATAATGACCTCACCATCCAGTTGGAATCCTCTACAGTCATCCCTTCCCCTTCTGTCAGGAATCTTGAAGTGATTTTGGATGAACAGCTGCCCTTCAAAGACCACATCACCAAGAGAACTTGAGCGTTTAGGTTTGTACTGCACAACATTCGAAAGATCAGGCCCTTCTTAACTGAGCATGCAACTCAACTCCTGGTTCAGGCTCTGGTCGTCTCACATCTGAACTACTGCAACGCTCTCCTAGCTGGACTTCCAGCAAACACGCTCAAACCTCTGCAGATGATACAGAATTCTGCAGCTCATCTTATCTTCAAGGAACTGAAGTGAGCTCATGTTACTCCCCTCTTGATCACTCTTCACTGGCTCCCCATTGCAGCTCATGTCAAATTCAAATCACTGATGCTGGCGTACCAAACTATCTTCAAATCAGCCCCTGTTTATTTCCACAAGCTCATACACTCCTACATGCCCTCCAGAAGCCTGCGCTCAGAGAAGGAACAGCGACTCGTGGTTCCGTCCCACAAAAGCAAAAAGTCTCAAAGCAGAACTTTCTCTCTCACTGTCCCTGGCTGGTGGAACAAACTCCTGATTCAGCCAGGAGAGCAGCAACACTAACAGCTTTCAAAAAGCAACTAAAAACTTCTCTTCGGGGAACACTATAAAAACAAAAAACTTTTTTCCTCCTCTGTCTTTATTTTCTTCCTGCTATGGTTTATTGATCAGTTTTAGTACAACTTCTATTATGAGCAAAGCTGAGAAACACTTTGACAGTGTAACAAATTGCAGATTGCCTCTCCCCTTCTGTAAGTCACTTTGGACAAAAGCGTCTGTTAAATGCATAAATGTAAAATGTAATTAAAAGTAATGTTAACTCATAATTAACTCAGTAAGTCATATATGTTTCATGAATTAACTTATGAAGACTCGTGTTCCTTTTTTTGTAGTGTTAGCAAAAAGCATTTGATCGATAGCACAAGTATAAATTAAACTCAATGTTTAAGTTACTGCGGAATTATTCTGAGAAAAAAAATCCTAGATGTTCCTTTAGAGTGATGTGTGTTTTAAACAAAAATCAATAAATTTTAAAAATTGCTGTTAACATCGGATACTGTTTTACAGAGAATATTTTATTTAGGTGTGTACATCAAAAATCATCCCCTCAAACACACACACTCCTCTGTATCCTTTATTTCATCAACCGCTTGTAAATTAAAGTGGTAAATTACAGTTAGGGACTGTTCCATTTTTCATATCGCTCAGCAGCAGCACACAACAGCCACTTAGTGTCAGGGATGCCATCATTTTAACTGCACTGTATTTCACTATGAGAGGTTTCTCCATACCCGCCAATATCCGGCTGTACAGCTCGCTAATGGACCAACGGTAAAGAAGGCCTCATTGCAGCCCATTACAGGAGAAGAGAATGAAATGTAAATGAGGAGAGACAGACAGCGGGTAGAGAAAAGTAAGCAGATTAATTATTCGACTGGGTTCATACTCAAATTGTTTGCGTGTTTTGTTTTGTTTTGTGGCAGATTGTCCAAACACTCACCATTGAAAGAGAGAATCACCATCACACAGGAATCTGCAAAACGCCCAGCACACCCTAGTACTGTGTGCTCTTGCTATTGGAACGCTTTAAGGGCTGCACATGGCTTTGATTTCAAAGTCGAGACAAGCTATAGAGTTTGGAAGTCTGAAGAAGCTCTGTTTTGGGGTTGTGGAGAGTGTGAAAGTTGAGGAGTGGAACGATTTGTAACAGAGCTGAGCAGTTTATTACTAACCATGCAAGGCAGTGCTCAAGTTCAAAACAATTTGTATTTGGTGCACAATGTCTGATGGAACAGACCCAAATAAATTCTTTAATATAAATATAAAACACATTTCAAGAGATTAAAAGAAGCCATTACTTTGAAAAACATTGTGAGCAAATCAAAACATGAAAAAAGATGCACCACAAAACACATTAATTACAGTAATTTTGTTTTTTAAATTTATATATAAACTTTGTCTACATTTTCTCACTTTAACCTTGTAGTAAAAAACTTTGGAGTAACCCTTGGCTGTTATTTAAATTTCCCAAAACAGAGTAACTTTGTTTTTAAGGCACCTTTTTTTTTCTTCTATGCCTCCTTACAACAGTCAAACCTTTCCTCAGCTGCAGTGATCTGGAGAAAGCTATTCATGCTTTTATTATCTGCAGATTGATTACTGCAATGTCCTTTATGTGGGAATCAACCCAGCTAGTGTGTGTCCCTTATAGCCTTTGCAGAAGCGTTTGCGGCTCGCTTACTTACTAACATGTGAAAACATGACCACATCACTCTTGTTCTCTATTGCCTTCACTGACTTTGTGTTAATTTCCAAAAAAAAAAATTAAAAAATTAAATTTTTGTTTTCAGTTTGGTAAAGCTTGCCCCTCCATACATTTAAACAATTTTCTGTGTGCCAACAAGCAAAACCCAGCAGGTGGAAAAAGGGAGGGAAACAGGGTATACATGGCTTGTTTGGGGGAGCACAACCATTTGAGGTGATTAAAAAACTTTGTTTACGAGAACTACTGCCTTTTACATTTTTCTGTTCTTTAAGCCCCTCTTTAACAGTCAAGTGGAGAGTGTAAACGACACACAGCAGCCTGTGGAGTTCAGCAACATTCAGGGCTTTTATCACATTTTTTGTATTGTCATAAAAGATAACATGAACGTAACGTTTAGAGCTTGTGTCTGAACCATGTTCTCAGACAAAAGTCTCAGATTATTTTGATTGCAGGATATGACCCTCTCCAATCCACCGCGCAGTTAAACTAAAGAGGACAGCAAGCTCACATCGCTCTACCAAATAGCAGTCGTGAAATCTACTAAAAGGCTGTGGATGTGAATGTTTGCAGGTGGCGTGTAATCTCATACATTGGGTCTAGTTTTTTTTTACACTTAAATCCAATATTATTCGAAAGTGACATTGACTGATCATCAAGCAATCAAAAGGTTGAGAGACCTGGTTAGGCTTGCATTGAGCATTTTTTTCCCTTTTCAGAGTTTGCTGCAAAGTTGGCTTTTTCAGCTAAAGTGACCTATTTGTACTCTGTGTTGTGCTGATGTTTAAATATATTTTTTCAGATGGCTGGTATTGAAAGTGCTCAGCCCTTTCCTGACAACTTTGCAGAGCACAATTTTTTTGTCAGACATGCTTTTGTCACCAGCACTCAAGTTAAAATATTTCCAGGCCACTGATATTTTTCACATATTAAGCACTACTGACATCCCACTGTCACAAAGTGGTATCAGGCGTGCTGTATCGGTACACTTTTATATGAGTATGGCATTGGTATATCTCTATAAATAAAGATTGATGGATTCTACTTTTTTTCAGTTAAAAGCTGTTAGCTTATGGTAATTAAGTTGAATTGTTCATAAACAAAGTCAGCACTGATTTCCAAAAAAGATAAAACATAAAAAGTTGTAGCACGCTGGAACCTTCTGTGCGAGTGCGATTAATGAGAAGTTCTTCTGTGAACAGCTGAAATCATCGTAAAGTGCTTTAAAAACAAAAGACTCATCTTTACTCTCAGGCATTTTAGATGTATTGGTGATATTCAACTGTAAAAATAAAATAGTAGAAGATTTGAAAACATCTTTAAAAATGTTTTCCAAACCTCAGAACTATAAAGATAAGCATCCGGACAATTGAGCTTTGAAAAGGACATGCTTGGAGGACAAAAAAGGAAGCTAGAAACACAAACACATTGACTTTCACGCTCAGATGTTGACCCTTGTAGCCAAACTTCCAGCAGGTTATAGGATGAGCCTTGGCTTTCCCTTGGCCTTTGTCAGATCGCGGCTCTTTTGGGAGCATATGTCCTACTTTGCTATGACAAGTACGGGTCAGAGCAAGACATGGCATCATTGAATGGTCTCCGCAGATCCTGACCCCTGCGAGAAGCCTTCGCTGCTGTCACACTGCTAATCTTTCCTTGTCATAACAGACGAATGCTGGGTTTAGCACCTGCTAACAGCTCCAACACATCCCTGGAGGCCCCAGCGCATGTTTACTAGCTTAATCTGAGCATGAATAATACATCAGCTGTCATAAATTAAAGAAATAAGTGTGCATGTTCAGGTTTAATGTGTCCTCTCTGTTTAATGGGGATTGTTGATAATCAGAGTGGTTAACTATTCATGTGTGGAGAGTCAGGGGAGTGCAGTGACCGAGCGAGGATGCCAAATAATGAAATAAAAGCATCTTCATCTAATATTAAACAAGATGTTAACGTTGATCCAGATGTTATCTTCCTCCTTGCTCATAGAGAAGGGGTGCAGAAGGGCTCTGCTGGAACATAATTTTGTGTTTGGGAGGTGGGACCACAGAAGATGGTGATTATTTGATACAAGGAAAAAGTTCTTAAAAAGTTATGAAACACCAAACCAGTGTCACTAGACTACTCGGGCAATTGCGTCAAATTTTTTGAGCTGTTCCCCAATAATAATGTTAATGAAACTTACAGAATTATGTTGATCACATACACATACAGAGTAGCATAAGTAACAGACTATGAGCACATCTGAAAATAAGCACCATTTAAATTAAGATCAAAAAGGCCACTCTTGTTTATGTCACAGCCTTCACATTTTAACATGATATATCCACACAGAAATATATTTCTTACTGTATTAACACATACATGGAATTTGGATTTAAGAATCCACTTTAGATAATAGCTGGTAAGTACTGGCTCTCATCCTCTTGCTCCTCTATTGAACAAACACAGCAGTCTTGTTTCTGAATTTTTAAGTAAAATACTGTGATTGGCACTTTTGGTCACATGACTGAAGTTGCTTGATGGAACTAAGGCAGACAATTCCAATCAAGACTAAACATGACACAACAATCAGCGAAGAAGTTGCAATCACTCTCACTATTTCAAAAGTGGCTCTGTCCCAAATGGCACGCTCTGGGTTTGTGGACTTCACTTGAGTCCACGCTCTGATGATGTCATAAAAGCCAGACCTAAGTGACCCTCGACTCAAGCCCATGAGAGTGCACTAGGTTCGAATTTTGAGATTCAAAAAGACTTGTGTCTTATTAAAAGTTGGAAAACCTCTGTTAATGTTTCCACTACTAATTTTACTAATTACTAATTCAACATGGTTTTGGGAAAATGCCTTTAATGATGCCCGACAGAATTATCTTGTTTAAGATACAGAAATATCTTGTTTTTGTTACATGATAATTCAAGGAGAATAGGATTGTATAGTCACATTTTCTCAACATGTTTAAATAGTAAAATAATATATCACTAGATAATTTCTCGGGTTACTTGATTAACAGTCCCTTCAATGCTTTCTTATCTCCATATCTCCCATCTATCCCAACAATAGGATAGGTTAATCGCGAAGAATTCTGCGATATGGGATGTATGAAGCAGAGTCAAATAAAAATACTGATTTTAAAACTATGTCATCTAAAATAATAATAACAGTAATGTAAAAAAATGTCACTATACTATGACCTTTAGATTGACATTCACATAACCCCAACCGACCCTGCTGAAAGGCCTGCTCCGTGCCTCTGAAATGTTCAAAATTTAAGTGAAGGCTTTGCAGAGTGCAATCTTTGCTGATAAAGTAAATAATCTACCTTTGTTTTCTGTGTTATCTGTGTATCTTTGGTTAACTAGAAGTTAGCATTGTTATCACGCCACCTTGTAATATCGATCATATTCATAATATGATCAATGCAAAGGTAGTGCTTCTATAGCAGCAGGGGATATGTATAGGTTGTATGTATACGATGCATGATGAGGTAAATCAAACCTGTCCTTCGTTAGCATCCATGTAGTATTTTGGTTAGCTAGTAGTTAGTATTCTTATCGTCCCAATATTTACCAGTGTAAAGACAGCATTCAACAGAGCGCAGAACTATAGAGGCTTTAGCTGTTATTTTGACCTGACCGTTTTTAAAAACATAATGACAGTTATTTAATAATACAAATGCTTGGTTGATTCACAAAGATTTCACAAGAGTCCTGTTTACGTCATGCTAGACTTTCGGACATAGAAATGTTTATCTTTCCTTGGCTTTACTACTGATGACTTACTGACAGGACTGGAGTCTGTGGCATAATTCTTGTCCTGCACAAAATGAAACATGTTTGTTTTTAAATGTAGGCAGTTGAAAATAAGCTGTAAAACTATTTCTCCAGTAAACAACAGATTCTACTTAAGTGTAAAAGTGTGTGAACTTCGTTAGTTAACAACACTGTATGTAATACATCAGGAGAAAACAAGTTGTGCTTATATGCTACTGTGAATGTTATGTTAAGATTTATTTCTCACACTGCATCCCTTTTCATTTCAGTGTGCCTCACTACCACCTTTAACATTGGGTCTTAGAGTTCAAGCTGAATTTGTTATTATGTGTTCATATGATGAACTAACATATGATGCAAATATGCACCAGACAACAGGGGTTTTACTTTCATTTTTAACAATTTAATATTAGGGACATTGTACTACCCAAGAAGGGGCCATGACAAATACAAAACAATGGATGATCATACTCTGTAATACTAAAAATAATATATAGAGCTAAATATATAATATAGTAAATAGCTGTCTTTCTTTTCTCTTTGGAACCTCAGAACTTATATCGAGAAAAAATAGCAAAAAAAAAAAATATGGTGGTGAAATATGATGTCCAATGTAATGAAGGGTTTAAAATGCCAGGATCCAAGAATCTGACGGTTTGTTTGCTTTGAAGGCATGTTAAACATCTCTCCTCAATTTGTGAAAGACAGGCTCTCTTTGCTAAAACTTCTCGAGTCATGGACACATTGTGATAATAACCAGATGTTATCAAATGCTTTTGAATGTTATTCAGACACTTAATGCGTTCAAAAAGTGTTTAAAGTGAGGGGCGGGGGGTAATTCTCTCCGACATTAAGAGCTCATTTTCATGTCTGCACTCAGGGCTGAATAAACCAAGCCCTTGTCACGCTCTGGAAATATCTGGAGCAGAGAAGCAGCAATCACCCAGACCTCCTGTATACCTTTGACTGAAAGAAAATCAAATGTTTATCTAAAGCTTCCCCGGTGTACATTCCTTCTCCAGGTGTGTATGTTTTGATTGGCAAAATTATGCAACAGAAAGATTTGATTTCTTTAAGTTCTGTCTATTTGAATAGCACTTTTCCACAGCGTGGGAGCAAAGTGCTGAACGAAGTAGACGTTAAATATAAAAATACAACATTCGGTTTCAAACTAGAGTATTGTCAAAAATAGAGTTAGATCAAAATGAAAAATATAAATAGTATTAATAAATTACGTAAAACAATAATAATAAACAATAATCATTGTATTGCTCGACAAAAACAAGTAGCCAAAGATAAAAGGAGAAGACAGGGGTTCAGTTTCATCTTTCTGACTTGAGGAGCAGCCATTGAACAAGTGTTATCTCCCTTTAATCCATACAATCCAGTTATGAATTGGCATTTCTTTCATTTTTAATGTCTTCCTACACGTTACGCTTTTTATCATTTGTGTGATGATTTTAAACCTGTTGAAAATATTATCTCATGTTCTGTATCAAAACAGTAACACTTTCATATCTGGAAAAAAATATTTTGAAGATTCCAGACATTGGGTCATTTTAAAAATATATCAGAATTAAAAAAATGTTTATGTTGTTGAACAGTTACTATTAAAAAAACACACTGAATTGTCTCAATTTGGCTTTAACGTTTCAGATTTCAACACCTATTTTCTTAAAAATACTGCACAAAAAAACATTAAATGTCAGGAAAAACAAACAAACTAAGTGGTGTTATTAAAACTCTCCAGAATATAAAGCATTTTAAGATTTTATAAAAGATTTTATAAAGATTTTAATCCACACTAATAAGCTTTTGAAGAGCTGCTTTAAACCAACTGCAAAAAAAAACACTATATAAATACTTTTTGATTGATTCACTACTTGTGACGTGCATTTTAATGGACACATGAACTGAATGGATTCATTTAACCTTTATTAATTTTGCTTCTGGGAACGTTTGTAGCGCTGCACTTAGAGATCACTCTTAAGAGCTAAGATACATCATTATCAGGAAACCCGGCCTAGAGCAGTATTATTAACCATACAAGGCAGAACTCAAGTATAAAACTTTTTAAAGTTTTAAAAATGCAGTTTAATTTTCAAATGGATTCCTACATTATAAAAAAGGACAAGATTGGTGTAATATGTTGACTTTTTACAGTCTTCGGCGTAAACTTTACACCAAATACTGTTCCAGCTGGAAGCGATTATCCCTGCCATAGAATAGGTCCTCCAGAGCATTTTTTACTGTTTTAACATGCTGCGCTTATGTTCTTTTGAGTATTTACTCATTTGAGTACATACTGTATCAATACACTCCTTATATCCACAGCTAGAGGAATATATATGAAAAAAAATCCATAATGACTAGTGAGAGAAATGATTGCCTTAGTGACAGCCAATTCTCTGTGTCTCAGTGGGGAGTTGGTAAAACCAATTGAGCAGTAAAAAGAGTTTTGGATTAGTATTTTTTTTCACAGTTTAATACTCTTTTGTATTATTATCCTGCAGGTTTTGAGATTTTTGTTTTCATTTTGTGACTCTAGGATCTCTTGAGTATTAAATGTTGCCAATAAACAGAAGTGGGGAATACCTCAGTTTTCACAGGTCTTCCCTTCTGAAAGATTACCAACCTACATGCTGACAGAGAGATGCTACAGTTTCAAACTAAAGGAGGTTTCCAGACAACTCAATTGTTTTCCAGGCAGGTATTGAGCGCTTTGAGGCTTGGTTTCAAAGGTTGGAGCTGAGATGCTTAGATAAAAACCAGGAGCTCCAGTGCTACATGTGAGGCATTAAGCCACTCTCACAATATTACACATTAAAACATCATAGTCCAGGCATGTGTTTGAAGTGGCGTAAGCTCTCCTGGGGACAGGGACTGTCCCGTGAGCAGAGAAAAACAGCAGAACACTGTTTCAGTACGTGTTTCCTGTCTAGGTTTTCTGTGCTCAAGTGTCAATACAGCTTGTATGATGAATAAAAAACTGAATAGACCCAAAGAAGAGCTGTCTGTAGTGTTATTTAAACTAATTGGGAACAAAACAGTTATGGTCTCATCCACAAAAATAAGATCTGTTTTTAAATACAGATACCCATGAAACAAGAGATGGCGGGGGGTCAGTAAGTGAGGAGAAGCTGCAGACTAGGCACCCGCAATTGTACTCTCAGACCTGTACTCTCAGGTCAGACCTATTGTGTTTCGGAGAGTGCCACCTGCTGTGCGGAGGTGAAACTACAGATAATTGCTCAACACCCTCATGCACTTTATTTACATTAAATTTACCCTTACTGACTGTGTGCTGCCTGCCTGTAAACAAACCAGCATGTCTAATTGTAAACAGTAATTAGAATGGAAACATTTATGTAATTCAAATAGAAAAATTATGAATGTAACAGTAACAACACATAATAAGTGTATAAAAAGGTGTTTCAGAGCTTTCACTGGTTTTAGCAATGGCATGACACTGGTTATATTATCCTCTATGGATGAATGGGGGGAGGGGTTGCTATAGAATAGCAGGGGAAACATTGATTTAAGTCAATGGTGAACAATATTAACAAATTTAAGTTAGGCCATGATAATACGTGTGATCCTTTGGACTCATACTTGCTCTGTTAAGAGACAATATCAGCCGGTAGACATAGATCATTTTTGATAACATAGATACAATGATCAACAAAAATGTGTACACCCCACTACATTTGTCAGCAAACCTTTGGTTTCCTTTCAAAATAAACTTTTTTCATTATTTATTTCTGTCAAAATACTGTAGCCAAAGTCATATAAAAATTCAAGAAAAATGGAAGTACAACCATCTTAAAGTGAGGTTCATAAAAGCATCCATAAAAGGTAATATCTCAATAGGAGCATCTTCTAATGAGAAAGGTTTAAGAAAAATGTTCTACGAATTCACAACACTTTGCTAAAGCAGTAGAGAGTCAAACTGGATTGACAGTTTCCTATGACACCATACAGCACACAATGCAGAAGAATGGCATGCCTGTGTATCAGCAACGAAGGAAGCCTCTCCCAAGGCCCATGCACAAAAAAGCACAGATAATTGTCTAGGGCGCAGGCAAAAAAAGATGAAGAAACTGAAACTTTGTACTTTGTAGTGATGAGACAAAGATCACTGCTTTTGGAACTAACGGTTTTAAATTTGGCGTTGTAAAGGTAAGATAAATGCATTGTGCCCACAATGAAGCATGAACTCAACAATATATTTTTCTATAATGAAGAAGAAGATGCTGCCATCACTCTGTGCACTCGGTCATCATGAACTTTTCCAACATCAAAATGATCCAAAACACACATCTAAAGCTACTACGGTTGCATTTCTGAAGAAGAACAGGGTGAATGTGAATGAATGTCTAATTATCTCTCCTGGTCTGAACTCAATGAAAAACCTCCATCCAGTATCCAGGCTCTAAAAGAGTTTATTCTTGGAGAATGGAAAAAGATCAACGTTGCAAAATGTTGCCAACATGTTCATTCCATACCAAAACTTGGTACTGTCATTAAAATTGGCCTAACTGTAATAGGGCTACAAGAACATGAAGAAAACTTTACATTCCAGTCAAAATATGAAGTCATATAAAAGTTCAAGAAACCGCCATCTTAAATACATGTTCAGCCATCCATAAAAGGTAACATCTCAATTTGAGCATCTTCTGGTGAGAAGGGTTTTATATGACTTTGGCTACAGTATTTCCTTGTAGCCCTACTGTGGTTTTACAAAATAGTACTGTAGTTGTTTTTGTTGCAGGGTGCATTCCGTTATGCATCAACCAATTTCAGTAAAACTGAATAATTTGTGATCTAATTTAGATTATTAACATTCATTTTATGTTATTAAGTTTGGAAATAGTTATGTTGTTCATTGACTCACTAATTCAATTCATACTTTTTTAAGGGGATGACTAATTTATGCTGTGCACTGTAAATTCCTCTAGCTGTTTTTAAGTCCCAGGAAAGCAATAGAGGATTTCACTAATATGCATAAATAAGTGTGACTTAATGATGTGGGAACAACACTCAAACGTGTTAGACAAAAATTCTATCCCCCTAAAAGGGTTTGATTTCATAATAGTGCTGTATTAAAGCGGATCAATTCACACATGTGCTTTTTGAAGCAATGCCAACATTTAGCAGATTTTATTCTAAGGATATAGCACAGATTTACAGTTTTAATTGAATCCTTTCTTAAAATAGCAGACGTCATTGCTTAAGTGCTGATTCAAGTGAGTGTTTCCTTCAAGCTACACTTTCTCTCAGGGAAGCAGAGATCACTGGATGTTCGTGAGGCTAATAAATAGTTTTCTCATCAGACATTATTATTAAAGTGATCAGCAATAGATTTGATTCTGTTACTGCAGCGCTTTCTCCTAGTATGTACTGTGTAGTAAATACAGAAAATGAAAGTTTTGACACTCTCTGCAGAGATAGAATGTGCCCTCAGATTCTTTAATCCCCTTAATGCACTTCCAAACAACTTCAGAGTTTACAGTAATAGCGTGAAATAACAACCACACATTCGGCACTCATGTTTCCCATGCTGCTCTTTACTGGTTTCCTTTATTGGGATTTTTTTAAGGTTTATTGAACAATCTCACCCTCAGAATATTTCAATAAAACAGACAAGTTGAAATTCCTGCAGAGCTTCAACATGTTTCGCTTCAATTCTTGGTAGTTGCATGTATTCAAGACCCTGCCTTTAAGTTCAGCACTCCTAGTTTGGCTGTGATTGCATACATCCCTTTTGGAATGATCAGGTTCCATCTGCTGTCATAAGGTTTTGAGATATTGAGTTTCAAAGTTCTTTGCATTTCATGCTGCAAAAGCAGATAAATGAAAATAATAATAATGAAGTCAAACATGCAAACAACACATCACATGAAGTAAATAAGATTTACGATTATTTGAATAACTAAATTTGACCAAAATGTCAGATCGATCTGTTTAATTCCAACAGAGCAATATCTGTAGACTTGTTTGAATTAAAAATCAAACGAGATCAAGCTGTTCTACCGAAAAAGTTATAGTGAAATGAAGAAAATTTTACAGTTTTGTTTTTACTTGTTTTAAATACAAAAATAAAATTGCTTTAATTTTGAAAACAAAAAACAAAACATGTCTTGGTGTTTCTTCAGAGGTATAGAAGTAGTGTCAGCCTCAGACTTCACGCTCATGGAATGCTGGCTGTATGTCGGACGTGTTTGGTGCAACTTTATGGCAGAACAAGAATCCTGATGTTGTGATCTGATCTGACTTCCTGGAAAACGAGTGTTTGTTACACATTTGTTAGCCAAAGTCAAAGAGCTATCGTGCGTACTGAGAATGAGAGCTAAAATAAAGCATAAAAATACTAAACATTGGATTACATTTGAAGTAGTTGATGTCAGCCAGTTATTGTATTGACAATTTCCATGCCTGAAACATGATGTTACTTGAAGTGAAAGGGGATTGGTTGTTTGGCATGTCAGTCAAATGGCTTCCTGGGTGGGTCTTGGCAAACCTGTTTGAATATGACAAACTAGGCATTTCAAACTTTGGAAAACTTATTATTTTTGCCATAAGCTTTCAAAATGCCTTCTCTTGTTCTAATGTTCAACATGCTTGCATATATATATATATAGGGGGTCAGGGATTGCTGATGTAATTGCTTACAGACAGAATCCTAAAAGAAATGGAATCAAGACTTAAATTCACATTATCATCTCCTAGTCTTTTTATCCAAAATGCCCATCCTCAAACAGAAAAAAATAGCTGAGAATGCTCACATCTCTGATTTCACACATGCACAAGACTTAAGGAACATATTCTGGAAGAATCTGACTTGTGCACAACCAAAATCTGAGACGTAAGGGCACTCAGGGAGTCTTTTTGAACATTCTCAGTATTTCGAATGTCTTTCTTCTTGCATTCAGAAAGTGTTCCTGTCATGGTATTAAATTTGTAACAAAACAGCAGATGCAGACATTTTATTTTATCAAAGCTTTTTTCAAGTATCAAATGCAACGGAGCATTCATTGGGCTTCTGAATTAACCCAAAATGCGCACAGTGGAGGAAGAAGCCTTAACAAGTCTGGAATGACTTTTGGGTTGTGATTAATGACTATATTTTTATTCGGGCTAGGGCTACACTTTAAGACCAAGAAACGTTTACCTTTGCATTTTTGTTAAACATGAAAACAATTAAGGTCTAAAAGTGGTCATGTAATCCCTGGGTTGTTATAAAAGACATATCCCATATTTATATTATAAAATAACATACCATTAAAAATCCACAGAAGTAAATATTTGAACCTGTCAAAATGCACGGAGAAGTCTGCGAAGTCTTCCTTTAATTCGTGTTTTTGGTCAAAGCTACATGTTTGTGCTCTTCAGAAAATATGAAGATGAGTGATGGCTCTGCAGAGATTTCTACTAAGTGAACATATAGTAAGTTATATAAGTGCCCTCATACTGCAGGTGAGAGGCCCAATCAGTAAAAGGAATCCTGGCGCCAAAGCGACAACCTCATCGAGGTTCTCAAGAACTCAAAAGCGCTCACCAGCTAGGGAAAATTGATTAACCATCAAATCTTCCAATATGAATCAATGGCTCTCTCCAATAGCACCTCTCGGGACGTGCATTTCCTCTGATTCCCAGGCTTCAAAAGAGCGCTGGGTGCTTCGATTTTCAGACATGTCTGTGAGCAATTACATCAAGCAGAGATCAATACTTTGTCTGTTCTTAAAAACAAAACAAAATGAAAAAACAAAACCTCAGAGTTGCGATAACTGGGCAAATGTTTGTTTTTTTGTTATGTTTTTTTTTTTTGAGCTTTATGCGTAGTATTCTTGTGGTCAGTCATTGAGGGGTATGTTTGTGTCATAAAACAGTTTACAACTCATATTGGCATTTGTTTTATAAGTTGTAAATAATAGCTGGCCAATCCTAATGAAACTCTAAGGAAAGTGGTTTGTAGAGCTGCCATTCATATTAAAGCTTTTATAAATCATTGTTTGTTCTTGTTTGTTCATTTTAATCTGCTAATGAAAGGGATACTACACACCAAAAATGAAAATATAGCAATTAATCAATTACTTCCAAATACCACCAATACCAATCATCTGTCGTCGAATCCTGTTCACTTTTTTATATAACACATTATTATAAAGGTATTTATTTAGCACATCCAAAATGAAATACACAAAAACACAAAGGATAACAAAACTCATGCAAAGTTAAAAGCCAAAGATTAAAAATAGGTTTTAGAGATTAAATTTACACATTCTACTGTGGGAGCCATTTTAACAAGGGGAGGCAATGCTTTACAGTCTCAGTCCCACAACAGAAAAAGTCCTATCCCCCTAGTTCTAAAGAAGATCTCAGATGCCAATTGACCATGAGTTAAATTGTTTTTTTTGGAGTATGTATGTAAGTTCTGTAACAATCTAAGTTTATAATTCTGAAATGTTTTTAAAAACCTGTTATTGGTTATTTGCCAAACGACTCCACTCATCACTCTTTCCTCTGCATGAAGGCATGTTGAGTTGTCTGGTGTTTTTGTAAGACATTTTCGGTGGAAGCATGAGAGAGTAATATAACAATAATACAAAGTAACATTATGCAATATATATATATACCAAGGGGTGGAGTTTATGGTAATTAATTGGAGGGCCTACAAATGTTGATGTCATTACAACGAGTTTCACACCGGCTCATTCTCAGAGGCTATCAAGCTTTTATTGGGATTAAAATAAAACTTCTGGATGGATTTTTATCATTTTGAGGAGATTTACACACACATCAATGAGTTAAATTTCTGTGCAAAAAGCTGGAAGTTTTGATTTGCATCTGAGTTCACCTTTAAGTCTCGACTATGAAACCAATAGTTGAAGCTGACCCTCAGACCTTGTGTATGTCAGATTATAAATCTGAATTGGTTAGAAATCTGCCATCAGGGGTTTGATACAAGTTAATAGTAATACTTTCTAATCGCAAAGAAAACTTGCTTTAAGATTTACCTCAGATTAACTTCAAATTCTTCCAATTTCGGATTGAGAACAAATGTGCCGTCTCACCCAGAAGTGTACCAAAACCACAAAAAAAAAGATATTTTGTGTGCCCACAAACAAAACTTGGGTAAAGAGGACTGGTTTTTAATTAAATGCAGAATTTGATAGAGGACTTCTACTAAATATAGGTGCTTTTGTGGTGACTAGTCCCAAGCACTAAATTCCCTTACTTGTTATTTGCCACAAGTATACATAAAAGAAACGTGTATAGAAAATAGTAACTATACACTAGATAGCATGAATAAAAACATCTCATCTACCATGTTGAGACCTCCTGAAGCAGCGTTAGTGGTATCTGAGCATGTGAGATTCACTCCGCAGGGTGTGTGACAGAAGCATTTCTCTGGGAAGAGCAGGGACAAACGTATTTTTTGCAAAGCCCAACTATCTGAGGGGATTTAAAGACATTGTTTATGAAAAATACTGCTTTTGGAAGGCTATGAATAGCGCTGTGATAGTCTAGATGGGTCACATTTTCTAAATACATTAAAAAGGGTATAATTTGGCACCTTTTAAATCAATTTGTAGTTGGTAAAATAATGGAAAGCTTGTCTCGGGCCCACATCAAAAAGCTCCAGGGCTTTAAACCTTCTCTGTGATGATACACTGTAAGAACACATTCTCTTCATTTTGGACCTTGAGTCTTCCCGAACCAATTGAAAGTCACTAAACCAGAGTGCTTTCCCAGCTCTAGTGTAGCATCAGACAAGCTTCCCCTCCGCAAACGACTCGGCAGGTGTAACAGTTTCAGCTAATTGCCTCATGAAAGATTAAAAACATGCAGACGGCTCTAGCACTTGGCTTTGTGGGAAGCAAATTGTTCTGATTGGTTTGATGCAGTCAATTATTGATGAGACAGCTAGGGTTCGGGTTAGAAGCCGTCTGCTCCATTACACTGCACTCTTCCTTGCCTGTGATAAAAACAAAAACTCCTCTCCATCGCTAATATCCTGTGCGCGGGTCACTTTGAGAAGCTCAAGTTGTCATCGCGGAGAAGGTTCGGGCATACACAGATATCCCTGTAGATGAATCATTTTGGACAAGGAGCTGCAGAGAGGCCCTGGGGTTCAGTTTCAGGTTTGAGATTGAAGATATTCTTGAGTAAAGATTTAATACTAGTTCAATTAAAGTCCTTTTATTCGCTGTAACTAGATCCATGTGAAAAGTTTACGTGCTTTGTATTTTTTCATTTTTCAAAAAGGCTACAAAAGGACAAATTGCACCCGTCTTTTTCTTGTAGACTTTTCATTTTTTACACATCATTGGCAATCTCTCAGCAGTTCATGTGACTGCATCCTATAACTACAGTAAAGGATGCTTTCACTGCTGTGTTCTGTAAACAAAGGAGGTTTTACAATGGATGGAAATGTGTTTTATTATAAAGCATCCTCATGTGGAATTTTTTGTGATGCCTCCTTTTTTCATGTTAAAATATGTTCATTTAACTACAAATTTGGCTGATGCTTACTTTTGTCACCCTTTCTGTAACATTACTAGAAGACCCTGACATCCACTCCATTTTTCCTCTCACAAACTTGAGTTTCATGTATCTCCCTGTGTGACGGAACCCTTCACCTATTCATCTGCAATAAAAACTTCAGCGGCTTTGAATTATACATATTTCACCAATAACCTGAATCTTGATGCATCAGAGAGAGAGCGAGAAAGATGTTGATTCAAATGAGAGACAATTATTTCCTGACTGACATGCCAATCTTCAACTAGATATTAGAATCAGCATAATGACTCACTTGACTCACCATGGTTTGTGCTTGTTTTTCCACCGGTATCAGTTCTGAGTGAGCTTGTTTCACTCAAGACCACATTAACACATTAACAGTTGGTCACACATTAACACATTAACAGTTGGTCTCCTTACTAATCAGAACCACTCCTCGTTTTGTCCAAGAGTCTTCAAAAGCTTTACACGTGCTCAAACTAAGCCATTATCCAAAGACTTCTCTTTGAACATGCGTAGAATGGTAGAACTTTTCCACCTGCACACCCCTCGTTTTGTTGTAAGCAAGCTTCAAACATTATTCTGTTTAGCATTTACTTTCATCAAACAGATTCATTTATGTGATGAGAAAAGTAACAAGATTCAAATGATGCCATCTTGCACTCTGGTTTTTGTATTTGTGTTTTTCTCTATATATAGATCTTATTTTATTATTATTGAATATAGCTTTATTTATTTAACATGTTGGTTTGTTAAATGTGTGCAATATTTAATTATATCATAAAACGCATATCAAATACTATTGTATTGTGTCATTTGAAAAAAATCATGTCACATATTATTTATGCAAATAAGGCAACACCATAAATTAGGGACTTTTGATGAAGACAATAAGAAGTCAAGAAGAAAAGCAAGACTTTTCTTACTTAGCATTAGCAACTCTGTGTTCCAGTTTTAGAATAACACTTGTGTGGACACAAATAAAAAAAATAAAAAAACTGAGGACATGATTTGGTGTAGACATTAAAAGCCATGTCCACACGTACGTTGTTATTTTTTAATAATTTTTTTTTTGCACACAGGGGTAGAAAAAAAACTTGATCCACTCTAAGCCAAGTAAAACACTAAAAAGCTGTAAAGAGAGAGTCTACCTAGTAAACAGCAGACTCCTCAACCATGACCAATCAGATAGCTTCTTTCAGCTCAGAGGCACATCTGTGCTTTCTGTCAATGACTGGGAAATACAGCGCACACAAAGATAAGAACATCTTTTATAAACCAAAACATCTGTTCTGTGATTAAACACATTATTATATATTAAATATGTTGTGTAATTGTATAGTCCTGTACATTTCAGAAGATATGCTTTATCACAGAGAACCGCAACGCAATCCCTCACTCTGTCCTCATTAAATATATGGAGCACTGTAAGCAAATGCTGCTGCATCAGTAAAAAAAGCTCCTATAACTCCTCCAAACTCTGCCTGTAACAAAAAACAACATGGTTACACTGTCAACACAGAAACAAATCAGTAGCACTCTGGCCAGCATTTTTGAATTTAACACGGTTAGGTGAAACGCTTCTCCAGATATGTGTGGATGCACAGCGTAACCACATTTAAAAAAGTGTGGCTACAAAATAACTGGGTAATTGTGGGCAGGGTCTCAGTCAAGATACAGTGTCAGATGCAAAAAGTTGTTTAGTACCCCATGTGTCTGGGCATTCCACTGTTGTCCCCTGAGTGTCATCCAAAGGGAAGGAGCAACACTGCATCAACATAAAATAGCAGAGGTGTGAAGCTAGTGAAAAGCTCCCTGTAGAGAAGGCATCTGTGCAAGCAAATTTGAATTCCTCCTGGGTGTCTGATGGCTTTACAAACTTAAACTGAATAACTAATGATTATTTTTAGTATACATTTTGAGCGGATAGAATGAGGAAAAACCTGATGATTTTCAAACTGAGGTAATACTAGGTAACAGACAGCTGGGTTTAGCTGCGGTTTCCTTAAAGTGCTGTTAAGTTGAGCTTCGCTGTGACTTTCACTGGTTTTTAAACACAGCGTGGCTACTGTGTGGAGAATATATGCTCACCTGTAAGAACTTTAAACAGCTGACTATTGAAAGTCAGACGTTAAGGGCACCAATGTGAACTCCGTTAAAGAGATATATGATATGAGAAAATGTCCAGTTTAACCATTTAAATGTGCAAAGTTATGGTTTTGGAGCAAGCCTTTGCTTGGCAGTGAAACTGAACAATTTAACACAACCCAGTGTAAATCAGCCTTTACCCAGTTAAGGCCAGGACCTTAATGCTTTTAATTTGCTCAGTTGCTATTCCTGCAAATCACACTTTTGCTTTAGTACCGACAGAGAAACAAGGAAGTTAAAAAGCAACAGATCTTCTGATTGGCTTTCTTGGCATACACACTTGCATTTGGAGGATATATAGAGATGGGGTTATTCTCCAGTGGGGCTGTTTAAACCAGCGATGTGTGCTACATGAATTCAAACCCTCTGCAGCTTAGTTGATTTGTAGGTTTTTAAGGGTATGCAGAGAGCTTGATTCTTAAACTACACGCCGAGCAGAAATAGGAGGAAGCCTAATGGGCCACCCACATACACACAAGCAGCATGAATCATCCTTCACGTCTCTGAGCTCTGGCTTCTGAGTACAGAATGCCATGCAGACCGTAATCCTGAGCTTTGCTGCCAGTGGTCATGATCGTTTCAAGTGTGAACTACATAAAATATACAAACAAGGGGTTTGGTAACATTGCATTTGAAATGTTGGGTTAAAGTCCAAATTCCAACAGACATAAAAACATATTTACAATAAAAACTTAGCAATTCACAATTTAGTTGTCATATGGAAGGTGGGATGACTTTCCACCAATTATTTGAACCAGTGACATTTGGATCTACCACCTGAGTTCAACACTTGGATTTGGGGTTTTGTTTTGCAGCAAGTTTTCGACTCATTGGAGAAAAGGCATGTTTTTCAGGTTGGTGGAAAAACCATGTTTTGGAATGTTTAGCCCCTCAAATTTCTTGCGAAAGGTGGTTCCTACTGTAGGGAGCACAGTAACTGCAGATTCCCCCTGTTTGAAGAGCTCTGGGCTTACTGGGGCTCAAGCCCCGGGCCTATTGCTTAAGACGACCCACGACCACGAGAACAAAGAAAATAAACATACCGCAAAATAAACATAATAGAGACCTGCACTGTCTAATGGTGTGTCAGTCACACAAACAATTGTCTCTCTCTATCTCGAATATAAGATATTAGTCTAGCTGCAAGTAGGGAGTCTAATTATGACATAAAATGTAAAAATTCCATTTTCAATCAAATCAATATTATAGGAGAATACGGCCTGTCTCAATCTCGACTGGGAATGGAGTGGTATAACTATGTCTGAATGGCAACCTGTCACTCAAATGTGTCACATGTCAAGGTATGTCCAATAAAGGAGTTGCACTGTTTCAACTCCATTTTAGCAAAGAATTAAAAACATTTCATGAGAAGTATTAAAGTGGTGTACAACAACAAAAATGTCACAGAGAGAAAAAGCAGTGAGAATCCCTGCTGATCAGAGAAATCCGAAGCCTACCGGCTATTTCAAAAGTAATCCTGTGGCTTAGGCAGCATTAGCAGAAAAACCGACAAGAGCAACGTTACATCTAAAGGTTAGCAGTGAGTTCGACCAGCTCTACTCTGTTAATTAACAAGATGTCAGTATATAATTGATCCATTTTGATAGTAATTGTTTGTGATTCTATTATTTATTTATATTTAACTGAGATTTAAATGTCTTAAAGAAATGTAGAACCCCATTTTATGGCTGTGGAGATAATTGAGTTATTATGTTATTCAATTCTTTTATAATTCTTTTATAATAATTTTTTTATAATAATTACTTTTCATCCAAGAAATTTTAAATGTTTTCATTTTGTTATTAGCAATATTACATAAGCCTTTCAGTCAACAGTATTACTTTAGTTAGCCATATTTGTTTTACTTAGTATTAACTACCATAATTATTCATTATCATAGATTCTTGTAATCAACCTTCAACAACTGAACTGTGAACATTATTTGCAGTACAATCAATTTCTGTTTCGGTAAAAAGCTGATTATCACTATAATAAACTCAAACCCTGATTCTAAAAAGTTCAGAAAAAGACACTTCAAACACATAAACGCACACAAATTATAAACACAGAGCTAAACATTCGTTAAAAAGCACATAATGCACTGGGGCCGTACACAAAGTTGCAGCCTCTGGGTCCATGTGCGGCAATGGGGTTGTTTCGTCACGTCAAGACAAGCAATAGCTCTACAATCTATTCTAAAATATCACTACCAAATAGTTTAGAAACCTGATTTCTGGTGTGATATGCTCAGTTTTTCTGGTTTTGGTATACCACGGTAGCTGCATACCAAACAAGCTGAAGTTGTGTTCATTTATTGTCTTGTATTTCACTTTTTTATGTCAGTTAACCTTGTATCATGATGATTAACATATGTTTCTTGTCAACATCGATTTTACACTAGTATGCTTGCTTTTGTACTGTGTCCTTGAGTGACAAGGACGGTTCCTGAATATTTATTTAGACTTTTTCTCCTCAAGTATCAATTAATGGATATGCAGAGCACGTTTGTGCAGAGCTCATTTCATTGACTCTTACAGTGACAGAGCCTGGCAGAGACATCAGCTGACAGAAATTAATACTTAAATAATTAACAATTAATTGAATTATTTTTTAAACAACTATAGTTTTATGAAATGTATTGGTGTGTATATCTCCCACTAGCTTGAAGTTGACTTTTAAAATTCAATTAAGTAAAAAATTAGACATTGAGAATAAAGCATGAATTTAAATTCAATTAAAAATGAATAAGAATTAATTGAAACTTCCCAACTCCTAACATCCAAGGTGCAGAACTGGAACCTTTCAGTGGACTGGATTTAATTAAATCTGAAATTAGTGTGACCCCAAGCAGAGGAGGCTGTCGCTCCCAATCTATGAGAGGAAGACTAACACATGCAGGGTGCTCACCCTAGTTTTTGGGTTCTTTCAGACAAACAACCACCCAATCCCTCACTTTAAATCAGTCTCCTGTGTACCGCATGCACTCATCTAATTACTCATCTCTCTCTCTCCTGCTGCAGATCTCATCATGGCGTGATGACTTTCAACACAAAGCACAAGAGCTGGGACTCTCTGGAGAATCAGATCCACCCTCTTCCCGTCCTGTGATGGATTTCCTTGTCCTCAGATTGCACCTGCAGCTTCTCTTTCTACAAACAAACAGATAAAACTGAGGAAAACTGGAAGCCTGCAGTCCAAACTCACATCAGAAGAAGGATAGCCTTTGGAAAGGATTTATAAGGTTTTATTTCAGGAGAACACACATCCGTGCATGTTATTATCACCAGTAGAGTGTCACTTCACTGTGGCCTCTTTTCTAGCTAACTTTCAAATCCACCGCACACTCAATTGAGGAGAGATGTTACAACATAGATTAAAATCAATAGTTATGAAAATACACCTAAAGTTCTGAAATTTAAAATGGAGATTTATAAGAGTAAAGTCAGAGCCTATGAATCCCATATTAAATAAAGAATATATGATCAAATTAAAACTAAGGATTGCTCAATTAAACTAAACATACCAATATTTTGAAATTAAAATAAAACATATAAATTAAAATGAAATGAAACTCCAAATTAAAGATTGCATAGAAACATCTGTTGTTTGAGGGCATTTTTTATTATTGTTGAAGGTCATTTATAACTTGGACACAAACTTACATAATCAATAGAGCTTTTGTGTTTGCGTGGCTCAAAGGTTGTCCCGTTATGAAGACACCTTTATCTGCAGCCTCCACATTTTTTTTCCTTTCTCAGGAAACAAAGACGTCAGATTGATTTTTAGGTATCTCATAATTCATTGCTCACAGATGCCATTAAATTGGAATTAAGATTTCAAACAATAAACAATTTAGTCTTTTGATTCTTCTATTTAAAAAGCAGCCAAAGTTGTTGTGGACACATCTATTAAAAAAAAAATTCAGGTTTTCTTCTTCACTATTCTTCTTCTTCTTCTTCCATCATTGAAGTCAAGTTCTGGTTTTACTGTGGGAGAATCCAAAAATTTTGCACACTACTGGTCCAAAGTCTGACAAACAACTTATATTTGGACTCTCTAACTTAAACTCTCTAGCACCACCACTAGGTTGAACTTTCACTACTGTTTGGGCTTATACCTTTGGAACCAACTATCGTAGAAACACAGTTTGTTTTCCCCAGATTCTTTGGAACCTATGACATCATTATACGTGTTAGCCCTTCACAACCATCTAAATAAAGTTGTTGATCTTTTATTTTATTTAGATCAACATGATATGAAGATAATAAAGATTTCATTTAATGTTAATTAAACAGTTTTTAACACATTGTATTCCGGGATAGATTGCTGATTGAACAGGTGCCTTTACATACCAAACACCTGGCGGCTATCATTATCTCTCAGACGTGTTTAGCTTAAAAACTTTTAAAAAGTTTTTGTTACTGAATACTGTTTTTTAAGACGTCATCTAGGAACTTTTACAGCAGCCAATATTGACTTTTTTGCTTAGGAATTGGCAACACTGTCTGCGAGTATTTTATCAGTTTTTTTACAGAACAGTTTTTAACAGTGTACTGTTCAAAAAATTAGCTGTATACATCGACGTACCGAATGTCCAATGTATACCGATGTTCGAAAGGGTTTGAGTTGAAAAGTTTACCTTTTTCAGACTTTGTTGTACCGATGTTGATTCGTATCTCATGAATTGTGATTGTTAAATAGACTTCAATGAAGGGGGGAAAAAAAAGAATTGTGAAGGATACAGTAGGTGCTTGCCCTTAATATCATAGCAAATGAATAAAACAATAAATTATGTTCTAAATTATATATTTTTTTAAAAGCCAGCCTTTGCTTTGATTGCTGCTTACAAGGAATCAG
This sequence comes from Danionella dracula, assembly GCA_900490495.1. Lineage (NCBI taxonomy): Eukaryota > Metazoa > Chordata > Actinopteri > Cypriniformes > Danionidae > Danionella > Danionella dracula. The sequence goes on along the minus strand of UELW01000004.1, from coordinate 1,791,399 downwards.
CTCGAATGATTTTCAGACTGTCTTGGTTCTGTCAGGAGTCTGCCAAAGTAAAGGGAGGCTACATTCAGGAATTACAATAACAACTTATTTAGATTTGCTTCACATTTTTAGCTTACTACTCATTTTTTCTGAGTTCTTTCATAGTTTTATACATTCAAGTAAGAAGATGAGTAGACCGGAAGTGTACTTAGACATATTTGATCTTCCAGAGCAGGGGTGGTCAGAATCATTCCTTGAGGGAGGCATCCCTGGCAGGTCTTAGTTCTAAGAGCTGATGCTCGGAGGCGACTTGGCTGTTCAAACTGTACGTTGTTGAAACACAACACGTGGGTTAAACTTCAAACAAATTGTTGTTTAATGACACAAAACATGGAGGAGCTATTTAATAAAAGCTTTAATGAAACGGTCTGCATGCAAAACCTACAAACCATCTCATTTCAAAATTTGCTATATTGGTAGCCTGCACAATCTTTTTACGATGGGTACTTTCATGCAACCATACAATCGTGGGGTGGGAACTGATTGTAAGGTGTAAATCGCTGCTCGTTACCCCAGGTACTCTGCACGAGCCATGACACACGATTCAGGAGAAACCCAAGCGCATCCGCAAAATAGTAAGACCACTGAAAAAAGACGACATGGCAAAATGGGCTGCAAACCTCATAGTGTCTGTCCAGTTTAATCTGGCTTCAGTCAAACAAAGAAGGCCGTAATTAGAAGGATCTAATTGTGTTATATGTTGATTGAAGCTAATCTGTGCAGGGCTGTGAACCTTCAGGACAGATTTTGGACACCCCTGGTTTAAGCCATTTGAAAATTGAAATGTGTATATGGCCCTCAACCCCCATTTACATTTCTGGCGTATTAAATTTTTGTAATTATCTGAAGAAATAAGTTGTCAAGATGAACTTAGCCATTTTTGTATTGAACAGAAAAAGAACTAAAAAAAGGTAGACAAACAAATTCATCACATCAAGCATCAAGTTTGCAATAGAACACACTTTAATGAGATTTATTAGCGGTGGATTATGGGAATCTTCCCAATCAATGGATAACTCATCTCTTCCAGACGCACTGCTTTATCTGCATGCAAACAAGTTGGGAGATTTCACCGATGAGTTGACCTACATGACTCGACTATTCAGGATTCTGAACCTCACAAAGGAAACTCTTCAAAAGCAATCTGAAATCTTCAGCTCTGGGACAGCGATAGTGGACGGATTTACTTTGCCTTTCTGGGTTTGAGAACTACAACCCTCTTTTTTACAGGATGGAGTCAGACAATTATAAAAACTTGGCGCATGAAGTGCACGCTAACGGGTAGAAATCTTTCCGAGAAACTCTATCATCACCTTCTTCCTTTGTGAACGCCATTATATGCTACAGCCAAACCTCGAGCATGTGTTTATACTAGACAAATGGATCCACAGCTTCTAAAGGGAGATGAGAGTTGTGTACATAATGTAAACCTATTACCACTAGCAGTCTGCATGCGGATGCATAGATGAGTACAGGTCCAAATGAAACAACAATAGATGTAGGGTTATAATCGATGCCAGGTTTTCTTATCGCATCTCTTTTTCAGGCTCAGAATTTCAAATCAGCTAACCCTGGAATTTTACATAAAATTAGTAATCTCTCTCTCTTTCATGTCATATCTGATGTGCTATAAACTCACCCAACTCAATTGAGCTCTGAAAACTCGACTGAAAAATTACATTTCATCACAAGTTATGCATTGCAAATATTGTCAGTTTATTTAATATTGTCTACCCTAAAGAAAAATAATGTTTTATTTTAGTTTTTTATTATATGTCCTTGCATCTCAGTTTAAGGTTTAAACAGCTGTTTAAGGATTAATCTGTGTATGATTGTCACTGAACAGATCCACGATGCTCAAACACTCAAAAAACCACAACAATAGAACGAAATGCTTGCTGGTAATATTCGAATCTGCAAACCATAAGATGAGCGATACAGCCGTGGATTACACCTTTATTTTGTATTTCAGTCTTTGTAAGGCAGAAACAGCTAATTAAGAAAACTGCACAGTTGAACATGAAGCGGGGCAAGTGAATCCTAAAATAATTGAATTAATGACCTAGACTAGATTTAACAAAATAATAAACACACTGGTACACTTTGAACTATATGCAAAGCAATAGAACAGGGATTTCTTTTCACCTATTCGAGTAGTTTTATTTGCTACATAATCAATTACAAAAAATGAAATGCGATGTGATCTACTTCTTAGTATCGTTTCCTGATGCTTAAAGTATTGAATTTAATCCAACGAATTTCATCACCTTTCAGAGAGAAAAATTACAAATGCTGCTTTTCCACTGAGCTGTTTTTAACAGCTTGGCTTGACTTGGCTCTACTCGCCATGCTTTTAGGGGCTTTGCACTGCGGTGGGGGTACAAACCACATAAGTACAGTAAAGTGCAACACAATTAACAAGCAATTAACATAAGGCTATGAGGTAGAGTATTTTGAAGGATTGATGAAATGTAAACTGTTGATCAAAAAACCTTCCACACTCCATTGCTCCTTGGTGTATGATTAGTTTTTTTACATTTATATTTCTGAATGTCGACTTGGCTATCATATTTAAAAGATGAAATTAAGAATACACTTCAACAGACTCTTTCGGTTTATGGCTGATGAACAATTTAAGAGAAACGGCATTGTGCAGCAGCTCTCGACCAACCAATTATGCTCACACCCTTGGCAATAAAAATGTGGGTATTTACACTGCTCTTATCAGTGTTATATAACATGTGATGGGCGTGAATTCATCATGCGATGTCCAGCAACATTTTGTCCAACACCACATATACTATCACATACATCACATTTGCTGCACATATCATGCTGATGATTACTGATTTTCAAAAACTTTGAGATGTTTTGAGGAATGTTCTTGAGTCATACTGAAATGTTTCAAAATCAATAGATTCTTAAAGTGAACTAAATAAACCATGTTAGATCATCTATTTGCCCAGATATCCCTCAGTATTTTATTAGCTTTTTTCCCATTCTATTTGAAACTCAATATTTAACAAGAGAAGGGAAATACATTGATGCTGTGGAGGGATGATTTTATGTCTAAAAACAAGCCTCTCAGAACTGAGACTGAAACTCGATGGAAACAAAAAAAACCCATGGCAAGCAAAGTGAGGCAAAAACCAAGCCCTGCGATTTCTAAAACAAGGAAAAGCTGCAAAAGTAATTCACAATGAAACGTAGCAATTGGTCAAAATAGACATGGTAAAGTGAACAACAAGACAAAACATAGAATCCTACAATCAAATTAGCAGCAAAGGTCAGAGTATGCTTGTGAACAGAATTTTAAATAAACTAATACATTGTCAGGAAATTATGAACTAATAATATGTTGTCTTTCTTTTAAAAAAATGTTAGGTGTTTCGTCAAAGTCCATTAAAACAGCATGGTTACAATGTAGTTTTGTTTGTTTTACATGCAAGCATAGCTGAGAAGAGTGAAACATGTATGCGAACATTACTCTTTGAATGCAGGCAGAAAGGGATTGGCCGTTTGATCCACGCTAGGTTCATTCTGCCATTGTGGCCCTGGACAAGCCACTTCACCCACATTGCCCTGAATGGATGTGTGTGACTGGTGGAGTGTATTTGGTGGTGGGCCAAAGGCTGTAGGCACAGAATGGCAGCTACGTCCTGTTAGACTGCCCCAGATTTCAAAATCCTTTTACAAAAAGTAGAAGTGACCAAAAATCATGAAATTCTAACCTTTGTATTTAATTACACTTTATACTATATATATGCTGAATCTTTTTAAAAATCCTTCCTCCTATCGCTTCTTAGTTCGGTTGATCAGCTGATTTTTTCTCTTTCCCTATTGTAAGTCACTTTGGATGAAGTAATCTGTTAAATGCATAAATGTCAACGTAGGTGGCGTGAAAACTTGGAGAAACAATCACCTCAAAACAGGAGCCGTGAAATGGTTAATTCACAACACAATTGTAGCTCAAGATCAAGGCGTCTCACTGTTTGGGTAGTGCACCAAAAAGCACTGCTCTTAAAATTAAAAAAGTGGCTTGAAATTCTTTGTTTAAGACACTGTCACTTGGGCACAATTAAAGCGAATTGCTTCTGTTGTAAAGCGACTCCAGGGGCTCGCTCTCTCAGCCAAGGTTAATTAGTCCTATCCCATTACTCCAATATTAGTGATGAAGGTGTACATTACACTGAGGTCTGTAGACAAGAGCGGGTCGCATCCTGAGGGTAACGTAGTAAGCCAAGCCAGGGATGAATTGACTCTGACATAGCTAATTTTCACAGGATTTTACATTAACCTGGCCCCTGAACTACTTTAACACTACACAGACCTAATAAACATGCATGCAAAATGATAGTAATAGACATAAAGTCATATTCTATATGTATAAATAACTTTTATGTTGAGGTCTAAACACAACGCTGGACTAACTGCTTCTCATTTGAACAAGTGGATATTCAGCACAGTCATCCAATTTTTTTTAGTTGGAATGTAAGTAATTTGCCTTCAATGTAATGCTTGAAACTTTTTACCTGTACCAGATTTGACAAGAAAAACATATCTCTGCAATATCTTATTTCTCACAACCCCCAGCTCCATTCTCAAAGATGCAAGTGTTCTTGTAGGTAACAACAATGAGAATGACCCCCATCAGTGCAAGGTTTTACGGGATATCACATTAACATGCCCCCGGACGAACCTGCACAGAGGAAGCAAAGTGGGAACAATTTGCATGCTCACAGTAAGGCCTATCAATAAACAAGGCGTTTCTTTTTCGCAATAATTAAAACCCTTGTGTATAATGCAATGGAATAATAATCCCACTGTGTCTCAAGGGTGATGTCTTCCACAAACAAATGCAATTTTCCAGGGTTCAGATGCCAAAAGCCTCTGTCTCTGTTGAATATTCTTTAGATAATCTGCTATATTTGTGTGCATTGTGTACCCAGAGTGTGTGGCCATCGTCAGTTCAGATATGTGCTTCAGGAAATTAAATCAAGGGCAATCAGCCTGAGGAGAAAAATAAATACAAGGCCCACAGATTTCAAAATTGGTGTTCAGAATATTATGTTTCAAGAACGATTAACCAATTCACAATACAGACTAAATAACACCACTATTACTTTTTTTTAAATAAATGCAACATATTGAAGATTGAACTGTTAAGCAAGACATGATTAAGTAATGATGTTTTTATTCATTGCATAAATTTGGTATCCAGTTTAAAGGTTTGATATGTCCCCAATAGTTATCGTGTAGTACGTGGGGGTAGGGAACCTACGGCTCCCGGGCCAGATGTGGCTCTTTTGATGGCTACATCTGGCTCGCAGACGAATCATTAATTAAAAAATAATATTTTAAGTGTTTAAAAATATGAATACGTTCTCATGTATTTTAATCCATTAGTTTCCTACCGATCATCTTCGTGGTTGTGGGTGGTTGCCACCAATCATGAATGTGCCCCATAACACCTCTACATTTTTGTTGGATAATGCGTACGCGGGTCGTTATGAGGTCAGGAAGTAAACTTTTCCTTGTGTAGTCAGCTAGCCAACTGCAGAAAGCATGTTACTGAATGAGAGATGTTGAAAAAAGAAAGAAAGAGGGGGCTCGTCTGTGTGCCTAAAAAGCACTGATAGTATTGCATAGATGAAACTGTCAAAAATAAAGTGCCACTTCGACACACACCATAATACATTTGCAACAGAGACAGCAGCAGAGTTGACGAGCTAACACAAGTCGGGAGAAATGGAAAAATCTTTAACTCGCAGACCAGCTGACTGTCAAATATTGCAATGTGCTTCACAAACTACAAACTGAGTGTTTCTGCACTGACAATGTTAGTCTTTAAATTTGTATGTGCGGAGTCTTTCTCACATCTAAAGAATGTTAAGATCACCCTGCGATAAAGTTTAATGGATGTAAATCTCAATGTTTACTTGAGGCTCAATCTTACCGTCAGCAAAACCATACAGCACCAGAAGTCACATTAATGGTAAGAGTACCGTCTTCATCATTGGTCAACAACAGCATAACAACTTTATTAAAGGAATTCAGAGTTATGGTAATTAAAAATGTCTTACATAAAATGCATACGTTTAGCTGTGTTTAGTTTTAAACATGTATGGCTCTCACAAAATTACATTGTATTTAATAATTGTTTGTGACAATTATGACTCTTTCAGCAAAAAAGGTTCAGAGGCTCCTGGTGTAGTGTTTAAAAGAAATTCCCGTTTAATTAAGGTAAATCTAATGACAATGTCAGAATAGGGGGTCAGTTTACAATTACGATCTTTGTGTTTAAACTTAATTATTGGGTTGTTTAGAAAATCTTGAAAATCATAATTGAACTGGGTGTTAATTACTGGGCTCTGTCCAATTGTACCCGGTTACTTTGTTGCCACGTTTTTTTTGTAATGCAGTTACGTTGTCCGTCCACACGTACCTGAAGCTGCATTTCACTGTAACCATTTATTTGTGATAAAACAAATGAGTCGTTCTGTTCTAGACAGCATAACTGCATTTATTTTGGTTACAGACGAAGTTTGGAGGAGTTATAGGAGTATGTCTTTGATGTGACAGCTTTTGCTCAGAGCTTCATGGCTGATGGAGAATAGAGTGAGGCGTTAAAGCATAGTGCGCTGCCATTCTGTGTTAAAACATTTCTTTTGAGAAAGCACACAAGCACACAGCATATTTAATAACATGTTTACTCACAGAACAGACACGACAAAAAACAACAATATGCTGTTAATATTTCTGACACACCTGGCACCAGAACCAATTGAAAGAGGTAAAGATGTTCTTATCTTTTTGTGAGCTTGTGTATTTCCCAGTCATTGAAGGGAAGCTAATTAGCTTCAGAGCTGAAAGAAGCTTCTGATTGGTCGATATACTGTAACTTCAGGGTTGAGGAGTCAATTTATACAGAGTTTTTAGAGTATGTTTTTTTCTACCTGTGCTCGTGTGAACAAATTATTTTATAAACAGGTTAAGAAAAGCTGTTTTAAAAAATAACCGGGTACGATGCGGACATGGCACTAGCTGTTTATATTTGCTGACCAAATATAGATGAAATTGTGTCAAATTGTAAATAATAACAGTTATTTTATCATTACTGCCACATAAACAAGACTTTTCTTGATTATAAAACTTTAGAAGTCTAATGTGTTTGTTCTAAATGAAAAATTCATCATTAGTTAAGGATGTGTTGATGCTTAATAGATTCTTCATCTTGACAAAGATTGATTTTTTTAATTCTATGGTGTGTTAAAAAATAAGAGAATAAGTTAGTACCTAATTAATAGTCTGCTAGTATTTTAGTAAACCATGAATTAACTGTTAACTAATGCATTATTATAAATTCATACATTGAAGCATTGCAGACTAGGGAAAGCATCCTTGAACATATTTTCACAGCCTCTGAGATCTTTGTAGTACAGCAATTTTTTTGTATAGTATATATATATTCAGTTACATACAGATAAAAGCAATTTAAAAAATAAACAGAAATAAATAGATGGAAATGGTAAATGACTGAAAGTATTCATTTATAGATTAAAATGAAAGCCCATTACAAACAAGCCAAATGCTGAAACAGATATTTCTAAATGATCTTTATTTTGGCCAGAGTTTTCATAAATGCTCGGTTACACGGAGCTGTCATTGTGTTTATGTGTGGACAAACCTACCACATGTAACAGAATAATAGTCCCACCGCGTTTAAAGGTCTTCCACAAACTGAAAGGTCCAGGTGTTTGGAACTATTTAAGTCATCAAAAGCTATAGCATCTCAAGTGATTTTGTTTTCAATATGTTTTTAAATATTTTTATCAAACATTTTATTGAATAGTCAGAGACAGAAAAAATTTATCTCGTGTCAGCCTTTCCAGACATTTTTAGAAAATATGACAATCTTAATTATTGCAATTCTACATTTTTATAGAAATGCCAAGACGTACAATAACGATGTGAAAATTATGAGGATTTATAAGCTATATTTTAAGTATGTATGTCATGTGGGGAAAAAATAGCTGTTTCATTTTCTGTCAGTGTTCAAAAGTGCATTACAGAAACATTTAGTAACAAAGTAAAAATGTTCCATTTGACAATAGTCCGAATGAGCTTGTCAAATTTAACAGAAACTATTATGTGACATATTTAAAAATACCAACTAAAACCTTACCCACAGCATAGGTTAAATTGAACTCTAAATGGTTTTGGGATCCACTTTCACCCGTACACAATGCACAATTTGGCAAGTATATATAACATTTAATCTGAAACTTACGAACCACAGAGGTTTCTCTCACACACGTCAACAAATGAGTGAAATTAAAATATTCATCCTTGCATTCTAAGCTTAAAGTCAACCAATAAAGAAATGTAGATTTGGATTTAGTTAAAACATTTTGGCAAGTCATTAAGAGCCAACACTATGTAGTTTATTGTTTTATTTTTACACTTGCCAACCGAAACCCTGGGGCCACATATGTTTGACACCTCTGGTTTAACCGCTAATAATAGTTAGAGCAATACGGTCACGGCAGATCACTGTAAGAACGCCCTTGTCAATACGTCTTCCATGATGGATGGAGATGTGCATTGTTCTGCTTGAAGTGTTCCACTGAGGGATGCTTCATTTCGTTCTCTCTTTAACATGCATGTCCTGCGTGTCCTTTACCGTTACACTTCCAGAACAAAGAAGAGAGAGCTTTCTTTCATGCAGGTTAATGTAAATAGTTAATATGAGCCAACTATGCATGCTGATACATTAGCAATCTGTTCAGGTACTTTTTTCATAATAGCATGTGAGGGGAGGGGTTTGTTTATGACTGATCTGATGCTGTATTCTGGTTTATTGAGGCGATTAGAGAAAAAACATCGCAAGTCGAAAAACTTGGATTGATGCAGCAATACAAAATGTAAATGTCCGTTCGAATGGCTTAAGATGATTTCAGACACACCTTTTTTAAATCATTAGACTTGTTTCTTTCTTTCTTTTTCGAACTCTTATATTTCTTGTTTTATTTTCTGTATTATTTGCTGTATCAATGAGGAGCAGAAATGGAATGTTTTTAAAATGATTTACATTTAATAAATAATCAATGAAACAAGATAATTTTGCCTGGTTGTTTTGGTTAGTAATTTAGATTTTCTGTTCTACGGATCCACTGCACCCTATAGCGGTGAAGAAAATTTCTGTGGTGTTTGTTTGCATTGTGCTGTCAATTGATTAACACTTTTTAGCTTAATTCTTTTTTTCAATGTAAGAGCAATTAACAACAGTACGACCTCCTTAATGTTGGTGAATGCTTGAACAAATGCATAAGATAAGTAACATTGGAAATGGGATCAATTTGTTCACCCAATAGCGCTAAAAATAGACAAACTATCTTTATCAAATAATGGTTATTTTGAAAACACGAATTACTTATTAAAAATATTTTGAACACCTTTATAATAGTCACTTCCCACAGTGATGTCCATGGTCTATTAACTGTTTTAACGATTACAAATAATGAGCTAAATCTAGCCAATTCCATGGTTCAGTTGACCATTATTATATCTCAAACTATCTGCTATCCAGGAGAAAGCTGAGTTCAGTGTACCTATTCAAATTCTTTCTCCTCTGTCAAAATCATTTATTGTACATATCCTTATGTATCTCACATTTTCAAATGTTTGGGAATTGGTTGTTCTGTTTAATGAACAGGCTGCTTAGCTGTTTAGTTTAAGCCGAAAAGCATTCAAACACATCCATCTTCGTTACACTCACTTTGTTGCTTTTTTATTGGCTCCTTTGGCCACCTACTATAGCTTGTTATTCTTGTTTTATATTATAATCGTCTTAGTGTGTTGTTTTTTGTATGTGTGCCAGAAAAAAAACCCTTGCTTTAAATTGGCCATGTTCACATTTGTGTTTTTAAGAGATGTTACCATTTATGTGCTAATGTTGTATTTCCTATGATTTTAAAACAGCATTATCTGCAAAGCCCACAAAAGAAGACCTTTCAAGGTGATAGCCTCTTTCCACTCTTTCTATTTTCACTAACAAAGAGAGTCTTCTCAGTTTTTAAAGAACCGAGAGGGTCTGTGCGACCTTTCACAGCAGTAGGTCAAATATGCAATACATGGAAGAAAATCCTAGAAACGAGAGAGAGATACAGTCTGCAAATGAATAAAAACTACTCAAAGAACTATCCTGGGCTCGGGCCATGGAACTAATTTGAATCTCATGAAATTCTGGATTGTTAAACACTTCATTCTCTGACAGAATTGCATTCAAATAGGTCGTATTAAAAGTGGGGTCAAAGAGGAGGGTTAGGACATGACATCTAAAAACTTCAGGGTACGTAAAACGAGTGTGGAATTAACTATTCCAATATAGTGTTTAAAAAACAGTGTTTCAGTTTCACTTTAAAAAATTGTTCCTGTTTCCGTTCTTGACTCAAACTAACACACAAAACTGTCAAAAGAAAACTTATGATAACACCTCCGCGTTGCATTCTTCAGTAGGATTCTATGATTATTCGTCACATTTTCTGATGACGAATGACACAGTTGATTTTAAACCATAGATGCTTAATTGCTCAGCAAGTTGCTTTTCTTCTTGAGAAAACCTGAGGTTTTGGACTGATGAGTGATTGCGGTAGAATAAAGGACGACTGATCGGAAGCATCACCACATGCGTGAGAACTTCTGATCATGTGAGAGTTCCCAACTCTGTCATCATATTACCAATGTGTCTTCACAGAGCACAATAAAAAAAAGAAGATTTATAAGGTGCACTGTAAACCCGGATAAGTTGAGCTTACTCCAAAAATAAGACAAAATTACCATTAATAATGAGAGTTTTAATTTTAAGTATGAAGAAATTAAGTTTTTGTTTATTGTACTTAAAATAGTTATTTTGTCTTAACTGTAAGTACAGACTAGCCCAACTTGTTTATTTTTTATAGCAACTAACTTAATGTTTTTCATTCACACCTTTATTTATTAAGTCATCCATTTTATAAATTGTTATAAAAGCAATTTAAACTAACATAGTAATAAATGATTGTACCTCTACAAGAGGGGTGCTGCTGACATTTCGGTTTACAGTGATGTTAAATACAATAAAAATAAATACAATTAAACAAGACAATATTTGAAATCAATTTGTAACTAATTTAAAACCTGGTAAACATTTTAGTTAACTTTAGTCATACTCTAAATAAGGCAATGTGTTCTCACATGGTTTATCAGTGACATTATTTTACGAATAACTATTGTAAGAAACAATCTGTCAGAGTTGGAATCGGTTTCTGATATAAAATTCACTCTTTCTCTGGAGAATCCAAAGATCTCCCTATTAAAGGACAGCAAGGCCTTATCTCAACATTCTGGCGTCCTCATAAAGCTCTCCGGTGACGTTTTCTGGCTCTCCATTCCTCATTAGGAGGTGATCCGGAGCCAGGAGAGGCTTCTGCTGTCTACTGCCTCCAATTAGCTCCAGTAATAGCTGTCACGACTCTGGATCAGCCTTTACATCTAAATAAAGAGCTGCAGGGTCCTGTCATTCTTCATCACAGATGTATAATCTCTCACAGCCTGGTTTTTCTCTTAAAACATGTCCAGGAATAGAACTACGATGAAAAACATTTCAGGGAAACAGCGGAAGAGTTGAAATAACTTCGGCAGAAATTCTGAATGGATCCTAACACTGTCAGGTTAATGTGGAGTGCTCAAGGACAGATGTTTGACCCGTGTTAGTCTCCGAGTCTCTCGTAGCAGCAGGGTTCATGATCAGAAGTCACTCACCGCTGAACTGATCCAGGAGCTGTCACACTGAACTTGTCCTTCTCTCCTCTCATCTCAAGCAGGGTCAGAAGAGCCACTTCCTCTGTGCCCACTGATGAGCAAATGAAAGCAGGGAGGTGGTGAAAGGTTACAAATCCTCTTGTCAAACCTGTCAAATGCTGTTCAGCTCTCGGGGAGAGAAGGAAAGGAGGCCATGATAATGCCAAAGCGGATCTTGGAATTCAGCACGATTGGAGCAAACACCTTTAAAATGTTTCTTTTTGTTTGGTGGGGTTTTATGAGAGCATTTTTTTGTGTGTTAGTTTTATTGACATTTTAAACAAGGATTTTAGCTGTGTTGTTGCATTTAACTCTTCATCAACTCAACGTGCAATCTTTCAAATGGAAGTGTATAAACTTATAAAACTTTGTATAAAAAATGAAACACACTTTGTTGCGTCTACTCAAACAATATCCACAAGAGGGCACAACAGACAGATTAATTTTTTCGACAAATTTCAGGAGGAGTTTATCTGTAGTAAATCTAATACTGTCAAAATGTGAATTTTTGTTTTTTTCAAGGTGTAAAACCGGCCTTTGTCTGTGGCGCTGCTAAAACTGATTTGAATTTGAACTCATAAGAAAGTAAAATAGTAAGTTTATAAAAGGAATAAAAATCACTAGAACAGATTATAAAAATACACAGCTCAATAAAACACAGATAACTCAAGCTAAAACATATTCCCATTGGTTTATTATATGAATCTGAATCAATCATAAACTTTGTTACCGTGATTCATTTAAAGATTATTATATTATATAAGATTATTATAAAATTAATATTGTTGTAACTTTAACAAAACAGTAAACAGAATGAATATGTTTTTAGATGCAATTCTCGGTTGTTAATCGAGTATAAGATTAATTATGAGAATCGTTAAATAAGCTGATGGACTTTTTAACCAATGTTTTAATCAAGTAAGTTATCAGTCCATTCTGTGAAGTGCCTGTGTTTCTCCCAGAAGTGAATATTCTCTCTGCCTTACAGCGCATGGTAAGTTAACCCTGGAATGAAACCACGCAAAGAGAATTGCAGCATGATGAGGGAGACAAAACCATTTTGAGGGCTGAATGAGTGAGATGTCCCTTTTCGAGAGGGTTCAGGTGGCATTAGTTGCATTTCCATTCACCATGAAATTGTGAAAATTGGATTTTTAATAATAAGTTCACCTAATGGAAACGACAATTTTGTAAAAACTTGCATTTATCGGAAAAAAATAGTGCATGGAGAAGATGATATCCAAGATGTATTGAAAATGACATTTTACTACACTGCAATTGAAACTGCATTTCATATCACTGTATTGCATTTGTCATTTAAATCAGAGGGTTCCTAAACTTTTTTCTTGGCTCTACATTACTTTGCACAAGTGTTTGTGAGGACATAACCCTGCTTTGACAGCTCTCTGTCTCACAAGGACCTCTCTCGACAGGTGAGATGTTTGACACAAGAACACAGCGAGGGTTTATCAGAGCATACTGTCTGACAGGAGCGACTCCCTCGACATGTTTACATTATCTCTGCGCAAACTGATCAAGGTCATGGGAGATATATAGCAATTCATTTATGTAAGTATTAGCTGCAAAACAAGCGACTTCACCAATGAAAAAAGAAACATAACTCATATGGTAATATAAATAATATATGCATTTTTATTGGAAAAATAACATCTGTTATCTTTTTAAGAACATTTATTTTAATATTTAATATTGAATTATGAACTGAGAATTATGAATTGAGATCACAACTTAAAATGTTAATAAGTCTCATAGATTTGTGTTTTTCGGGCCTTGCATGTTGAAGTAGTTTGGTGTGATGTGCACTTATTTTGCAATTTCTATACCAGCACATTTTTCTTTAAATCATTTCCAACTCCAGTCCTTCAATCAAGTCTGGCTTGCCCACTCTTAGTTGAGGTTGATGTGCTTATTATGTATGTGGGGGCAAGGAGGGGGGGTAAAGGTGTGAGTGGCTCCTGCTTTGTTTTTATTTTCAAACAATGCAAGAGGATTAACAAACAAGTGGCATTGTAACAACTCCTTTACGTTACTGAAAAACCATTTTTTTAAAAACTACTTTCAACATTTGCAATGGCCTGAAAAAAAGCCATACATAAAGTAATTTATAAAACTGCTGAAGCTGTATCTCTCATACGTTAAACCGCATATCCGGTTGTATTGATTTATCGTTTACAACCGGAGTCTATAGCAGACCCAGAAATACCAGGCAGGAGAGCATTACTGTAATCAAGACAAGATGTGACAAATGCATTGATTAGACTTTCAGTGGAAGAGAAAAGAAAAACAACATAACAGTCTAGCTAAAATTTGCAGTTGGAAAATGAAGTTTTTACAGTGGTTTGAACAAATTTCCTGAAAGTCAGACACTAATTAAATATCCCACCAACGTTCCTCGGTCTGCTCTTTGTCACTAACAGTGAACCAGCAAGAGACAGAGTTAAGGCCCCAATTTCTAAATGCCCTATCTGGTGTTGGAAACCAATCAACAAGACTTTAGTTTAGCGACTGTTCAAGCAAAAGAAATTCTCACTCATCCATGTATGACTGATAAAAACACAGTCTGAGATAATAGTAAAATCAAGGTCTTCTCCAGGTTTTGAGTGACCAAATGTTTGAGTGCCGTTAGCATAAAAGTGATTTTAGAATTAAGACTAAGTAAGAGGAGAAGTAGCCCTAGTGGAGTCAGGTAGATGTTAAAAAGTAGAGGTCCCAGAACAGAGCCCTGAGGGACACCAATGAGAACAGATTTAATCTCAGATTTAAAACTATGCGTAAAAAATAGGGATAGGTCTGTAAAATTAGATTTAAACTATTTTAGTGCTGCATCTGTGACACCAAACTCATTTTTGAGTCGCCTAAGTAAAATTGAGTGATCGAAGATGTCAAAAGCAGCTCGAAGGCCAAGTAAATTACATCTCTAATATTTTATTTCCCTTCAGAGTTGCCGTACAAGCCAGCGAACAGCACTTCTAATGTTCCAATTAAAATTTTCATGTTGCTTTTAAAGCACTCATTCACTGAAAATAACATTCCTTTATCATTTAAACATACAAAAAGAGAAAGGTGAGCTGTGTGGTTTAGAAGTTTTCTGTGAGCAAATGATTATTTTGCTTATAAACATGGACATAGTTTTCTTCCATCCATCCATTTTCATGTCAGCTTTTTCCCTTTCGGGGTCGCCACAGCGGAATGAACCGCCAACTCCTCTGGCACATGTTTTATGCGGCGGATGCCCTTCCAGCTGCAACTCATCGCTGGGAAACATTCACACACTCATTCACACTCATGTCTTTGGTCTTGTGGGGAAACCGGAGCACCCGGAGAAACCCACGCGATCACGGGGCGAACATGCAAACTCCACACAGAAATGCCAACCGACCCAGCCGAGACTCGAATTAGCGACCTTCTTGTTGTGAGACGACCGTGCTACCCACTGCGCCACCGTGACCCTGACATAGTCTTCTTGTTTTTCATTTCTCTTTGGGTTCATCTCATGGGTGTTTTGTGAGTTGTTAGCGCCATCAAGTGGCAAGTTCGGTAATGCATTGACGGACTGCGTTTTTCCGACTGGTGTGCAAGGCTGGTGTGTCCTTAAATTAAAGATCCACTGCATGCAGCCGCATTGCCCTGTAGGAATGTCGGCGTTTGTGTGTATGTGTGTGTATGCGTGTGTGTGTGTTTGGTGGTGGGCAGGAGGCTGTAGGCATGGAATGGCAGTCAAGTCCTGTCAGACTGCCCCAGTGCAGCTGAAGGCTACCAAGGTAGCTTATCACCACATTTGTAAACGTGGACGTAAATAAATAACACTCTGAAAAATTGTAAAGTGTCTTTGCACTTCTGGAAAATTGCCATAATTGGCCTGAGCTTGAATGTGCTAGTTTTTAGGTATAAAGTCAATACACTATTAAATGATACTGACACCTTGACTCACTGAAAACACATTGTTAGATAAAATCTTTCAGTGTGTACAATTCACCATTTACAAATGCCTCTTACTTCTGTAAAAGTCATACAGAAGAGCTGTACATTCAGTTACATTATGAAATTACACACTTCACCTTTAAAGCTAATTACTTTTAAAGCTAACCTATCTATCTTGGTGTCCTTCTGCATTTCTCTCTTTTTTCTTCTCTCTGCCATCGCCGGGCAAGAATACTCTGTGGCATTAAAAGATGACAAGGTCATCATCTCATGCACTCACTTTCCGACATGATTTATGAACCTCGGTAGATCCGGTTTCTCTTCACAATGCAGTCCCCCCTTGTTTGTGATTGACTCTCCCTCGCTCAGAGGTCTCCTGTTTCTTTTGCACCAGAACCAGTCTGAATTGTAAAAAAAAAGAAAAAAAAAGGATGTGATCTGTATGTATGCATGGCATTCATGGTTCCGCTTTAGTAAGAATATGACTTTTTTGATCAATAATTGTTTGTTTTGGCTCCCTGTTGTGATGTTCACCTTGCAGTGCAGCGTTTTTTTTTTTTAAGGTCTTCCTTCCATTTTGCTTAGCGTTTCCTTTCTGAGCCTTGGTATGCATATCCCCCCCCCCCCCCCCCTCTCTTCAAACAACTTTGACTGGAAATGTTTTTTTATCATTTGTTTTACTTCATTAATTATTTGTTCATGTCATGGCATAAACAAACAAATTATTTGTTCAAGTCATGGCATTCCTATTCATGCTAGTATCATGCTAGTGATTTTCTACTGTAGCTGTATTTCATTTACTTTTGAAGCCACATTATGTAAAGACCATGTGTTGTCAGTGTTGTTTTCTTCATCAAATACATTTCTGAAATTGTAGCTATATTCTTTCAAATATTTTTGTTTGATCCTATGCTACTTTTTCTTCTTCCTACCTGTTACTAGATTTTTTTGTTGAATTTAAGATCACGGCAGTTATTCTTGCTGTCATGACTTCACTCCACATTGAAGAGCTCCATCCAAAAGCTCATACATGAGTCCGGAGAAAATCAGTAACAGTTTTGGCACAAGGTGCTGATCATACAAAACACAATATAATCTTACTTGTATTACAAATATAAGCTTTTCAGCTTTTTTACATTTACATTTATTTACATATATTTATTTTACAAAGTATTAGTGAAAGCAGTAGTTAAAAATTATTTTTCAATACTTTCTAAAAAAAATACTTAGGTTGTAAATGGTTATATATGTTTTTTTATTATTATTCACATTCCTTAACTTTCCATCTTATAAGATTCACACACAAATGCTTGACCATTTAGTTTTTAAATGACTGTGTGATTTGCTTTTTTATTGCAAATATATACTATAGATTGCGTACTTATAGATACACATACAGTAAGCACAGATACACCAATGTCTTGAGCCATTTTTCATAAATTTAACATAGCAAACAATATTATCTGTGACCAAAATGATCTTCGCCGTCAATTTCATCAAATATGAAATTTACCTATGTAAAAAAAAAGCTTAAAGACTATACGTGTATGTTTGTTTCAAAACATACTAGACATTTATTAAATTTACTATAGTGTCATATTTAATATAATAATGAAAATGACAATAACAATATGATAGTATTGCATGAAACACTGAATGTTCATGTGATGTGAGGGTTGGGAGACACGAGGCGTGGCAGACGAGAATGTGATAAACTATATGGGATATATGGACCAAGTATGTAGAGGGGAAGAAGTTTGTTCTATCATTCCAATCCTGGACCCCACATCACTAGATGAATGTTTAGCAACATTTTGTTGTAGTTGGCCCTTTAGACACCCAAACCAGCTATATATGCCTTTAAAACATGGCCTGCATGTGAAGCCCAGTCCAGTTGTGCCTGGAATATCCCTTGAGAAGCACCTGAGGTTAACAACGCAGTAACATCCTCAAAGTTTGTCTTCACTGAAAAGCTACTGTCATCTTCTACTGTCCCAAAAAAGGGAACGATACCATGCTAATGAGCTCACTATATGAAGCGTTACCAGAATAGTTTTTACTTAACATTTGAGTTAAAAGGATTAAACTAAAGGCTTGAGCTGACAAAAACAACTTTAGTCATTTTACTATTATTTATTTAGCTGATGAAAACAGCTCTTTAATCCAGCAACTGAATGATATTGCGCTTTTACCATTTAAAGTAAAAATAAAAAAAGTTAGCATGGGCTAGCTCTGCATTGAGATAAACCGTACAACCTCATGTTAAAAGGGTTCATTTTTCAACTCTATCCAGTTACAATATTATTTAATCTTGCTGATGTGTTCTGTGCAACATTTAATTAATTCAACTCAACTTTATTTATAAAACATTTTTAAAACAGCAGTGGCGAAAACAAAGTGCTTTACAACATTTCAAATTCCAACAGATGAGTGAAAATAAAGAATTTAAAACAAACATACTGTAAGGCAGTAACACCACTTTGAGATGATGAAATAATGACTATGAGAAAACAATTACATTAAATTAAATCAAAGCACATTAAAGCAACCCTATTGTGATTTTGAAAGGTTCCTTATTTGATTTTGGAGGTCTCCAACAACAGGTTGAGACACAAGGTTTCAAAACTGCTTTTCTTATAATATGCATTTTTGTAACCATGTGTTATTATAACACGTGCATATAAACAGAGGCACATCAAATATTTCGTCATATTATATTGTACTTTATTAATTTCCAATTGGGCAATTTCATTTAATTTCGTTTCATTTCTGTTGAACAGGCCAAACTGTTGATGAGATAGACATTATGAACTAGAAATTATTTAGGAAATGTTTTAAAAAATAAAAATATGAACACAAAATTTCATAAGATTAAACAACTTTTGTATCGCAATAAGCTTTCAATATCTGCAGTAATAGAAAATCTACTGAAAATGTATATGATGTACAATTGTTTTAATAAACGTGAACAAACTGCTCTGGATGGACAATCTAACACCTATCTTATAGAAGCCCTTTTCCACCAGGTAAAAAGATATATAATTGCTTTAAAAGTAGAAATATTACGATTAAAAAGTCTTTTTTAATTCTATATAATCAGAATTCTACATTACAAGTATAATAATTTATATTATGAAGGATCTCATTAACATCATTTTTAATAGGGATCCATAAGCACACCTTACGTTTACAATTACATTTAAATTTATGCATTTAGCAGACACTTTTGTACAAAGCCACTTACAGTAGGAGACAATATGCAACTTGTTACACACCACTTTGGGCATCAAGGGTCAAAGGGGCAGTTTCCCTCTGCATGTGTCTGTTCAAAATACATTTCAAACACCAATGCTGAGCTCTGAAGTTTACCTCAGGGTCTATCGTCAAAATCCTATTTTGTTAAAATATATAGCTACTGAATAAATACAGGGAAAGCATTTATACATATTCATTTGTTACGTTACTTTTAAGTTGGCAAATGATTCTGGCCGTAACATTTGTTTTGCAAAGAAAATTAAAACCGTTCAAAGGAGTGGAGAAACCAATAGAGAAAACAGCACAACAAATTGCTAAACAGAGTGATTTATTTACAGACTATTTACAAACAAAATAACTTTAAAACATGACCTGCATGTGAAGCCCAGTCCAGTTGTGCCTGGAATATCCCTTGAGAAGCACCTGAGGTTAACAACGCAGTAACATCCTCAAAGTTTGTCTTCACTGAAAAGCTACTGTCATCTTCTACTGTCCCAAAAAAGGGAACGATACCATGCTAATGAGCTCACTATATGAAGCGTTACCAGAATAGTTTTTACTTAACATTTGAGTTAAAAGGATTAAACTAAAGGCTTGAGCTGACAAAAACAACTTTAGTCATTTTACTATTATTTATTTAGCTGATGAAAACAGCTCTTTAATCCAGCAACTGAATGATATTGCGCTTTTACCATTTAAAGTAAAAATAAAAAAAGTTAGCATGGGCTAGCTCTGCATTGAGATAAACCGTACAACCTCATGTTAAAAGGGTTCATTTTTCAACTCTATCAAGTTACAATATTATTTAATCTTGCTGATGTGTTCTGTGCAACATTTAATTAATTCAACTCAACTTTATTTATAAAACATTTTTAAAACAGCAGTGGCGAAAACATACAATTGTCTGTACAACAAAATAACTATTGTACAGACAAACAAGAACAAATAAAACAAAAACCCAACCAAACTGAAGAGAGAGTCCCTCCCCTTGAGAGAGTCCCTCGCCGGTTCCCTGCAATATTCCCAGGAAAATAATATCTCTAAACTAGCAAAAAGGATAAACGTAAATATCAGTCAGTTAATGTTTAACTCCTAATCTACTCTATTCTTAGTTACAGATGCGCTCATCACCTATCTAGTGTACTAACAAAGGTTTATCTAAGTGTAATGTCCCAGAATGTATATCACGTGTTATCTATCTTTCTCTCCCTTCAGAGGTTTAGAACGGCAAATCAACCCAATGTTTCTGGATAACCAGAATACTCAAAACAACTGGCAGCGTGACAATGCTCAATACATAACTTACAATAATACACAACGTTACTCAAAAACGCACAACATGGTAGGATCTTGATCAGAGCTGGTCAACGGTGGTGTGTGGAGACTTTTATCCCAATGAGCCAGTTTTGGAGTTTTGGGTGGTGTTGTGGTCCATCCATCCATCTTCTCCCGCTTATCCGGGGCCGGGTCGCGGGGGCAGCAGTCTAAGCAGGGATGCCCAGACTTCCCTCTCCACAGACACTTCTTCCAACTCCCCGGGAGGGATCCCGAGGCGTTCCCAGGCCAGCTGGGAGACATAGTCCCTCCAGCGCATCCTGGGTCTTCCCCGGGGCCTCCTCCCAGTGGGACATGCCCGGAACACCTCCCCTGGGAGGCGTCCAGGAGGCATCCGGAACAGATGCCCAAGCCACCTCAGCTGACTCCTCTCGATGTGGAGGAGCAGAGGCTCTACTCCGAGCTCCCCCCGGGTGACGGAGCTTCTCACCCTATCTCTAAGGGAGCGCCCAGCCACCCGGCGTAGGAAGCTCATTTCGGCCGCTTGTATCCGGGATCTTGTCCTTTCGGTCATGACCCAGAGCTTATGACCATAGGTGAGAGTAGGGACGTAGATCGACCGGTAAATCGAGAGCTTCGCCTTTTGGCTCAGCTCCCTTTTCACCACAACAGACCGATACAGCGACCGCATCACTACAGATGCTGCACCGATCCGTCTGTCGATCTCGCGCTCCATCCTCCCCTCACTCGTGAACAGGACCCCGAGATACTTGAACTCCTCCACCTGAGGCAGGAGCACTCCACTGACCTGGAGAGGGCAGGCCACCTTTTTCCGGTCGAGAACCATGGCCTCAGACTTGGAGGTGCTGATCCTCATCCCAGCCGCTTCACACTCGGCTGCAAACCGCCCCAACGCACGCTGCAGGTCCAGGCCCGAAGAAGCCAACAGGACAACATCATCTGCAAACAGCAGTGATGAAATCCTGAGGTCCCCGAACCGGACCCCCTCCGGCCCCCGGCTGCGCCTTGAGATTCTGTCCATAAAAACTATGAACAGAACTGGTGATAAAGGGCAGCCCTGCCGGAGGCCAACGCGCACTGGGAACAGGTCTGACTTTGTGCCGGCAATGCGGACCAAGCACCTGCTCTGGTTGTACAGGGACCGGACAGCCCTTAGCAGAGTGCCCCTGACCCCATACTCCCAGAGCACCTCCCACAGGACACCACGAGGGACACGGTCGAACGCCTTCTCCAAATCCACAAAGCACATGTGGACCGGTTGGGCGAACTCCCATGACCCCTCGAGGACCCTGCAGAGGGTATAGAGCTGGTCCAGTGTTCCACGACCAGGTCGAAACCCGCATTGTTCCTCCTGCATCCGAGGTTCGACTGGTTCGTTGTGGTGATGTCATCAATGTAATGGTGATTGACATCCTGCTCGACGAATGACAGAGAGACTGGATCGCTTTTGAGAGTGAATGGGTGGAACCTGGATTTGGGAACGGATAGGACAAGAACATGAACACAACAAACAAACTCTAGAAGAACAAGACATTCTATGTAACAATCGATT
This sequence comes from Danionella dracula, assembly GCA_900490495.1. NCBI lineage: Eukaryota > Metazoa > Chordata > Actinopteri > Cypriniformes > Danionidae > Danionella > Danionella dracula. Next base: position 1,769,474 of record UELW01000004.1, on the reverse strand, counting down.
CTGGCTCATAGCTGTTGTTCCTTCAGAAGTGGCGTGCTAGAAGTGACATGGCCCGTAATAGAATAAAGAGTTTGGCCCATTGTGACTGCTTTAAGCATTCAGGGTCCCTTAAAATGTTATTCCACAGAGAATAAATTCAGTCTGCAGTAGACACAAACACCTTTACACTGCATGCTAATCTCTGTGAAGGGCTTGCATCACCCTACTTGCCCTGATGCAAATGTAATCCCCAATGGAGAGCTGTTATGTTGATGCTTGAGGGAGGAATTGGGTTTCCCGATATGACCGAATGATGCAGATTGGAGGAATGACAAAGTCCTATTCTATTTGGTTCCCTGGGTTAACATCACTTAAGGCACTCCAACTCACGTAAATGGTTCCAACTATTAGCCATTGCACCATAATTTCTTTTTTTCAATACAAATGCAGTTATTGCATTTGTCAAAGAAACTATATTTATATTTTGACTATGATTGATGTCTCAGATACCCTTTCATCACAAGCAATAATATATAGTTTTTTAATTATTATTCTGACAGCACTGCCCAAAAAATGCATCAAACCACCGGGTTCGCTTGGCGGCCAATCCAAGCAAAACAGCTTGGAATGGGTGCCAGAAAATACAAATAAATATTTCAATGACAGATGATACCATCCTGGGCAATTGCCCACTTTGCCCATAGCTAAAACCACCTCACAAGGATGTAGTATGGGCGTATTTCAGAGCATACCAGCTTTAAAAAACGATTCGTTTCAGTGACTCCGAATCAACTTTACCTTACTAAAGACAATAACTCGATGCACAAAGCTCTTTCAGATTTCTAAACTTTAATTGGGAGTCCCTTAAACTTAAAGCTATATTTCACACTCCATGAGAGGTAATTAAAAAAAAACATGGTTCTTTTAAACACAACAATTAAAACTCCATAGAATAATAGCACCTCAGTCGAGTTCAAATCATATTAGGCCCAGTATTCCAAATGTGTTTTGTGAATGTTTAGTCAGACCAGAACTGAAGACAATCATTGAAAACCGTGCCTTATATGTGATGTAATGCATAATTTAATTTTAATTGAAAAACTTGTCATGAAATAAGTTATTCCTACTACTCTTATTCTATTAAACATATATCTCAGTGAGAAGACAAGGATCTTCTGTATATTGATAGAGAAGTGCAGTGTTGGACAGCGTGCGGATGGATTTGTGTGTGAATGCATGGCTGCGCTGAGAGAGTAATGAGCTGCAGCCCAACAGACTAAGTGGCTAATGGGCTGTGAAGTCATTATCAGCGTGCCTCCCACTCTCTCTATCAGACTTGTCTTTGCTTTTCCGTCTCACTGCATGCACAAATTAACATTTATTGTCAAAAGTATTTTAGTTATTAAGTTATTGTACTGTGTATTTTATGCTATTTGCTAGGATAGAAGTAATATCTTTATAGTCATTGAATTTGCTTCAAAGTCAGCTAAGTTACAGAATAAATCAAAACTAGACAATATCAAGAAGCTAATGTTCTCACATCTTTAAATCAATCAGATTTTTTCTCAGAGCACATCAGCTACTTTTTATTTCTCACATTGTTGTCCAGTAAGAAATTCATTCTGTTTAATTATGTTTCCCTCCGTGAAGTTTAACCAATTACTTCTTTGATAACGTTTTCAAAATAATCTGAGAATTCCTTGAGATTTAGCTAATCAGTGTAAGTGTAATTCAAATTTTTAGACTTAGATTATTTAAATCTTTATTCGATTACTTTTTCAATTAGAATGTGTAAGGTAATAAATTAGTATCTAAAACCCCACCCCAACTTGAGAAATTTGATTGTGTTTTAAATCCTGTTTCAAGACATGAAAGTTAATGTTATATGAGAATTAATGGAGTAAAATTCAGATTATTTTACATATATACAATATGCGATTTGAATGCATCCTGTGAACACAATCCAGCTCGCTGTGAGCAAATCACTCCACATTGTCCACATGTTCAAAATTAAATTAATCTTGACATTTTAATGATACAAGACTGAGATTTAATGAGATTTCGAACTGGGGCACCAGAAAACTAAAGGAAATAAAGGAGAAAGCAAACTGAAGCGATTGTGTGAACGTTTTTTTTTTTTCGATTGGGGCCACTGTCATTTCAAACAAATCATGTCACATATCACAAAAAAAGACTCCAGTCTCCACAGGGTTTCCTTAGGTTCTTAACAAGTAAAACATTTTCACTGTTTTAATATATTTTTTCACATTTTATTATTTTTATTATGGCCATGTAAAGCTCATTTGATATGTGTTTTTTTGTTGTTGAATGGTGTTGCCAGAGATTTAGAAAATGTTTCTATAGTGTAAATATGAGGGTTAGGGTTGCCACAGTGTGCGTAAATGCTCAAAAACTTTAAAGTCATGTCTAGGGTTGTCAGAGTTTGAGAAAAAATCCTTAAAAAGCAAAAAGTGAAATTTAGAGACACAATAGTCTGCCATAAGATGTATACATGTAAAAAATGTAATTTGTGAGAAAAATGTAAATGTGATTTTTTTTTGTGATATGTGACATGATTTGTTTGAAATGACAGTGGCCCCAATCGAAAAAAAAAAACGTTCACACAATCGCTTCAGTTTGCTTTCTTCTTTATTTCCTTTAGTTTTCTGGTGCCCCAGTTCGAAATCTCATTAAATCTCAGTCTTGTATCATTAAAATGTCAAGATTAATTTAATTTTGAACATGTGGACAATGTGGAGTGATTTGCTCACAGCGAGATGGATTGTGTTCACAGGATGCATACAAATCGCATATTGTATGTAAAATAATCTGAATTTTGCTTTAAGACCTGCAGTCTGAACGTCGCCAAAGTTTTGGAAACGTCTTTTGTGGATTAGTATGACTTACCAGAGTCTGCATGTTCCATTTTTTCTTACAATTGCATGAACAATTGCCTTTTATAAACAAAATTAATCTTCCAGTTAAATAGTCCCTCTCCCTCAAACCTAAATAGTCCCTCTCCCTCAAACCCACTTCCACAGCAAAGTTAGCAAAAGTTACTCCAGAGCCAAATCATCGCATAATTTTGATGGCTAGACTAGGTCTTCAAAGTAACACCACTTCAAGGTTATATCCGGCAGAATAGGAAATCATTCTTATGATGTTCAGAACTGAAACATCTCTGCTCCTGTATTTTCAAAAGCTGACATTCACACAAACATGTGATCCATCAAGGGTCCACAAGCTGCCCCTTTGAAGAGTGTGAAGGTTAGGTCACTTCCTGTCTGAATGACACCAGCCCTGAAAATAATGCATCTGCTTTCATGTGTATTGAAACTGAATGTTTGCTCTTAACATGGACGATGTGATGTATGACAAGGATGTTTACATGAGTTTGTACCAACCAGTTTATTGCAACCAAATAAACTGCAAGGGACAATTACTTTTAATTGATATATTTGTGAGCAGATGTGCAGAGATTTGTAAGTAGCACAGATACTGTAAAGAACAAAAAACATCTCAAGCATCAAAGCTTGCCAGCATTTCAAGAATAGAACAGCATTTGTTTATAACTTTGTCATGTTAAATCAAGTTTGTTTAAAAAGTACATTCGCTACAAATGTGTTTGGCCATAAATGTGTGCAAGAAGGTTCTGAGTATACTCAAGTAAATATGAGTATATTCAATTCATTGTTTGTACTAAATGTTCTTACATTTACTAAAAATAAAATATTCTTGAACCATTTGGCTAAATTGTGCCTGGAGCCAAATCCTAAACTTCTGGTAAGAGCAGAAAGGATCCTGAAGCTTTAAAAGCATAGTCCTTTAATGAAAGAGTTGTTATAGAATTAAATTCTGCCTTACTGGCCATTATCTACCTCTATCTTCACTGTGACCTTGACAAAGAGATAATGAAGAAAAGAGATAAGATCGACCACGTTTCTGAAGAGCTCCTCAGAGCTTCTCAAACCAAGCCATGCAGTCTCAGGAAATGAATTTAAATAAACCTTGAACTTTCCTGACAGCCAATTTTACAACAAAGACATGCTGTTTAGCGTCATATTCTCTTTTTTAGCTGCATTCTTTCGCTCTCTGCCTGAGTGAATTTATTACTGTCTGGAGCATAGCATCTCCTTGCTTGAGTGGATTTGACTTAAACATGACACAACATATCTCAAAGCTGCGTCAGGACAGAGAACGATTTCACCTTCTTTCAGAGAAAACCGAAGCTCTGTCACTGTTTATTTTTCACTCTTTAAATATAAAAAATAAACTAAAACGACTACTGTTTTAGGCTGAGATGACAGTTTAAGGAAAAATATTGAGTAAAAATGGTTTATTTCAATTTAGATTGAATATGTTCACAAGTTTGAAAGCGGCTTGGTTTGGGAGTGCTTTGCATATTACAGTTTTTCACAATTGCTAAGACAGTTTTTTCAATACATTTAACAACTTTTCTAAACTCTTAACACGATTAGCACAAAATACATCTAGGTAGGTGATGAAATAAAAAATATTTTGTTGCTTTGATACAAAATGCTTGAAATTCTTTTACACTCGTGCTCCACCAACACCAAACTATGTCATTTTAAAGCCAAATTTTTTCTCAACGTGTTATGATTGACTAAATGTTGCTGTCGGAAGAAAACATGTGTAAGTGTTTTTAAACTGTATTATTGTATTTTGAAAATGAGTTTTGTTTACAGTGGGGGTTTTTGAGAATGAAATTAACTGTTTTGCCAATTGTGTATTTTAACTGAGTCAGTGTGTTAACAGTTAAGCAAACTTGTTAAAAGTATTGAAAAAAACTGTCTTAGTAATTGTGAAAAACTGTAAGTCAATGGGTGGGCATGATATGCGGTTGTAACATGCAGAAGTTAAACATTTTCTACCTCTAATTAAGCGCTAGATTTATAAAAACTCACGTTGGGTCAAGACCAAATAATTATATGTTTATCAATGTGGGCAGCCCTCATTAGAGACGCTGATGATTTGCTGTTATAGATCACAGTTCAGTAGCTGTTGGGAGATAAGATAACATTATAGTTCTGTAAGTTACTTACAGAAGGTAGAGGGGTGAGGTATCCAACACTCATTGACTGCTCACTGGGGTTCCTCAGGGCTCAGTCCTTGGCCCTCTTCTCTTCTTCAGCTACACCACCTCCCTGGGCCCTATCATCCAAGCCTTACCTCTTTAGCCGGAGTCAGTTTGTTCATGTAGATGGAGACTTATCAGACACAATAGAGTAGAGTATGGAGTTCCTCAAGGATCTATTCTGGGAACCATCCTATTCTCAAACTACATGCTGCCCCTTGGCAAAATTATTAGAAGACATGGCGTTAGTTTCCATTGCTATGCAGACGACACCCAGCTCTATATCTCAGCAAAACCTAACAACCTTTCAAAGCTAAATAAAATCTCAGAATGTGTCACTGATATCAATGGTTGGATGAATGAAAATTTCCTTATGCTAAATCCTGATAAACAGAAATATTACGTATTGGCTCTAAAAAGCAATTACAGAATATCAGTTTTAAATATGAAGATTTATCCACTATTTATCCACAATTTATCCACTACAGTTAAAAATCTTGCCGTTATTTTAGAAAGTGAACTGACGTTTAAGAACCATATCTTATATGTTACTAAGACCGCCTTAAGAAAATTGCTAAAGTAAGGATGATGCTGTCAGAATGGATAATTGTGACATAAAAATTACAATTAGTCCAGAACACATCAGCTAGACTTCTCATAAGCACAAATTTAACTTCTCCCCATCATTTATCACTCATCCTTCAGCTGGTGCTGATCACCTGTTTGTTGTCTGTGTTACATTTTTCTAACCATTGTTTTTTGTTTGTTAGTTTCTGTTTTGTATTTGTTTGTTTGTTTTTTTTTGTTTTTTTCAGGTACTGTCTTGCGAACTGTTCGTTGATGGATCATAAGTTTGTATATTTTTTATTCTGGGGAGGTGACTAGCACCTGCTTCAGTCAGTGAGGCTCCCATGGACCTCATTGAGGGAACTCCTATTTACTCTACCTGATCCTCCCTAGGACTTTGTGAAGCTGCTTTGAAAGCAACTACTTAAAAGCACTATATGAAAACTTGATTGATTGACTGATTGATAATGGTCCATAAATAAACTACATCTTCATAGGTTTTGGAGCAGCCTCTAGAAGTCAGTCTATGAATTGCAGCTTCAGTCTGTTTTGGAGCAGGCTCTAGTGGTCATTCGATAAATTGCAGCCTCAGTCTCTTTGGAGCAGCCTCTAGTGGTCAGTCGATGAATTACAGTTCGAAGGTTTTTGTGTTTAACTGATTAATTTTCTGTGTTTGTAATATTTTATCATGCATCTCCATCAACGTATAGCAGAGGTTATTCGGGAACACAATGTGTGAGCCCGAATGCACTGCAGAATGGGTAACAGATGAGCTTTTAAAAATAACAGATGTAGTGGGTAATGTGTGCTGTCCCTTGTGTGCTATAAAGACATCTTTAAGAGAGAGAGTCACAGCATTGCTGATAAATCTCACTGTGACAGACTGCAGAGAGCATCACTGTCATGAACAATTCAGAAGGTTGACTATAACATAGTGGTGGGTTTGCTTGAACAAATCCATTCTAAAAAATCCTCTCTGAATCATTGTCCCTATTTCAAGTCCAAGCTAGAAAACCCCTCTAAGTTCTTGTGTTCTTGTGTTATGTTAGAGCAGAAATGCATCAGGGTGAATGCTCTCGTCACTATTACACATTGAGATGGACGGCGTGTATAATTAGGAACATTGTGAATGCAAATCTCGCTTCAGTAAATGGCTTGGCAAGCATGAAGTTTGATAGTCGAAGCCTTTAAAACACCACAAACCATGCATTTTAACAGAGCAGTTAAAGCTGAATTTACTGCTCTTTCATTGGGTTTCTGTTACAGCTCACTTAACGAAATAAAACAAGGGCTGCTTGCATTACCAGGAGCGAGGTTAGATGCAATTCGTAAATTGGATGACATTTAGAACTAAAAACTGAAACAGAGAGATGAAGTTGTGTTCACTCAAACAAACATTGTAACAGAGAAAGAAAGGGAAATCTTTTACATGTTAGAGCAATGACAAAATGTGATCATGAAAATATTGATTAATATGCTTTCTTGCGGTTTCGGGAGAGGCAGGTAATTCATAAGCTGAAAAATATGAAATGCAGAGTGGTGTTAGTATTTGATATCGCCACCAGGCTGTCACATGGTTCATGCAGGGCCTGATTAGTTCCAAACAAGCCCTCAATGCTATTGCTCTCCAGACGTTTTCAATGGAACAGATCTACTTCATTTGAGATGAATATTAATATAAATACAGAAATAAAAGTAATTCTTTCATTTGTTGTTTGCAATAAGTGAGGTGAATACTAATACTAAAGATTGTTTTATCATTAGATTTTACAGGGATATAGCAAGATGCTGTGGGTGCATGAATTCCAGCACCGTCCCTCCAGCACTATCATTAGAAATAAAAATCATATTTTCGATTTATCGACCATTTTGGTGTGCTTTATGTAATTAATCACTTGCCTATGTAATAGATATTCCTGATATATGGTGCTGTTATTAGTGGTGAAATATATTCTTATTATTTTACTATCGATTTAAAAAAAAAAAAAAAAAATATATATATATATATATATATATATATATATATATATATATATATATATATATATATATATATATATATATATATATATATATATTGTAAATGTAAAATCTATTTTGTGTAAGTGCTAATTTTAAAACTAAAATAAAAAAGGTTTTTAATAATGAAATGAAAGTGAACTAATAATGTCTACTGTATTTTTAAGACCCCAAACTTGGCAACTCTCCAGTACATTGATTTTTCTCTTACATTTCTAAAATTGAACTCCATTAAAGATATTTCACACTCAAACATTATGCTTCATAAGTTCTAAATACTTTGTTAAAAATATGTAATATGTGAGATTTAATGGAACTGCAGATTGAAAGGTCTTTATGACCTGTATCTTCATCTTATCCTAGCCTGTGAGGCTAACATTAGCTGATGTTACACAGTGCTAAATTCCATTGAAACACGGGCATCTTCCTCAGCAAGCTCATACAGACCTCTAAGAGTATCCCCTGCATGATCACTTATGGGTTGCTCAGTTGATAAGAAGCAAAATGATATAAACAGGCTTTTGTTGACTCAGACTCCATAGAAATGAATGGGGATTCAGCAAGCAATGTTTGGAACTAATTGTGCCTCCATTACCAGGCAATAGGGGGATAAACGCAGCTGTTGTTTCCAATAACACCCTATGGAGCTGACACCACTCTGTATTTCGCCCCAATAAAAGTTTTGTTTATTTTTGTGATTCATTAGACTCTTGTTCATTTAAAAGAATAATTAATTTGAACAATTCTTAAATATTGAGCACTGCATCACTGCATCAACATTAAACAGAAGAGGTTTGAAGCTTGCGAAAAGCACCCTGTAGAGAAGTCATCCGAACGTTTGATTGAATCTCAATTTGCATAGTTGTGTAGAGACCTTTATAGAGGTCAACAGTTTAAGGCCAGCCAAGTGACCAATCGGTCTTTTAGAGCTCCCTCAAAAAAAGCCCAACATGCTTCAACCTGATCTCGTCCCTTTACAAAAACGAATTCAGACTTATAAGAGATCCTCGTCATCCTTTACTCAATTTCCAAGCCCTTGAACATATGTGATGAAACAAGTGTGTGACGGCATATTGTAAGGCTAGCCATTTGCAGAAAACAAAGCTGGTTAAGTTGCTAAACCTGCTTTCTGGCCCTTTGCTGTTCAGCTGATCCAATCTTCCATGTAAGTTAATAGAATTGCTCCCTCCGGGGTCGGCAGAATGGTTTGGTAAGGGCTTGGGGGTTGAAGAGCTACAATCCCCCCTCGTCTTGGGCCGAGCAGAGCTGCACTGATAAGACTAATAGTCTTCCTTTGAGGACCCCGCTCTTCTCTCTCCTTATTAGTCATTTATCACTGCTGCCAGCCTGGCTGAGCCATAATTACTCTGGCCTTATCCCCTCCGTGCTGTCATGTTGGGGAGAGAGGGAGGAATAGGGGGAGAGAGCTAGTTCTCTCCATTACAGAGCCATTGATGAGCATGCAGCAGAAATCCCCAGGAACGCACGGATGCATGAAGAACTAATCAACAGATGTGTCCTGTTTGTGTGCTTTTGATAGTTAATTCATAGGAAGTCATAAATGTAGCGATGTCGTTGCTGCAGCACCATTTTCCAGATTTCCAGTCTTCTCTGCTTCAGTTTTGCCAAATAAGAAATGGATCCAGCTTTGTAATTGTTTATCATAACTATCAAAGATCATCATGTATGAGCGTAACTGCTCAAAACTTCGAAATTCTGCTTGTTGAAAACTTTAACTTTAATATTAAACTCTGTTGGTGCCTTTATTACAAGCAGTCAACACCATTGCTGCATATTGATTTATTTCTATCATGTTACTAACATTGACTGTGTATAACATGAGTGTAGTGCACCGCTCATGATGCCACCTAGGGGCACTGCTGCCATTTTTAGACCCCCTTAGAGAAAGTAATTTTGGGCCCCATGCTACCAGAAACCTCACTAACACTCATGCAAACATTGCCCATGGAGAGTCTTCAAAATATGAAATGAGTAGGCAATGTAATATTTTGTTTATCGCAATGGTTAGGATTTTATCTATACAAGCCTCATAAAGAGCCCTGAAGAACATTTCCGCCCAAAAATTGCACAAGATCAGATAACTACCATACTTACAATTCTGCTAAGCCTGTATAAAAAGGTTATTCTATCTATTCATGTCAAAATGACTGAATATCCCTCGTGTATATTAGCCAGAGACGATTCAGGACTCCGAAATAGTTTACATTATTTAATGTTTGTTTGGATAACCAATCCACCCTGTTTGGTATTTTTTTTTAGGTGGCCTTGGAATTTCAGGTTAAATGCTTAAATTTGATGCATTTTAAAAGTAGTTTCCATCAATTTGTAGATTTTTTTTATTGCAAGTTAAAAAACCCCTCTTAGCTTTCGCAAATTTGTTAATGGGGAAAATAAGAAAATAAGCAGCATGAAGGAAGTTGAACTAGGTCCTCTTTGAGGATACCCATAGTTAATCATTTAATGTAATGTCCCTCTTCCCATTCCAGTGAATGTGGGTTCTACAATCAAATTCAGATGTTTCTGCAAAAAAAAAGGTGTTTTAGTGCCACAAACTGGTACTGCAATAAAATCAAAAATACTTTGGATTACGAATTCACCACTTTCATTTTCAGACTAAAGTTTTTCAGCAGAAAGAGGACTTGCTTGACTGAAAGGTGAAAGGTAACAGAAGAGGCCAAAACATGAGCATACATTTTTTTGCGAGACGCTGTAACTTATCTTTTTAGATGTGACAATTCTGGATGTAAAAGTACCTTATGTGAGTTCTTTTGACACTTATCTGATCCACTTTTTTAATGCTTGTGGTACATTTCTAGCATTACATTTCTACTATGTAATTATTTTCGAAAGGCAAGATTTGTCTTTAAAGAAAAAAGTAGAGATGAACAGAAAGCCAGTCTGTATGGGGCAGGGTTAAGATGAGAAGACAAGCTCAGGAATCAAACTCAAGATGCCGTTTCATCACTACACCGGAAATAGGCAGCATCGATATGAGAGCTCATGCTACTCTGTAAAACGCTTCACCTGTATGTGAAGTATATAAGAGAGATGTAAGATGAAGGCATGACCTGCTTGTTTGTCTTTTTTTCACACAAAGAGGTTGAACTGTTATGTTAAAGCCGCCTCTTTAGATCTCTCATTTTTAACAAGAGTTTTATGGAGCACTGCTGTTAATGGGTTTGAAGAATAAAACAAAGCAGCCAGAGGCGTGGAGATGACACTACAGAATAAACGCTGTAAAGAAGCTGGTGATGGATAGCCCTTTCGCTTTCTACAATTAAAGCCTGGATTCACAGAGCAGCCATTAAAGGTTGTGCTGGAGAAATGAGAATTAACATAATGAGAGCCGTGCTGAAACACATTGATGAACACAGGAGCAGAATGAGAATGAATTTCATTTTCTGGATGATTTCAAAACCCTGCGGCCATAGCAGTGTATGGGTCTGCGGCAGGTTTATGTGGCAGTTAGGAGCAGTCTCTACCTTCTCAAAATAAGGAAGAGTTCCAGCAAACCTCATTATTTGGCCTGGTACTGTTATGAAAATAAAAGTATGACTATTTAATTTAATGATACTTTACCAGAGTTTTCCAATTCATTTCCAGTATGCCCAGAAATATGTAATGCTCAGTTCCTACCTCTCTTTATTATTATTCATATTTTAAAGACAATCTCAAATGAAAAGAATACTTCTGTGCTTGGATCAGATTGTGGTTTATTAGTGTTGGTGTGTGTATGTGTGTGTGCTAAGCCTCCAAACAAAACTCCAAAACCCATTTTAAAAATACAATAGTACAGTTTTCAAAACACTAACACATGTTTTCTTCCGACAGCAACATTTAGTCAATCATAACACATTGAGAATAAATGTGGCTTTAAAATAACACAGTTTTGGTGTTGGTGGAGCTTGAGTACAAAAGAAGTTCAAGCATTTGAAATTTGTGTTAACTGAATGCATTTTGTATCAAAGCAACAACAAAATGTGTTAACTGTAGAGCCTACCTAGTTGGATGGTGTTCTAATTGTGTTAATAGTTTAGGAAAGTTGTTAAATGTATTGAAAAAACTGTCATAGCAATTGTGAAAAACTGTAATATTTAAAAATAGGCATGAACTGGCTTGAACATTGTCTTCAAGGACTCAATTATAAGAGTTCTGGGGTAAAGTGTAGGGTTAGTGTAGAAGGCCTAAAAACAGACAAACCATCACTGGGGTTTAGCTCTTGAATGGTACAAAAGTGGGATCATACCAAGTGGAGAGTTGTGATGGGGCATTGCGATCAAGATTTAAAATATACTTTTACTAAATCTGAAATTAATTCTATTTTCATTCAATTTGATTGTTATATTCAATAAATTAAAGTCTGTTCAAAATGAATTTTTTGTTTCACTCTAACACTGATGGATGGTGTGTTTTGGTGGCCTTCTGGGGGCCCCCTGGACTGCTAAACCGCCTCAATCATCCACACCCCTGCTTTTGTGTTGTGCTTTTAGTTAACATTCTCTAGTGTTTTAGGCTTCGCTCTCCTCCTCTGTTCCACCTCTACTCAATGTGATACACTCCCTCCCTCCTCTTCAAGCTCTCATTCACTCTTGTCCTTTTCTTGAGGATATTCAGGCTGACAATGTCTTCCTTTCTACTCAAAGTGTGCTTCATTCTCTGTGGAAGCGCTTGAACGCACTGGATCCAGGTCGATTAATCACTCTGGAGCGCCTGGACACACAGGCCTCTCTCTCTGTTGATTCGCTCTCTTTTAGTGTATATCCTCCTAGGAAAAAAGAACTCTGGACATCGCTGGAGGAAATTTAATGTACACAATAACAATAAGAGCAATGGGAAAACAAATATTCCTAAAATAACAAACAGCTATAAAGAAAAGAATAGAGAGGTTCTTTGTCTTGATAAACACCATACACGGTTAGCCTCTGTATCATTGGTAATGCTTCATCATTTTTGTGTCACTGGAGGATGATTGAGTTTGTTTTTTTGTTTATTAAATGAGATGGAAACCATTTTGAAAAGCCTGAGGGAAGGGTTAAACCCCACAGAGGGGTAAAAGCACATGAGAATTCTACACAAGGCAAACAATAAAGTGAGCTGCAGATTCATGCAAACAGATGGATTATTTCGCTACGCCTCATAGAAAAAAAAGGTTTTGTTTTTAATTAACTAAAACAAAACAAAAAACTCTTCAACACAGTCATTGACAGACATAATCAAGCTTTAAGAAAGACTTTAAGAAAAAATATGGTTCTAAACCTAACAATATCAGAGTAAATAAAAATATGTATTTTACTATTACAGTTTTTTTACAATTGCTAAGACAGTTTTTTCAATACATCTAACAAGTTTGCTTAACTCTTAACACATCAACTCAGTTAAAACACACAATTGGCAAAACAGTTCATTTCATTCTCAAAACCCCTCAATCAAGGGCTAGAGTTGAAAGCAATAAAAATATTAAAATATCAACAATCACAAGTTGATTAAAACATTTTTTTTTTTTAAAGAGAAAGTGTCGGTGCATAGACAGAAAAAGCCCTTTATCACATAGTTTTAGTGCACATGCATGGTACAGACAGAAGCTTAGACTGTGAGGAGTGGAGCATACTTATTGGGCTGTAAGTGATTCAAAGAGACAAGATCTCGGGGGCCAGTCCATTGAGCACTTAGTAAGTGAGATTTTAAAATCCGCATGGAAGTTTGACTCTAAGCCTAACAGTCGATTTAGAACAGGCGTGATGTGTTCACATTTTCTGATCCAAGTCAAGACACAAACAGCTGATTTTAGAATAAACTGCAATCTGTCCAGAGTAGAACCACAAACCCCGGCCAGAATAGCATTACAGTAATCCACACGAGACGCGTCTCTACTGCCGTAAAGAAATGCAGCATAGGACACAGTCTATCTACATTTCTCAGAAGGTAAATGAAGACTTGTCGATGGTTTAAACAAACTGCTCGAAAGTCAGAAATGAATCGAAAAGCACACCAATGGTAAGCTTAACCATTGCTCCCTCACAGTCTCTTCTCTCAGCAGAGAATATAAAGATGTAAATCCTTCACGAAAGAAAAAAAAAAACAGTTACTCGACATGATGCGATCGAGACACAACTGCATGCAGTCATGTTTGGAGAACACTTTTCAACTTAACCTTGCGCGAGCGGTGGTAAGAGCGTAGTATGGTTTGCATCGTGTTACTTTTCTCGGATAAAGCTGGATGTTACTCAGAGTAAGAAATATTATTTTCAAGGACGCTTTCATAATACTGGCTCTTCAATTGTCTCAATGCATCTCTCTGACACAGTTTGATTGACTGAATGTACTTTTTTAATTCCAGTCACTGAAAATTTCAACTCAATTAGAAAATAGTAATTTAGTTAACTTCGATAAAAACTGAGTCGACTAAAAAATTATTTATTGTCTGATTTACAACTTTGGGAGGAAAAATTATGTTTTTAATGCTCAGTCAACATTTCATTAGTTGTATTTTTTACATTGAATGAAAGAAATTGCTGTAAAAGCTTTAAGTTGACAGACAAATCCACTCTGTGTGCAGAATCCAATCATAACAGACTTGGACTAATTCCTAGGTGCGTCAAGTAAAGGAGTTTTGAATACAGAAACTTGCTGCATGAATCACTCAGGATATAGATATACATTTTTTATATAAATTTATTAATACACAAACTATTTTTTTTAATTGCTTAGATAAAAAAAACTAAATAATGTCTGAATCTTTTCTGATTAGCCTGCGAGACTGCAGCGGCTGTACTCACTGCTAGGATGCTGTGTTGTATATATTACACTCAAAAGCCTGGTCCTCCCTTGAGATTGCTCAGTGAAGATGATCCATAGTGTTGTCACGGCTGTTATCATTGCTATTGTTGTTCCAACAAGATTTCCCAGCACTAGTGCCACCCACCCCAGACCGGGTTCACTTCCTGGGCAGAAAAATGAATGTCCATGCGCTGGGGATAATCCATCATGCACTGAAATTAGAGGTCACACGGGGTATGGTCACAGGGAAGACCCGTTGTGTTGCGTTCGGATGAGTTTGGAGGATTCGTTAGAGGACTGTTTTGAATCCTGAATGTTTTGACATTGCCACGAGGGTGTTCTGTGTCTTTCAGGATGCCTGCTTGAAATTCTCCAGCTGAAGGACTACTGAGTAAACTTGCAACTCACTCGCATCAAACTGGGTTATTCAACTCTTAAAAACACAGCAGATGAATGGTGTGTGTGCATGTGCATGCGCGTGTGTGCGTGTGTATTTTTATTTGTATTTTTTGTCTGTTGTCTTGTTGCCTCAGAATAAATGAGACAACAAGTTACTAAACTAGTACTTGAAAGAAGAGTGTAGATTTTGAATATTTGAAAACATTTGAAAATCTAGTCTACCTTATCGACTGTATAAAAAAATAATACATGATTATTAAACAAGCAAGACATATTAAGAGTGGTACAGGTAATACATTTAATTTTATGCCAATGTCCAGCAAAAATTACTATTTCAAATGTTGTACATGGTTAATTAGATTTCAAATACAAATGAATGAAAATATGTTTTTTTTTTGTACTCACATAATTAATCTTACTTTCAACCATAGCTCTACATGGAGTGAATGTTGATCAACTACTTAAGGTGATCAAGTAGTAGTAGAAGAGTTAAAGTAATTACATATGTAAGTGAATCCGGTAGACATCCTCTGTTGCTGTGATACTGTAATTATAAGAGATTCATGCAGCATCTATGAAACTTCACTAATCCCATATCGTCATCCGGCCATTAATAATAGATTCTAATTTCATTTGAAAGTCAGATACAGCTGTACAGGGGTCTTTACATCTAGGTCATTCAGAGGTAATCATTTAGTTGGTGGAGAATTATGCATCTCAGTTTTAAAGCAGTGAGCCAGTCTTGCAGGGTTAGTCATGTTTCTGCTTTAATGAATGATGCAAATGTGGCCTTGTAGAAGAGGGGTTTGGTTCAAAATCATTACTGGTCGTGTATACCTATGTATACCAAACTATGGTGCTTCAACAGGAAATTTCTTATCACAAGTTGGATCAAACTAATCATCCCCAGAATTTCTTGGCTTAACTTCATCCATCCATCCATCTTCTTGTCGGCTTTATCTCTTTCAGGGTCACCACAGCGGAATGAACCTGAACTAATCTAGCCTATGTTTTACGCAGCAAATGCCCTTCCAGCCACAACCCATCGGGAAACACACACACACATTCACACTCATACACTTTAGATAATTTTGTTTACCCAATTCACCTGTACCTCATGTCTTTGAACTTGTGGGGGAGACCAGAGCACCCGGAGTAAACCCACGCAATCACGGGGAGAACATGTAAACCCCACACAGAAATGCCAATTGACCCAGCTGAGGCTCGAAACAGCAACTTTCTTGCTGTGAGACGACCGTGCTACTGCACCATCGTGATCCCCCTGGTACCTTCTTGGTGTTTTTTCTGTTTTCTTCATGCTATTTCTCCTCAACTGAAATGCCATTTCTGATACACTTTCAAGGATATTCTGGCATATGAGTAATGTGGATGTCAAACAGGTTTATTTAATTTTACAGTTTTTCACAATTGCTATGACAGTTTTTAAGTACATTTAAAAACTTTCTTAAAATCTTAACACAAGTAGCACAACATTCATCGAGGTAGGCGATATAATTAATGCATTTTTGTTGCTTTGATACAAAACACATTCAGTTAACATAAATTTCAAATGCTTGAACTTCTTTTACACTCGAGCTCCACCAACACCAAAACTATGTCATTTTAAAACCACATTTCTTCTCAATGTGTTATGATTGACTAAATGTTGCTGTCAGAAGAAAACATGCATTAGTGTTTTGAAAACTGTATTATTGTATTTTAAAAAGGAGTTTTGGAGATTTGTTTACAATGGGGGGTTTTGAGAATGAAATGAACTGTTTTGCCAATTGTGTGTTTTAACTGAGTTGATCTGTTAAGAGTTAAGCAAACTTGTTAAATGTATTGAAAAAACTGTCTTAGCAATTGTGAAAAAACTGTAGCTAGAGTAGTCCACAGCGAGCAGTGGTGTAAAATAGACTGAAGCAGACAGATGTAAACAAGGAGTCCTCAATGTGGGTTAATATGATGCTCATCATTGCTCACTTCAGGCCAACCTATACTTGTGCGTCAAGCGCCAAAGATTACCATTACATTACATTGTGTTACAATGAAAAACAAAAGGGACCAAAACACCCTTTTTTTGTCCAGCGAGGAACCCTCTGTGAGATCACAGCGAGCCTCGCTGATAGCGGCAGGTGCTAATCACCTCTGCAGCATAAAAACTATTTGAACTTAAGATCCATCGACAAGCATATCGCTGCATTGCACCTTAGAAAAACACACAAAAAAGATAAAAAACTAAACAGAAACAAACAGTGGTTAGAACAGTGTAACACAAACAACAAACAGATGTTCAAGGGGGTATTCCAGAAACCATGTTATGTGGCATAACCGCATATGTTTGAGGGTAAGTATGTGTATAACCCCAGATTTCAGTTGCAAAAGCAAAGGTATCTTTCAGGTTAGTTAAATAACCATAGCAATATACTCTCTGAACATAACCTGCTCCGAGACAGTGTATGTTAGAGGATAAGTTTGTTTCAGTGGCGTTATTGAGGAAACCTTTTATATATTCCTGTTGAATAATTTAATGCTAATTTAAATTAATAAAATGCTTAAGTTTAAAATGCTTAATGCTAATTTATTTAATGAGGATTTTGAAAGTGCACATTCCTATTACAACAAACTCTGACACTATGGTTAAAATGTTGCATTGAAACAGGTCTTACAATTACAACCTTACAATTTCCAGAGTACAACCTTCAGCAGGTGCTTAAAGAAGAATTCCATCAATTTGCATATTTGTTCTTTAATACAAATTATATGAAAGACAGCACTTTACAAAAATTCATATGTTTCATGTGGTCACTTTTTATGATCACTATACATTTCAGGGTTCCCAAAAGTTATTGACTGCATTGATTGTATCCACATTCCTATTAAAGCTTTTGTCACTGAGGGGGATTATATGAACAGGAAATATATATTTTGCATCAATGTTCAGGTTGCACATTTATTCTTCTAATAATTCAGTTGGTAAGTCAATGCTATGATTCAATAAACTACTTGGTCTTTGAAATCATTTCAATAATTTACTCCCTCCACTATCTAGTGTGTGATGAAAGCTCAAAAAAATGTTGAAACAAAAAGGCCAGAGTCTGTACATGATGCCAGAATATTTAGAGAATCTTCCTTAAGTAGAAGGAGATGAAGATAGTGGAGATGGAGATGTCAGCATGAATATAATAGTTCATATTAGATTGTGTCACATAACATTGACACTAGAAAAGGAGAAAGCTACCCCACATATATGGATGCAGGCAGTGTAGCATCTTAGAAGAACAAAGAGATGACAGAATGCTAAGAACTGTTGTAAATTATTTAAAATTAATTTTGTGTGAAGGGTAACTTAATTTATGTAATTTTGGGAAAGTTTGTGTGCAGATAGGCAACAAACTACTGTTCAAAAATAGTGTCCTCACCTTACAGTTTTTCACAATTGCTATGACAGTTTTTTTCATTACATCTAACAACTTTCCTAAACTCTTAACACGATTAGCACAACATCTGTGGAGGTAGGCTCTACAATTAACACATTTTTTGTTGCTTTGATACAAAACACATTCAGTTAACACAAATTTCAAATGCTTGAACTTCTTTTACACTTGAGCTCCACCAACACCAAAACTATGTCATTTTAAAGCAACTTTTTTTTCTACGGTGTTATGATTGACTAAATGTTCCTGTTGGAAGTAAATATGTGTTAGCTTTTTGAAAAACATATTTTTGTATTTTGAAATTGAGTTTTGGAGTTTTGTTTACAACGGAGGGGTGGGTGAGATTTGGTTTGAGAACAAAATTAACTGTTTTGCCAATTGTGTATTTTAACTGATTCGGTGCCTTAAGAGTTGAGCAAATTTGTTAGATGTATTGAAAAAAACTGTAAAAAAATATCATTCACCTGTGTGATTATGGGAAGTTTGTCTTTTTAGTGGCCATCCTTTTGTAGTTAATGTTTCCACAATAATTCCACCTTTTAAAATAAAATATACATTATTTGTCAATGTACCATATAATGTTTTGACTTAGTTTTTCACAATTGCTAAGACAGTTTTTTCAATACATTTAACAACTTTCCTAAACTCTTAACACAATTAGCACAACATTTGTCTAGGTAGGCTCTACAATTGACACATTTTTTGTTGCTTTTATACAAAATGCATTCAGTTAACACAAATTTCAAATGCTTGAACTTCTTTTACACTCAAGCTCCACCAACACCAAAACTGTGTTATTTTAAAACCAAATTTTTTCTCAATGTGTTACGATCGACTAAATGTTGCTGTCGGAAGAAAACATGTGTTAGTGTTTTGAAAAATGCATTATTGTATTTTGAAAATTAGTTTTGGAGTTTTGTTTACAATGGGGGGTTTTGAGAATGAAATTAACTGTTTTGCCAATTGTGTGTTTTAACTGTGTGTTGTGTGTTTTAACTGATGTGTTAAGAGTTAAGCAAACTTGTTAAATGTATTGAAAAAACTGTCTTAGCAATTGTTAAAAACTGTAATAATGTTATAAACGTACATATTTAATTTCTCAGATGCTAATAATCTCTTTCATAAAATTGGCTTCATGGTTTAGTAAGCCAACATCAAATTCTTCAAGTCTACCTCTGTGAAATAGATGCTTCAATTAAACATTTTAGAGCTAAGTCAACTAATGATTTTTGGTAAAAAAAAATTAAAAGAAAAAAATTATAGTAGATGTCACATCAATATTAGTCTCAACTCCTGCAAGGAAATTATAGCCTAGAAGTAGCAGCCAGAATAAGAAAGGCAACACAATGATGGTTACCATACTTAATTTTTTTAAGATACACTAAGTTATTTTTTTAGTTAATTGACTAACTTGCTTAAATAAATGCATCTAAATTGTAAAGTGCATTTATAAATTGCCAACGAATATCCTTTTTTCTCCTTTAGTTTTTACCAGAATTCAGTTGTTCGGCGATTCATTGACAATGTCTTCATATATGCGTTATGCACATGCATAAACTCTCGGTTAACAAACAGAGGTTGATCGAACCAACTCTTATCAGGGGTTTTGGAACACACATACCCCGAGTAAGCATGTTTAGGGTTGATCTACCTAGAATACAGATATAAGCAGATGGTAAGTTATCTCTGCTTTCTGGAATACAAACCTGGATCAGCTGCAGGAAGTGTAATAAATGACGAGGATTGTGATGATAAATGATGAAAAACCTCATTGCTTTTCGACAATTTGTATGTTTATAACTTTCAGACACCATACCGGTTTGAACACATACCAGGGGGGTATGCCAGAAACCTGGCTATGTGGCATAACCTCATATGTTTGAGGGTAAGTTTGTGGATAACCCTAGATTTCAGTTCCAAAATAAAAAAGGTGTCTTTTAGGCTAGTTAAGTAATAAAATAACATAACCTGCTCCGGTGCAGAATATGTTAGAGGGTGAGTTTGTTTCAGAAGTGTCATTAGTAATTTGGCCCTTTAATGCAAATTATGTGAAAGACAGCATTTTAGAAACATTCATATGGTTAATGTGGTCACTTTTTATGATCACTTTACATTTTAGGGTTCTCAAATGTTATTGGCTGCATTGATGGTACTCACATTGCTATCAAAGCTTCTGTCAGTGATGGGGATTACGATAGCCAGAAACATTCATCAGAAATATTATGTTAGCAAGAAATATTTTGCATCAATGTGAAGGTTACACATTTATTGTTCTAATAATTCAATTGATACTTCAATTAATTGATTTAGTTAATTACTTGGTCTTTGAAATCAATTATATAGTTTACTCTCTCGACTAACTTAGGTAATAGTGATGCAACCTCGTCAGAAATGTTGAGGCGAGGTGTCGAGGGTCTGTGCGTGACGCCAGAAGGTTAATAGACTCTTCCTTAAGCAAAAGAAGATGAAGATGGTGGAGTTGGAGTTTGTCTTTTTTAGTAGCCAACCTTTTGTAGTTTATGTTTCCACAAGAATTCCACCTTTTAAAATAAAATATATAGCATTTGTCAATGTACCATGTAATGTTTTGACTTAATAATGTTATACACATACATATTTACTCGGTTGGTAATTTCTCGGATGCTAATAATCTTTTTAAAAAAACTTATATTCATGTCTTTGTAAGCCAACTTCAATACCTCCAACTCTGTCTCAGTGACATACATGCTTCAAATAAAAATGTTAAATAAGCTACAAGCAATAAATGGACCATGGTAAGACATCAATATAAGAATTAACTTAATTTTTACTTTCTTTTAGAACAAATGATTATAGCTTATAAGTAGCAACCAGAATAAGAAAGGCAACACAATGGTGATTACCAAAAAAAAATCCTATTTAAAATTTAACATATATTTTTTTTAGTTACTTGGCTAACTTTCTTAACTAAGTGCATCTTAATCCTTTATAAATTACCAGCAGATATCTTCTTTTCTTCTTTAGTTTTAAAGAGAAATCAGTATTTCGGCGATCCATTGACAATGTCTCTCGGTTAACAAGTAGAGGTTGATCGAACTAACTCTTATCAGGGGTTTTGGAACACACATACCCCGAGTAAGCAGGTTTAGGGTTGATCTATCGAGAGCTCAGGTTTAAGCAGATGCTAAGTTAACTATGCTTTTTGGAATACACCCCAGAAGTCAATTAATTGAATGCTAGATTAAACTGATTTGTTACTAGCTTTGGTCTTTGTGAGCATACTAACGGATACCAGTTTGTTCCAGAGCTTTTGGGGCTCTGCATGAAAACGCATCTAATTTAACTAATTATCAAACATAATTTTAATGAATAGAAGCAGCATTCCAGCACAAAGACAAAGACCCAAAAAATGTTGGATCATAGGATCTGTATTATTGTCCACACTCCTGCTTATTTAATTCAGATCTCCCACTGACTTTTGCACTTTCCCAAAAAAGTTCAGCATATAAAACAAAACTCATGCTTTTGTTTAGGCAGTAGAGAGCTTCTGCAAGGGTCTTGAGCGGTCTACCCAGACACTGGACCCTACTTGCATGAGAGGGCCCCAAACTTTGTCCTCGCCTCAAACAGTCTACATGTATAATATTTATACATGTTCAGCTTTGTGGATAGGTCTTTTTCCACAGCCACTGAAACCAGAATTGCTGACTTCTAGACCGGCTTGAGAAAAGAACCAACACTTATTTTTGATCTGTTTTTATGTTTTCTCCAGGGTCCACTCCTGGGATATAGCAGTCACCAGGATCTACACTGGGGCCAGGGCCGCTATCAACTTCTAGCACGTGCCTATCCATCACAGCCAACTTCCCCTCAACATTGGAATCTAGAACTAGCACTTCTATCAAAGTTTACTCCAGGTCCTAGATACCCTGTAGCATATAGACTCGAAGACCCCCTACTATATAGAGTCCAGACCCCCACCTTGTTCCAGCACAAACCGAAGACTTTATTGTATATGTACATTCTATTTGTAAGGAAATGTTTCCCCAGGTTTATGGTATTATTTTCTAGTTTGTATTACGTGTTGCTCACATGGGCCAATAAGTTCTCTACAGATTTAAAGGGTTAGGAAAATTTTGATCTATTTATGTATGTTGAAAAGCATGAAGTACAAAGAAATATTGTGATGGTGGGGTTGGGGTTTTCCTCTTTTTTGCTATTTTTATTCCATTGTATTGTATGAACATGGTGCAGTCATAAAGAGTTTGTAAACAAAAGTGTCGAAAAACTATGAGTTGGAAGGATGGGATTCGTTTTGGAAGAGCTCTGTGCAGATTTGGACAATGTCAGGGTGAACAAAGATTAGACTGTGTCCTAAACTGCTCTGGCTGCTGAGTATATTATGCTAACCCGCTCTGGAATACTCCCCACACGATTAACCCATACGCCTCTGTGCACTGCATGGCCATGCCTGACCTTATCTCATTCCTCAGAGGTAGGATGATGAACTGCCTCTCCATCATGGTGAGAGTGGCAAAACAATTTGAGGCGCATTATTCATTCATGCGATATGTTTCTGTTGACATCATTCATGTGTGCTAGATTGCTAGTTTAAAATTAGAATTAGTGTAAGTTTGACTGAACAGTTGTGGCAAACACATTAAGGGTTATATAAAAACACATGTTGGAAGTTTGAAGCCCTGATGACTTTGTGAGTATAACCAATAGAAGCCGTTAAGCTAGTATATTCTTTGCAGGTCCTTTCTGATTTTACTTGGTTGTCTTCGCAACTAGATTTGTTAATGGACAATGAAATCTCCTCTGTTGGTTCCAAGACTCTCGCACCTGAATTGGACATGGATAGCAGGCCAGGGTCGCGAACCCCACTGGTCTACCTCTTCTTTTAAACATTTTTTCGTTTTAGTTTTATAAAAAATGTATAAAGCATAAATAGTTCTAACTTTAAATGAGCTCACACAAACAGATAACAGACAGCTAAAAATGTTTCATAACTACCTGAATTACAGCAGGATTATGTGTTAATAAAGCATCTATTATCAAACTTAGTTACTGTTACTTTATATCTGAATGATAGAATAAATAAAAGTGCTTTTAAATTGTTTAATAATCATTTATTAACATGTTCTAAATGATCTCAAGAATCACTTACAATCAATAACTAACATTTTTTTAATACTGAAAAGTTGAATTCATATATTATTAACTAGAACTCGATAAAGCATGAGTTTAGTGTTATTAATTATATTATATAGACATTTATAAACCAGGAATAAAGCCTTTAATTTTATATTTTTATCAACTTATATTATTTATTAAACAACTTAATTATTTATAAACAACTTATAAATGTGTAACAACATAGAAAAAATGCTTTATAAACTTCTTAATAACTACTTGTTAATGCGCTATAAATGATTAGTAGTGCATAGTTATTATAAGGTGCTACCTACAGGTTTACTTTGAAGTTAGATCATGGTCCAGACGAAACCAAATGAATAATATGTAGTGACTAACTAGCTAAATAAATTGTCCATGGGATGAGGGCTACCAGCTGTTAAAAAAGAGGACAGTGGATTCTTTTAACATGTTATTAGTCTTGGAGTCTGTGCATGGGATAATTTTGGCCATATAGAAAACAGCAGTTAAAAAAACTCAGCAAGTTTGATGCTTTTGTTTCCGTTTCGCTTCCCTGACACAGAAGTATTGAGAAAACTGGAATGACGAGCTGTCCCTGAGCCATGCACACAGGTTAAATATGTTGACTCAAACTGTTTTCTTTCTGTGAGCATGTCGGATCGCCTCCGTTCGTGGTCCTCTGGCAGCAGTGAGCAGAGGGCTGCACTCTGATGAAAAACGAGGATGTCACTGTATTGTTGCAAGGTTAGCACACACTCTAATGAAGAAATGCAGCGCTGGCCTGCCCTGGGGCCTGACCCGGCTCAGGAGAGCATCCGGTAACCCAAGATAAACTACTGCGGGGGCAAACTCCTGCTGAGCCACTCTTACTAGGAGAGATGGTCAGAGGTGGACTTATCATTAGATAGCCGGTTTCCTTTAGCCACCATGTTTAATGGGGATATCTAAAAATGTTTACGCTCATAATTTATACAAAATTATTCGACATTCCTATCATACATACTTGAGTGCTTTGTGTGAAAATGTTGGGTTTTAGTATTTGTAGTGGATCAATCAACGACAGCCTAAAGGAAAGTGAATGCCATGGGCTTTCAGAGTTTTATGTTAATGAACAATGATAAAATAAAACTATTAGTGGTTTTGACAAGTGAAAGACACAGCGAAAACTTATAAAGTTTTAGCAATGTGGGAGAGAATAAAGAACAGGAAAAAAGAAGGCAAACGTTACAATAACTGGAGAAATATGTAATAGATAGATATCTCAGGGGCACCTGAGTTTGAATAAATGAGGACTGAGTCTTGATGGGAATACAGTGGTATCTCAAGATATGAAATTCATTTGTGGTTGGAGTAGGTATTACAAGCCACACAGAAACAACACTAAAAATTTAAAACAACAAATTTAAAAGTACACAATACAAATCTAATAAATAATAATAACCCAATGAAGTAACCCTAAACTTTCAAGTGAAGTGTCAGAGGAGGTGGTGAAGGAGGTGAACGAATGGTAGCGGACAGGAGCCATGAACATTAAAAAAAATGCTTTGACAAAAAAAAGCTTGAAAATAATCACACATTTAAAACATTCAAACAGGAAACCAAAAATGTGCATGAAGACAGGGAGAGCTCTTCCGGGAAGAAGTCATGGGGCATCAGGTGACCAATAGGAGAGCAGGATACAGCATCATGGCTGGAACTGACTTAAAGGAGAACAGAACATTTGGTGACGCGTTGAATGCGGTCACGTGATGCCCAGTGTTGTCTTTCACAGTGTTTTTTGCTCGTGCGAGTATTAATTGGTGGAATCAGGTGAGTTGAGTTTGAGACACCTGACAACCACATATTGTCCAATGCTGGGCAGACTCTTTAAGTAAAGAGCTTCAAAAAGCTTGTGTGAAAATATATCATACTATTACACACTCAACTGTGGCTTATAGACTTGCATGGCCTATGTGTAAGCAAATCTTTTTTCTATCTCAATTTACTTGTTTGGGCTTACATTCAAGTGCGCTCTATAGTCTATTATGGTCCATATAAAGATTGTACAAGTTATTATTGATAACCCTAACAATAGCTTCATTGCCTTGCTTGAAGTGCTTCACAATTATTGAATCTCAGGTCTTGAACACTGCAGAGTGCTGCACAAATCATTATGACTATATGGCTCTGCATTTTGGGAATAAGTTCCTCTTCATGTAATATTCATTATGCTCAAACACATTTATCCCCAGCCATGCGCTGTAGCAGCCAATCCACTGAGCTCTGCTAAGGTGAATGAAATCTGTCTAGCGTCACTCTTGTTTATCCTTGAGGAATACATGATAAGAGCCTTTCCGTCTTTTACTTTCAACCAAAAACTCAGGATTCAAGGTCCCATTTGAGGACTATAAAAAATATATATTTTCTTACATTTAGTCCATGTAAACGCTTAAAGTGTAGGCTTTGTTGCATTAACCCACCCAAACAAACAAACTCGCACACAGATACATTTTCTACGTACAATCAATATATCTAAATTTTAGGGTGGCATGTTTCGGTGTCTAAAATGAACCTAAAATGAATAATGAAGAGAGATCCAGCACAGCACCTGTCTGGGCAACGTTAAACGTTGTTAAACGTGACAACTTTTCAGAGCCTCTAGCAACTTCTGTTCCCTTTCTGTCGTTCACTTCGACGTTGTGTCGAATGACGACACTGGGGGTTCGCCCTTCGGAACCAATCGACTCTATGCTATATTCTATATGCTATATGCTATATAAATTGCGCGAATGGATTTCAGAATGAAATAGCATGCTTGCCTCCGCCCCGAAGCAGGGTATAAAGGGAGGAAGCTTGCTCCATTCATTACCTTCATTCTTCAGAGCCCTTCCGCGTATGCTGGTGCTGGAGAAGAAAAATCTTCTACTGTTGGCGAGACGGCGTAAACAGCTGGATTCTCACTGCGGTGACTCATCCCCTGGGCGCTTCAGCAGTCTCCATTCAACCAAAGAGTCTAATAAAAAAAAGAGCAACTTCTTCAAACCGAAAGCGTCCTTTTAAAGATGTCTTTTCGCATTTGCAGAGCTGGGTGCGTTGGGCACATTCCACCCGCTGACGGGCACGATTGCTGTCCGGCGTGTTTGGGGCGTGACCACGCTGAGGCGGCATTCGTAAGCGGTTCTTGCTCTCACTGCGAGAGCATGCCGATCAGGATGTTGCGGTTACGGCTGTCGGCTCTCGTTCTGAGGCCGACAGCAACCGCATCGGACGCTTACACAGCTTCCCCTTTGGCGAGCTGTGAAGCGAGCGATGCGGGTAATTCGAGAGATGGGGACGGTTCGCTGCCTTGCACTTCCCGGCAGTCAGCCTATCTCTCTCGTAGCATTTCTGAGCCCGCAGTCTCCGATGGGGTCCTGGGAAAACTGCCCTGCGGTGGCGGTTCTTCCGTTACCCGGCAGGGAAGTACGGAAGAGGAAATG
This sequence comes from Danionella dracula, assembly GCA_900490495.1. Lineage (NCBI taxonomy): Eukaryota > Metazoa > Chordata > Actinopteri > Cypriniformes > Danionidae > Danionella > Danionella dracula. The sequence continues at coordinate 1,742,586 of UELW01000004.1, read as the reverse complement.
TCAGCCGCAGCATCGGAGGGCGATTTGCTGCTGTCTGATGCAGAGGAGGACGATATGGAGCCCCCTCCGGTTGGAGGGGGAAACGTATCTGAGTCTGATGCGCAGATGGCAGCCGTGCATTCTCGGGTGGCCGAGAGTATTGGACTTCGGTGCCCCTCGGTACTGTCACCCCAGCGCTCTCGGTTAGATGATTGGTATCTGGGATCGACACGTGACTCCAAGCCGCGTGTCGCCCCAGTTCCTTTCTTTCCTGAGGTGCACGAGGAGCTTACTAAATCCTGGAGAGCGCCCTTTTCAGCACGCTCTCGGGACGCTGGCTCCTTAACCCTCACTACCCTCGATGGTGGCGCAGCCCAGGGATATATCGCTGTACCCCAGGTGGACCGTACATTTGTGCCCACAGACCGCTGCCACCTGGAGGGAACGACCAAAGCTCCCCTCCAGGGCATGTAGAGTCTCGTCGTCCTTAGCGGCAAGAGCCTACAATGCTGCTGGACAAGCTGCGTCCGCCCTGCATGCCATGGCCATCCTGCAGGTACACCAAGCCAAGGTACTAAAAGAGCTGCACAAGGGTAGTGCCGGTCCAGAGCAAATGTAGGAACTTCGGGTTGCTACCGACCTCGCTCTTCGGATGAAGAAGGTGACGGCCCGAGCTCTGGGACGGTCGATGTCCGCTATGGTGGTCAAGGAACGCCACCTTTGGTTGAATCTTGCCCAGATGCGGGGCACCGAGAAGGCTCGCCTGCACGACGCCCCCATCGGACAAAAGGGGTTGTTTAGAGAGCCTGGCTGAACAGTTTTCTACCGTGAAGAAGCAGACAGAGGCAATCAAACACATCCTGCCTCGGCGTGATCCGATCACACCTCGGTCGTCGCGATCTCATCCACCTGCTTCAGCCAAACAACCGCCGGTGCCTCCTGCAAAGCTGACACCCTCCCAGTTCACCTCGGAGAAGAAACGTGGTCGGCCACCAAAGCGCAGGAGAGCGGGAGGTCGTCAGTCTACCCCTAAGGACCCAAAGGCTTCGAAGCGGTCCTGATGGCCTCAATCCAGGGAGGCAACTGACAGGCCCGACTCAAGCAGGCCTTCTATCGTCTCCGAGTCGGAGCGGGACGGATCCCTTCCCGTCTCGCCAACCACCAGGTCCCTCCGGGGGCCTGGTACCCACCTTGTCAGTAAAAGAGCAAACTTTATCCTCCCTGGGTTTCATGCTTATGCTCCCTCCACAGGCACCTCAAGGCTCTCTAGTAGATGGCCAACCGTGCCAGCTGGAACCGTTAAAGGTGAGACAACTTCAGGTAAGGGACGTCGTCCTTCCTTACACTCACACACTCAGCCACAACCCCCTCACTACTGTGAAGGAGATCCTTCCGTTAGTACCCCTCGTACGGAGATTAGAAAGCGTGGGCTACACTTCCCAACCTGTCGAGGTGGCTACTCCGGACGATCCGTCTCGGCTACGCCATTCAGTTTGCTAAACGCCCGCCCAAGTTTCGGGGCATTCGCTACACCTCAGCTCGAGGAGACGGTGCCTCCGTACTTCGCGTGGAGATCTCCACCCTCTTGGCTAAACAGGCGATCGAAACCGTCCACTCGGACGAGACGTTATCAGGGTTTTACAGCCCTTACTTCACAGTAACCAAGAAGGGAGGGGGATTGCGCCCCATCTTGGATCTGCGAGTGTTGAACAAATATATCCACCGCATACCATTCAAGATGCTCACCCATCGGCGCATCCTGACGTTCATTCGATATCAGGACTGGTTTGTGGCTATAGACCTGAAGGACGCGTACTTCCATGTATCGATTCTCCCTCGACACAGACCCTTCCTTCGGTTTGCTTTCGAAGGGAAATCGTATCAGTACAAAGTCCTCCCATTTGGCCTGTCCCTGTCACCACGCGTCTTCGCCAAGCTGGTCGAGGCAGCGATATCACCTCTCAGAGAAGAGGGGATCCGCATTCTAAATTATCTCGACGACTGGCTGATTGTAGCTCACTCTCGAGACCTAGTTTGCGCACACAGGGACATAGTGCTCAGGCACTTAGATCGTTTGGGACTTCAGGTCAACCAGGAAAAGAGCAGACTCTCACCCGTGCAGAGTATCATTTTCCTGGGAATAGAATTGGACTCAGTATGCATGGTCGCACGCCTCTCCAACGAGCGTGTCCAATCAATGCTAAACTCTCTGAACGCTATCAGAACAAGGTCAGTGGTCTCCTTGAAGCTCCTCCAGAGACTCCTGGGGCATATGGCATCATCCTCGGCGGTCATTCCTCTAGGCCTGATGCACATGAGACCACTCCAGCATTGGCTTCATTCCAGAGTCCCAAGGACGGCGTGGCACACAGGCAGACTCCGGGTAGCTGTCACTCCGGAATGTCAACGCACACTCAGCCCATGGTACAACCCCCTCTTTCTCAGACTCAGAGTACCTATGGAGCAGGTTTTAAGGCGTTTAGTCGTTACTACAGACGCCTCAAAACTGGGCTGGGGTGCGGTGTGCAACAGGCAAACAGTCTCAGGTCTGTGGACGGGTCCTCGACTGGGATGGCATATCAACGGCCTAGAGCTGATGGCAGTCCTGTTAGCCCTTCGGCGCTTTTCCAACCTCATACAGGACAAACATGTGTTAGTCCGTACAGACAACACAGCCGTAGTAGCGTACATCAATCACCAGGGTGGAGTACGCTCACGGCAACTGTCACAGCTCGCCTGACGCCTCCTTCTGTGGAGTCAGTCAAATCTCTCCACGCCACTCACATACCGGGCATTCTCAATCGTACAGCAGATGCGTTGTCACGACAGATTCCTGCCAACGGAGAGTGGAGACTTCACCCCTCCGTGGTCCAGCAGATATGGGTGATGTTCGGGGAAGCACAGATAGATCTCTTTGCATCCCAGGACAACACCCACTGCCCGCTATGGTACGCTCTGACCGACGCCCCTCTCGGTGCAGACGCCTTAGCCCACGATTGGCCACAAGACAAGAGGAAGTACGCCTTCCCCCCAGTGAGTCTCATTGCTCAGCTTCTGAGCAAGGTCAGGGAGGAAGAGCATCAGATCCTTTGTGTTGCACCCCACTGGTCCAACCAAATCTGGTTCTCGGAGCTCTCTCACATGACGACGACTCCTCCCTGGCCGATTCCCCTGAGGAAGGACCTTCTTTCTCAGGGACGAGGCACGTTATGGCACCTGAGACCAGACCTATGGAACCTCCATGTCTGGCCTTTGGACGTGACGATGAAACCCTAGCCAACCTTCCCTCGGCTGTGGTTGATACGATTGCCAATGCTAGAGCTCCCTCCACGAGGAGACTCTACACTCTGAAATGGCGTATCTTCACGTCCTGGTGTGTTTCCCATGGGCAAAGTCCACAGAGTTGCACGATTAGTACAGTGTTGACCTTCCTCCAAGAGAAATTGGAGCAGAATCTATCTCCATCAACACGGAAAGTGTATGTAGCCGCCATTGCCGCTCATCACCTTCCTATTGATGGTAGATCCCTTGGACGACACGACCTAATTGTTAGGTTCTTAAAGGGCGCTCTGAGGTTGAATCCACCCAGACCGCGCTCTATCCCCTCTTGGGACCTCCTGGTGGTCCTAGCGGGACTTAAATTAGCCCCCTTCGAGTCTCTGTCAGAGTCGGATCTTTCTCATCTTTCGATGAAGACCGCACTTCTGATAGCACTTGCTTCCTTCAAGAGGGTAGGAGACCTACAAGCCTTCTCTGTGTCCTGGGAATTCTCACGTTACCTTGAGACCCCGGCCCGGTTACGTGCCTAAAGTTCCTATCACTCCCTTTCGAGATCAGGTAGTGAACCTGCAAGCACTCCCCCACAGGGAGGAAGACCCAACCCTTGGTTTCTTATGTCCAGTACGAGCCCTTCGTTCTTACTTGGACCGTAGTCAGAGCCTCAGAAACTCTGATCAGCTCTTTGTCTGTTATGGAGGACAGCAGAGAGGGAATGCTGTATCCAAACAGAGGCTAGCGCACTGGATCGTAGACGCCATCCTCATGGCGTATCGTTCCCAGCATCTACCTTGCCCCCTGGGTGTGAGAGCTCACTCCACCCGAGGGGTTTCCTTCTCTTGGGCATTGGCTAGAGGCGCTTCACTAACAGACATCTGCAGAGCTGCGGGTTGGGCGACGCCTAATACCTTCGCACGGTTTTACAATCTCCGTGTCGAGCCAGTATCATCTCACGTCATTCAGAGCATGACTTAGTAGCTGGTTGCGTCTACTTGCGCCATCTGCTCCCCTCCACAGAGGTGAGTCCAGATCCCTTACTTCCCCTCCGGGAAGGATTCTTCCATCATTGGCACTTTCGTTGACAAGCTGGACGGAGCAGCTTTCAACAGGCGAGAAGAGACTGTTATATCACTTGGTGATTCTTCATCGCTGTGCTCTTCCAAGTTAGCTCCACTGCCCAAGTAGCAGTGTTCCCTTGGGCCTTAGCCCTATGTTCCTACCAGGTGTGTGAACATTTTGTTTTCTATGTCTCCCTGCGGTGAGACTTTATTATTACCCTCCCCTTATAGGTGAGGTTACTCCGCTACGCTTTGTTTAGTTAAGCACTCCCAGTGTTCTCCGGTACCCTGTGTTATCTCCAAGTTTTTGAGTAACTAAACGCCGCAGGGACTACGGACAGAAGGGATTACTCCTCTCTACGGACGGGAACCCTTGTGTATACCACTGGAGGGTTTGGTGATTGCTTAGCGTTGCCTGGCACGTCTCATCTGCCAGAATTTGCTTTGCCAGCACCAGACGACGGCAGCCAAAAGTTGTGGCGGGAATTAACAGGGACCCCAGTGTCATCATTCGACACAACGTCGAAGTGAACGACAGAAAGGGAACGTCTTGGTTACATCTGTAACCTCGGTTCCCTGATGGAGGGAACGAGACGTTGTGTCCCTATGCCACAACTTTGCTCTGGGCTCCTCAGAATAAAGGTAATGAATGGAGCAAGCTTCCTCCCTTTATACCCCGCTTCGGGGCGGAGGCAAGCATGCTATTTCATTCTGAAATCCATTCGTGCAATTTCATTGGCGTTTAGAATATAGCATAGAGTCGATTGGTTCTGAAGGGCGAACCCCCAGTGTCGTCATTCGACCCAACGTCTCGTTCCCTCCATCAGGGAACCGAGGTTACAGATGTAACCAAGACATTTTTTAGTCCAGCGACTTTTCCTGGTGTTTGGGGGAACTTTTTATGTAATCATTCAGACTCTTTTCAAGGAGAACCATGAGTAGGTCATGGTCATCTGAACAGTCTATCTATGCTCCCAAAACTGAATGTAACCCAGTTCCATTGCTTTCTGTATCCAAGGAAGCTTCAAAGGCATTATCCATAGACACAGAGAAGTGCCATTGACGTCACACAAAACATGCCACTTGTAATCGAAAGTAAACATTTACAGTAATGCAATACCAGGTGATTGTGTGTTTTTATTTCAGTTGACCATCATTTCAACATTAGAAGAAACATGTATTAGTTCCATTACTTTACATTCCTTCCACTGACTGTTTTTAATTCTGTTTCCATCCATGATTGCTGTGAAAGTTGTAGTTCACACACAGAAATGTGACATTTGCCCCTCTGTCCACATACAATTATGCAAAAGGTGAATAAATGTGACCTGGCTGGTCAGACTGAAGTCGCATTGCAAAAAATTTGTATTGGATTCAGGTCCACATGTGAAGTGAAAGTGACTACTTGACCTGATATGGAGTTACCCATACTCGAATTTTGTGCTCTGTGTTTAACCTAGCTTAACCTTAAAACTTGCTCAAGGGCTGTGGATTTTGAAGATTTCGTCACTCACCAACTTTAGTGGATCTGGGGATTGAACCGGTGACCTTCCGATCACAAGTCGATCTTCTTAGCCACTAGATCACAACTGCCATGTGAAAGTGATTTGAGTCGGATTTGAAAGAATCGGAATTGAGCTGTTCAGACTGTTCTGTAAATATTTGATAAAGGTCACATGTGAACAAACATGTTGGTTAGTTTGGGCAACAGTCTGAACGTTTTCTTAGTATACAAAAACATGAAACTGAAGCATTAACCAAAAACAAAATGTTTCATAGGCAGACCCTGACACTATTGTTTGGCTTCATGTGGTATTGTGGTATTTCATGTTAAATTCCCAGTGTTGGGTTATAATCATCACCAAGCAATGGACAAAAGCTGTAAAACAAGGACTCAGGTCTACCATCCACCACAGTGTTGCATGGCTATTTCTCCTGAGTACAGTAATGTGAGGAGAGCAAACTGTGATTAATGAGCTATTGTTGTGCAAAGTGTATCTTCACTGAAGCTGTCAAACTTATCAAGTCTTTGGTCCCATGCCTCGGCTTGAGATCTGTGACCCTATGCCCAAAATTCTGATGCCTTCCCCAGGACAGAGAGATAAAACCTGCCCTTGTTTGTTTCCAGGCAAGACCCAGAGATTGGAGTTCATCCTTCCCTCCTGATGAATCATAGCAGGTTTATTTCCTGTCTTAAAAACACAGCGTTCGCTCTGATCATGATGCATGGTGTGTTTCACAAGAGCTGTGACTCAATCCAAGGAACTCCGGGGCACGAGGGAGGCAGATGGGAGCTGAAATGAAGTGCTTTGGGTTCCACTGGACCGCAACTGTTAAATCTGGGCTGCATTCCCAATCGTTGCGCAAGACAGGCTAGCAGTGGAGAGAGAGAGAGAGAGAGAGAGAGAGAGAGATGGGCAGAGAGCCAAGGAAAAAAAAGAGAGATTTCTTTCTTGAAGCATTGTTTCTGTAACAAAGAATGTCATTATTATAATCAGGCTGAGGATAAGAGTCAAACTGGAACATTTCAGAAGTTCCCCTGGGATGATTTAGAGCAGAGTTAAAGTCCGGCATTTTTGAGCTTTGGTTATCTTACCCTAGTTTAAAAAGATAGAAAACACCAGGAACGTAGTAAGATAATTAATGGGTAAAAATGTGTATCTATCAGGCTTATTTTCTCTGTCTAGTTTTGCACCCTGTCTCGTCTAGTCTTGTGCTCACTGCTGCCTCTCATGCTAATCAATTAGTGCTGATTACCCCTCTACTTATTGTCTTGCCTTTCCTCTGTTCTTTACCAGTTTATCACTTGCACTGTGAGACTCTATGCGCTCAGTCTACAGAAGATCCATCTTCGTCTCGTCCTGTCATCTATGTTACACGTTGATTTTTGGCTTATCTGATTTTGCTTTGCTTTGCTCACATGGGGCTACCAGCTGAGAATGAACACAAGGACCAAAGTTTTCGAAGTACCAAAGTTTGTTTAGTTTATTTTTTGCCGCTGGCTTATTTTTGTTTATCTGCTCAATGTTTGCATACACCCTTGTACCTGCTTTGACTTCTGCTCGAAGAAATAAAGAGGAGTTCATTAGCTGCGTCTGGTTCCCGGTCTGTTTCCTGACAGTATCCATGATAACTAAAGCAGCAGCACTCTCAGAAAAAAAGGTAGGAAATGTACCTTTTAAGGTACTGGCACTGGGGTGGTACCCTGAAGGGTTAAATTTTTTTTATGTTCAGACTTGTGTACTATTAAAGGGGCCATTTTTGTAACACGTAAGGTACTTAATTGTACCTTAAGAACCTATTGTGGACCATTTCAGGTACACTGTCAGAAAAATAGGAACCGTGCAGAAACAAGTTTGCTCCTTGGGGTACAAAAATAGAAAGAAAAATTCTGGAATTGCATAATCCGGGGATAAAAAAGAAAATTGAGGCCAGGCGATGCCCCTGTAAATTCTCCTGTTTAAACATCAACAAACAAACATGTTTGTATGAAGGTCCAAAAAACAATGATCTCATGAGTGAAACACACGATTAGCTCAGCTAACAGCTGAACACAAGTTGATTGAATAATGAGCTAATAACCAAGAAAAGAATAACGATGTTGATCGTAAAGTGGGTTCACAAAAAATTATTAACTGATAATCATTAAAAACCTGTTGTGTGTCTTTTCCATCATTCTGTTCTTTTTTTAAGTTCAAATATAAAAAAGCATAGTTAACTGAAATAAAATCTTTTCAATTAGAGCAGATAAAAGGGCAAACAAATAGATGCAAGCTTAACAATTAGGATTTGATAAAAAAAGAAGGAGAAATTTACTTTTTTATAATAACCAAGTTCATATGCACAGGGCCTAATTGCACTGTTGGAGACCATTTTGTAGTTAACGGATCCTGGATTTATAATGCGGATAAATCAGCTAACTCAAACCTCTCTGCTCTCACCACTAAAACGCTCCAGTCATTGATCTGCTAGATCTCAGGAGGCTTTCTTCTCCTGCTACTCTCTCTGTAATGAAGGCTCCTTTTATCACCATTTTCCGCGAGGTCAAAGGGCACTCATTGAGATGAATGTGGAGCTGAATGAATGATGACCGAGGCAGTACTTTCACCATCAGATGTTTTGGCATCTGATATTTTAGTAGCTTGTCCGATTGCTTCTGTTGTCAGATTTCAGGAGTCAGATCAGATCATGATTTTATTTACACTATAGACACTAAGAGTGTGTTTACATGCACTCCAATAAACAGGTTATGCTCAATAAGCAGATTTCTCTGGTGTCATGTAAAAGTGGAAAATAGGTTTCAGTAATACTGTCATTAACTGTTTTTGAGAAAGCCGACTGGAGGAGGTCAATTTTTGCCAAATAATGTTTCTCCACTATGTAAACGCAAAGCCACGTTTTATCGTTGTTGTTGTTTCATCCGAGCATGTGTGTGTAGTCTGGTTTGTGCATGTCCAAAGTGGCCAGGAAGTACAGATTACAAACTAAAGGAATAGTGTCTTTAAAGAAATAAAAACTCACACACACTGTAGGCACAAGATTAGGTAAAACAATACAGCTTCGCTCACATTGTTCGCCACTATTTTTGTATATGATGCTGCTATGTTTTTTGTGATGTTACTTCCAATAAGAAATTGGGGAAATATTAAGTGTCATGTAAATGCTAGTTCCTGCGAAACCGCTTTTGCCATGTAAACAAACAAAACGGTTTATTGAGTAATCCACTTATTGAGCATTAATCGTTTATTAAAGTGCATGTAAACACCCTCTGTAATTTTTTGACCCATCAGATTTTGCATTCAAAGTTTGTTGGATGGTGCTCACAATAGCTTCAAATACATTGTCAATCAAAATAGCTTCAAATACAATATCTTCCAACAAATTGTCATTGCTCCAAAGTATCTGTTGTCCAAAAAAGAACTTGGACAAATGCCTGCTTTACAGCATACTTCATATCCAGCATACCAAAGGAAAGCGAAACACAGGTGCTTACAGACTTGGTGTCTAGTCCTTTTTCTCAGTGGAAGAGAGGCGGCAGCCACAAGCGGTTTTACAGGCAGTGCTTATGTGTGCATGCACCTGAAGCTATGCAGCAGCGGAAGCCACATTTACTTTATACAGTTATTTAATGAGCCAACAAGCAGCCTTATAATAATAATACAGATTATACTCTTGAATGTCTAAATAAATCTGTGGATGCAGAAGAATGGTTACCATAAAATCCCCCAAAAAGTCGTATTTACCACCATAAAGTGGCTGGATTTGTATTTACATAAAACCAAATATTCCAATGAAAGAGAATGTGTTTCATTAAAATGAAACTGATAGACAAATTGAATTTGTTTTTGCTAATTTATCAAGATGGTAGGAAAATCTGATACTCTTGGAAAAGGGTTTTTCCACAAACATACGACTGCTGAAGACAAATGTTCATCAGTGCTTTGAATAATAATACATTATTGTACAATTATACTTTTTGGAGTAATCCAGTAATGTAATTCATCACTTTTAAACTAAGTCTTAAACTAAGTAACTAGCTACATGTTTATAATTGTAAATACATACTTGTTACTAATTATAATGCAGGTTTTATGGAAAATTAAAAAAACATTGTCAAACTAAAATGAATGAGCAGCATAAAGAAAAAAATAAACAAAAGTCTGGGTATTTCCTGTTTGTGCCTGATCTCAGTCAGCAGGATGAAGGATGAATGAACATTCATAAAATAGTTTTTATGCTATTAGTAAACAAATAATGCAGCACACATTAATAAGTTTGACCATTTTTGGAAAAATGATAAATAAAAAAACAGGTTTTTGATTCTAACAATATATCGTTAATTTCCTTTTGAAAATAAAGCATATAGTACCCTGATAATAAAAAGAAACCACATAACAAGGAGTTAAACTCAAAAGGTTTTTCCACAATCAGAAATGGCATCATATATTTGGAGGTAAAATAGGCCTCTGCTTTATACAAATCATGGGCTTGTTTTAATGTGGGAGCATAAGTCACACACTTTGCAAAATATTCTGCTATAGTTGCTTTAAATAAACTGATCAACAGCGAGGTGAACTTTGAGGAGAGAGGTGTTGTGTTTCTGCAGTCACAGAGTGACAATCATTGAGTAAAACACCTGCGCTACACTGTGTGTGGACAATCTTTTCTTTTCAGACCAACAAAACACAACGAAGAAGAAAAAATGCTACATCAGCACTCTCTCGCAGTCCTTTATAACGTACAGAGAGCCAAAGAGTGTGTTCATGTCAGGACTGGTAGTTATTTGAGGATCCTGTATTTTCGCTCTTAAAACTGTGTTTGCATTACTAACGTTAGCCCTTTAGCTAATACTAGCGCAGCAGACCGGTGTGTTTAGGTTCCGAATGACAACAGTATTCGTTTTTAACCACTTGCCTAATATACAAATGTATTTCGTTACACTCCTAGCTTTCATCCATGTCTATTAATTTTTATCATTTGTAATTATTCTGTCTGCAACTTACACATTTCATTTTATATTCATTATATTTGCATAATAATTCCCTACCATAATAATTTCATTCAGGTAATTCATCGCAGTTTTCCATTACCAGGTGCTGCATTGGCTTGTATGGGTTAGAACCTTTAGCAGCAATTTTTTTACAGCAGGTTTAGGATCTGTTGAGATCTGTTGTCTTCTATGAATCACTGGTAATTCTATGTATAACCAAATTATTCACAAACTCCGAACTTCACCCTCTACTATTGCTGGTTTCAATCACATGACTACTCTCAAAAGCTCCTGATGGTAGTGGCCGTGAACCTCTGAAAAGAATTCCATTCGCTCCACATTATCCACACTTAGTCAAGATCACGTCTACACATATATAGATTGACCAAGGATTTTCATTTCTAAGAGTTTTCTCTTCAGGAAGTCCTTTGTTACAGGTATTCCACGAGTCGTCGAGTTCAGAGGACCAACCAAGAGGCAGCTGAGTATCAACGACATCCAATTAAAAAGTAACCTGTGTTTAATATCATTAGAAAATCTCCCAGAAAGTAGAAGATAAATACAGGCTTAGATATGATTCCAATCCAATCTTTAATATGCATGAATGAGAGTGAACACCTTCTAAGAACATATTGACCCGAGACATCAGTTTTGATGTCTGGGTCATGCTCACTGCAAAAATCAAACGAGAGCTCCATCTGCTGGTGAGCAGAGAGCAACTCTGAGAGATGCTCTAGTCAAAGCTTTTACAGTTTTTCACAATTGCTAAGACAGTTTTTTCAAAACCTTTAACAAGTTTGCTTAACTCTTAACGCACCGAATCAGTTAAAACACACAATTGGCAAAACAGTTAATTTCATTCTCAAAACCTACCATTATAAACAAAACTCCAAAAATCTTTTTCAAAATACAACAACACAGTTTTCAAAACACTAACTCATGTTTTCTTCCAACAGCAACATTTAGTCAATCATAACACATTGAGAATAAACTTTGATTAAAAATCACATTGGTTTGGGGTTGTTGGAGCTCGAGTGTAAAAGAAGTTCAAGCATTTGAAATTTGTGTTAACTGAATGCATTTTGTATCAAAGCAACAAAAAATGTGTTAATTGTAGAGCCTACCTCGACTGATGTTGTGCTAATTGTGTTAAGAGTTTAGGAAAGTTGTTAGATGTATTGAAAAAACTGTCTTAGCAATTGTGAAAAACTGTAACAACCAAAACCTTCATCGCAGGTGGTCTGTGCTGAAATAAATACTTTTTAAAACATTTTCCATTTTTTATGTTCATATTCAAGAGTGTTCTATTCAGAATTAAAATATATCATGGACAAAAACAAATTACGCTGCTTTGTGTTCGTTAGCCAACTTTTACAAATATTTTAGATTTTCCATTGGATTAAATGTTTGTGGTTATTAATGTTGTTTAATAAATATGTGATTTGAAACAGTCAGCATCAAGATGGAGCAAGAATATGTAATCAAATTATAAGGTAACAAGAATAACTTGCAAACACACGGTTTATTTCCGCATGCTGCGTTTGTTTTGGATAAACATACTGGCACAGAAGCAAGACAGGCTCAAGCTCAGATTTGGGTGCAGCCATTACTTCCAATTCATGACCCTCCAGATTTCATTGTCAAAGCCAATTGAACCATTGATATTATCCACAAGAGTATTCCTGGTTTGTGCTCTCCAGCATCACCTGCAGAGACCCTGAGATGGCCTGCTACTCTGCTCTACCGTTTGAATCATAGCCAGAAACCACAGTGAGCTCCAAACACATGGCTGCTGAGCTGCAGGGCCCCACTCAAACGTGGCATATCTCACCTTGAAGAGGAAAGTTTTGTGTTCCAGGACCCAATATATGAATGGAGGTGAGTCCAACTCTTTCTAGTTTGTATCACTCAGCTTCTCTCAAGCACAGGCTCCTTCTCACTGAGTAGGTTACATTTCAGCATCATCACTACAAGTAGTGACGCTTCTAGTTTAACTACTTTCCTCAGTAGCGTGGCGGTAAACTCAATGGTTTTTATATGAAATAGCTTGTCATTAGTGAAGCTATTTTATTGATCAAAGTAGCAAAAACAAATTAAATTTGTCTATCTACATCAGTTTAATTATAATGATACGATGTTCTCTATCATCGGAATATTTGCAGTAGCGTCCGCACAAAAATAATGTTACATTTCCCCAAGCATTTCTGAAGCTAAAGAAAAAAACTGAAATGTAAATGCTACATATGCTAGATCAATGAATCACCAAAGATTCTTCTTGCGGTTGGCACTGAGCTTTTTGGTGAGTTAGGACCACCTTCTGTCATTGGACGGACACACAACGAATGCATTAACGTTACTTGATGTGAAGGTGGCAGAGAGGGAACACAATTAACGTTGAGTCACGTTGGCCCTATCTCGATGAAATACATGCTATTAACTATAAAACTACTAGTTTAACCTCTTGTACTTGAGCCATATCTAGACAACAGGGAAAAAAATGCCTCCTCAACTTCGAAATCATTCCTCTTCATGTCGGCTTTCTTCTCTTTCGTGGTCGCCACAGCAGAATGAACTGCCAACTCTCTGGCATGTTTTATGCGGCGGATGCCCTTCCAGCCGCAACCCATCGCTGAGAAACATTCACACACTCATTCACACACTCATTCACTTTAACACTATTGACAATTGTTCTTACTCAATTCACTTATACTGCATGTCTTTGGACTTGTGGGGAGACCGGAGCACCCGGAGAAAAGCCACGCGATCACGGGGAGAACATGCAAACTCCACACAGAAATGCCAACCCACCCAGCCGAGGCTCGAACCAGCGACCTTCTTGCTGTGAGACGATCGTGCTACCCACTGCGCCCGTGACGCTGCCAACTTCGAAATCATCAAACACAAATTTGAGAACACATGTAGGTGAATTCCAAACACGATCGCAATTCAGTACAGTGTGCTCACACAGGCTACTTGTCAACAGCTAACGTTAATGCTGAGGTACTCAAGGGGCCACTTCATCCTGAAAATGATTTAATTTACATAGGCAGTGAATTGCTTTAAAAAATGCTTGAAATTTGCTTGAAATGTAAAGCACTAAATGCTGCTGAATATCTCCACGTAATGTGATTTGGAGTTTCTTTTAACATGTATTTGAATAACACTGCAAACTTGCCCAAAAAGTTATATTTAATACCATAATTTTACTCTACAGAAATCTGACTTTTTTATTACAGAGAAAGCATTATTCTGAAAATTGTTCAATATAAAACAATAGCTTAAATGTATTGGACTACTTTTACCTTGTTTCTGTAGCTCAACTTGCAACATTTCTCAGAGTCGTAGCTTTAGTGTGGTGAAGCTACATTTAATGAAGAGTAACTATTAGCTTACAACATTTTCCAAGTAGCTTGCCCAACATTACACTTCAAGTCAAACAACACACCATATTGAAAAATTTCTCTTTATTTCAAGAAAGAAATCAACTTGAAGTACAGTGGTACACCTTTCACAGTCTTGCTGTTTCACTGAATTATTTGTTTTTTTATTTTTCATGCTTTTTTCAGCATATCTTTTTTGAGTTGGTACTTGCTTCAGAGTAAAATGGGAGGAGCTCTCACTCTCTGCTTGCGCTCAAGCTTCCTCTCATTTGAAGATGAATTGTCATGTTTGTCAGGGGAAGGTTGAATTAGTTGGGGTTAGGGTAAGCTGTTGAAGACAACCGTTTCTAGCATCTAATTTATCCACTTCTGTGTGCAACTGAAATGGGGAGAAGTCGGATGCCAATCAGCTTTTGCAGAGGTTTGAGTGCTTAGCCAAACTAAGTCTTGTTCCTGATTGTCTCGTCCATGCTGTCTCTTGTACCGTACAGAATGCGTTCACCTTGCCAACTTTACACAAATCTTTAATCTCTAGCACTGTATGCAAGTACTACGCTTGTAAGTTTTCTCCCCAACAAACCCCAGAATATTGACCAAATGATCGGCAGCGCCAAAAGGGCCTGCATGAGGAGTCAGAGAAGATGCTGCACAGAAAAGTTGGACCTCTGGACATGCTAAAGGGAGGTAGAAGTTTGAACTTTGAGAGGGTTTAAGCAAAATAGAAAACTTTTGACAATTAATTGTCGTTGTACATTTGACTGTTGCTTTCTCTGAACGTTGCTTTAATTATGACTATTGATTGATCACTATTTAATTCATTCATAAATCAACCATATGAATGCAGCATGGACTAAAACACACTGAATCTGACCAAAATCAGGAAGTGATGTGAAGATGCGCAATGCCATAGATCACACAGTGGCAAGTGCAGCAAGAAGCTAATGTTTACTGTGAATGGTAAAGGTATTTAGACTTGGAGGGCTAGCATGGTCAAATGAGAAGCATCATGTCTGCTGACACTCCTGGGCTGCAGACATTTTGCAATAGTCTAGTTATAGTAGATGAAAACTAAATTGTTGGTATCACTGCTATACAAGTCATTTTTTATAAAGATGTTGTGGTTTTAAATATGACATGAACAGTATGTAAGGCTTCTTAAATAACAGAAATAATACATTAATAGTTTTAAAACTGTGCATTAAAGTACACTGTAAAAAATTATTCTGTAATTTAACTGTAAAATACTGGCAGGAGGGTTTTGAGCAGGAGCTGGTTTTTAGTAGTATATTACTGTTTCAACAAGTAGAGTTTTTCTGTAATATTTTACAGTAAAATACAGACATGTATGGTTTTTTATTATGGTAACAAACAAACTGTATTTTCAGAAAACAGTTCAATATTGTAATATTTGGCTGTAAATATACCAATTTTTTACAGTTTTAACAGTGTACTGGATTAACACATAACAGATTTTTTCTGTAAATTAATCTTTAAAGTATAAAGCACAAAGTATTAAAATATCAAACATTTAGCATCACAATTTTATCAAGCGATCGTCGAGCTGTCGATGTAATGAGTGCCTCCTAGAATGCAGATTAGCCAAGTGTGAGTGAGCCTGGACGCTAATAAAGGACAGTTACTCTATTGTTCAGTCATTGGTTGTGTTGCGCTGCAGACATGATCTTAGAACATCTGACAGCAGCTAAAAGAGGCTGAGAGGCATCAGGAGCGTATCTCGATCTCCGGTATGTTGTTCGGCTGGATGTAAACCAATAAACCCTGCTCACCTTGTGTTTGCAGTCAATGCTTTGTTAGAGAGTCATCGATTACCAGTTCTGGTTATTGATCGTGCTGTGCATGTTGAGACTTCCTGTGACTCTTGACGATGACACTGAGATGCTCTTCTTGTATCAAGACAGTAGAGACTGGAGACAAGGATTCAATCTTGGTTTGGCCTATGTGCAGCTATTCTTACTTAAACAACCATTATAGTATCAATCAGGGTTGATAGTGGTTTTGCATGTATGTCAGACATCATAGTTAAAGTTTGGACCTTTTCGGAAGTAAAAAACAAGCACTTTAACATTCTTTCACTCCAGATAATCCTCCAGTAGCATGTCCTGCTTCAGTTGTGTAGCACCCTGGCAGGTCTGTTTTATTATTTCTGTTTTTTTGTTCATTTTTGTCCGTTGTTCTGCTTTCTGTATCATTCTATATCATTGAATCATTCAGTCCCACACACGGTTGTTCCTCCACATGTTTGTCATCCAATCCTCTTTCCAATCACCTTGTTTAGCTTAAGTTAGTTTATTCAGTCCTGGTTTGTCGCTAGCCTTGTAGTGTGTAGAGCTCCGTTCCCCTGTAAAAAAGGTCTTTAAGTCGCTTGAAGATGTATTTAGTATTCTCCAGTTTAGTTTTTTCCAGGTTTGCTATTAAGAAATGTTTTCCTCCTTAATTGTCACCAATAAAAGCCGGCATTAGCTTGGGTACTTTCTCATTACTTCCCAGCAAATATTGGTCTTACCAAATATTGGCTCAATGTGGAGACCTTTGCCGGTCTGATCAACTGATCAACATGATGCTCACGTCTTAGTTGGATGGTGTGAACTTAACATACTATTTAAAGCAACATTTATGCCTTCATAAATCCAGATGATCCTCCAGTAGAATGTCCTGCTTATCGATTTATGCTCGATGCATCGATGTCGCATAACGTTTTTCGATGCAAGATTGTAATTTTAAACTCTCGTGAAATCTGTTTAAAAGAAGTAACTTATGAAAAACCATTCATTTCCACAGGTGTTATAAACTCATGTTATCATTTCAAACAAATACATATGTTTTTTTGTAGGAAACGATCAACTTAAATTAATAATTTATTATCATCCCAAATAATCCTTACAAATACAAATATTTCATGTAAAGTTATATATTTCACTATTCTAATATATTTTTCAAATGTAAAATTGAATGCATGACACTTTTCAACTTGTTCATTGAAAAGCAGTCTTTCTCAGCAATCTTGTGGATTTTAAAGGTGTTGTATCACGTAAACTCTACTTTTCAGACGTTCTTGCATGTTTTAATATTGTTCTCTCATCAAAAACATGCCTCAAGTCATATTCAAATTGGTTCATGCATGTTTGTCCTCAACATGGCTTGATGGCTGTAGCCAGGCCCATTAGCTGAAAGCATCGCCCGCTAACCAATCAGATGAACTGCTATAGCAGCTCATGTCAATGAAGAACAAGGCTTACTTGGCTCGTTTCTTGGAGCACAACCATTTTAGGTTACTCAACATCATTTTAAAATGTATTTTAAATAGAGTCACATTATTAGTGTTGTTAAGGTCTGCCACCTTTTCTTTAGTTTTCATTGCTCGCCTTAATGTGGTTTGTGTCTTTCTTTCATTTTTTACACTGATCTTTCAAATGTTGCTAATGTAGGTCATGTGATCTTGTCATTTCCTTCTTTTATAATTTCTTTGTTTGGTCAGTCACATTATATACAGCATATGACTATCTTTTTCCAAGTCTATTCAGTTTTTCTAATTCTGTTTTATTCACTCTTTATCACACTTCATGGTTAATCTGTTGTTGTTCAGTATGCTTTATAATCTAGGCGTTAACCCCATCCCATTGTTTTGTAGCTTGTATTATGCATTTTTAGGGTAAGAGTCCTTAAGTCATTACATCTGCAGTCTTTGTGTTTTGTATCAATAAAAAACAAGTATAATCAAGTGAATTGATTTGTAGACCCAATACGATGCTTTAGAAGTAGGTACTGAGGAGAAATTCATTTCAAGAGGAGGAAAAATACTCTAGAACTCCAGTGCTGCACCCACCGTTTGAGAGGATGTGTCACAAGCTTAATCATTCAACATGCAAGCTGATGAAAGACCCTGGAATGACAGGACACTGCGCATGTTGCATTGCAGAAAACACAATTCCTTTATGCTAATGTTTGCAGAACATGAATGTCCCCTGGAGGCATCATTGGGCTTTTAACTTTTATTACCAAGCGAGCGACACCGGAGCCCTGGGGCTGAGAACAAAGCCATTCGGTAGGTGAGGCTGAAGAATGTAAAGCCTCGTAAAATTCACCTGACACGCCGAGCCAAGTGCAATTACAACCCTTTTTATGTAAAGTCATATATTCTGGCTATAAGAGCATGTTTAGCTGCATGTGTGGGGTTCTGAGTGATGTTCGAACAGAATGAATTTGTCACCTGTGACCCCACAACATTCACCGATGAGTGATTCAATGAGTTTATGTAGAGGGATCATGTACTGCATTTGTTTTACTATAATATCTAAGATAAATTATGTATTTTTGATTTAAAAAAAAAACATCCATTTTTAGATTAGAGAATTCAGTATTTGAATATTTTTTCAATATAGTCAGGAAACGCTGTGTTTTAGAAAATTCTTGGCTCTCAGTTTTTTTTCTTTATATACTAGTTGGTTTTGAGATATCAGAAAAGGACATAACACATGACTAATGACTGATGACTAATCATAGCAGGACCTCTTTTTTGTGCTATCTAGAACCAATCATTTAGAGGCAAAGTATCTATATATATATATATATATATATATACAATCACCTAAAGGATTATTAGGAACACCTGTCCAATTTCTCATTAATGCAATTATCTAATCAACCAATGATATGGCAGTTGCTTCAATGCATTTAGGGGTGTGGTCCTGGTCAAGACAATCTCTTGAGCTCCAAACTGAATGTCAGAATGGGAAACAAAGGTCATTAAATCAATTTTGAGCATGTAATGGTTGTTGATGCCAGATGGGCCCATCTGAGTATTTCACAATCTGCTCAGTTACTGGGATTTTCACGCACAACCATTTCTAGGGTTTACAAAGAATTTTAGTGAAAAGGGAAAAACATCCAGTATGCGGCAGTCCTGTGGGCAAAAATGCCTTGTTGATGCTAGAAGTCAGAGGAGAATGGGCCGACTGAATCAAGCTGATAGAAGAACAACTTTGACTGAAATGACCACTCGTTACAACCAAGGTATGCAGCAAAGCATTTGTGATGCCACAACACGTACAACCTTGAGGCGGATGGGCTACAACAAGAAGACCCCAA
Organism: Danionella dracula; assembly: GCA_900490495.1. Lineage (NCBI taxonomy): Eukaryota > Metazoa > Chordata > Actinopteri > Cypriniformes > Danionidae > Danionella > Danionella dracula. Next base: position 1,723,297 of record UELW01000004.1, on the reverse strand, counting down.
TGGGAACCACTCATCTCTACTACAAATAGGAAATAAGGCTCCAATTTGCACAAGCTTAGAAAAATTGGATAGTTGAAGACTAGAAAAATGTTACCTAGTCTGATGAGTCTCGATTTCTGTCGAGACATTCAAATGTTAGAGTCAGAATTTGGCATAATCAGAATGAGAACATGGACCAATCATGCCTTGTTACCACTGTGCAGGCTGGTGGTGGTGATGTAATGGTGTGGATGATGTTTTCCTGGCACACTTTAGGCCCCTTAGTGCCAATTGGTCATCGTTTCAATGCCACGGCCTACCTGAGCAATGTTTCTGACCATGTCCATCCTTTTATGACCACCATGAACCCATCCTCTGATGGCTACTTCCAACAGGATAATGCACCATGTCACAAAGCTCAAATCACTTCAAATAGGTTTGTTGAACATGACGATGAGTTAAAATGGCCCTCACAGTCACAAGATCTCAACCAATAGAGCATCTTTGGGATGTGGTGGAACGGGAGCTTCGGGCCCTGGATGTGCAGCCCACAAATCTCCATCAACTGCAAGATGCTATCCTATCAATATGGGCCAACATTTCTACAGAGTGCTTTCAGCATCTTGTTGCATCAATGCCACGTAGAATTAAGGCAGTTCTGAAGGTGAAAGGGGGTCAAACACCAGATTAGCATAGTGTTAGCATATATATGCGTGCGTTTGTGTGTGTTTCTTTTGAGTTTGTTTTGATTTGAAAAGGTTATATCTAAATATGGCTGGTTTGTCTTGCAAGATTTATGGTCATTTGCAGACCCCTACAGGCCACAAAGTGAAACAAAAAAGAAAAAAGAAAAGAAAAGAACATTTGCTCTTATAACATTTTTTTTATTGAAGACCTGCAAATTTGCCAAAAATAAGTTATGTTCTTATTAACAATGGTCACATTATTGTAATTAGATGATTATTTTATTTTACAATAACGTTAGAACACAGGTGAATTTCAGGGTCAATCTTATCAAAGAGAGGCGACTGCTTTGCGGCTCAAACTTTGTAGGGCCTCCACCATGGGTTTCTTATTTCAACTACTAAATTACATGGAATTTACAGCATTCTTTTTCTTCATTCCTTTTTTACACATGCTACTTTTGTTTAAAAAAACATATACACGCTTAATATGGGAGTTTATAACTTTTGAAAAGCCTAAAAATAGTTCAAATTTTATTAAAAACGTGTAAAAATGATTACATTCAGAACGCAATGGTTATCACAACTTTTACTTCTTCAGCTCAAAATCAGAACATTAACGACACCTACTGGTGAGAAACAAAACGCTTATGGTTAGGATTCACTTTCAGGGTAAATTAAAATACATTTTGTCAAATAAACTCTGTATATTGCCTACAAATTATGGACTAAGACGCAAGGACATACATAGAAAAAGTACTAGGATACTATTTCTGATTCTTTTTTTTTTAGCTTTAAGTAAGGCACTGTGCCTAAATGTGATGTTGAGAGAGTGTTTATTGAGAACTAGACGCCATCTCCAATTCATTAAAAAAAATTAACGTCATGGTATCGTTTTCATCATAGATATGTATACGTATCTATTGTTTTATTGACAATGAGATACTTTTATTTTGTTATCCGTCTACGTTCTCTCAACCAGAACTTCCGGGTTAGCCAGGTTGCGTTTTCTGGCGCGTTGTTTTGAACCTCTGACAGGCTAACATCCAAATATTTTAACTTTACGCTGACGTTGGAAGTTTTGGTTCCCCTGATGGATGCCAATGCAAGGGCGGTTTTATCCTGGGTCATCCGGAGGGTCCCGAACAGAGAAATGGAAACTCTGCTACAGAAATGGGGATTTTTATCGGAGGAGCAGCTGTGGGTCCTTGATTGCGGTCGACCTCGGGGGACACTAACGGAGCAGATAATCAGCATGTGCGGGGTGTGTTTAAGGTTTCATTCCACCATAAAAACGACTAGTTACTGTGCGAGCTGATTTCACAAGGTTAGTTTAGACGCAAGCATAAAACACTTTCTAAAAATAGTATCTTTTTGTTATAACACAGGCACTTGGAAATTTGACAGTGCCTCAAATGTTAACGTTGGTTTACTTCGCCAACGTCAAAGCACATATGACGTCCCACACACTTTTGTGCTATTTTTTTTTATTAGTATCGGAAATTAAAATGGCACATCTATACAGTACTAAATCCAAATATAAGAATGCGTGAATATAGAATTTTTACATATATTGTACGTACGTTAATGAGAGAGCTCGATTTTAAACTGGAGAAGAGCTTAAATTGACCCTTTATGAAAAGTAGCTGAAGCTCAATGTGAGAATAAATATCTTTGTTCTCCAGGATAACAGACTGAACTTGAAGCAAGCAATCAAACTGGAAATGATCTGTGAGTTTTATTCAATAGTTATTATGTTGAAATCGAGCTTTGAGGCCTGAAACCTCTTCTCTCTTTTGTCAGATCACATGAAAAACCCAGATCGAGGCACCTGGCATGCCTTTCAGCTCACTGATCCACAGGGTAAGAGATCACAGCTGAGGGTTCACTCTGTACACTTTTTTTTAATTGAAACTAAGCTTCTGTCTGATTTAAAAAATGCTAATATTGCTCACAAGTTGACCGCCACCTTAAAGTAAGGGTGTAGTATCAGGGTTTCCACTTGATCTTTAAAATTCTAAAATTGAAAAGTCCAATTTGTTGGTCTTAAACGTGTTAAATTCACTTTTCAAGGTCTAAAATATTCATCACGTGTCTTATATTTCCTATTTAAATCTCATTTGATATGTCTTTTGTTGTTTGGGGTTGCCAGAGATTGACAAATGCTATCGAAAGCTAAAAAAAAAAAAAAGATGGTTATAGTTTTCATAGTCTAAGAAAATGTGCATAAATCCTCATAACATAAAAGGCTCATATACACTGAATTGATGGTTAGCGTTACCAGAGAGAATGGCTCCAGCTTCTGCCAGAAGTAAAAAGTTGACTTCTACAGTTGAGATAGGGATGGGAATTTGCATTGTGTTCTCATGGCCCATGAGACGTATATGGCCTTTGCATAGTGCCAAAATAGGCCAAACATGTACAATAGCAAGTTAAGTTAAAAAGCAGAGGTGTGAGTGAGAGAAATAAAGTGATACTCCAGAGCTGAAAATTTGCCCTGAGTGATATGAATTGCCAAATGTTTGAACTAGAGAGGAAAAAAAAAACTTACATTCTGACTAATTGCTACCGTTTGTTCAAATCGATCCATTGATGTAAAAATAATGAATTTTGATGTAATAAACTCGAGCTCAACAAAATTTCCTGCAGGGTGCAGATCACTCAAATTCATTCATAGATTTAACACTAGTATGTCTTCCATAAACCCTATTTTCCCATCTGCAGATGATGCTGTCTCTGTGGAGTTTGCACAGTTCAAGGAGCAGTTTAAAGCGCACTTGTCTGGAGTGATGCTGCATGTAATTAAACCTCATCTATTTCTCCTTCTGCCGTCTCTGCTCTATCTCTAGCGGTAAAGACCCTTTGCTGCTTCTCCTCTAGGTTTCCATTAAAGTGAAGAAGCACGAGGATGATTCCGTGTGGATACGAATAGCTTGGGGGGATAACTTCAACAGGCCCAACCAGCTCAAGCCCACCTATGTGGTGCACCACCTGCACACCTCCTATGTCTTCTTCTCCAATCTGATGGCCAAACACAAGATCTTCCTGTGCCAGGTTTCTCTTCCTTTTTAAATGTCTGATTCATTGTAAACAGGGTTCCCAAATGGTCTAGAAACGTCTGTAGATGGTTTGGAAGTGTTGGAGTCTGTTGAGGCGATCCAAATAAAGCTAGTTGTAAATGTTGAGGTGGTGTTTGTGACACTTGTCTTGGTTACACCATGTCTCTCTCTCTTTCCTCCAACAAACTCTACTCCCAAACACGTCCAAACAATGTTTGGTTCATTTTATTTTTGTATTTACACCTTTTTGATTAACATTGTGCTGTTCTTAATTTGTTATTTTATACGAAAATTGCAGTGTTTACAAGCAAAAAAAGTGTGGTTTGATTCAGAAAGTAGAGAAGGAGTTACAATTCCTTCTGCCATGCTCTAAACCTTCTTGAATTACTTACTGACATCTTAAACATGTTCTTTGCTTATGGTGATCTGGAACAGTCCTTTTTGGCTGAAACATGATCGGAACTCTACTGGATTACAGAATAATACAGAAAACGCAGGGCTGAGGCGAAGACAAGGTAGGGACCGGGCTCTAAAGTCTGAGGCCAGCACTGCTGAAAAGATCCTTGGAGTTGCCCTACCCTCCCTCATATAACCGGAGACCTCCAGAATGAGAATGAGGGTTCTCAAAATCACTCTGGATGCTGATCACCCAGGCAACCACCTTTAGATCTAGATCAAATCAGCCAATCATGACTTCAGGATTCTTGAAAGGGCCTGTCATAACAATGCCCAAAACTCTTCAGACCTTTAGCCAACATTCCATGGGCATGAGGTCTGAGGCTGAGTCTTGCTCAGCGACAACAGGTCACATCATATTTGTCTGTCAGGGAAGACATCATGATAAAAAGGTGAATGCAGGTCTCGTCTCATAGCCATTTGTGTGGCCCAGATGCAGAAATATAAAAGGATTATATTCCCAAAAAAATTATTTGTTCCAAAGAATCTTAATTTTGGGCTATTTATGTCTTCCATTGCGTAATGAGAGCTGCATACTGGGATTTTGGATTTGCCATCTAAATTTACCTTTTACGGTATATATTTTGTTTTCTCAGTTCATGGCTCTTTTAAATTCAATCTTCCTTAAAAGGTGCCATAATTCTTCATTTTTACCAAGAGACAATTTATTCCCTTAAAAACAGTTTGTTTTAAAACAGTAAATAAAACTATAAATGTTTTAGTACCACCAATAAACTTGAAAACCTTTCTGTTTCGGGGATTCACAGGCGTTAGTCATGGCCACGAAACACGGCGCAGTCAAAGATGGCCACCTGAGCACCAGGAGTCTGACGGCCATGAGAGATCTGCTCCTGAGGCGCTATCAGCAGGTGACCACTCATCTATTTCCACACAAAACACATACATTTTTTTTTATTTGTGGCTTGTGATTAATCTGACATGAAGTCTTAATAGATCCAAGTTTATCATTTTTGAAGCATTATGACAGTTAGGACAATTTCCCATCTCTCCAAAAGCTAATTGTGTTTTACTCTTTGGAAATCTGTCCAGCTATCGTCCTGATCTGTTGCTAGCACTATTAGTGTAGCTTAGCATAGATCATTAAAGATGCTTTCCTCATCTATTATAGATTCTTCTGGACCAAAAGTTTGACGCACAGCTAATCCAAGACAATTTCCAAGCAGAATGATGTCAGAATGAATTAACAGATAATCTGTCACATTTTCTTCAGGAAATGTGCATTCTAGTTCATTCTGACATGTTCAGCTATTCAGACATGATTTCATACCAAATGTTTGCCAATTTACAGTTTGATTCTTCCGTTATTGCTCATTTTGATCATCAAAAGAGGTATTGTTTTGTTGCTGCTTGAGAATCAGACAAGCTGATTGGTCTATAATAATAAACCTGCCTTCACTTAAGGAAGGCATCCTTATGGAGAGTATACCACTTGTTGTGCCAAATCTTTCCAGCTTTTCTAATTTTGGATTCAGTTTAAATTCAGTGTTTGTTTGCCTCATAGGTTTTTCCAAACGCTGATTCGAGGATCACCAAGGAAACAAAAACTCATCTGTTGCGTACGTATAAAGATTGGCTCTTTTGCTTTATTTTGTAAGGGTTTTTTTTTTAACACGTTGTCATGGCTTGCTACATCACTTGATGTTGGTGGCTGGGACTTGCAGTAAAGAGCATCTGTTTTCATTTGCAAGTGATTGCCTTTCACACAATGAAGAAGCATTTTGTTTAGTGAATGTTCTTATATAGGCGTTTCATTTGCTTCTTAATTTGACCTTATGAAACCCTTATATATATATATATGTATATTATATATGTGTGTCTGTATATACACACACACACATATAGACTTTCTCTTCTATTTCTCTGTCGAAACACTCTCTAAACATTAGTTTTTGTGTTTCTGTTGTGATGAGTTCTGCTTGACACTCGTGTTTTTGTTTTTCTGCGGGACATTGGTGACTAGACCAGAGAGGATTTTGTTGCAGTTTATCGATGTTGACCAACTGCTACTGTTACTTCAAGCAAGTAATGAAAATGAGCATGCTTATATCTAACCATTGTCCAGTGCGAATAAATACCGATAAATTATTTTAACTATGAAAATGTATGCCAAGTCTGAAAACTTTATTTCTGCATGAGTTTAGAATAAAAACATGTGTTAGTAACGGCTCAAGCACTTGTTGGTCTACCATCTCTCTTTAGTCGCAGCAGCTACCAACATACCTGCCTTGTACTGAAAGGTTACTAATGAATTTAAGCAAATACAATGTGGTTCTGTAATATGAGAGATGCATTTATTTTTCTAAATTGATAAATCTAACATTATGAACATTCAATCCATTTAGCAGATTAAAGTAATTATCTTAAAGGAAGTCTTGTTTTTGGACTGGAATGAATTTATAAATAATAATGAATGAATGAATAATTCATTCAATAATGTATTCAGTTATTGTGTATACATTAGTATACATGCTGTTTTTTTATCAATCGCTTAATTTTTTTCTCTCTTTTGAAGTACCCATGTGGGTCATTTGAATCTGACTTGAGGTTTTTTTTTAAGGTTTTGTTCTGTTCCTTCCCTGATTAAATTTTTTCTTTAAAGGGGTCTGCAGCAGAATAAACTGCAGTCAAACCTTCGACCTGAATGTGCCCTCTGCTGTTTGCAGACCCCAGTATTGAAGAAGAGCAGTCAGAGCATCAGGAGTTGAGGCATCAGATGGCCTGTGAAGTTTTCGGACAGAGTCCTGCACCAAAACTGGAGACTGCCATCTATAAAGTATGCAGAGCGTGTAGTTGAGTAACTAAGTGTTAAAAGGAGTTACAAACAGTTCCTGTAACTTTTCAGAAGTGTTTAGATCTCCAAAACTCCATATGTGTATGGATTAAGGGGAGTATTTAAGCTTTCACTGGAAAATATGTGAATGTTGTTTAGTTTGTTATATTGAGTGTTTTTGGATTGTGCTATTTATTTAAGAACTGAAGCGCATGATTATGATCACATTGAGATCCATCGGACTCAATAACAAGGAGCATCAAGTCAGTATCATCGACAAATGGATCTTTCAGTAGTTAGCCACTCTATTTTTCTTCTTAAAAGTTCTGTTATTACTTTGTACATTACACTTTTTAAAAACAAGCATACATGTGTTAAATCATAGAAATCATTCAGAAATCATAAAAGTCCTTTACAATCTGAAGAATTATATTACATTTAACTAAGAACACTTCGATGAACTCTCCGTGGAATACGCTGTTTACTAAAAGCCAGTGAAAGTAGGATCTGCACACTCCTACACTAAACAGATCCTCTCTCTACTCTCAGCTGGAGACGCGCTATCGAGGAAACGACAACCAGACGCTGGGCAGCAAAGAGGAGTTCTTCAGAGGAGTGGTGCGCTTCTCCAGCCCTAGTCTGCTGGACTCTTTACATCACTGTGTCGCTTCAGGTAAGTCTCTTTAAACACTACATGAACACCCAAATGAACTAGAATCCTTTTTTCAGGGTCTGGCTACAAGTTTGTTTTGGTTCTATACTAAATACTATCATGAAATGCACAATACGAAAAATCATGTGAAGCATCTTTAACATGTACTACATTGTACATATACTGGTCATTTCATTAGAATATCCTAGAAAAAAAACATTTCTCTGAAGGCCCTATTTACACTTTTTCCTTCCATTCAACTCTGTTAATGTGCTCAGCCTCTTTTTAACTGAGCCTTTGGGGCTTGCCCTCCTTGTGCAAGGTGTCAAGGATTGTCTTTGGGGAAACTGACAAGAACTAGTCTGTGAGACGATTAGACACTAGGTTTCTGCAATATTAAAACGCAATATTGTAATTTTTTGAGATACTGAATTTGGGCTTGATGGTTATAGTAATCAAAACTAAAATAAATGTTTCAAATATCTCAGTCTGTGTGTAATGAAAGAATATTATTGATACGGAAAATAATTGTATAAATGTACATCTATACTTTATTTGTTTTTTGTAAAGTAGTAGAAGTTAAAGGGGAAATAAAAAACATGTCTCATGAAGTGAGGGAATCTCTATTTTTACATTTTGTATGTAGTGTTTTTACATGTCAGAAAGCTGTTTCTCTCTCTCAGGCATGGCAGAAGCTCCTGTGACCCCGCTGCTGTCCGCCATCACGCGCAGGGGAAGAAACTACTTTGTGATAACAGACAAAGGTCCTGGGGCTGCCAGCCAATCAGCACAGAGAGCTTAACGGTCATGCGCACATCCCTTTTCCTGTTTTTTAGCATGTTTTTTGTAATAAAGAGTTTTAAAGAAAATATAACTTTTCAGTGTGTTGGACAAGAATTAACCCATTTATCACTTCTAAATAAGGTTTAAATTAAAGGAAAAATTGATGTATGATTTGAAAATTGATTTGATTTTACTGAGTTAGTTTGGGAATTTGTTAATTTTTATTTGTTATTTTCATTTGGTTTTAAATGAATTAGATTTTATTGAAATTCATTTGACTTGTATACTTGGAATACGTTTTTTTTAGGTTTGTTTAGTTTTTGTTGTTGCAATTTCCAATATTTTATTTTGTATTTTATTTCTCTGTCATCTGTTAATTTAACTTGAAAGTAGTTTTTATTCATTTTTTTTTATAAATTTGTATTTGTTTTTTTATTTAATGTTTATCTTTTTATCTAATTTGGTCACATTTTATGTGTGTGTCTTTTTGTTACATAAATTAATATAAATGCATTTTATTTTGTAGAATTTTTGGAACTTCATGTAAATGTTTTAGCTCTTTGTAATATGTTTATTTTTTTTTTTAAGTTATTTTAATTTCCTTACATTTTATGCCATCTAAGTGTTCATTTACAGACAAGTATATTTTCACGAATAATAGCAGTGACATTAAAGCAACCATTAAAATAGTTTTTAACTATATTCAACTCTTATTCAGGCACTTCTTTTGATTCCCATTTCACTGGAACCTCAGTTGATTCCTGTTTGATGGGAAGCTGCTTTTCCTCTGCACTCACAAAACCATTACGTTCACTAGAGTTTATACTGTTACTATAATTCCTGGTACTAACCTTGTTTAAGTTCCACTGTTGGAAGTGATTTGCATATTCTGTAAACACACAATAAGTAAACACAATGTTATCATAAATGATAATACATTAAGTGTTTTTGTTTACCTTTTCTTTGGAATAGGAGGAGAAAGGATAGAGGATATTTTGTTGATGCTTTGAAGAAAACAAAGGCAAACAGGTTATTTTCCACTAAGCTGTACCTAATCTTTTCAGAGGCACACTGACTTTCCATACAGGTTTTTGTTTAACTCTTAGGTGGTGTTAGGAATATTTTTGTCTGCTTTGGGGTGATATTGAATCCCATAACTTTTCTGCAAGTGGAATGATTAAGAAATTTTTTTAAGCAGATTTTGGAAAAATACATTGAAGATTTTCCAAACCGCAATAGTACTATTTGGGCAAATTGATTCCTATATTAAATTGGATGAAAACACTTCCCTCATAACCTGAAGAGTTTTCTACATCTCAATAGTCATGAAACTTAAATTATTCGTCTTAAGCCACGGCTTATTTTTCTCGATCAAGTCAAACCCTGTCGTTGTTATTTTTGTTTATTCCAGAGAAGAGCAGATATAAATGGATGGTTAAAATCAATTAAGACATTTGGACAAATGTTGGACAATTAAGACAAATGGAAGGTTAAAAACCTTCATCTATATAACTATGAGTATGTTCACTCCGTGGCAAAAAAAAACTTTCCTTACATTTAATTGCATTAAAAATTTGAATGTCAGGACAAACCAATTTAATTTGCTATATTTTCTAGAAGCAGCTTCAAGTGAGCTGTAGCTTCTGGAGGCTAGGTCCGCCGAAGGAACCAGAACCTGGATTGAGACACAGTTAATGCAGTCAATGGATAGTAATCTCAATCCAGGTTTTGGTTCTTTCGGAGGACGCAGCCTTCCCAGCCTCTGGAGGATCCTGCAAAGGCTGCGCCAATCGTTGGTAAATAGGACGTCGGAGCATTTTGGAAACTTCGCAGAACATCTTGGGAAATGTGAGGCCTACACGCAGCCTAGAAATAGGAACTCTGAAGAATTCAGACCCTTGAATGAGACATAGCTTGGCTCATCATTGCGGCGTTTCTTCTTCGGCGGTTTCCACGTCTTGCTGCTTTTGGGCATTACACCCTCCAAGTCGGAAAGTTAACGAAGACTTGTTTTTTACGTATTTGTCTTTATAATCAAATAATTTAGTATTTTAGTTGGTTTGCATTTTTCTGTGTAGCATTCTAAAAATGCTGGTATAAGAATTTTTATTTTACTTTGGTTATTGTGCTTATTACTATATGTGTGCCGTTATGTGTGAGGGGGACTAACTTTACAGTTGAGTCTGAAGTATGGACCATAATTTCACCTGAAATGAGTATGGTGCTTAAAAAGACCAGCAACCAAACTTTTCCAGTTAATCAAATACTATTACATCGTTTACGTACTGCGATGTCTAATAATACTTTATGGTTTTTAAGAGGTTTGTTTACCTATTGTCGTCCTGAGATAAACGCGAGAACAGTGAGGCGCCCGTTGCTATGCGACGTGACCCGGAAGTAAAAGCATGTGTTGTGTTGCGTTGGTTTTAGCCATGGCTGCTTCAACCGCGCGAAATAACAGCCTCCACAATCGGCAGAGATGCAGTGATAAACCTGTTTTACAGGACAGAGAGATTATAAGACCTTCAATAATAGAGCTTACCAAAGAAGCGCGGACCAACATCCTGTGCACGGTGGAAGGGTGTGGGAAGATCCTCCCGAACACTCCCGCGCTCAACATGCACCTGGTCAAGTCCCACAGGGTCCAGGTAAATCCAGGAGGAAATATAGTAAAGCAGGCAGAAACTAGAATGTAAACAGAGGAAGACACGGGGACAACTGACAGAAACCGGAGTAAACGCTAGAGGACAATCCAGAGTAAACACGGTGTAAATTAGGATTAAAATGGTCATAATTGCATTTAAAATGTCATTTTATATGTCTAGAAGAAGCTGTTATGCACTGCTAGTTTCCTAATGAGTTTTGAATTAAATAAATATTTCAGGGAACTGCTGTATATTATACCCCTTTTAAAATATTACTTGTATTTTTTATGTAATTTCCCCCCTCGCAGTCTTCAAGCATTAGGCAAACAGTGTTCAAACCGTCAGTGTTCTGTTGTTATACATTTTTCTTACTTACCTTTACTTTCAGGAAGGGCTGGTGAACCCCACGGTCAGAAAGGACAACAAGGATGCTCAAAAGCTCTTCTGCTGCCCAGTAGAAGGTTGCCCAAGAGGACCAAACAGACCCTTCTCCCAGTTTTCTCTTGTTAAACAGGTACAAACATATTCATTAATCAGTAGAGCTTTTGTATAAATTAAAATGACACAATGATTTCTAACTGTACTTTAGCACTTCATGAAGATGCACGCAGAGAAGAAGCACAAGTGTGTGAAGTGCACTAACTGCTACAGCACGGCATGGGACCTGCGGAGGCATGCTGAGGACTGTGGGAAGACCTACAGCTGCTCCTGTGGCTGTCCGTATGCCAGCCGTGCTGCGCTGCTGTCCCACATTTACAGAACTGGTCACGAAGTACCAACAGAGCACAGGTAACAAAAAATCCCGCATTTGTATCAAAGCTACAATTAGCATATCATCCCTAATACTTTTTAATCCTTTTATATTAATTACTGTACTTTAAGTTTTATAATTTTTTTTGTTTTTAACAGTCTGTCCATGATCTATACGCTAACAAGGCTTAAATAACAAATAACTACAATGGTATCTCCACTGTTCACTGTAACATTACATTACATAATTAACATATAATAACATTTATTAGAATTAATTGTGCATCCTTCACAATATTACACCTCAAAAAAAAACATAGAGTAAAAACATTTCACCCCAATTTTATTAAATTCTGATTGAAATCAGGAAGTACATCTTTAGCCTTGTTACTGAACCAATATAAGATTAAGAAGAAGGATTTGTAATCACTTGCGTGTTATAAGCCTAATTTCTACAGTAACTATTTACTTAATGTCATATTCATGTCCATTCTTACTGAATTGTTTGTACAACGTAACACTTGGTTGGCAAAAATCAGTTATTATACGTCATAGGACTCTATATAGTAAGTGTCTCCTTGCTTTATATTCAAGGTGTTTATTCATGTAAATCCATGTCATTGTATCTTAACATGTTTAGAGACACATTTCTCTCATAGATATCCACCTGTGAAAAAGAGAAAAATGGAAATATTGTCTAGCAGCTCATCAAGTTGTCTAGCTGATGAACAAACAGATGGAACAGACTCTAAGAAGGTTATCGAGGTGGTCGTTCCTGTTCCACTCTCAGAAGGCCAGAACTCAACTCAAAACACTAAAATCTCCAGAAATTCCCAGAAGCTGCTCCTCCCAAAACCCAAGATGGCCCTCGTTGGTGTTCCCATCATGCATTTTACCCCTCTCCCAGTTCTCCTCCCCTCATCGGAGAGATCGCTAGTCTTGTCTTTAGACGCACAAGGCTCTGTAAGCACTTTGCACTTCCTGTCTTCATCTGTTCCTGCTACGAATAACATAACACCTGCATCAGTTCCTGATGTTACCGGAGTGAAAAGAAACAAAATTGAACAATCAGAAAAACACAAAGAGATAGAGGAAGCATCCGTGTGCTCTCAAACAGACATCAGCGTCAGTGCTCAAATCCAACTTCCTGTCAGTGTCCGAACCCAAACGCAATCCAGAATAAAATCCTCTTCGTCCGCTGCGGTGCAAACGGACCCTTTCTCCTCTGTTACCCGAGAAACTAATTTCTTCTCTGTGAACCAACAGACACAAACTACCTACGAACAAGAAAACCAAGAAAGCAGCGGACAAGAAACTCAAACAAACATCGAACGAGAAACTCAAACAAGCACTGAACTCCAAATGGAGCAGGAGATGTGCCCAGCGCTTTTCGATGGGCTTAGTGTCTCCACGCAGACCTTCCGGAGTGTGGCAGAATCAGATACTTTTTCCTTGGTGAACCAAGAAACTCAAACAAACATCAAACAAGAAGCTCGAAGAAACAGCAAATCTCTGATTGAGCAGGAGATGTGCTCGACTCTGCTTGACAGGTGCGCCGCGCAGACTTTCAGGAGTGCTGAAGGATCTGGCCTCCTGACGTGTTTTGGAGCGCAGACAGAACAAAGCACGGTGGCAGATAACCAGACGCAAACAATGATTCTCTTTCGGGATCTTGAGAACATACTCTCTGATTCAGCATCGGGTTCTGGTTTAGTTTCTGCTCACTCCGGGATGGACTTTGACTTTGAAGAGTTCCTCAACGCGACTCACATTCAGACGCAGGTAATGATTCCAATCGCTGTTACACGAGTAAAGATAATAAGGTTTAAAAAGATTTCTGTAAAAAGAGACTTACTGGAAAGAGTAGTGAGGCTAAAATCAAGTTATTAAATTATCCAATCAGTTTTCATCCATTTTTTTCCTTGTAAAAAATGAGCTGAGCGTTCCAAAATGGACACAAGAAATTGTCTGCTCACGCAGCAATAAACTGTTCCCGGAGACGAGTGTTTCTGGAAATGGAATACAGACACCAGTGTTAAAGGGCCCTGAGTGAGATATTGGAGGTATTTTGTTTTGCTTGCTGTTCTGCGTTACAGTGATAGACGGAAAACTAGATTGATCCTTTGGTTTAGAGTTAAATAGTTTCAGGTCACATTTTGTAGTAAAAGGCTTGTATTTGTGGATACATAAATCTCACAGACATGTGACTTCCTTATGAATAAGCTGGGCTTTCCTTGCAGACGGAGGAAAGCGGTCTGAACCTGAACACAGAGCTCCTGGATATCGAAACTCAGACGGATTTCCTCCTGTTTGAGAACCTCAGCGGCGGGGATTCCGGAGCAAGAGTGCAACCGAACGACCTCTTCCACTCTCAAACACAGACGGATCTTAACTTCCTGCTGGACTCAGGTGCACACATTCCCCTCGGCAGCATCCTCCACCAGTCGAGCTTCAGCATGAGCACAGAATCCTCCGAATCAGAGACGCAGACAGACATCAGAGCTGCTCCGCTGGCTGCCTCTTCCTCTCAAGATGCTCATGTGCGCCTCAACAGTGCTGAAACCCAGACCTCCTGCAGCTCCGATCAGTCCCTCGGACAGCTTTTCCTCACCAGCAACGAGACGCAGACAGCCGTGGATGACTTTCTTTCTTGGAACTTAGAGTCTCACTTTAGCTCGGTAGAAACCCAAACCTGCGAGGAGCTTCTGTCTCTGTTTCGTCACGCGGAGACAGAGAAGACCTGATGGATCATTTTAACACAAAGGTCAAAGGGTTTGGTAATCAGTCTACATTCGATTGTTTTCTCGTTTTATTTATTTTTTGTTGGTGTGTGTTTTTAGGCAACCCTTTACAAACCAACAGGCTGCAGTTCGTTCCCTTGTAGAATTAGATTTCCCTCTTAAATGCACTTTAAACTGTTTAAATTTAGCAGATGCACCCAAGCCTTTAATGTCTGTAAAATGTCTTAATTGTTATTTTGCCAGATTTTTTGATTGATGATGCTAACCTTAAAGATGAACCAAGAAATAAATAGACATAGTAGCACAACTCTTTCAATAAAAAGTTCCAGATAGAATTAGGATATTGTTTTCTTATAAATATGTTTTTGTAACTTAAATTGATTTAAACAGACAATTCCTTGCTACCTAGTGGTGATTGAGAGAAAAAAAAATTATATATATATATATATTTCTTAGTATTTTGAACAAATACCTTTTTCAAAACATTTCAAGTAGTAAATCAAATGCAAGATTTTTTTTTCATTTCTCATCCTAAATTAATAAATGAAAGTTATTCTTCAATTTTGAATCCGGTTGAATATAATGAAGCTATTATTAATCAGTATTTTAAAAAATAATTTCAAGAAAAAATTGAAAAGATTTTGAACACTTTTTTTTTCAAGGCGCCACACCTTAGAATTACAAGATGTCTTCTAAATGTCTTCTAAACATGTAGACTTTGAGATTATTTAAAAACGTTTGCAATAATTTAACATTTTTAAGCATTAAATCTTTTTCGTTTTGAAGTTTCACCATTTTTAAACAAGATTTGCTAATACTTCTGACTTTCAAATTAATGATTTTTATGAGAAAATTTTCTCAAAGTTGTAAGTTGTTTACTCAGAATTTCTGGAACTTTCTTAATATTTTGGTTGTAAACATGTAAATTAATTAAAAAATATATTTAAATTGGCATCGGAATAGTTGTGAATGCTAAACGTTTACTTTACATTTCATTTGAATGTACAGCTGCTTTCTTGTAGAGCTGAAAGAATTCTAGTTTTAGAGAGTTATCAGAAATAATTGTGTACCTTTATCTTGCCTCAAAAACTTGTTAACAGTATTTAATTTTGTCATCTGTGCCTTGATTTGAGTTTTCATGAGGAGAGAAAATGACAGTGCTGCTTTTGGAGTTCATGTTTTTGTTTTTTAGGAGTTTTGTGTCTTGTTGGCTGACAAAAGTGTAATTAATGTCTCAAATCTATATTTTTTGTGATCATTTGTTTTAAGTATCTTAAACTATGTTTTTGAGTTCATGAATATACATTTATTATTATGTTACTTCTCAATATTTTGACTTTGTAACTAGCAAATCAATCTAGGAAGATTTTATGATTTTACCATTTTAAAAGTTCATAATTATTTATAATAATTATTTTCTTTTTACACCACAATTTCTATTTTTCATCATCACCTTCAAAAATACATGGATTGAAAATAGTAGATGGTTTAGATTTGTTTTCAATAAAATTTCACGCTGTTTCATTAGAAATGAATGGTTCACAGTTGAAGTATTGAGAATCCGCCTTGTTCAATACAGTTTACACAATGTGGCAAATCCGAGTCGGTTACCTTAGTATGGTTGCAAAAGCTAGTCTTTAAATCATTAATGCCTTAATTTGAGTTCACTTGATGCATCTCTGCTGTCTGTGTTCACACCTCTTATGTGTGAAACCTCTGGACTTGTTCAGGTGGAACCTCAGCTTAGCTTGCGTTCAGTCTGTGGAGGAGGTAGAACATTCCAGATTCACATGATCCTTTGATAAACCCTGCAGATCACTAAATGTTGGTTAAACTTAGGCCTTGAGGAGGTCAGTGCAATCTCTGCTCGTAGAGAATGTGGCTTGCTGCAGTGTTTCTGTAAAAAGAGCATGTGCTTTATTGTTGCCACAAATGCTTTGTTTGTTCCTGCTTGTGTCTTATTTAAACGAACGTGAAACACACGCACACACACACACACACACACACACACATATATATATATATATATATATATATATATATATATATATATATATATATATGTGTGTGTGTGTGTGTTTGTGTGAAATTTTTTTTTTTTTTGTTCTGATGTGTGCTATTTGTGTTCTGTGGCCTCTGGCTTTGCTGATGCACATGAAACTGTTCAATAAACAGCAGAGAAAAAGAACGCGTCTGTATCAGCTCAATGTGTGGATTTATTATTTATTTTGACATCTGCAGGAAACTTACAAATAAAGACCAGGAGGTTTTTAGAGTATCACACGATGTAATTAGTTTACCCAAACGTCTTCAGCATTAGCGTTTATTTTTACTTTATTGCAGGCTCTTTTTGCAGCTACACCACCAAACACACATTTGGAATATTTTTGCTTGGCCGGTAAACCGCAGTAAATTTAGTTTTAGATTCAATATTCACCCCGAAAGCCAATGTAACACATTACTTGGTTTCTATTTTTTGGGAAGACTGCAGCGTTGAAGAGCAACGTGAATGAGCTTCCGTCCTACAATGATGAGCAGACTAGCTCAGGTTAACTACACATTTTTCTCATAATTATGATTTAGTATCTCATGGTTATGAGATATGAATCTCATAAAAATGACTTAGTATCTCATAATTATGAGATACATTTCGCAAAATACGCTGTCTAAAAAAATATTTGGTGAATGTAATGAGCTTCCGTAGTCTTTTACATAGTTTTGTTTGTTTTTTCTAATAATTTTCTTATTTTGAGTCACTTGTGCATTTAAATATTATTTTTAATAAAATTAAAAAGTCGTTAAATGAAAAAGTAGCGAGGATCCTTTAAGAAAATAACTTCCGGTTCAGCACTCTGCCACGCACGTCAGATTAAAAATGGCGACTGATGGGTAACGCTGGCCTGAGATGTCTCTTAATTTGTACTTTATAATACATTAATTTGATTCACATTAAAATGCTCAAACTTACCACCCAGGCGTACAGCAAGATGCTGCTCCACGCAGCGAAATACCCGCACTGTCCAGTGAACGGGCTGCTGGTGGCGGAGAAGCCGCGGCGGGGCGACGGAAGCCCAGATTCGGCCCCGGTGCTGTGTGTGGACTGCGTGCCACTCTTCCACGGTGCTCTGCCGCTCGCACCCATGCTGGAGCTGGCTCTAACGCTGGTAAACTACTCATAATTCTTTTTTAAACAAAACAAGCCCATGTAAACTCATGAGCATTGCTATTCAATCCAATGAGCTTTTCTCCTGCTGGCAATGTTTTGAGATTACTAATAGACTATTTGGGTGTTTTGTCTCCTAACGTAGGTTGAATTCAGCTGGTGTTTTTTTTTTTTTTCATATCGTTAACTAATTGTCACCAGACTCATCCAAATTGATTTAAGCCAACTAAGGGCTGGATCAAGTCATGTGACAGTCAAACCAAACAGTATCGCTTAAATTGAATTGCAGTTGCACATTTTTATGGTGTTTTAAGACATTTACGCATTTGGCAGGTGCTTCTGTCTAAAGCAACTTGCATTAGGGGAGAGACAATATGCAATCTGTTACACCGTCAAAGTCTATCTCAGCTTCTCATAATAGAAATTGTATCAACTGATTAATTAGCCATAGCAGGGAGGAAATAAAGGAAGATGATAGACAGAGGAGGAAAAAAAGAAAGGTTTTTTATATATACTTTTTTTTATGGTAGGTGTTCCTACTATACCATGTAATCTTTGTGACATGAGTGTCAATTGACCTTTTTAAAATTTTCACCTCTAATGTTATAGTGTCAGGAAATTGATGCTGCATAGGATGTCTGTCAATGACCTTATTGTCCCAACCAACAACATACCTTACCTCTGAGACCCTGCTGTCTGATATCACACCCTGACTCCGGGGGCAGCAAAACGGAGAAATGTGTTTTACTATAACTTAGACATAGCAGGTGCTTGTCTTTCATTAGATTTGTCTACAAAAATATTTTCTGGATCTTATCAGAGCCTCTTGTGATTTCTGCCCTTATTCTACAGATTTATCTGCTTAGTTAAATTGATCACAATAAAAGCTGTGTTATATTTGGTCAAGAGGCAATACAGTATTAAATTAATAAATTTTGTGTTGAATTTCACTGCATAATTGTCTTTGACTTGCATCGTGCTGTATTCTCTTTTCAGATCGACTCGTGGTGTAGAGAGAACAAGTATGTGATCGCTGGCTATTACCAAGCTAATGAGCGAATCAAGGACGGCAGGTAGTCCTCTAACAAAGGAACTTCAAGCTTAATTTCTGTGCAAGAATAACTAAGCCCCGCCTCTCTCTTTTCAGACCCAATCAGGTGGCGGAGAGAGTGGCAGCTAGGATAGCGGAGAACTTCAACAAGGCTGCTCTGATCATGGTAACGCAGCATTTAGAATTTTTTTTAGACATGCAGCACTCTGCAAAAGTTTTTGCACCTGTGGAAAAAAAAATATGCGTTCAGATTATGCCTTTTTATTTTTACATTTAAATTAAAAAAAAATTATTTGGGTTTCTATTAATACGCTTTCTGAGGATGTAAAGAAAAAAAAGTGTTGTTAAACCTTGTTATTCAGTGAAGTTGATTCAATTCAATGAAATGGGATACTGTTTGTGTTCAGTACGGCACACAAAAATAACAGTAGGGCGGGGTTTATTCAGACAGCACTCTCTCTGTTCTGGTCTCCATCAGGTGGATAACAGCAGGTTCAACATGGAGTGCTTTGTTCCCATTCTTTCCATCTATGATCACCACGAAAGCAAGTGGAAGAGCAGGGATCCCAGCACGTGAGTGTACGCCGTTTAAACGCTTGTTCAGTCACTCTCAAGATGAATCATCTCATTCTTTTTGGGTTGCAGCGAGTGTTTGGAGGACTGGCTAGAGGCGCAGAAGATTACCGCAGCGCTGCTGGAGAACAAAGCCTACGAGAGCCTCGTCGACTTTGACAACCACCTGGACGACCTGCGGAACGACTGGACCAACCCTGAGATCAACAAGAGTGTACTGCATCTGTGCTGAGAGTGAGAGGAAGTTCTTTCCAGAGAGCATCCTGTCCGGAATTGAGGACAGCACAGTATATTTAATACCAGAACCAGACCAGAGCATTCAACTCCTTCCCTCTTTCTACCTTTTGTTCTGTTTTTCAACCATGTTGGAATAAAGAGTAACTTATTTCACAAATTCAATTGTCTGGGGTTTCTGATATCTTGTGAGGTAAAGATAAATGCATTACATGTGTGTAATTTTTTGTTCGCTAACTAAAAGGAAGTATTTGTTTCTATGTGTTTAACATTTAATTTATTAATATAAGGGTACACCTATTATCTTGGTGTACTAAATATGATATAAGTGAATCGTGTGTCCCAAACTCTCTGAAGAAACATAGAATCAAGGCAGGGCAAACGGCATGCTCAGGAAATAACTGGTGAACACACCAAACTAGTTATTTATTTGTGTAATCAAAAATAGCTTTAGCAGTAAGCTAGCACCAATCTAGGTCATATTTTAGAAACAAAGAACACCGATCGTTGAAGACTGTTGTAGTGAAATTCATTTGTGGAGAAACCAAAACAGTAGAAAAGGGAACATCTCTTTAAAAGTGTTGTTGCAAAATAATCAAGTGAATTGGAAACGTAATGTAAATATCTACTAGGAACAACGTTAATATGGTAAATCCACATGTTATAAATTTTTCTTCTCTCCATTTTGGATAGTTAAGTTTTCTGGCAGTGGAAGAATAACTCATGAGCACCAATTGATGGCGGCAATGTACCTCATCTTTGGTTTACCACACTTCCATTAAACACATGAAGAAGACGACGAAGAAGTAGGATTGGTCCGTTGTCTCGTGACGCCATAAACAAGCGCCCGAATCTAACGCGCGAAAAGCAAGCAATAGGACAGAATGGATCCGGCAGAAGTGGAGTTTTTAGCAGAGAAAGAGTTGGTAAAGATAATTCCAAACTTCAGCCTCGATAAAATCTTCCTAATTGGGGTGAGTGAGTGAAAAGAGCAAGTGATTTAAAAAATGTCATTTAAGCGTTTAATAAACAATAACGTTACATGACATCACAATGTCTACAGTGCACTTGTACAGCAATATTTACTTTGGAAAAAACGCAACAGTTTTTCTCTTGCAGCTATTCAAAAGCCTTTTGTGTTGATTAACATGATTGGATGTATACTAAAAATTAATTAATTGCACATTTTCTCTATGTTATGTAATGTGGAGAGGTTTACCTGATAATTTCATGTTGTTTTTGCAATGTTATTATACTGGGGAAGTTCTTCATTCGTAAGACACATCTTCGAACTTTAACACTTGTAAGAAGGAAGTTTTATATTTTGAAGGAGCTGTTAGGGTGATTAGGAAGATCAATCAGTTTTTTGCGATCTGTAGAAGAATTTGATCTGTTTTTAGACTTTTAGGCCCTGTGAAATGTTTGAACTTTATATCTTATGTCTTCTCTTCCCCTATGCTTCCTTGTGTGTTCGGTGGTTTGTTTGACATGCTAAACCTGTCTGCATGTACAATTGATCTCATTTAACTGTCATTCTGTTTATGTATGCATTTGTTTGAAAAGAAAAAAGCTGTATTAAACGATAAAACAAAAACGCTTTTACAAAATGACTGCTCAAAACTTTAAAAGCACAGACAAAAGCATAGAACACATATTACACTCAAATGGATGAAATTTTTTTTAATAAAATTATTTATAAGTCATTGTGCTGTATTCCTCCATCACTTTTCTCCCGAAGATAATGTTACATGCTATTTTCTACAGATTCCACAGTGTCACATGTCAATTTACAGTTTCGGGAAATAATAATTAAATAGTTGAGCCCCGAAAACGAGTCGCCAAACATTAAACAGTGGGGTTTATTGTTTTGAAGTAATTTCATTTAAAATCTCTTGTGCTTTAAAATGTGGTATTCATGCATTTTTTTAGTGCAGTCAGGAAAAAATTCAGTGCAAAAACTTCAGCTTTTTTTGCTGTCAAGTGAGAGCACTGTTTTGTCTTCTACAGGGGGATCTGGGGCCATTTAACCCCGGTCTGCCAGTGTCTGTTCCAGTGTGGCTGGCTCTTAACCTGAAGCAGAGGCAGAAGTGCCGGATTGTTCCTCCAGACTGGATGGATACAGGTGTGTTCACGTACTACTGGTTTTGTTACTTACGGTGAGTTGTGTTGTGATCTCGATGCTGACTGGGCTCTAACTGTCCTCTGCTCTTTCGTTCAGAGAAGCTGGAGGAGATCCGTGAACAGGAGAGGAAATTGGATATGTTCACTCCCATCCCGAGCCCATACTACATGGAGCTGACCAAGCTGCTCCTCAACCAGTGAGTATATTTCTCTTTCTATTCACGCTGTCTCGTTAATGTAGCTATGATTTTCCACGTCTCCCCAAGAGTGAATGTGCCCAAATCAGCCAGAGTGAGCAGAAAATAAGACAAGGAGCAGCTGTGTGACTGTAGATGGCTGCTGTGGTGTTACTGGTTTAAAATGCTAAGAAAACATGAACATGATCCCCGAGGTAACTATTTGAAAGATCGGTGTATAAGCTCGTTCTGATGATTCTGAGATAGTCCATTATTCCAAATCCTGATCTGAGATCCTGATGCGGGCCGTGTGTGACTCTGAGCTCCCTGTAGCGATGGGACAGCTGTTTTCATCGATTGTGACCAGCCATTGCTGGTGTGCCAGTTTCCCTCATGTGACTACTCTAGAAGCTTCTGATTGGTCGCAATCGACTGTACCCTACCGTACCTTAATCTACTTCCATCGTAGTCCGTGACGTGATCTTATCGTTCACAGTTAACAATGTCTCCAGTGTCTCAAAATATCCATGAAACAGTACTCGCGTTCCAAAGGTTTCTCTCATGTCATGTTTTGATTGGTCTGAAATGAGGTGCTCATGTTTCGAGTAGCTACAGCGTTTTGTTAAGGATTCTTGCTTCGAAGCATTGTTTCATAATTTTTTTTTTATAAAAACACTTCCAGCAATTATAGAATTACAAAATCAAAGTTAATTTTAAACCATCAAAGCACAAAGAAAAGTAAAAGAATGAAAAAAGGTGCAGAAAGATCCGCAAACCCTTGTTGAGCTGACAGATGAGTATAATCTCTGTGTTCAGTGCTGCAGATAACATCCCCAGAGCAGATGAGATCCGGACCCTGGTCAAGGACATCTGGGACACGCGCATGGCCAAGCTACGACTCTCTGCAGACAGCTTCATCAACCAGCAGGAGGCGCACGCTCAGGTAAAAATGTCCCTTTATTTCAGTTTTAGATGGCAACAGAGGGCATTGAGAGGCATCAGAATTAATGTGGTGGAGAACAAACAGCTTTTCCCTCCAAATCTCTCGATTGCGCACTTTATTAGTATTACCACACAGATATTTTTCAAAACACAAGCCAAAATGAGTTTTTTTTAATGGCATATTCATTGTTTTCATGTGGACAATGTAATCACACTTTTTGCATTGATGCAGCTGCCATTTGTTCACAAAGCCCTAAGGCTAATGGTGGACGGAGTGAGTTACTGTTGACTCTGTTAAATGACTGTTGACTATGGCTTATGACATGAACAGACATTCTTTTCCATTTATTGAGGCTGAGAAAGAATCAAAAGCTTCAAACTCTGTTCACCTGATGTGCAGCTGCTCCTTTCATGTCTTTACCAACAATCTCTCTTTCTTTCTCAGCTGGATAACTTGACTTTAATGGAGATCAACACATGTCGTTCCTTCCTCCTGGACGCTCTCAATCACATGTTCAAACTGCGCTCCAACTTGCAGCCGGGTCGAAGCAAGGACTACTGAGTCTCTGGGCGGAAGAATCGTTCTCTGCTGAGTTTTGCTCTTGGACTAGCTTCATGTTTCTATTTATTTGTTTTATTAAAGGATAATGATCTTGCTGAATGTTTCTCATTTCTGAAAAGACATTTCATGCATTGTTTGTGTACAGAGCTCATAACAGACTAGTACATAGTGAGTAAAACAGAATAGTACAACTTTAAACTGTGAGAAATCTGCAAAGAATAAAAGAAAAGCTACGCTCGTTCTGTCATTGAGTTAAAGAAGCTCCGAAGTTTGTTAGGTAATCTTCACATTGATGACTTTGATTAAATGTGATACTTTTTGAATCAACCTGACTGTTACAACTGTTATTGCCACACATCCTTTACTGGTCAAATAATTACCACATTATGAAAAAGTGGATTAATTTCAGGAACTCCATTTAAAAAGTAAAATGCATGTATTATTTCAGTCATTACACACACACACTGAAATAGTTCTGTTTATTATATTTACATAAAATAAAACTGACATCTAATAAAATTGAATGAATCACATTCTTTGATTAAAAAGTTAACATGAACTTTGTGCAGCTAATAGATGGCAAAAAAAGTTACTAAATACTCTTGAAACTAAAATCATAAAATGTGTGCTGTAAAATGTAAGGTCGAAACTTAATTGATTTCAAATAAATCGTAGCTTAATTGAAAATTGTTACGTGTTGGCTCCGGCTTGTGCAATGATATTTTCTCCTGGGAATATCTCCAACATGGCTGACTTCCAGTTTGAGGGCGTGCCAAAGAACACTATCAAAACACCCCAAAGTGCTTTAACCTTCCCATTGTATTTATTCATCCATCCTGTAGAAAGACAGGAGAGAAGGAAACACAAATCCAGATGGAAACAGTGGTAAGCTAGATTGTGAGAAATCTTGGGTGTGATGGGGTTTAACTCGTTTTAAAATCCTTTATGGCATTATTGAAAACCTATTGTTTGCACTTCCTATAAAATACTTTGAAGTCTGAGTCTGAACGGTTGGTGTGGTCTGAAGTCCATGTGTCATCAAATCAAACCTTGACACAGGTTAAAATCACATGAGTGATTGTGAGCAGAAATAGAATAATCTGTACGATTTTTCTACATTAATAAGCTTCATCTTCAACAATCTACTCACAGAGAACAGACGTTCAGTGTATGGAAGGCTGATTTGGTTAATAGAAACTTTTTCAGACGGCATTGAACTCAAAACCAAAACCTAAATAGCTAGCGACTTAAAGTTTTGTATCTAGTATAAATGCTTTTGATGAGTTCAGGATACTGCGTGAATGTATGTATTCACTTTCCTGCCACATGACCCAAAAAAGAGCAACAGTATCCCCAGATTTTCAACTGAATCTAAAGAAAGAGCTGTTCTGAGGTTTTAGAGCTAATTCTCACACACCAATTATTATAGTAGAAAGTTATTTTCTATATTAGAAACACTCCTGTGAAATAACTACCTCTAAAATAACTTGTTTATAGTTTGTGAGTACTGAAAAATATACCGTTTTTTTCCCTCCGTCTGTTTGCATTTCATGTGTAAATATTCAATTGTGCAAATTTAGGTATGACTCATTAGAAAACAAAATAATGCCAACCATCAATAAATCAAATACTTGAGATGCGCACCTCTGCATCCAATAGGTCTATTACTGATCAAACTTGCTTTTACTCTGGTAAATATAGACAGCGAGATCAAACGAATCAACACACAAGATCAAGAGTAGCACCTTTAGGCAATATTTATTTTTTTGTCTGAAATTACAGCAATATTTCCATAAATACCTAAGAACTACACTCAACAGAGAATATATTACATTAGCATGAGCTCAAACAAAGACAGAGAAATGGAGGGAAATAAAAAACGAAGAGTGTTTTCACAGCATGATGGCACACCCGCGCCTCCTCTCGTGGGCGAGTGCCAGGAGAGCCAAAGAGAGACAGGAACAATGATATTGGTGATCAATAGATTGGCAAATGAGAACAGCTTTAGAGAGACGTGCCTCTGGAAATCAAGGGTTCGTTAAGCTTTGCTTTGTTTGGCAGGCCACCTCTGAAACTTTGGCACTGATCCAGTGGCAATAATCGCTGATCAGAATGATTGATTTTAATGATGATGGATCCTTTGATGGTGAACCCTTCAGAGTGACGTCACACAGGCCCCGTATCCTGCAGTCACAGGACGAATATTACTATAAAGATTTTCCTTTGGAAGTAAAGTGAATCACAGATTTCCATTAACAAGGCAGGAAACTAAAGTAAAAGGGTAACTGTAACTGCGTGTTCAGATCAACACCGGAGGTTGCATGGTTAGCGAGTGATTAACATTTTAAGTTAACATCAAGATGGGATATTGAATGATTACGGAGGCAAACTGGTCCCTGCACTGCGAAGAGTTTGAAGTTTGTATTAGATGTAGATTCTCAGATGTTTGTGCCCATTCCAACAGATGAGAAGCTTCCTAGACAGGGAAACCAGATATGATGGTGGGCGGAGTTTGTCTACAGAATAAGGAACATTCATTCATTTCAGGGACATTAGTCAAATTTTCCAATTCTCTGTGTGATAATGACACCAGAAATTGTCATTTAAGTAGCAGGAGTTTTTTTGCTTTGGTTTAATTTTGACATTAATAAGTTAATGAAGACATAGCGCCTCCCAGAAGCTGAAATATTTCATACATTATATACATTATATATATATATATATATATATATATATATATATATATATATATATATATATATATATATATATATATATATATATATTTCAATGAGACCGTGAGGATTTTCCACTGTGTTCCGAATCCAGTAAGTGTTTTTCTTTGTAGCTGGGTGAGGTTTTAAAGGTTGGTCTGTTGATTGATGATTGAACAATCACTGAGCCCATTGATTGACCAGAAAGAACTTCACTTCTGCAATCATCCATCTTTTAAACAAAGTCTATTGTTTGAGCATCAATAGCCTCCATTCATTTTATGTGAGATTCATTAAGATGTCACCAAGTGGAATTAAACTGACATAGTGGGTCTGAAACAAGCCCTCTAAGAGCTGGAACACAAACGTGAACCATGACAAGTCAAGTGAAAGTCTGGTAGAAAAGTGAAATAAAAGATAGAGGAAATGGGGGATGGGGAGTGGTGGCCAGACAGAGAGTGAGAGACAAGAGTTGCCTTTCCATTGACCATGAAATTGAACAAATTGGATTCATCGCCTAATGGAAACATGACAGTTTTAAAAAAACTTGCATGTATCAAAAACAAATTGCACTTGGAGGAGATGGTATTTGAGGTGTTGACATATTTCTCTAAAATGCAATGGAAACGATTTTCAAATTAAACAAGTCTAATGACCAACAACCGGATACCACTTTAAGTCAACTTGAACTGGGAAAAACAAAGATGAACAGCGTGGACCCATGAGGGGACCGTGTATGTTTTTTAATCAAAAGACAGAAGCATGGAATCCAAAAGCGCTGACAATGCTGATATCTCCTTTAACACTTGATGATGAGCGCTAACGCAATAACTAAAATGTGAATATATCTGCTCTAAATCAGAGTATTGTTCACATCCTTCACCATGAGGTGGATTGTGTTTAATCACATAATTATGATTTAATGGAAACGAAATTGCGAAATTGAGTTTTTCTAGAAATTCAATAATGGTTTGCACAAAAGTATAATGGAAAACAGTTAGTGACGCTCTTCAGGGTCCTTGTGCTCCCCTCTGTCATCAAATAAAACTATCAATTGATTATTAACCACCATTAATAATTGTTGATTAGTGTTAATTTGCTATATTGCAGTACGTACATAGGCGAGTGTCAAATCCCAAAAGATACAGCAGCTGACTCGCACAGTGAACATCTGTCTTCTAAATGTTCTTCTCACATCGATTTAAACACACTTCTTGTTCAACCAGACTTTGATTTTCTTGTTTTGGGGTCAAATATAAGGGAACAGAACCTCTCTCCCAGATGCTAGATGGCGCACGGTGAACAACAAAGAAAGTCAATTAAAATTTGCCACTATTTTTATTCAATTTTATAAAATGAAGATTGAAACGATTGTTTTATTTAGTTGACTGGTAGTTGTGTCCGTGATGATTCTATCTACAGACACAAGTGTGTCTTGTGTTTTCCTTGTCTTTTAAACGACATTTCTTCGCTGCTGAATTCTTGATGTAACAGGACGCTTTGGGAAAGATTATATTTCGGAAAGACTATCCACTCAGGTGTGTGGACAGCAGCAAAAAATCATGGGTCATTATAAAGTGAGAAAGGACGCAATCTTGAAAGGTTAAAAGTGCTTGCTTAATCAGGATTTTTTGTTTTCCATTTCTGACTCTGAATCAAGCAACTTCAGGCATGTGAACAATACAGAAATGGCATTTCGCTTTCTATGGCGTAGCATGCTAAACAACTAAAAGGGAACAATTTAGAGTGAATATAATCTATTTGAAAGAAGTACTCAAGTTGCTTGTGACAAACCAACTTAAATTTGTTATCGGGGGAAATAAAAGTTAGCAGGGACATTCTATTCACATGCTATGTGAATAGATTCTCGCTGTTTAATTCTCGCTCTTTTTTTAGTGTACCTTGAACACTGTAGGAATCTAACAATAATTATATTGAGATCGTCATCTTAGCTTCGGTTTGTCTCTGTTTATGTGAGAAGTCCCGAGGGTTAAGATGAGTGGCTGTGTAACGTCACCTGAAAGGGTTCCCCAATGTGTTTTAAAGTCTGGATTTGAGTGCTTCAGGTATTTTGAACTCCATTCGATGAGTGGGGTTCAATTCTCCAACTTCTGGAAGTTGTCATCACTTCTGTGTGTCTATTTAGAGTTACCTCTAAATCCGAGTAGATTAGAAAAAATGGCAGGCATTTCACTTCCAAACGACGATAAAAAGATAGAAAACTTCTTTTCTGGTGACACTGATCTTCTGTGCAGTGTGACGCTAAAGCACCTCTAGAAAAAGTTGCTCTTGAAATAAAATCCTCTGTTGCTGATCACTCTAGATTGTTCTTCAGGGAGGTTCCGTTTAGGTTTATTAGTCTGCCCAATTCCTTGAGAAAAACATCTTATTTTGAGTGTAGAAGAAAGCATTGTGCATGACTGATGCAAACTGAGTCAAATATATTTTTGCTTTGCGAAGAACAAATCAAGAATGTATTTAGAGATAAAAAATGTTCAGATGCTGAAGTGTTCTTTCTGATAGACTAGGATTTGATTCCCGAAAGGTCTTTTAACTCACTCAAAATAGGATGTTTCACCTTTGCAATTATGTCAGAAGGTACTCCCATAGTTCCTGGAGAGTCAGTAAGTGCAGGATCAGGAAGATGGTGCTCTTGAGCGATGCAGGCTGTGCTCTTGGGGGCGAGTGAGGGATGTGAATGGGGTTCAATTGTGGTTTTGGGGTCACCTGGGAGGATAGCCCTTATAAAGCGATCGAGACCAGGGAATCTGCGGGACTGACAGGCACTTCCTGAAACTCTCTAGCTCCGCCTGCAGACTCGCTCGCTCTGCTGCCAGCTTCTGCTTCTGAGCCATCAGTTCCTGCAGAGAAAGAGAGGGAACAAAAATGAACATTCAAGGTTTTGCAAGAAGTTAACAGATATTAAGGCGACAGCTGCCATCATGGAAGGTCTCTTACCCCAACTGAGTGAGAGAGCTGCTCCACAGTGAGGCTAAGATTATAGTGCTGTGCCTCCAGTCGTCTGCACTGACTGTGAAGAACCTGTCGCTCCAGGCTTTGTTCTGTAGGGAGAGGAAAGGAAAATTAGAACTGGAATTGGTAGGGCTGGTGGGAAAATTGCAGAGAGCTCATCCTACCTTCTGAGTACTCCTGGTAGGCCTCAAAGATGGCTTCAATGCCCTGCCAGCGGGACGTGGAAAGCCCCTCCTCCTCCTCTGACTCCTCTTCCTCAGACTCCTCCTCCTCCGCTGACAGCTGTGGGTGTGGCGTGTGCTCTCCGTTGGGCATATGTGAGATTGGATGGGCAGGTGGTTTGGGATGAGCTGGAGTGCTCCGGAGCTCAGGAATGTTGTAGTGGATGGATGAATCCAGCATGTGGTTTTGCTCGGAGGAGGACAAGGCACCGGCTGAGGAATAAAGAAGAGATTTGGAACAACATAACTTGTATAAAAACACACTGCTTATGTTATGAGTGGGTCCTCTCACTCATACCTATGTTTCTGTTGAAACTAAATACAGTTCCTATCTCTATTGATCAGAAGAATAACCTCTGGTGGTCCTTACAGGAACAGCTGGTATCATTAATCTTGTGTAGACTTTCTATATGGACAGTTGGAAAGACTAGTTTAACTGCCAAATAAATAACTTAATTCCTATTAGTATATTGGAACTTCAGACAGTTCCTGTCTTGGTTCCTGGATGGTACCTTTGCTCTTCTGCAGGGCTTTTTATATGGACATGAGAGCAGACCAGTGGAATTGCTGAATAAACTTCTGGGTTCCATTAGCTGTATTGTAACTATAGATGGTTCCTATGGATGACTATTCCTGAGAGTTATGCAGAAAATGGCAGTAATATTTTCGCTTCTGCAAGGATGTTATATAAAAAAACAGAGTAAGCTTGTACAACTGCCAAATAAACTTCTTGTGGCTATGGCATTTTCTCTTTTGCGTGGATTTTTATATGGACGTTAGAGCAGATTTTTGCACTTGTCTAATAAATTCCTTTACTTCTTATTAGTCTATTGGAGCTGCAGTTGGTTCCAATCTCTCGATTGAATAATTCCTGATAAACTGACAGGGAGTGTTGGTAACTTCTGGACATCAAAATTTCTTGGTTGGTTAAACGAAACTGCAGAATGGACTCATGGAACAGCGAAGTTTACTCCTTAGGCTTATCTCGCTTTTAGAATGACAGAGGCTTTCTATCTCCCTTTTGGTAAGCTGAACAGCCACTGACAGTCTGAGGGTTGGGGAGGTGAATTGGGAGACTGGGGAGGTTCCGGTACCTTTATTCTTTTGCAGAGCTTTCTGAGTAGACTGCAACACAGACTCGTGAAACTGCTGAGCAAAATCTTCTGCTACGAAGCTCTCCCAGGGTCGATTCCTGCCGTTGACGCTCACAGAGCTCTCTTTAGGGAGCGACTCGTTACCCATCAGATTGGTGCTCCTTCCCGCAGCTTCATCACTGATTCTCGCTCGTTCCGGAGCTGAGTCTTTAGTTTGGAGGGGATCTGAGATGGACAAGGGCTCTGGAGGTGGAACAGGTGGTGAATCCTCCTCAGACTCCATCGGAGACGAAGGGTCTGTGGATACAAATCAATTAAGAAGCATCTAGTGTCAGGGAGTGACCGCTTTGTACTGATGGCAAAAAAATCAGAAAACACAAGGGTAAAGCCCAAAGGTTTGTGTAGCTCTTTAGGGTGTGAGCTGAGAACACTGAAAGTGTTGTTGGCAGCATGAAGAGAATCCTGACCTGAGTGCAGGGCTTCTGTACTTCTGCAGCGCGGCTGCTTTGTGTTTCTGATGTTGTCTAGAGTTATGCTTCTCTCTTTGATAGCCTGCAGCAGCTCCTCCACTCGTTCGTTATCTTAAACACACAGAGAAAGAGGTGCGATGAAACACCAGAAGATATTGAATCCCACATATGGGTCTTTATGTACAGAGAGTTAAGTTTAAATATAGTTTCTTTTTTACTTAGTTGGTATTTTAAGGCCGAAAAACGTAGGCTTAAATTTAAGGCTTACATTTTAAAATATTTCTACCAGGGATGCACCGATACCGGTATCGGGTATCAGCCTCGATACCACATTCTCTAAAGTACTCGTAATCGTTAAAAGACCCCCGATACTGGGGACCGATACTACTGTCTGAGAAATGTCTATGTTTGAGCGGTGTATAAGGGGTTAATCACAGACGCTGCATGCCCGCCCCCACACTCTGGCTGCAGTTCTGAGACGAGGCGAGACATGTCAGCCATGTGGAACTATTTCAAAGTGAATGAAGATGGCAAAACAAAGGCGGACTCCAAGTTGTGCTCAGCGTAATTGTCCAGAGAAGGCCTATAGGGTAGTGCATTTAACACAAGTAATTTCATCAAGCTCCTAAAATCCCAACTCGACAATAAGTAGAAAGAGTTTACCCACAGTTCTAAACCAACACAACCCACACTGCAGCAAACTCTTGTAAGACGAGAGAAAATGTCCACAGACAATCCACGTGCTGTGAAAATAACACCAGCAATTATCGAGTACATTGCATTGAGTGAGCAGCCACTCTCAGTGGTAGAAAATGTGGGGTTCCTGCATCTTTTCCATGTTCCGGAGCCCAGATATGATGTCCCAAGCCTCCGCTACATGACTGAATTGGAACTGCCTAAAATACACGACTATCTGAAAAAACATAACTACACACAGCCTGCTGCAAACCTCCTCTGCGTTTAGTTTCACTACGGATATTTGGAGAAACAGTGTTAGCCCCTTATCGCTAATTAGCCTAACCTCCCAAAGTTTCACACCACAACGAGCCACAATACATGTGAAACACTTTCGAGGCTCGAACACCAGCCAGTCTTAATTTATAAGAATTAAGATTTAAGCCCTTATTTTTTAATAATGATTTATTCTGCAATATATTGCATACAACATGCTTTTTTATTATATGACTAAAGCTGTTACCTGTAAATTTAAATCATGTTTTTATTAAGTATCGGTATCGTCGAGTACTGAAATGCAAGTACTCGTTTTCCAAAAAAGTGGTATAGGTGCATCCCTAGTTTTTACCAATAAAAATCAGAACACATCCAATTGAGTCTAATCCCTTTATCTCATGCTTGTGTTCTTTTAAACCTTATTTTATGCCTATTTTAATGACATTATATATAGTAGTACTAATCCACAACATTGTTAAAATGTATCTGTCGAGAAAACTACATTCAAATGAGATATAGGGGAAAGGTCAGATATGTAGGGGAAAAGTCAGCTATGGACATCTGTGACACAGCCTGATGGACAGAGGGGGCTCTAGTGAGCAACACATGAACTTGGCATATTCCATGCATGCATTTACACCATGGACAGAAGTTGAAGCCGAGGCCAATGAACTTTTGAGTTCACACTTTGTCATTAGGACTATAAAAGATGAACACACAGTTTACAGACATATGAGGAAAGATGTTTTCAAGGGAGATGCAGCACTCGTCGTGATACCAGAGAAGCAGCTGATGATGAACTATCAGAACTTGTGAAGTGGAGAAACGTATGCTTTGAGAACCAACAACAAAATTAATTCTTCTGGCTGAGTACTGTTTTTCATTTATGATGAATATTATGTGTTATAGGATTGCAATTACTGACTAAAGATTTTTTTAGATAGACAAACTTTGAGAAAACAGACTACTAAGTGTACTAAATGTCTAGGACTTAGGGCACATTTGACTTAAAAACCTAGCCTGTGAATAAAATATAAAAACATTAAAGTTGTCAAGAATTAATTGAACACCATAAAACAATTTGTACCTCTCCTCTGCTGCTCTGAGAGGTGGTTAAGGCTGAAGAAGGTCAGAAATCGCTTCTTATCCTCCAGCTCACAGCTGTCGTTCATCTCCTCAGGGGTAAAGCGGGTAGCCAGTGGGGTGGGGGAAGGGCGTTTGCTCGGAAGAGCTGGCGGAGAGGGGCTTCTTTCCTTTAGCATGCGCCTCCTCTTCCTTCGCTTCACCTCTACCATCTGCTCACGCCGCTCCAGAGTTGTCAGTGACAGCTTCTGTAAGAACTCAACTTTCTGGAGGAGGAGGAAAGAGAGCAGTAGAGGTGTTAGACAGCATGATAAATATGATTAAAGGCTGTGAAATCTCATTCGGTTACCTCGGTAGAGTCGTCAAGTTTAAGTGGAGGCTGCTCAGAGACCCTCCGGAGATGAGCACGAACTTCTTCTTCGTCGCTCTCATCATAAGAGTCATCCAGCTCATAGTAATAACCTGCACATTGCAGCAGCCATAGATTGAAATCAACAGATTTGTAAAGCTTTAGGAAGATGGTGTTCACCTTAGTAAAACAGCTCATTGAAGTAAACCCCTCCTCTCACCCCTTGCAAAATATCAAATATCAATAGCTCCATCATAGTGCTGCACAGTCATTTTCCTGAATTTCGCTAGTAAGGAAGCTGTGAGTGACATTCTGTGATTGTCTTATGAGTTAACTCTTACACAATTAGAACATCAAGTTCCTAAATTATATGTCTATGTTAAAGACTAGACTCGATATCTCTAATATGAATATGTATTGAATTGAAATTGAATCAGGAATTGGAAGCCATACATACACAGAAAAAACTATTGATCAGTTTCATCATGTACCTTTTTCCCTGGCCTCTCTGCGCCTCCGTTCCTCCAGATCCAGTTTGCTGATGGCCCGTCTGTGGCGCTGCAGGAACTCGTCATACACCAAGCAGGCATCTTGTGAAGGCCGGGCATGGCTCTTCTGAGGCAGGCTCAATGGTGCCCTCTGCTGGCTCAGGAAGCACTGTGTCGATTTTTCCAGCTCCACCAGGAAGCTGTTTGACTCAGAGAAGCCAGTAGGACGCACAGGGAGGCACCGCTCTATGCCATCCCTCCTCCGGGAACTCTCTTCTTGTTTTGAGGTGCTGCGCTCCAAACTGTCTCTCCTCCAGAACCCCTCCTCTTGCTTCTCAGAGCCGTAATGGGAGGAGGGCACTGGGAGTCTTGTGATGGGCTCGAGTGAGCTGCGTCTGGAGTCTCCAGAACTCTCGATAAGTGCAGCGGGGTTCCAGAGTGTTGCAGGGGCAGGAGGGGCGTGGTCTTTGAGATGGTGCTTTGGGGAGATGAGAGGGGGTGGAGCTCCCAGGAGAGGATGTGCATCCCGATCTCTGCTCTCTTGATGGTTCGGAACCGCTCTGAAACAGAAAATACTCAGTTATCAACTTTAGCTAGAATATATATCTATTTATCGGGTGAAGAGCCACAAAGGATATAGAACAGTTTATAGTTCTTTAGCTCAACAAACAAACAGCTGAACAGAACCCAGATTACACAGCACCAGGTTACATTTAACTCATTAGTAACATATACATTTTCTGAGGTATGATACACTCGGCTCACAATAAGATACGTATAAACATTTTGTTTAATTTTTACTTCAATTGTTTCTTTTTGCTGCTCATTTCAAAGTCCTCAGAAAATCTCCAAATAAAGCTCTGGCTCCGGAGGTGAGGCAATAAACAGTAGATCTTGACAGCGGCTCATGCAGGGCTGCAGATCTTTTCCCCAGCTATAATATTTGTATAATAATGCTGATATATGATCTCTGTAGGTAAAACTGTATTATTTCAGCTGAAGAACTAGCTCTGGATAAGTCTGCTGAATTTTCTGTAAAAAGAGTATGGTTGAAAGGTGGTGCACAGATGGAGTTGGTTGTCCAGTAACCAATGGTGGTTCGATCCCCGCGAATAATATTTATTTATTATTATTTTATTTACTTATAAATATTAACTTATTAAAATTAAATTAACACTTTTAACACAAAATGTGTTTTCACTTGAAAGCTTATCATCTTTTTTCCTCTTGTGTTTATATGGAGACAATAATAGAGTGGACATTAGATCATGTTAGATCAAGTTAAATCTATGAATTTTAAAAATCTATGATTTTAAAAATGTATCTTGTGACAACTACATACAAATGAATGGTAATGCAATATATTTGGAAAGATCATTCTTTTTAACCAAAATAATCGTTATCAGTTTTTCAAAAAATTGAGCAGCTCTAGCATATCGTGTGCATTGTCATTTTTAACCACAATCACACACACATATACACATAATATATATATATATATATAACAGAACACTTTCCCTGATCCACACTCCAAACTAATTCAAAGAACTGTTTGCCATCTTCTCAGATACTATCAATCATAAACACATCACACCGGCCTTTTTCAAATTGCTCCTCTCACCGATGAATGTCAGCGTCCTCCCCCGGTCGGCCAAGCTCCAGATGCTGCTCTAAAACCTGCTGACGGAACTCAGACACCTGGTACTGCCGATCCTCCTTCTCTTGCCGCAGCTTCCTCTGTCGTGCCAGCCAACGCTCTTCCTCATTGGTCCGCTGAAGCATGGAGGCCACCGTGAGATTGGGATGTGCTGCGGCTGGTCCAGAAGCCAGGTATAGGGGATGTGTGGAATTTAGAGAGGGGGGAAGGGGTTTCGGCACACTGATGGGGGGCTCTTTGGGTTTATCTACAAAGGAAGTATTTGATGAGTCACTTCTTGTTTGAATGAAAGGTTCTTGGAGCTATTAAAAACACACCATCGCAGCAAAACTCTGTTGCCTTTTTTAACTTTCTCAATGACTTTGTTCAATAAATAAATTGAGTAGCATGAATGTAAAAAACTTAACGAAATAAAAAACTACAAAATTATAACAAGAATAAAAATAAAATACATCTTGTTAAACTGTATTTTACCCTTATTTTAGCTGTCTTCTTTGCATCTTAAGCCTGTTTTAACTCATTTTCCAAGTAAATGACTGTACAATGACCTACAAAGTACACCTTGAGCCTCAAATAGATCAAATAATATGTCTATTATTATAACAATAACTTTTAGTAAAATAAAATCAAACAGCGAAAAAGTAACTGAATTAAGACAGCAAAATTAAAAACATTTATTTCAAATCAATTGCCAGTGAGTTGGCGGTTCATTCCGCTGTGGCAACCCCGAAAGGGAATAAAGCCGACATGAAGATGAATGAATGAAATAAATTACAAACAATTGAAATAAAATTAATTTATATAAAATAAAAAGAAACAATAATTACAAATTAATTGGAAACAATTACAAGGGATCAAATCTAAAATAATAAAGTAAAATTAAATAAAAATGTTCTATCATCTATCAATAAATTAAAACTAATAAATAGAAGAAAACTAAATTATTTAAAATAAGTGAATTGAAACAAAATTAAATAAATACATTTCAGAAAAAAAATCCATTTAAATACTCTAACCAACTACAGCAATAACATTTAAAAATTGAAACAGATCAAATAAAGAAAATAGTCAAATAAAAACTATTAAAACCAAGTAAAAAGACAAAAATAAAATCAGAAATGTGAAGGGACATACCGGGCCGAATCCGGTCCGCAGCTCTCAAAGCATTTAGCTCCGAGAGATACTGACTCTCTGCTGCCTTCTCCCGAGCTGCCCTCTCCTTCTCCCGCTCTCTCTCCCGCTCTCTCTCTCGCTCCCTCTCTCGCTCAAGCTCCTTCTCTCGTTCTCTCTCCTTTTCTCGCTCTGCCTCACGCTCTCTCTCTTTCTCTCGCTCGCGTTCTCGCTCCCTTTCTCGTTGCCGCAGCTCGTCCTCCATCTGGAGCCTGTGGATAGACAATAGCAGGTGAAATAGCTGCTAAAGCTAAACTAATGTACGATTAACGAAACCGATACCTCTCAGACAAGCGTTCGGCTTGCAAGCTGGAGAGTGAGGGATGGCTCATCTCTGCAGCGTAGCGCCCCCCGGAGAGATGCATGTGAACTGCAGATGGGTGGAGAGGCGGTAGAGCGCCCCCCGCTGGAAGAGGATAGAAGGGTGGCCGCAGCGCCGACAGACAAAAGGGGTCGTCAACTCTATATAGTGGGAGGATAGGGGAGTAGACAGGAGAGGGAAAAAGGAAGGGAAAGAGAGAACGAAAGACGGTCAACAAAATGTGTTTCGCATGAGAAAAAACTAAAGTTAAACTATTTATTTTAATGCCAATAACCTAAATAGAACATAGTAAAATTATAGCATCCATTCAATATGTAACATATTTTAAATAAAATGTTTTTTCTGCACACCTGTAGTGAGGAAAAGATGGGTGTGGTAGGTAGCCTTGGTGATAATAAGCTGCTGCTGCTGCTGCGGCAGCAGGATCAAGTGCCAAGGGGAACGAGGACATGCGCAGCTCCTCTGCTGTGGCGTACGGACGAAACCCTCGCAGGTACTCCTCCGGAACGCCAGCAGTGGGAACGGCGTGTGGAAGCTGACGTGGTAGGCTATAGAGAAGCAAATGTACCCATCAAATTTATTCAACAAAACACTATCTCTCATCGTATAGAGGAAGTTCTCATGATGTCACAC
The DNA here is from genome assembly GCA_900490495.1 of Danionella dracula. Classification (NCBI taxonomy): domain Eukaryota; kingdom Metazoa; phylum Chordata; class Actinopteri; order Cypriniformes; family Danionidae; genus Danionella; species Danionella dracula. Next base: position 1,685,811 of record UELW01000004.1, on the reverse strand, counting down.
GACATACGCAGAGACACTCACTTCAGGGGTTGAAAGCGTGAATCTTGCATCACAGAGGCTGGGGTCAATCCAAAGGTGTAGGGGTTTCCCATCAGGACTGCGGGAGTTCCCTTCTCTTGAGCTGAGGAGGATTCTGAGGTTAACCGCTCCCTACCGATTCCATGTGGACCAGACTCCATCTAGAGAGAGAGAGAAGAGCATAATAATGCAGAAATCAAAGGGATAAAACAGCTCAAATGAAAGAGTAAAAGTGTGAATGTATAGCAGCACTACATTAAAATCCTGATGCATTGAGTGCTTATCACTTAGGTCTACATTTATGGTTAAATAGATTTTTCTTATAATATATTATATATTAACACCGAAGCTGTCACTGGGACCCTATAGTGACTTGCAAACTTCAAACTACCGTTATAGCTCTGGTTATTTTTGCACTATCGAAAAACTTTAAACAGATTCTGAAAGCTAAGAAAGGGGTCTTTTGAATGAAATTACACTCATTACGTTAATGACAACATTGTTTGTGTGCCGGGGCGGGAAGTTTGTGGAGAGCAGGTGGGTGGTGACAGATGAGTGATTGATTATGTGTGAATGACTTTAGCAATACTTTAACAGTGTTTTAGAGGCTATTTTATTTCAAATATTACATTTTCATTGTATATAATAGTATAGGCATTGTTTTCGTTGTAGTTATAGGTTTATTAGCATTAGATTGTACTGTTTGTACTGACGATCTTGACATTAAGGTTTCTTTTGTTTGTACGTTTTCGTTCAAAGATTATGAAGGGGAGCCTCTGTGGGAGATTTGTGGAAGAGAATAAACAATAATGTTTTCCAATATATACTGTAATTTTTCCAATTGACATTAGATAATATTGCTTTATTTCTGCTCATGCTCTTGAATTCAACAACATTTTGCTTCATTCATTATTTTTATTTTTTTATATTTTGTATTATATTTTTTCTTTGACCTTTTGCAAATTTTTTTTTTTTGACAAATCTTATGTAATGCCTTTATATATAGAGAGATTGTTCTGATGAAGGGGAATCCTCCTGAGGGGTGGAGATGATGTCTGTGGAAGAGGCCGAAGCATTAGGGACTCAAAAAACTCCTGAACATTTGTAAAGAAAAAAAATTGTGAAATGGACACTGAAAGCCCTATTTAAACAAAACAGTTTGAATTGATGTAAAATAGTTTGAGGTTCATTTCTGTAATCTCAAAAATCTTGATGATCTACATTTATAGCTGTTTATAAAGAGAACCTTTAAAGAAAAGTTGTTTTTAACTTTTCTTGTTATTATACACTGTTCTGAGCATTTATAACATAATGATAACAACAAATTTTTGCCAGATTTTTAATGTTTTATTTCCCCCTTCATTACTCAAAATGACACACGTAGAAGCCTCTGCACATCCTATAACATCACTAGAAAGTGGAATTTGACAGCTTTTTTTAATTCAGAAAGAAATTAAGTGATGAACAATATTAAGAATCTGTAATTGATAACCTTTTTCCAGCTCAATTATTAAAACTTTTGTTACTTGTTTTGTTAAAATTATTAAAACTCTGAGACAACTGATCTACAAGAGCAGCTTTCCCCAAGGAAAAACGCTGTCTCTGTCATTTAGACAATTTTTGACAAAATATAGTCAGATGTAAACACTGTAGAAAAAATGTTTTGACTGTTTTAAAACAAAGGCAACTGTATATTAGACTGACAAGCACTCAGCAACAGCAGATATTGTTAAAAAAGTATTCACAAATATGAGAAGAGTTCAAGAAGATGGAAAGAAATAACTCACATTGTTTATTATTACATCACAAAGAATAAAAAACTGACTATTTTAGGCAATGTGTGCTTTAATTTCAGTTGTTCAACATTGATGTTCTTTAAATAATCATAGATATTAGATATTAAAATGTGTCCCTCTCTGGCTCAGTTCTGAATATCGTCAAGTGACAGTTTTTTGTTTTTTCATTAGAGTAAGTGAAAGAAACAGATTTGGTTCAGCTCTCATGCCCTCTTCTGGTCACAGCTGGCATTACTCAGTCTACAGTCCACAGCCTCAAAACTAAAGCAAGTGTTTAGCTTTCCTTCCAAATGCAGTAACACTCACTGATCTCATTGATAGTTTCACAACCGATCAATACACATGAAATCAAGCCTCTATAATAATGAATACAGCGTGGATTAAAGAACTCATCAGAATTGATAGCTTGTATAACCCAAGGAAGCCATATTAACTGGCGACATGTGTGTTAAAAATTAACGTGGTGTCGGTGGGGCTGTGCCGGATGATGTCTGGCCCCTTTGTCACTCTGGCTTTGTCTGTGAGAGATACCCAGGGAATCGACCCATGCTCAAGAGAGTATGTCTCTCACTCTCCCTCTCACCCTCTCTTTGTAGGCTTATGTAATGAGAAGTTCAGGGGTCGGGTCACTGGGGGAAATCCATCAAGCTTCTTTTTACAGGATTAACCCCAACCCCCTCCCCTACACATATACACACACAAGAGCGGGTGATAATAGCTGCTGCAGACAGAGCCCTTTTTGTTCAGACCGACCCCTGGTCTTCACCATGAACCCTGCCGACCTAAAGCGAGCGTCCACTGTGGGCACTCCAGCAGTGAATGGATGGGGAGCACTCGAGATCTGTGCTTGAGCAGATGTTTGGGGCTTTGATTATCACAAGGGGGCCACATTAGCATATGGACAACATTCTGACACACGCCTGTTCATTCAGTGAAGCGCTGCGCCTCCATACAGAATCTGTGTATCTTCCATTCATTTGACTTTTGATTTTAAAAAAGTGTTTTTTTAAAACAAAACTAAACAGAAAAACTACATTACGTTTATAGTACATTCACGCATTTAGCAGACACTTTTGTTCAAAGTGACTTAAAGTAGTGGAGAGGCAATATGTAAGTTGTTATACAGTCAAAGTCTAATTCAGGTCACTCGTAGAAGTTTTATCAGCTGATCAATCACTTTGGAAGGAAGAAAATAAAGAGATAAGAGGAAAAGTGGATTTTCATAGTAACTGTTACCTGAAGAGAAAAGTTTTTTTTGAAAGCTGTTAGTGTTGCTGCTCTCCTGGCTGAATCAGGAGTTTGTTCCACCAGCCAGGGACAGTGAGAGAGAAGGTTCTGCTGAGAGATGTTCTGCCTTCATGAGAGTATGTTTGCCTTTTTTTATTTTTGAATGTGTGGTAAAAAAAAAAAAGAGCTGCATGCCTGAGGTGAGTTTTGTTTTAGATTTCTGTTTCAACAATAAAAAAAACTGTTGGGCATCCTATTCCCGTATACATCATATATCTAAAATATATAAAAGTTTGTTCTGAGGAGAAACTGAGTCTTTACTGTATTAGAACACCATGGAAGTCAGTGATTAATGACTAAATGTACATTTTTGGGGTTCAGTGCCCAATATCACCTGAATACAAATTTGCAGCAAAATGTCCATAACATGGTTCATATTATGTTTAAATTTACGTGAAACAATTCAATTGAAGTTACCATTTGCATTGTTTTATTTGGAATCTTACCTCTCGTACGGCACGGCTCTCACTTCTCCACAGCCCATTCACTGTCTTAGTGGGGGCAATGGTGACTACTGGGGGTGTGCTGGGAACACTGTGGCCCCCTGGAGGCACTAAAACAGGACCCATGGGTGCTCTCTTGGGTGTGCTGACTGGTGAACTGTGATTTGTGGCTGGAGAAGAGACAGGAGACGACTCGCTGCTAATGGATGAGCCTGAGAGAGAGAGAAAGAGACAGGTGAGGGCTCAAGTAAGCCTCTATAGCATTTAAAAGGGCCAATAACCTTCAAGATAAATGTTATGAGATCTTAAGAGATTTACATGTCTGCAGTTTGTGTGCGAACAAGTACAAAATGCACTACAGCGAATTAGCACCAGAGTTGCCAAGCATTTGCTTCGAACATTGGTGTGGTGGTAGAAGAAACTCTTCCTGTAAGAGAAAACAAGCAAATAAAGTATTTTGTTGCTTTGGTACCTTTACAAAAGACCCTTGTAACTTAATTTGCTGAATTACAGCTTGAGATGCTTAAGGTCTAGTTTGGTTCAGATGGTTTAGTTAACTTGAAGAAAACCTTGCTGGACGAAATCCATCATCTACTTCTCAGGTGTTCTCAAAGAAAAGCTTTTAAAAAAACATGCCACAACAGGCATGAACAGTAGATGGGGAGCAAAGGTGAGGTAATTACAGCAGTGCTCCATTAAACACGCATCAGAGATCCAGAGAGAGTAGAGAAGAGAGCAATTAGAAGCTGAGTCCGTGTCCTGACCCCAGCTTCTCCTCATGGCTCATTCAGCTCATTAACTCAAGCTAGCTCTCTCTCTCTCTCTCTCTCTCTCTCTCTCTCTCTCTCTCTCTAATAATCACTCCAGTAGAATCAGACTAAACAATGACTAATGAGTGTTCTGAAGGGATTAGCAAGCTAATCATTAACCCTCAAATAGCATCTTCTCTTCTCAGTTCAGTTTGGATACCGTTTGAGGTGATGAGCTCTTGCAGTTAATCCAGTTTTATATTTTTAGGCATACATTTTCTACAACCATTATGGACCAGCTCCATCAAAGGAAACACATATTCAAGGATTTGGTGTAACCTTACAAATGGTCAAGGATTCGGTGAGCCCAATGAATTATCAATGATTTGGTATTTCCCAATGAATGTTCTGAAACTTGGTATCTTTCTATACATATTTGGGGATATAGTGTCATTGTCATTGTCACCCAATGATACTATGCTCAGAGATTTAGCCATGTGCCAAAAACATTCAAAAATGTCCTGATCCAAACAAGTTCAGAAATTTTGATCTCTCTCAGGAATTTGATCAGAGGTTTAGTGATTTTTGGATTTACTGACACCCATCCAATGATCAGGGATTTGTTGCTTCTAAAAAAATTCAGAAATATGTATATGATTTAGAGTTTAAATAATGATTGTACAGTGCTTTGGCGACAGCCAATGAATATTAAGTGGTTTAGTAATACCAAACACCTGTAAACTTTAGTGACATTCAATTAATGTTCAGGGATTTGCTGTTTGATCAATGAACATTCAGTGTTTTTGGTGCCTGCCAACAAAGAACCAGAATTATGGCCTATTACAATAAATATTGAGGTATTTGGTGTCTGTCAATTTGGGTTTTACCTAAAATTTAGGGACTGTTTAAAATTTAACAAACTATCTAGTATTTGGTGAGACCCAATAACAGTTCAGGGATTTGCTGTTACTCAAACAAAATTCAGTGATTTTATCTCCTATTACACATTTAGAGATTTCTAAATAAATGTCCAGTGATGTGGTGTTTCCCAGAAAGTGGTTCATTGTAGCCCAATAAACATATAAATATTTGATGTTACCTGAAGAATGAGGCCGTGTCCACTCATACAACCAGCTATTTATTAACCACTTTCTTTTAACATGGTTATGCTGTTCGTGCACTCGTAGCTGAAGCAGCATTTGACCGTAACTGGGAATTTTTTTAAAAAGCTGGCCTTGGTGAAGTTTCTTTGCTGGTGAATTGTACTTGTGTAGACAGTGTTTTTTTTTTTTTTACAGTTTGGAGAGTTTACATCTGACAATTTGCTTCAAAGAGCACTAGTTTTAAAAAGAATGTATTAATAATTTTTGAGAGCAAATAGCTGTTGGTAAAGCCATTGAAGAGATGTATTTAAGATGAGAGAAGTCTCTTGTTGGAGGATATAACTTCAGGGCTGGGGAGTCTGGTGCCCTCTATTGGATTGACTTGTACTTTACAGCACTTTAGGAGTGTTTCAGCATTTTGTTGTGGAGAGTTTTTTTTCTACCCATGTTCATGTGGACTTGTTTTTTTGTAAACATATCAGAAAAACTAAAAACAACCACCAGTGAGGAGACATGTAATGCATTTAGTGCTTAGTGACTCTGAAGGGTGTATGTCCTTAAGTTTAAAGTTGTTATGCTTCCTTCATAGTGCACTTTGATAACATTTGCATAATTGAGAATATGGCTGAGGCTTTCTATTAAGCCAGAACAAAAACATGTACTATGTCATATTATCTGTATGCATACAAAGAAGCTGTCATTATTTTATATGCATGTGAAATCTTGTGTCATCAAGTGACGAAAAACTTCAACAAAGCTGCCAGAGCTTCAGTTGTTGGTCTGCTTAGATTAGAGATAGTTATTAGTCTCTCTGAGACCCATCTGTCCTTCCGATCAGGCACAAAAGACTACAGTTAGATCATTTTTTTATCACCAAACCAGCCACATTTTGATTGGGATGTTTCCTGGGTTTATTTCTGTTAATCATACTGAAATAAGACTAAGAATGTGAATGGAGCATTTACATTTTCAAACCTTTTAAAGGAATTAACTCTAAATACTTCCAAACCTTGAAGGCGCAACATTTATATTGTCTAAGCATGTCTTCGCCCTCCACAGTCTAATATTTACTCAGCATTCCTAATTGCCTACAGCCTTTTTAGCTCATGTTTCTATTTTTATTGTGTTCTTATCATTCAGATGTCTACAAACATTGTCTCAGGCTTCTCGTTTGCTCCTGGCAGTGACACTCACAGGACAGCGTGCATAAATCAGGCACATGTGCAGTGCTCCCTTAATTCATTCCGACACGCCCTCATCCATCACCAACATCCTCCATATCTCTGTCTTCTCTCTTAGCGATGTGCCTGGATGAGATGCTAATCACATTTAAATGCATTCAGAGCTGTCTGTGCAAGCTGCTCTCAGAGGAAGCCCAGCCTAAACATGGCCGAGTGCTTCTAGCACTTCCTCCCATGCTCTGAATGTGCCTGAAATGAACAGATTTCACGCAAGAGATAGATAGAGTGTGTCACAGTGATTAATGTGTGTCTCTGCTCTATTATCCACCAGCACTACTCACACTGACCACACACACACGCACGCACGCACACACGCAGGGTTAATTAAACAGCACATCACACACCTGGTGTTGCACCCAGCTTGCTGCAGCCCATATGTTGCCCATGTGATCCCAGAACACCTGATACTAACACGAAAATACATAGAGTCAAAGTAATTCTAAAGTGCTTTTATATTCTGATCGTTAAATCGAGCTTTAGAGGTCAGACAGAACCGAGAATGAATCATTAAAATAAGTTTAATAATGTGACCTTTCGAATAAGAAAGCTCAGCGTTCCCTCATATTTTAAAAGAACCAAATTCTAGAACATTTCAAGGGCCATTTCACATCAATCTTCAGTCTCTGATCTCCTTGCCAAACAGGGAAAACACCAATAATAAGGATGCATGATTCTATGTTATCTTATCATTGCAACCAAACAATTTGGTTATAATGGAAGTCAAAGGAGAAGTAGCAGTACACAAAGGAGAGAAGCTCCAGATCGAAGCTCCAGAAGCAGAGTTTCAGCGCTTCGGACCACCCACTGCAAAGCTACGATCAGCCTACCACCTGCTCCATGAAAGGGGAACCTCTAAAAGTAATTGGTCAGAAACATATTTAATCTCTGAAATGCAAAAAGGGGTAGGGGCATTAGCATCATTGAAACTTGACTTCTAAACTGCACTGGGAGTCAGTGAAGAAAAAAAGAACAGGAGTGATGTGATCATGTGTTAGTGTTGTTGGCAGAACTATCACTTGTCAAAAGCCAAACCAAGCAAATACTTGGGTCCCCACCAGAGGGAGGTTTCCTAGAACATTACATTAAATAGGTACGACTGCAACAATGTTGCAGATAAGCAAATGCACAGCAGTGGGGGGATTAATCCACACTCAGAACCCAGTAATTGACTGATCATATAGTACTACAATATTTCTCTGCTCTGCACTCTCTGAAGGCATCAATCTAATAAATGAATACAGCTCGAGTTATTCAGATAACCTTGCCTTTTCATCTGAGACCAAAAACCAAGTTAAGCTGAATTCATTTTGGTATCTATCTAGATATGTTTGCAATGGATCATTTACTCCACAGGTCAAGGATTGGCACCAAGATTCTCATGGTGCATCTGTCCTTGAACTGTTTTCCCAAGGTATGCGGTCAAAGGTCAGAGGTCTTACCACGGGGCTCCTCAGCCTGTTTGGCCAGCTTGCGGAGGGCGGCAGCAAATCCTGAGTGTGCAGATTGAGATGCAGGGCTGGCATTGGCCACAATGGAGCCGTTGAGGGGTGAAGGGGTGAGGGGGGAGACCGTCGCCGTGGTGCGGGTCGCTGTGGAGATCATGCCTAACGATGGAGACTTTGGCTCATGGCTCATGCCTGAGAGAGAGAGAGAGAGCAAGAGCGAGAGAGCGAGAGATGTTAGGAGGAGGCGAACAATCAAATGACGTCATCATTTCTTAGACACTTTTTTATGAAACCCACTGATATACTGTAACAGCGGTGGAGCTGTAATCAGGCCTAATAAGTACAAACTGATCAGACAAAATTTCGCCAGGCTAAAATACAATTTTGTCTACCATTTTATTTATGAGCTATAACCCGTCTCGAGATTATGTAAATTAATGCATTAAAACATATCAAGCATCTGTTTCTAAATGCATCACAAGACCATGTGGAGCAGAGGCAGAACTAGAACTAAGCAGGTAAAACCTTGAACAGTTCTTATTTTTGAAATCTTATATTGATGATTGTAAGCAGTTCCAAAGCTGAGGATCTTATTAGAAAAAAATATATATACATTATTTCAACGCCCAGGATTAAGTACCCCTCAATCAGAGGCCCGTCCACCTTAAAGGTTAGTGAAATCCATGTAATAAGACGAGAAGAATGTAAATGAAAACATCATAGTAAACGAAAATTAATAATTGACATACTTGAGGCCTATGCTAAAAGATAGGAGGTCAATGCTTTGTGACTTGGTTTGATTCAGAATCATTTGTTTAGAATTGATTCATTTTGCAATCCAAAGAAATTTGTGCATGAAAGCTGAGAATATAGCTAAAATTACATTACAAAACATAAATCTTCTTTTACCTTTAAATCTTTCCTTCTCCAGTGTGGTAAGGTTTGATTGTTATCATAGTTGTGTTCTGTGAAATTCATAGAGATTGAGTTTAAGATTTAAACTTAGCTACTAACGAGATTTAAATGACTGTTGTAGTTTGAGTGTCTTGCAGAGGTGTTTGAAGTATGTTTTGCTTTATTTATGACTTCAATGTGTATAAAGTGTTTTCTATTTGTATTTGTATTAAATTAGATTTTCTGTATTTTTCAGTTTGATTGCATTTATACACTTATGCACATGGCTATGCAAGTCCAAATCTAACTTCCTGACAGAAATCATATAATGCATACTGCAAATGTGTTTTTAAAGGGGTTCTTTGTGAAATAATAATCAGTTACAGCCAGTTTTATATAAAAATCAACATCAACACAAAACCTTTCCTCAAAACCAAATTTAAAAGCAACAAGCTTTTGTATCAGAATCCACCTCTCAAAATGGTGGGATCAAGAAAATTCTGAATCATCAGCCTTGTTCAATGCGAGCTCTCTTCAGACCAAACTCTAATCACTTCCTGTCTCCTCCGTCTTTCATTCACAAGCTAGGGAGAGCACGCAGATTCAATCCTTTTTTACTGTACAGAGGAGCAGCTGCTGCTGGCATCACATGATTTAGCCATGATTCCTCTGGCCTCTTGAGATAAAAACCATTGATAGAGTGAGAGAGGTGCCCTAGCTAACTGTCTCTTTCTGTGGCAAGTTCTGACGTGAAGCAAACCCATGTGTGGCTCTCACCTGTGCTCCACCCCACACTTGATCCTGCACGCTTCAGTAAGAGCAGTGAGCACTGACAGACTGCTCACCACAGTGTAACCAAACCCTTTAACTCCCGCTCAACTCCCCTGTGTAGGGAAGCCCTTCATACACTGTTAACCCTTCACAGACAATGATTTCCATACGTATTTCTTAAGTCCAGTTGAACAGTCTAGCACTAATTCCCAGTAACACCATTTCCACATGTTTCACGAAACGGACGATACAGTGTACAGAGCCACAAACAACCAACATTTTAACAAAATCTAACGTCGCAGTCTTCAATCCTCTGACAGACAGTAATGTCACTAATTTGTTTGACAGAAGTCTTGTCCAATAAGGCAAGTTGTCGGTTCTCCAATGGTACCTACCCTTTCCAGTTTCTGTCTATGTATTTGTGTTTTCACATATCAAATGAGTTTTACATGGACATCAGAAAAATAAGACCTGTGAAAAACTATTTAGGACCGAAACACTGAATTAAAAAATGTTAAGGCCTAAAGTTTGGGCTTCTAAATTTGACACTTTTAAGACTGTGGAAACGCTGTGCTAAACCTGCTAAACTCTTAGTTTGACATTTCTCTTCGTGGCCTATAGGAGATGCCAAAGTACCATAAACCTGCGCACGGAGAAAAGCAGGAATACACATCAGTTTCTGAGCATAAACGTGACAGCTGAAGTACGCAAGTTTTTGTACGAATACAAAGTTGATACATGATGAACAAGTTCTGTGGTATGTTCAGCTCAAAAACTGAAAGATGGCCAGCCAGAGTCTTCTTGCATCCATCTGAGGTGACTCTCTGCTAATCCTCACTAATCTGCAGTAACCGTAGAGCTGCTGCCCTTCAAAGCTTATCACTAGCTCCAGCACAGCAGAACACAGCAGAACTGGAGAGAGCAGCCCACTTATGACCCGCACAGTGCTAAACAAACACAGTAATCCCCCTGGCTTGCTCGACTGCTGAGATAAGAGAGCGCTTAATCTTTAACCTGCGACAGCTCTGGCTATCTGCTCATTAAAGCAGCCTAGATCTCCAGCCGGGCACCTGTGAACTGAGGTGGAATGAAGGAGCACTAGATCCACAAAGCAGAGAGGAAACAGCCTATGTTGCTGTTAATATTAATATTAATGAGAATGCTCTGTATAAATCCAAATGCTGTCTCATATCCTCTGTAAATTTGTATTGTTTACAATATTTAGTGAAACACTCAATGATGGAGACTTGACTTCTTTCAATAGAAGCAGCAGCAAGGAGGTACTGTTAAGTTCCCTCAGCAACACAGTAACAAATACTTGATGCAATTGCAACATTAATGAAACTGCCAAAAACAGCCTAAACATTGGCACAGGCTCTTTTTACCTCGGGATGTGTTGGTGCTTCAGAGGCCTGGAAGACTTTGGTGGTTAAAATAATGAATTTATTTTATTTACAGAGGCAGTCTATAGGACTCTACACACCTATGAATCTCCTGCTTGTGTTGGCTGCAGCATGTTTACTGCATGCCTTAAACTATTGCATTTCAGTTTTTAGATAAGAGATGAGAGAGAAGAGCTTTTCTCCTTGACGTTACATGGTGTGCAAGTGGATAGAGATATATATCATACAAGATAAACAAGCACATTTATTATTTGTTCTTTACAGCATCCTGTCTTTTTCTTCACCTGTAGAGAAGGTTCTCTCCTCTCCAATTGGTTCTTCACTTTAAAGGATGCCACTTGAGCACGTGAGCATGAACAATGTGATAAGGATGTTGTGTGTTTCAGAGATTATGATCTTGTGAGCAAATCGATCACTTCAGTCAAACATACTTAAAGTGTCTTCTTTATTTTTATTTTGTTTTCTGCTGGCGAGTCAGACTGCTTCAGTAAATAAAAGAACCGATCACATCGATTTGACACATTTTTGAAAAACAAAACAAAAAAAAACAGCAAATTGTGTTCCTTGAAAAATAAATCATTTGCATTCTGAACTTTTGAGAGCGGTCACATTGGTGCGGTCGTTTTTTGGTACAGCACTACAGCAAGTAAATGCCTTAAACCAGTCACTAACTGTAACATCACATCACTCGGGTTGGGATCCATATGCAGGCTTTTATTTACAACGTAATCCAGAAACAGGCGGTTAGTCAGGGCAGGCAGCAAACAGGCGGTAACAGAGATCAGCAAGAGTAGTCCAACGGGCAGGCGGCTAGGATCGTAAACGGAGAACAGGCAGGGTCACAACAGGCAGGCAGGCAGGCAGGCAGACAAACAAGGTAAACGCTCGGAATTGCAGTAGAAATACAAACAAGACTTCGCACTGAGCGATGGGAATCAGTCTGTATAAGTAGTGGTTCTAATGTCCTTCAGCTGGGTGTGTAATCAAGGCGCCCCTGAGGTGTATGGGGAATGTAGTGTGGTGTAGATGGAGGAGCAGGAGTTAGTGCCCTCTGGTGGTCAGAGGAGAGAGTGCCGAGGTTAGCCTCTGTGACACTAACTCTGTATTCAGCACTGGTTCAACTATAATAAAAAGAAACACACAATTCTTTGCAACTTGTTTTTTTTTACCCATGAGTTTGTTGTATTTATAAATTGCTAGTGGCATGTAAACATTCAACACTTTAATATCCACACACATATTATCAATGAGAATTTGCGCATACGTTTGTGCTTTGAGACAAAAATAATGGTGCAAATGGGAGCACACACATCTGGCTAATAGATCGGTGCGAATAAAAAAAAAGTAAGTTCTGCATTGCCATTTCATCCTGATTTGGTGCAGTGCGTGATCTCAACATGTCTACTTGGGGTAAAGTACAGTGCAGAGAACTCTAGTGAATATGTGTGGTGGCCTTTAGACCAGTGCTTGTGCCTATATGAGGAAGGATTTTTTTATTTTATTTTATTGATGACATATGAGACGCATTAAAATGATGTTCGTATTTTGATGCAATATTATTTAGCTTTCTCTCACTCTCGCTCTCTCTTCTCTCTAATTACAGAGTTGGTCAAGCAATTTTCTGAAAACTTTACCAAGTTTGTGTTAATGTCATAGAATTTTGGTGAACACGTTAATAAACATATAGCTGGCCTGTTGCCACAAGTCACAATTTAAAAAAATGTAATAGAAGCTTTTATCACTAGATGTCTATGAGAGCACCGTCTAGTGGTCAATGAAAAAACTAAGGGTCTGTCTTTTTTGCTTCATGAGGGAGACTGGGAGGTTGGATCGCTCTGAACAGAAGTGTGTGCACTCCACAAGGATGAAGGAATGCTGTATTGTGTGGCTGTGAAACCCGAAGGTTTCCTGTCAGCTGAGACTGTAGAGCCGTAAGTGATCCCATGATGTTAAACGGTCTTCAGTTTCACTCGACCGCATGACACTTGAGTCTCCGACACACTTTCACACTGAAAACACATGCTGGAACTGATAACATGCTGAGTCTGGGGCGGTGTGTGTCTTATCTCTGGCTTCAGAGAGTTTGTTTAGCATCATCTTATCAACAGCAGCTAGAATCCCAGACTGTTTCAGAACTAACTCAAGCAGCACTCGCTGGACATCTGGTTCGAGACCCATAGTTTGGGTTTTTACAGCTGTAATCAAATATACATTTTGACATTTTTAATAATTCTTTGTGGTTGCTAATAACCAGATGTTGGTCTTTAACCTAAACTCAAATAGCCTTAAAAAGTCTTAAATGGTGTTTCTTGTGTTCAAAATGATCACAAAGGAAGTTTTGATGGTTCTGCAAATGGTTTGATTCTAAAAGCAGTCCTGTTTTAGGGCTGAATAATTTTGAGGAAAAAAACTGAGTTGAGATTATTTGTAGCGATATAGCGAAAACGATTATTTTATCAAAAACTTTTTCTGTGTTGTATTTTTCCAACAATAACATGTAAAAATGATGTCTTCATAGAATCAATTCTGCTATGTCACAATCCATATAAATAAAATGAGTATATGCCTTCGATATATATAACAGTGTATAAGCATAATTATAAAAGTCAGTAATAAATCAAACAAACTACAGCGTGAATAAAATAAATATAAAAACAAATTATATGGGGCAATTCTAAGTTGTAACAAACCTGTGGATTGTACTTTTTAAAGTCTAATACTGTTATCAGAAAGACTATCTAGAAAAATAGTACATATTTTCTGCCTGTTAAAACTCTCACATGACTGCGTTTGTTAACATGACCCTGTAATGTCTGCTATTTACAGATTGTGTTTATTCATATTGCAATTTCTTTGTAAATGTGTTTAATTGTTCAGACTTACTGGTTTTAACATCATAAATTCAAACATCTCTCTGTCCATTTACAGCTTTTTTTTGTTTACATTTAAAACCTTGAAATTATTTTTGTTCAAGCAGTGCTCTAATTCAAAGATAATCTATTTCCCTTACCTATCTCTTGTGCATTGTTCAAACTGATTTTTTCACCGGCCTATCTTAAGGGTATACAGTAAAAACATAACAAAATCACTTTTTTTCAATATACAATGTAATTATAAACAACTTGTTTTAACCTTTATAATGTTTAAACATGTTCTATTTTGTTTGTATTTCTCAGCATCAAAAGGCAACAAGTTTATGAATACACTTTTTTTAAAATTCTTTTTGGATTTATTTTTACATTTGACTGACATGTCATTGTAAGAGCATGTATGTCTCACAAACCACACTATAATATGTCAATACAGTGGTTATCTCGAAATACGAATGCTTCACGTTACGGAAAATTAAAATTTCATTTGAAATTCGGACGGTGAACAACACTGGCCATCATGTGACATTCAACGAGCCACCAAATGTTCTGCTCTCCTGTGGGTCAGTTCCAGCCCTGGTGCTGTTTAATTTAAGTTTTTTGTTTGTTAGAATAAAATAACATCTCCACCAAGCAAAGCATTGTTTAATTAAAATATCTGTAAGATATTTTATTTGTTTTTTATATTATAAAGTTTTTATTTAATAAAAATACAAAAGTATACCCTGTGAAAAAATGTAACCATTACATGTAATCTTAATGACAGATTTATCAATGTTTGTTACAAATTACAACCACAGATGGTAATTTATGGGATAAGGAAGTAACATAAAAATTTGTAAATAAATCAAGAGGAACAGAACCAGCACTTGGGAATACAGGAAAACACAGGAAATGAACTTGACGAAAGTAAAGGTAATTTATTTGCAGTTAATCTTTCTCAAATATGTACAACAACCGCCACAAACACTTTTAAAAGTCAAATCAAGTCAGGTTTTATTAAAAAAGCCATCATCAGCTACAGCCAGATCACCCAATGCTGAGCACTCAGGAGAGCGGAATACCTTCCCTCTGGCTCTGGTCACATTTAATATGAACAGATTAGATCAACACGCGCCAAATCAACTCATTTGAGTGTCTTTGTAAGTTTGAAACTTTTGTAGTGGAAGATAAGGATATTCGAGTCTGTTCGAGAGGGGTCGTAAACACCAGCAGAGGTAAGTTCAGAGTTCCCAGAAGCTCCCAGAAGTCAAACATAAAAAAATGAATGAAATCACAATATTCTGCCAATTTTTTTCAACCAGAACCTTTTTTCAACTTCAAACTTTCAAATAACGATCATTACAAACACAAGAAAAAAATAAAACAAACAACTTTTGGTGTCACAAGATAAACTCTAGAGCTACAGCCTCATCAGCCAGGATAAGTAATCTTCCAGTATATTTCCAGGAATCGCATTGTTTACAGTGGTTAGACATGTCCTGTTTTAGAGCTTCTCCTGAAAAGTAGATCAGTGTCTTTGCTTCTGCAGGAAACTGATGGCAGAGAAGCTACGTAAGCTCAGTATTCCTGTTACTGTCGTGCTGGAGGCCGCAGTCGGGTGAGCTGAAGAAATCGTTCATGTTTCATCAGTCTCTATAGAATTCTGTCGACTGGAGGTTTAGTTGTGCGTAGTATCCTGCTCTCCTTTTGATCGCCTGACATCCCATGACGTCTTTCCCGGAAGAGCTCTCCCTGTTTCCATGCACACTTTTGTTTTCATATTGGTGTCTTAAATTTGTGGACATTTTCGTGTTGCTTTTTTGGCAAAGCATATTTTTATGGTCATGGTTCTCCTCCGCTACCATCTCTATTTGCCACTTCGCCACATCGCCTCAATTGCAGAACATCTAGTGGCTCATTGTATGCAAGGGTTATTATTTTTCATTCTTTTTATTCTGTTTTCCTTGTTTTATTATTATTTATTAGATTTATAATGAGTACTTAAAAGAGTTGAAGAATCTTAGTTTATTTGTTTCTGGTTTTCTATGTTATTTTCCATTTTTAGTGTTGTATCTGTGTGGCTTGGAACGGATTAGGCAGTTTACATGTAAAACTTGCTTTGACATTAATTTCGTACCTTGAGGTATCACTGTATTTGTGTATTATATATTATAACATAATATCACACTCCATTTAGCTCAGTATTAAAGACAGAGACATTTTTTACTGTATTTATCTTAACAGTTGATGGTGAACTGATGATCAGCTGTAAAAATAGCCATTTTCCGAACAGGGAAAACACCAATAATAAGATTGCATGATTTTATGCTGTCCTAACATTGCAACCAAACAATTTGATTTCTCAATAAACATTTTTCTTCCCAAATCAATGATATCACTAATAATAAAAAAAAAAAAACATTTGGTAGCTTTGATCATTACTAAGGTTTTAATCATTACTTATCCGAACATATTTTTACAGCAGATTAAGGTGACTAAAAATCACTCTGCAGAGAAACTACTGACCAAATTAAGACTCATAATCACCCATGGAGTAGATTAAATAGTCCCAAAAACCTGTGAAGTTTAATCTATCATCAACAGGATCAATCAGGATGAAAAGTGAGGTATGTTTATACAAGTTTGTCTGTTTTACCGAACCTTCATTCAAACTTGTCTTGTGCTTCTGGCTGACTATCCCAATAGTAATTATTTCAAAACAATATTATAGTTTCTCAAGCTGGGGCACAGTTTAACCCAAACAGGATTCCACTGGCAGCACACCGGCAGAGTGCAGACAGTTGAAAGGTCTGGTTTCCAGGTCACCACGCTGAATGCTGTAACACGTTGAAACTGATCCAGTGTCGAAGATAACATCAGATAACAGCTGTGAGCCGGGGACGCCCTGCAAATTACCCAGCATGCCTCAGCATTTGCATTCGCAGAGCCAGAGCAGTGTTTGACTAGGGCGTGTAGGCAAATCAGAGCACTCTCTTTCTCTATTTTTTCTTTCTATCTCTCTCTAATTTCTCACCCGCTCCCTCCTTCTCTCACGCCGATGGAGGATGTGACTGACGGTTAGTTGCTCATCTGTGTGCAGTTACAGGAAGTGATCTTTTAGTTGCTTCTGTTGTGGGGTTTGATGTTGCCACACAAAAGGTCTTGAGAGCAGCTAAGTACAGCCTCCGGAGGGCGCCATCACATGCAAAGGTGAAGCTAGCCTCCCAACAGTACACTTTGCTTAAAGCCCTTAGGTTACATTTGGATGAGACTGAAATAACAATGATTATTAGCTAGCGCAACTCATCAACCACAACCACGAGAACAGGAAGTCGGTCGGAACAGATGCTGATGGTAAAATCGGTTAACAAACGACAGCTGGAGGTGTGAAACAAACTGAGGAAGCTTTGCATTGTGCAATCACTATAATGCAAGCATAACCCTATAGAAATGGAATGCTATCGTTCATTGATGCCATCATGCCTGGGGTATCAACTGTTGGTTTTGTGAATTTAAAAATTAATGCTCTGATATATGTTTACAGGATAAAGCCAACAAGAACAACCAAATGAAACTATTTACAAGCAAACAGTGCAGCTAACTGTCAGGTGGTTTATAAGAAGATTTATAGCACATGGACACTAAAGCAAAGATGTCCAAAGCCAAAGCATAGGCCTAAAATTTGTAAGTTAATTGAGCATATTTAAAATTTTCAGCTAAATATTGAAATCTGACCTATTTGTTTCATTTGCCTTGAATAATAAGTTTATGTTTTAAGTTTGGACATTGCAAACAGACAGACAGAAAGGTTAGCACTCATTTGGTATCAGAAACAGTTTTAGACTAAACACTCCTCAGTTTGACCCCTTGAGTAATTGGTAGCATTTTATAATAACTACATACAACTAATTACTAATTAGCAAATAATTAATTCATATTTTATAAACATTGTTTCTATGTTAATACACATTTGTAAGCCATTTATAAATATATCTTTCAAGCTTTATTCTTGGTTTATAATAATCAATATAAAATGCTTACTAACATTGATTTCATGCTTTATTTAGGATAAGTTAATTATTTTTTACACTTAAAAAAACTGTTAGTTATTAGATTATTAAACCCTTTGAAAGCATTTTCATATGTCTTTATTCTCAACATGTAGTTCATTATTAATATAATATATCATTATTTGTGCCTTTGTTAATGATTTAATACTTTTGGCTCAATTAAAATGGGGAAAATGTGTTTGTAAGGTTCAGTAAAACTCATTTGAGTTATTTCTCTAATCCTTGAGCCTTTCAGAGGGACATTAGCATATTGCCTATAACTGGCTATAGAAGAGTTTTATATGTCTGTGCTGAAATAAAAATACATTAAACAGTGCATTTGTTTGATCTTTTTTACTTTTTTGTTTAAAGAGCGTTAGGTATGTGTTTGTTTTTCAATACAATACCAAATTTCTGTGGTTGTTTATTTAGTTAATTTAGTATCTCTGGCACCCCCGTTAATAGCTTGCACCAAAGATCCCTTTTTGTGTCCTGAACTGTGTATGTGATTCCCACTGGAAGCAGCTTTCGTTGATGGTACACAGTCAGCAGTGATATTTCTACTTTTACAAAGAACAAATACACCAAAAATAATTATATTTCTCCAAACTAAGTCTCATTTTTTTAACCAAGCCCAAAGATCCCCAGTGTGGTCAGGTGTGCTACTTTAAAGATGAACCTAAACTGTGCCCATCAGTACGCACTCAGACATGGAGTATAGGGATCACACAGAAGAGCTTTTGCATCAGAAGAAAGGCTAAGCAGCACATGAATGAAGCAGCGCAGGGAGGGGACGCGGGTTCAAGAAGGCAGCAGGGGGTGTCTATGAGCTTCCAGCGAGAGGGGGCTCAGAGCAGACAGGTGCTTTACGACATGTTGACACAGCTGCTGTGTCACTTCCTGTTGATCCTTCTCAACAAGGGTGTCTGGATGCACACGCTCCCGGAGCCAGAGACAAGTATTTATGGAATCCAGCCAGCAAAAAGAAACAAGCAGAACAATAGAAGTATTGCAGAAATTATTTTAAAGCTTCGGCCCACCTACCAAGGTTTCACCAAATGAGCTGATCGCAAAGCTGAGGCGCAAATACAGAATAACCTGACACCCCTCAACTTCGATTTGGGACCACCAGAGTAGCTTCATCGGCAGACAGAAGAGATCACACAGATTGATGAGGGGTCAGGAAAGATTCATGTTTAAAGCTTAAAACTTGCTTTGAATGCCTTTCGTGGTAAAATCGTAATAGACATAGGACAGTAGATTGATCATTATTATTAATATCGGTTATTAATTAGACTGATTCATTTAGGTTAATCAATGTATGTGTACAAACTGTTTTGGCAGTCTTGATGTGAAAATTAGATCAATTAAAGGCAAGACTTTTCTATTCTAAAAGCAAGAAAAATTTCTATTTGGTAGCATCATTCTGAAGCGACTACAGTCCCCTGCTGAGGATGCTATTCCCCACACATCACATTAGATCAAGATTTGAGGTTATAAAGGCACGAGTGACCTTCTCCAGATCCATCATCTCTAAAAGTTTTAAAAAGCTAATAAAACTTTGATCCAGAATTCTCAAAAAGAGCTGGAAAACAGTTTACAACAAAAATTTAGGAATCTTTAAAAAAAGAAATACATCTGGCTTTTTGAGATTTTTTTAGGTATTCTAAGCCTTCTCCATCTAGCACCCAGAACTAACTAAGCATGGTAAAAACTATGAAACAAACAAATGGTTAGAATCCTTGGTTATAATCAAATTTATGTCACAAGACGATTTAACCTGCTTTTAATTCAAAGAAACAGATTTTTTTAAACATTTATTTTATGTATTTCCACTTCAACAAATTATATTCTGTAATCCAACTGAATGGTTAATTTCCCTTAGCCCATGTGTTCGTTTCACTCGGTGCACTCAGAATCTAGAATCAGAGACTCTTTAAAAAATTAAGCAACACGCAACAAATCTAATGTCATTGTCGGATAATATGACACCTTTTGAGGCTTAGAAGTGGTTGTCCTGGCTCTTCTCTCAGGGAGGAATGAGAGCAGCTCATTCACAGCTTAATGGTATGACATCACACTTAACAATAAGCCCAACTGACACAAGCACAAACTTTTCTGCAAAACTGTCTAGTTATCCAATCACATGCAGCACAGAAGCACATAATGAATGTACATTCCTGCAAGTCATCCAGCTGTTTAGAAACTTCGACTCATTAAGTTGTATTTTACCAAACATGTGACTGAAATGTAACTTTCCCATTGCAAACATACATCATTGAAAGCCACTTCAAAATCAAGAAGCTTCCTGAGCCAAAAATTCACTAGCTGCTTTTTCATTGACTCTATATGGAAAGTGGAAATGAAGCTTCATACACACTTTTTAGAGATCTAAGATGTATAAAGCAAATTTTGTTTTGTGATGTGTGCATGAACATTTTTATTAAATCTGGCTGACCCAAGTTCACTGAAAGATAGAATTGTGTATCATCAGCATTGCCCAGCTTGTCCACCAGAGTACTGTTATTTTAAAAGTGAAGACTAGGAGATTTCAAAGCTATGGCTCAAGTGAAAACTTTTTTTTTCATTAGAAACACCAGGTACACCATTCCATGTACACAACATGTTTTTGTCTCTTCTTGAACCTGGCAATTACTTTTTGCTGGTGTCTGGTTGGCCAGCACGACTTTTGTGTTAGTAGAGTATGATCCAAACAAACATGACCGCACACAAGCGGAACACCTTGATGGCGTTTTCAAGGAATGACACCATGATTTTCTGGATGAGTTCATTTTGAAAGTACAGGAAGGAAACACTCTGGTTATAAAAATACCGTGGCTGTGCAGACATGGCCACAGAGACCCAAAGCGAACCCAGAGGGTTTGTCTGCTGCATCCTAGTCAAATGAGAGTTTGGTGAATGCAAATGTGCCAGAGCAGTTATGGAAAGTCATGCAAACTCAGGGGTGTGTCTTGAACATGCAAAACTGGGTCATCCTTTTCTATAGGTGCTGGATGTAAACACCAGAGGTTACAGAGACAGCCATTATGACTTTATAAGATCCACAGCTGCAGTTTACAACCGTCAGCACCTCCAGAAAAGAAGAAGCTTTGAAGAACAACAGTTGCATTAGTTAGGAGAAAAGATCAGACACCGGAAACATATGTGTATATATATATATATATATATATATATATATATATATATATATATATATATATATATATATATATATATATATATATATATATATATATATATATATATATTTATGCTCTGTCGTTTCTATGTTGCAAATGCTTCTATGTTTCCGGTGTCTGATCTTTTCTCCTAACTAATGCAACTGTTGTAATATATATATATATATATATATATATATATATATATATATATATATATATATATATATATATATATATATATATATATATATATATGACAATTTTGACATTCCCTACCATTTATGTTAGTTTGTGTACTGGATTTTATTTATTTATATCATTGTTATAACTTTCAATTACTTTTTCAATTAAATTTAATTCATTAAAAAGGTGACAACATTGACCAGTTATGCTATTATCCATTATATCAATATGGTTTGTAAATTACATTGGCTACTTAAGCAAATATTTGAAAGTTAGTGTTAATTAGCCAGTTCATAGTGTATTTAGAAGCTCGGTGATGGTTAATGCCCTCTCTTTGGCTTTAAATCAGCATCCTTCATGACGCCCTGCTGTCCAAACAAGGAACCTACAAATGTAGGCTTTCAGAAAACCCCATCGTTTAATCACCATTTCAAGACATTTGATAATTGTAATAACCAGATCGACTCTAGTGAAGGATGAAACGTTAATAACGAAAGCAAACAGACACAGCACAATACACCCGAGCGAGCGAGCGCGCGCACGCACACAATACACACGCGACGCCTCCCTGTCTCTTCCTTCTTTAAAACAGCTTCAAATCAGTTCTGAATTATGAATGACACCGTGTGCTTACCTGTACGGAGAGTAATATCCTATTCCCGGCATATAAGAGGAAAAGGGTTGCTATTATCCATCGTTTCACAGCGCACGGCAGTACATTGTTGACGCACTCGACGACGGAGAGCCGAGCGGAGCCGGTGAGGGGAGGGGCTTCCTGTGTGACGCGAAAGGGCCGTAGGAAGGAGTTTCCCGCCTCGGGGGAGGAACTTCAGTCTTAATATTAATTGTTATTAATATAATAACGATCATTGTATATAGTAATATTATTAGTAGTATTAAAAAGTTATAAATAAGTTAAAGACTATTATTATTATTATAATTATATTAGCCGTGTGTGGCAAACGTCGCCACAACAATATTAATATTCATTAAAATAAACATACATTACGCTAATAAATATATAATCTAAGCAAAACATGTACTTGTAAATTTTGACATAAATACAGTTAATACAAACATTACTATTTTAACATAAACAAAAAGGTGATTACCTTTAATAGGTTTCTAAACAGCTACAATGGCAAGTGTGGCGAAGGATAATGTTGTAACGTCACAGCAACTTTATTAATATTCATGAGGGAGCGATAGCGGGGTTGATGGGAGCACCTGCTCTAGGCTCCGGGGCGACCCCACACATTCAGATGGACTCAAGGGGTGTAGAGTTAAACTCTCTCGAGGACAGAGGGAATACTCAGCCTTGGAACTAAATAAATGTTCTCTAAGATTCAGAGAAAAGGAGACTTGTTAAACAAATGCTACAGATTCAGCAATTTGAGCTAAAGGAAATGATAATGAGGGTGTTTAACTTCCTGCTCAGAAGCTTATGTTCTTCACGTTCAACGCTAGCTCTCTGAAAAGACCAGTAGGGGGCAGCACCATCTCTTTCAGTGATGAGGCGGAAGATGATATTGCTTTATGTAAAGCTGTAACAGGATGCTATAGTGTAATCCTCATCAAACTCACTCATCAAAATGATCAACACCCGATTTAACACCAGAATAAAAGCATCTTTCAAATACTAATAATTCTAACCCCAAGGTGAACAAAGAGGGCAGCAGTCTAGCACCATTTAGTCCACCATTACTACTACTACTAAAAAATCTACATTTATTATCAGTATTCTAAATATAAAACTAAATATTATCATATACATTTTTACAAATAGGGTTATCACGTTAACTCTCTCTAGGGGGGAGTTAAATGAAAGGTCTGAGCTACTGCTCGCTTTTAAAAAATGTCAGCTGTGTTATGAAATTGATTACTGAGTATCACTCACAGGAGACAAGGGTCTGAAGAGCTCGTGTCATCATCTCTTTGAGAAGCTGAAGGAAACTCATCTCTGCCTCAGGATTTAACACACATTAACCCTTTCATTCTCAGACAATTCCTTGGATATTTGGTTAGTAAGTAATGTTTAACGATTGTTCTAATATATGCAACTCAACACAGCATTGGAGGGTGACATCTTTTTCATTTTTGTTACTGACATGTGAGTCCAAGGTAAGATTGCTTTCCAACCATCAAAACCATAAAAGTTTTCTTTATTGAGAGTGAGCTCTCACTTTCTGTTGAAACTCTTTTGTTGTCAGGTTATTTCGAGTACATTTATGCATTTTTCCAGACGCTTTTGTCCAAATAGAAGGGGAGAGACGATATGCAATTTGTTACACAGTCAAAGTCTATCTCAACTTGCTCATAATAGAAGTTGTACTAAAACTGATCAATAAACCATAGCAGGAAGAAAATAAAGACAGAGGAGGAAAAATTTTTTTTTATAGTAGGTATTCCCTGAAGAGAAGAGTTTTCAGTTGCTTTTTGAAAGCTGTTAGTGTTGCTGCTTTCCTGGCTGAATCAGGAGTTTGTTCCACCAGCCAGGGACAGTGAGAGAGAAGGTTCTGCTGAGAGATCTTCTGCCCTTGTGGGACGGAACCACAAGTCGCTGTTCCTTCTCTGAGCGCAGGCTTCTGGAGGGCTTGTAGGAGTGTATGAGCTCATGGAGGTAAACAGGGGCTGATTTGGAGATAGTTTGGTACGCCAGCAGCAGTGATTTGAATTTAACACGAGGTGCAATTGGGAGCCAGTGAAGAATAATGGCGAGGGGAGTAACGTGAGCTAGCTTCATTTTCTCGAAGATAAGACGAGCTGCAGAGTTCTGGATCATCTGCAGAGGTTTGAGCGTGTTTGCTGGAAGTCCTGCTAGGAGAGCGTTGCAGAGGTTCAGATGTGAGAAGACCAGAGCCTGAACCAGGAGTTGAGTTCCTGCTCAGTTAAGAAGGGCCTGATCTTTACAACAGATAGAGGTGAGTTTCATCATCATAGAAGTGGTACGCAAATTGGTGTCTGTGGATGATAGGGCCCAGGGAGGTGTAGATGGTGTAGATGGAGAAGAGAAGGGGACCAAGGACTGAGCCCTGGGGAGCCCCGGTGAGTAGTCTATGAGTGTTGGATTGGAGAGCTCATCCCTCCACTAAGCAGTGTAAGATCTACCAGTGAGATAGGATAGTATCAGAGAGTGCGCTCTAGTGTAATTTTAGACACATTTTCTTCTCTGAACGAGCCTCTTAGATGTTTAGTGTTGCCTAAAAACAGTGAATCGGGAATGATCCAAAGGTTAATCATTAATAACGGCATTTGATAACACCGAATATATGTCTGTGTGTAAATATATATTTATTATTAATTTAGTTTTTTAAAAACTTTAAAATTTCTCTCTCTCTCTCTCTCTGCTTAAGGCTAGCATTAGCTTCGGCTCTCCAATGGCTTTAGCTGCACATCACTCACTGTCACATTCGGCTGGACCCCAGGGTCAAGAGGTCACAACACAGGGTCTATACTTTCAAA
Source organism: Danionella dracula (assembly GCA_900490495.1). Taxonomy (NCBI): domain Eukaryota; kingdom Metazoa; phylum Chordata; class Actinopteri; order Cypriniformes; family Danionidae; genus Danionella; species Danionella dracula. The sequence continues at coordinate 1,660,933 of UELW01000004.1, read as the reverse complement.
CCAGACAATGAAACTGGGGATGGGGAACATTTCTAGGTGAACCCCAAAAAGCATCTCAAATTCATCTTGCAAAAGAGGTCAGGATGAAGAATTGCTCTCCCTCTCTCTTGCTCTTTGTCTTTCTCTTCCTCTTTTTGCTTTTGTGCTCTTTTCCTCTTTATGCTCTTTTTCTTCTTCTTTCGACTCTTACTCTCTCGTCATCTTTCTGCATTTTCTTACCCTCTTTCCCTCTGTTTTACTCTTTCTGCTCTTTCTTTTTCTTCCCCTTTCTGCTCTCCTTCTCTATCGCCCTCTTTGAGCTTTTTCTTTCTCTCTTCCTCTTTCTGCTATCTCACCTCTTTCTCTCTTTTGCCCTCTTTTTACTTTTGCTCTCTCTCTCCCTCTTTCTTTTCTTTCTCTCTCTTTCTCTTTTGCTCTTTCTTTCTCACCCTCTTTCTGCTCTCCCTCCCACCCTCTTTCTGCTCTTTCTTTTTTGCTTTTTCTCTCTCTCACCTTCTTTATTTTCTTTCTCTATTTTTGCTCTTTCTCCTCTCCACGCTCTCCCCCTCTTTCTACTGTTTCCACCACTCTCTCAGCCCATCTTTCTGCTGTCTCTGTGTCTTTCTCTCCATCTTTCTGCTTGCCCTCTCTCAGTTACAGCTGTCAGACGGATGACCTGACGATTACCTCTCTCTCTCTCTCCTCAGCTTCTCTATTGATCCCAGAAGCAGACATCAGTGATCCAGAAAACCAGCTATGATCACACCCCACTAGCTCCCTGTGTCCCCATCTCTCATCATTCTTACCTCACAAAAATAATCTCTATGTTTGTAAAACATGCTGATATTTCAGGATAAGGCTTGCGAATAACACAAGCCAAGGCTTTGAAAGAAAGTAGTGCAGACATCCTGCGGTTGAATGGTTCCTAATGGAAGAGCACAGAGAGAGAGAAAGAGAGAGAGAGAAAGAGAGAGAGAGAGAGAGAAAGAGAGAGAGCAGCCTCACTAATGGACTAATCTCATTGATTTCCATTTAGCTGCTGACGCTGATGTTGTTTATCATGCTCAACAAAACCACACGTCTCCCTCTTGTCTTGTTTTTCTTGGCTTTCCCTATTGTTTAAGCAGCAATGTAATGCCTTCCTCCTTCTCACCCATGGTCTGCAGACCCTCTCAGATATCCTCCTAATATAAGAATCTAATCTGACAACATTTCACAAGCCCTGTCTTCACAGCCTGCAGCAGGAGCAAATCTTACTGAACCCTTGCGTTATAAGGAAATCATTTAAGCAAATTTCTCATACCATCCTATCGGAGAGCCCCAAGACTTCTGATAACATAAATTGGCCAAAATGCATTTATGTAGCACTTTTTTGTGCAGCTTCACAAACACAATGTAGGTAAAGTAGCTAAAACTAATATTAAAAGACATAAAAAATTGTTTCATGCGAGAGAGTAGAATTTCAGCCATGAAATTCATTTTAATGGAGTTCATATTGAAATCAGGATTTTTTTTGTCCTTGTTTAGTCTTGTTACGAAAGTCATGTAGTAATTATCAACATGTAATAAGTTGTGAGCAACAAAGACTAAACACTTTACTTAATTCTCTGTTTTTATTTAGTGGGAAGAAAAAAAGAGCGCCTTTAGGACAAAACTGACACTCACATAAGAAAAACATTAACTTCCCCAGAGAGAATTCCCCAGTAGTGTATGTGACCTCACAAACGAACAGTTTAGACAGTTTTTTCAACTCATAGTAAACTGAATCAACAGGTCAAACCAACCCAACCAGCAGAAACCAAATCAGTTCAAAGTAACTCCACCAACAAATGAACCCAGAAATATATGAAACAAACAAATTAAACTAACAATTAAAGAACTGACAAAACTGACCAATTTAATCAGGAAACAACATAAACAAAAACAAAAATCAAACCAACAAAATCTAACCAGACTAGACAAAAGTATAATCCAACCATGTAACATCAATCTAGAACCAATCCATGCAATCAATCAACTCAACTAATCCAAACAATCTAAGCCTTTTTAAACCAAAAACATATCTAAAGACACCAAACCAAACAGGAACAGAATAAACCCAGTTAAATCAAAACCTAAAACAAACCCAGTTAACTAAAGAATAAACCAAAGCAAACCAAACAAGACAAATCCAGACAGTACCCCATAAACCACACAAATGAGAATTATTGAAATCAAACTTACCACTGAACTAACCAGGTCAAAACCAGCCCTCTCACTACATTTAATTTCATACAGAGGGTCTGGAACTGCTCCATTGGCAGTCGCTTTCTTCCTTGAGGTGGAGATTCTGTTAAAGTTTACAACAATCGAAGTAGTAAACAAGACCGTAAACAGAATAGACCCAAACTGTTTGAGATGTCTATTAATGACAACAGTAGACTTTAAGACAAACAGCAAAACCATTTTCAACCGACAGGAGAACACCAATATTGTCCTTGCTCATATTATATGTGAATAATAATAAAATAATAATAATAATAATAATAATAATTATTATTATAAAAGTCTTCAATTTATATAGCTTTTTACAAGATACTCAAAGATGCTTTGCAATATTCAAAGCATTATTCAATCACTCCACATTCACACACTGGTGGCTATAAGCTACCTTGGTAGCCCTCAGCAAACATGCTAAAACGAACTTAACTAATGCTGCTTTTCCATTAGATTTTAGGCTTACTTTTGCTTTTAGGCTTGCTTTGGCTTCACTTGACAGGTCACGGTTTGCATTTGTGTTTCATAGAGTTTCAGTATCACTTCTGACAGGGTTGGTTAAAACACCACTGAATACGCATCACTGCGTGGTAAAGGAGAGTGTAAAACAATTGGCGATCTTTAGTTATGCATGTGGTGACTTTTAACATCCAATGCAAGGCTGCATTGGCAGATGATGGCAAAAAGATTAAGAACCCCAGAAAAGTGAAGCTCGTTGAGTGTGACTACTTTGTTAGACCTTTTATTGAGCTCATCAATCAACAGAATATCACATCCGACTTTATTTTCAAAAGGAAAAAGTATTGCTTTGACTCGACTTGCCCGGTTCATGGAACTTCATCTCCATCCTTAACCATATTAATCTAGTCCAACAACAAAAAAACAACAATCCTTCAATCACTGCTATTTGTTCTTTCCCAGCTCTCTCACAGAGTAAAACATTGGGTTTACATATCTTGAACACGCTAAAGGCAAATATTTAAACTCCAATCAATGTCCTCCTGGCTGAGACTTGAACCAAAAACCTCTTTGCCCAGAGGCAAGACTGCTAATGACTCCACCGGGTGGCTCACAGCAGCCAAGAAAAGAGATTAGATCCATCAGATGAAAGTATACTTGCTTTGTGCTATAAACAGCAAGATAACTGTTAGCTGCAGATGATTCATGCTATTTTTACACGGCTGAGACGAAGGTGTGTGACCCTGCAATGCAACAGAGAACATTTGAGAGTAAAAGAGATGGAGCTGTCAAGAGCAAACTGGGGAACGCATCGTATGAAAAGAGAGAAGTCAAGAGGTGATCGCTAAAAGGATCCGGCTGTCATAAACCTGATCTCCACACACAAGAGCCACAAGAGCAGATCTCACCGGTGGAGAAGCACACCATGATCAAACACTGAGAGAGAGAGAGAGAGAGAGAGAGAGAGAGAGAGAGAGAGAGAGAGAGAGAGAGAGAGAGAGAGCACAGACACAGATGGTGAGAGAGAGGAGTGGTGTGAGGTCGGTCCACACAGGAGGGAGGAATTAACTCAGTCAGGTTTTACTGCTGGCCTCCTTCCATCCTACACCATTAACATCTGCCACCCGAGCCCAAACCAGCATCTTAGGTCATAAACTCACCATATCCAACACGATTCAAGACAGAACATGACTTTCAGCAGCTTTAATGTGCTGATCATGAAGAGATCATTCCCTGCATCTTTTGTTCAAGTCGGTAAAACTCATGAGACGTGCACGTAACCTTTTCTAAAGTTTTTAAATGCTAGTTTGTCCATTTGAATGACTGCGTCAGTTTGAGTGTTAGCCTCCCAGTCTCCTGGAATGGTGGTGTACCAATCTCTCAGGCTACATAGCAGGTGGGACTGAAGGACTAATTGCATTTGCAGTTAAATTGTGATTAGAACAATTGCTATTGTTAAATCGAGTCTAATTTTCATCACGTTATTACACTCTGTCACATGACATATATGAGTCAGATATCCACGTTGTGACACAAGTAAAACAACTCAACCTGTCAAACAATGGCTTCAACAGAACATGAGACACCTGCTTTAGTTTCCAAGAGTAGCGATATGTCTGTTGAGTGAAATTATTTTTGTTATAAAAATGTAGATGTTGCACAGCATCAGGTGCGGAAAGCCTTTTCAAATGCCCTTTCACACTTTCAGTGTAACTGGAAGGCACTTTGATATAATAATGACTTCAATTTATATAGCGCTTTTTCAGAAGGTCGAAGACACTTAGTGATTTTTCAGAGTATTATTCATTCACACTCTGGTGGTGATAGGCTACTTTGGTTGCCCTCAGCCGCCCTGGGGGAGTCTGATATGACATTCGTATCTACGGCCTCAAGTCCACCACCAAACACACCCCACCAATCAGACACAACCATTCAGGGATGTGAGAATCAGCTTGCCCAGGGCCACAATGACAGAATGGACCTGGTGAGGATTGAATCGCCACCTTCCGGTTGCAGGACGACCAACTCTATCACTGCACCAACTTTCCACTTTGATGTAACCTCAAAGCACTTGTAACCCGAATACACTTTAACGTTACTAGAAGGCACTTTGACATTACTGGAAAGCAATTTATGTAACCGGAAGGCACTTTGATATGTAGCCTGAAGACACTTTCATGTAACCTAATGACACTTTGATGTAACCCTAAGATACTTTAATGTAATCTGAAAACTATTTAATGTAACATGAAGGCACTTTGATGTAACGGGAAGATACTTTGACCTGAAGGCACTTTGATGTAACCTGAAGACACTTTGATGTAACCGGAAGACACTTTGACCTGAAGGCACTTTGATGTAGCCAGAAGTCACTTTGATGTAACCTGAAGGTACTTTAATGTAACCTGAAGGTACTTTGATGTAACCTGAAGGTACTTTGATGTAACCTGAAGGCACTTTGATGTCACCGGAAGGCACTTTGATGTAACCTGAAGGCACTTTGATGTAACCTAAAAGGACTTTGATGTAACCTGAAGACACTTTGATGTAACCTGAAGACACTTTGACCTGAAGGCACTTTGATGTAACCTGAAGACTCTTTGACAAAACCAGAAGACACTTTGACGTAACCGGAAGACACTTTGACGTAATCGGAAGACACTTTGACCTGAAAGCACTTTGATGTAACCAGAAGTCACTTTGACATAACTGGAAGGTACTTTGATGTCACCGGAAGGCACTTTAATGTCACCTGAAGGAAGTTTGATGTAACCTAAAAGCACTTTGATGTTATCGGAAGGCACTTTGATGTAACCTGAAGACACTTTGACCTGAAGACACTTTAATGTTAACGAAAGGCACATTAATGTAACCTGAAGATACTTTGACCTAAAGGCACTTTGATGTAACCTGAAGACACTATGATGTTACCGGAAGGCACTTTGATGTAACCTGAAGACACTTTGATGTTACCGGAAGGCACTTTGATGTAACCTGAAGACACTTTAGCCTGAAGGCACTTTGATGTCACCTGAAGGAACTTCTACATAATCGTAGGGTGTGTGTATAAATATGATGTATAAATAACTTTCAAACTTTAACTTCACAGTGCCTTCCAATTACATTGAAATACCTAAAATACCGGTCACACAGAAAGTTATGATAGGTTTATGTGCGTCAGAAACATACATCTAATATGAGTTCCATGTAATTGAGCGCGTGAGAGAAAATTCAGTGTAATGTGCAAGATTTTGTAATGTCATGTAATATAAGGACAATTACAAGGGACAATACAACAAATCTATAATATAAGAGGCTGTTCAGGGCAAAACATAATGAAACACTAGGAGCACACTGAAGCACTAAAACACAATGAAACACAAAATTCTAATGGGACAATTTGCAAAACACAGCACAACACATTTCATCTGTAATTTGTCACTTTTACAACACAGTGATTATATGAAAAAAAAATATTAGTTATTTTTTTCTTTTAGTTTATTAGTACTTTTTTACCTCTGTGCCAGTGATCTCTGAAATATCTTTTTCGTATTTAAAAAACTATAAGTGAATTGTGTAGACAGAAAAGTGAAAGGTGACACAGGAAGGGCATCCATCCAACCAGAAAAACAGAACAAAGCAATCCAAGCATGCACAGCTATTTTAAGAGTTCAAATGTAAAACAACACTGGAGGTAAGAGTGACCTGTGATCTAAGCCTTCTGATAATGGTGTACTTTTGTGACCGTGTTTGCATCCCTGAGTCGACAGGGCTCCGATCAGCTGGAACAAACCCGGTCTGACAGCGGCTTAACAGGGCCACTGGCCTTTGACTCCTTACATCTGTGACCGGTGACACACACAACCCTCACGTTCATTCGCACGCCCCGCTGCAACATCTGCTTCTGGGACGGGCACCAGCAGGGCGCTGCTCATTTCACACTGGCACTGGCACAGGACACTGGGCTGACAGGAGGTTCAACCAATCAGGGACCTGTGGGAGCGATGAACCCGTCTCCTGCACCTGCTCCTCGACTGGTTTGAATGGCATCCATGTAGCAAGCTCTCCTGGCACTGACTACATACCATCTGTGCATGAGAGATGCCCACAGCAGGCGCGATGACCCTCTCTCAGTGCCTTATTAATGTCTCGACCTGAACTCTACCCAGCCACAGACGATGCAGCTTCCCACAATCCTTCTTTTTCACACTGAGAGAATGTTTATTTTCCCCTAAAGTGCTAGTTTGTTTTTAAATCTTTATGGAACTGAATAAGAGTGTGCAGCATACAAAGTTGTGATCAAAATTCTCTAAGATCTGGACTCAATTAGAGTATGCTACTTGTTTATAATAATAATAAATAGGGTCTCACCAATGCCAATTTTTAAAGTCTGAGTACGAGTACCGATAAGTTTTCCCATGGCACTCACCGATATTAATAGCAATCGCTGTTTTTTTGGGAATTAACATTTTTACAAAAAATTACACTAAAGGTAGACTGAACATTTTAGCACATATTCCCTGTATTTACAGCTGGTGTTGTTACCATACACCAAATTCTTCATTGTTGTGTTTTTAAGTTACAATTTTTTTGTTGTTCTGTAACCACACCTCCTTTTGATATTTTATTGGAGCAGTATAATGGTATCGATCTGTGTGTCCATCGTCATGTATTTATGAGTATGAGTATGTGAGCTTGGTATAGGACCGCAATGTGCATTAAAAGAGTTTGAAATCTAATACTAAATAACTGTGTAGAAATAAAGTAATAAAGCCCCTGTCACACAATAAAACTAATTCATGTAGATTGAATTGCAAATGAAACGTGGCTGACGTTAAATCAAGAAGTAGACATAGCCATAGCTTAAACCCGTATTTAAAGATGATGAGTAGACTTCAACAGACTTTCAGATTTTATTTTGATGAGCATTTAAAGAGAAACAACATGGATGCAGTTCCGCATAATTTTTAGCACTTAAAGATGCCATATATGTGTACTGCTGTTATCAGTGTTATACAACATATAATGAGCGTCAATTCAACATTCAACAAGATCCACGTATTTGGTGTTAATGCCACCTATGTTCTCAAGTATGCAACATTTTCCGCATAGTAATGCTGGAAAAACTCTATATATATTCTATAAGCTTTGGGATAGGAATGTTCTCAAATCATGTTGAAATATTTCAGAATCAAGACATAATTAAAGTGATTTAAATAAAAAGATGTTAGATAATTTAATTGCCAAGATATTCTTCAATGGTGCGAAAACTGAAGTTCCAGCCTACATGGTGCAATTTAGGGTTCTGCTCTGATTAAATATTTTGAACCTGTGATTTTGCTTCTCGTAACGAGACCATCAAATTGGAGACATGAATTTATGAATAAACACACTGAAATCTAGTCTTTTAGGATTTCAGTGTTGATGTGAAATACTTTATAGAGTTAACCCTGTGTCGTGTGGATGATTTATATTTATAGCTTGTCATTTTTAAAACAAAAATGTTTGATTAACAACAAAATAACTTACAGAAAAATCGAAATGTTCCCTTTTAAAATCTAAAAGTCTGTTCCCTTTTACATATAACTGGCTAGCAATGCTGGCAAGGTGGCAAGTAGTCCAAGGACAAGGACCCACAGAGTGTAATGAAGAGGTGGAAGGTGGGATGTCTTGCACAAATATTTCTTTGCTGGTTTGTGCTTATATACTGGTACTTAGTAATAAATTAAGTAGGAGCACATGGTTAGTGACCAGTTATAAGGCAAGCTCCATCCGCACTGAATAATTAACCTCATTTCGAATCAGTTCAGGAATATCCATGACCTGTCTAAGGGTAATTTGTTCTTTGTTTGTTGTTCTTTGTTTGCCACACAGGTGCTAACTGAAAAATCTCAGACTCGCAAAGTTGATGTGTCAAATAAATTCACAACAGTTGATGAGGTTTTTGACTCTTTGAACAAACAAGTAAACAAATAAATAAGATTGTTCAAATTAAATAATTGGCAGGGTAGCACTATGGAGGCAAAACATCATGGCCAAGGTCAAAAAGATGTGTGTTTTCACTCTGACACACCCATTATACCTTCAATTCTTATTAATAGTAAAATAACTAGTTATAATGATATTTAAATTACCAAGAAATAAAGAAATACTTATCGCAAAAAAGACTTTCAAATAAAAAAAATCTCAGACAACCCATGAATGAATCTGTTTCAAACATTGAATGTAAATAATATAAAAGTGTCCACGAAGTCACCCATAGGTTTTTGGCAAAGTTAAAAGAGGCTCAGAGTCAGAGCCGTAGCCAGTAATCAAAAATGCCTCCTGATTGGCTGACGTCTAATATGTCTTAAACAAATAGTTCTAAAACCAAATACCACCCGCCAGGGGTGGAAACATTTTATTGGTCAGTTTTAACATGTGAGTGAACGAGAACCTGCTCCCTTCTGGCGTCAGCCTCAGGAGCTCCGCTCGAGGAATTACAGTTTAGTCACTTTCTATCGCGCCGGAAAAAGCAAGAGGTATCAGCTTGGTTTCAAAGTTTTTAATTGTGGAGATGCTTGAGTGACTCAGTAAATTATTTCTCATTCTGTTACCTGATATCTCTCACAAGTTACACAATGCTGCCCCCTAGAGCCTAGACGAAAGAACCGGATAGACTCTTGCACTCGTTTTGGGATTCAATATCCTAAAACATAAAATATAACCCATTAAAAAGAGACACGTATGTTTAAAATAACTTTACACTTGTACGTTATTGCTCTGGCAGTTCCTAAAATAATTATGCTAGGCCCAAGGATTGCTTAGTGGTATGCACAATTTCACATCTCCTCCTGACAAACTGTGCAAAATGAGCAATTTTGGCTCACATTTGGGAGCACTGAGATGAGCCACAATGCAGTAGCAGGCACAGTGCTAGACAGGGATCAATCTAGCCTCCGTATGCTTATCCTGCACTGCCAGCCGCTCCCCATTGAGGTCCTCTGAACTGTGCTCGCTCCAGCTGTCCTCCTCTGTTCCAGACCAGAGGCCCACCCTGGAGTTTTCTGACTGGCCATCAGGGTCGGTCCCCCATCACCAATGTAAACAATACTAAAGATAATCTTTTTATTCATTATTCTTCAAATCTACGATTCTGAAATGTGAAGATCTGGTGGAATTTAAAAGTGTTGAAATTATGTTTAAGGCATCTACTAAATTGTCACCTGAGAGAATAAAGAAAATGTTTTCCGAAAGAAAAGGGGATACAATTCAAGAGATAATTTAACCACAGAAGAACACATGGTGACACAGACATCACCAGTCATTAAAGCTTTCTGGAAAGTTCCTTATTGAGCTGGATTCTTTACTTTAATTTTAGCGCTTAAAATTTTCCACTAAGGTTGGTTTTCCAAGAACAGCTATAGCAAAGTCATAATTTAATACAATTTAAAAGAAAATATAAAGAGTAAATTTGACAAGATACAAAAACATGGATGGGGAAAGTAAAAGTTTATATGTACTGTTTACTGTTATATACTCTTTACTGTTAATATTTTTTTGTGTTTCTCCCAATGCTCATATGCTGCTTAAACACAACTTAATGGGCAGTGTCACAATATTTATCCATGATAGATTTGAAGTGTGGACTGGGAAAATGGAATAATAATGTGTGAGTCAAATACAGTCAATGTGTGAGACTTGAGAACCCAGTTTTATAGGAGAAAATACTGGTTCGGGGGGATGGTGGAAAACTTTGACTGAAAATTGTTAAAATACGGAAGCTTCCACTCAAAACCAGAGACTTGACAGCTATGATTTGGACGATAGTCTTTTCTTATAGCCTTAAGAACAGCATTGTGTAAGATTAACAAGACAAGTAATATAACACAAAACATAAAACATCAACAAATAAAACACTTTTAAAGTTTGATAAATATTGAAATTGAAATAAATATATTATAAATATAAAATATATAATAGTTTGTATCTATTTTAAACCATTTTAATGGGTTGTTTTGTTTTCATTAAAACATGTGATAGATTATTAAACTCAATAAGTCCAATAAGAAACATTTTAAAAGATCACCAGGGCAGAAGAATTGCTAACAAGAAGCCACATTAAACCACAACTTATTAACTCTTGGGGAGATAGAGAAGGAGGCTCTTTACAAAACGGGTGGGGTGTACCTTTAATGCTAATGAGTATTGAGGATATTGAGTAATGAGGGTATTAAGACTTTGTGACGATCAACAAAACACATTTTAGGGGTGTTGTTTTCACATAAGTACCTCGAATTTGATCGGATGTTACCCTAGCCTGGGTCCTGAACTTAAAAAAGTTTGTTCAAACATCATCCAGGACACAACAGTGACAAAGATGTTGGAATATTTGAAACCAAGAAGCCTCTCTTTGATAAGCTGGAGATCCTGTAACACTCTCCAGGCCTCTTCAGAGTAAATGCTGCTTTTCCTAAAATACCCTTGGACCCTAATCAGGAGATAACAGCTAAAAAAAAGATGATGGATTGATTGAAAGAAGCTTCTCCTGCACTCTCTTCCTTTTCCGACTGAAGAAGGGTAGAAAGAAAGGGTTGTGAAAAGATGCGCGTGCCTTAATGACAGCTAGCACTGCTTCTAGAGAGAAACTGATGAAGCATCTTTGTTGATGCCTGCTGGATCTGTCACTGATTCTTTCTCTCTCTATTAATTAGCATATAGAAAAAGCCCCTTCCATTTCTCTCTCTCTCTCTCTCTCTCTCTCTCTCTTTCCTCTGTTCCTTTAATGCGCCAGTTTTTTCCCTGTCAAGTAATCACTGAAGAACCCGCGTCTGACACCATCTCCAAGGCAACAGATCTTCAGATGGGAACACAGGCAATGTGTGTACGTGACACTCTCTCTCACTCTCACAGCGATGGAGTGGTGGCTTCGAGTGAGCTCAAGGCTAAGTCTGGACAGAGCTTGTTGTGCAGATTATTCTTTTTAGGAAATTTGTACTCCAAGACCCCATCTGTGAGTGTGATGGGGTCAGCAGTGTAAAGACTTCTCATCATAGAGTTTGCCTTTTCTTTCTGCACTTTTGTCGGTTATTTAACAGGAACCTAAGGTTGGTGGAGCTCCTACCAACACCAAAGTTGGTTTATGAAAAAGTAACAATGGGCAAACCAAAGTCCAGAAGTGAGCAGGTTTCTATTGATCTATTCTTCTATTATTCTATTGTTAAACATATTGAACTTTACGTCAGAAAAAGTTTACATGAAATTTGTAGACGCAGATTGCTTGAGTTGACCTGCATGAAAACTCTGAGGGGGTGCATTTTTCAATTACTTTTCTGTTATTTTTGTATTTAAATTAAACGTTTTATACAATTAAGTGAAAAGAAAGTAACCAGTTGCCCACATATGAAGTGATCCATACCTGGAATTTGTGCTCTGCATGTAACCCATCCCAATGTACACACACAGCAGTGAACAAACACACCGTGAACACACACCTGGAGCAGTGGGCAGCCATGGCTGCGCCGCCCAGGGAGCATTCGGGAAACTGGTGCCTTGCTCGAGGGCACCACAGCTGTGTTTGCTGAAGATGGGAGAGCGTGTTTCATAACCACCTTCAACTTGATGGATCTGGGGATCAAGTCACAACTTTATGATCACAAGTGGATCTCCTTATTAACAAGGTCACAGCTGCCCTAAGGGAGGGGCTACTCATGTGAGAGCTAATCAGGTGCTGAAGATTTAAAAAATCTAAAACCTATGATTGATGTCACACAACATTAGTACATATTTTTTTGTCAATTTGCATAACCTCACTCACCCCTCCCTGGTAACCATACTGTGTGCCCAAGCAACTGTATCAGTAGAATTCTTTCTCAGCTTAGGTAAAATTAATAAAACATTCCTTCTTGCAAACATATCTGGTATCTATTCAGCACTGGCAAACAGAAATGGACCAAACTGGGGAGGTATTTTTTTTTTTTGCGTGAATGAGGATATTGTGGCAAAATATTTTTGGAGCTTTCTGATCCACTTTTGTCATGAACCTGGTCTAAGATTGTAATTTATGACTAAAATAGATTGTTGACTTAGCTGAGAATTGGACGAGATGTGGGCTTTGTTTTAAATCCAGTCCTGCACCTTAATTCATTACAGTTCTTATGCAAAGCACAGAAAGTTGTGTGTTCAAGCATTCAGCTTGACCCAAAAAGGTAAATAGAGCATGGCTATCCAGCATAACCTAAAATCATAACCTCAGCAATAACTTTGATAAAAAAATTTTTATTGGTTTTACACTTTCTGAAGAGCAGGAGTTATTACAACGAAATAGAGAGTAAATTTCCTTTTAAAAGTATAAAACCCTGTATGGCTTCTCTGGGAAAAGCATTCATAAGTTGTTATTTTCCTCTCTGTCAAACACACTAGAACCGAAACTGAGATGCAGAATATCATAAAATCATTTTCACCTTTATGTATTGAGCAACTCTGATAAATAAATAAATAAATAATTAAATAAATAAATAAATAAATTTGTTCCTTGTGTGAAAGATAGATTGGCAAAAATATTACTATACTCTTATCAATCCAGTTTTTCATTTGATCAAAAAAACTATTTTCTGCTAATAATATGAATAAATACAACTTCATTTAGCATAGGTTGGGTGTCTTTCAATTTAAATTGGGAAGAAAATTGAATAAGTGTAAAACCTTATAAAATACTTTGCTTGATACCTTTGCTAGAGAAAAAGTGGGGGCTCAGTTCAGAACTGAAATCAGTGTTTGAAGATTAATAATTATGAGCTTGCTCATTGACTCTGAGCCTCTGAATAATTCATTTATTCTGATTGAGGGTTTAGTTGTTTAGAGAGAGAGAGAGAGATTCATCCTGTGATTCATCCTGTATCAGTTTCTCAAACAGCTCTCAGAGTAGTGTTTGGGTTGTTCAGTTTAATCATACAATAGTTGGGTTAATATTTGGAATCAGGTAGCACACACCCCAGCCCCAGCTAATTTTTTCCCCCCAAAAATTGAAAAATTAACCATAAACAAAAACGCTGCTCAGAAAGAGACTTAAGCCATAAACATTAATTACTAGAACAGCACAATAAATAAACAACAAACCTGATTATTAATGGTACAATTGTGTTATAAAAAAAGTAATTAAACAATTAGTCAAATATTTTTACAAATTTTACAAAATTTGATATATACTCTTGAAGCCCATTACACCAATAAGACATCAATTTAACTTCTGAACCAATGTGAACATATTTTCAACTTTTTTTGCTGGGAAATTAAGATTAAAATATGCATTTCAAACATTTTTGTCACTTTTTCATTATATATTTTTTATTACCAGCTGTGAAAATGTTTAAGGCTACGTTCACATAACAATTTTTTCATGCCATTCTGAACAGCTCAATTCCATTTTTTTTACTTTCTGCAGTATTTTTTTTTTTAATGTTATCAGTATTAATAAAGTTGGCTCTGATTAGAAAGTTACATCAACAAGGCCACAGGGGCACCTAGAGAATCATCTGCTTCTTTATTTGCTTCTGTTAACAGTGCATTCTGGTTAATGTAGTTTCAACGTCTGCTCATGCATGTCACATCGGAGCCATGTTTTGTTCACAAAGAAGGAGGATAGCAGTTACAAATTATTTGAAATGTGAACAAACTTTTTAGCAATATCTACAGTCTGAACGAAGCCTAAACATGCTGACCTGTTAAAAAAAACAACACACAGCCATTAATGTGTAATCCTCTGGCAACATAACTGAGTACATCCCTTAGAGAAAATGTCAAAACTGGCTATTTCCCTCCCTGATGTCATGTTAATATTACAAGCTCTCAGGTGTAAATTAAGTGTTGTGGCTCTCACATTAGTCGATAAAAGTTCATCATGGCACTCAACAAAAAAAAGTTCCTCTATATAAAGAAGGTCTGGATGCAATGCAAGATTGTTTTGGAGTAGATCATGTAAAGCATTTGTGGCAGAAACCAGATGGGGAGTACAAAGAGGGGTATAAAGTCTTTCTTGTCTACAGTTAATCATGGTGGTGGAAGTATCATGGTCTGAAGCTACATGAGAGTACTCGTTGAATGAACACAATCTGCTTGCTTTAGAACCTGGGTCACAAAGTACTATTCAAGTTTAATAGCACCCCCAAACACACCTTCATGAAGACCTCTGCCTTTGCTAAACAAGCTGATGGACTGTTTATAGGTCACGCAGGTCTCCAAACCTAAAGGCACTTTAGCATCAGTGGAGCATCCTCAAACGGAGAGTGGAGGAGAGCAAAGTCTTCAGCAGCCAACAGCTCTGTGATGTCATCATGAAAGAGTGGAAGAGGGTTCCAGTAGCATTTTGTAATGCTCCTGTTAACTTTATGCCATAAAAGGTTAATAAGTTCATAAAATGTATTGCAATTGTGCGTCCAATATAAATATCTCCTCTAAGGGGGGCAATTATTTTTGCTGCATGGGGGTTTAGACAAAAATGAATGTGTGAAGCTAACAAAAGGTGTGCGTGCATGTCTTTACATTGTAGCAGAGTTTAATTTCTTTGGTGCTTTCATATGAGAGTGTATTCAGTTCAGAAAGATGTGGTTGCTTGATTTGATTATTTACTCAGTTATTGCTATTTATTACTATTTATTAAATAATGAAATACATTTTTACATGTTCCTTTATTTTTTTATCAATAATATTGAACATTTAATTATGCATTTATTTCTGGTTGTATTTATTTATGTATGCATGTCTTGGTTTATGTATCAAATATATTTATTTGCTTAACGTAATATTTATGTATTCTTATTGATGCATTATTTTAAGATTTATTTATGTTATTTACAATGTATGTTGCTTTACATGTATTTTACATTTTTTAACATAGTTATGCATTTAATTACATGTATTTATTAATAAATTTTTTTACTCAATCATTTATCCACACAGAGCCATCGACACCCCAAAATAATTACCATAATAAAATGTACCTTCTTAATCTGAACTAACCATAACACTAGCACTAACACTAGAACCCCATTTTTTTTATGATCCTGAACACAACAGAAAGATCCGGAGCTCTCGACTGACCTGGCATGAAGTAGAGCGGTGCTTTAATCCCAAACATGCTCTCGGTCACAGAGTCATGACTCCAAGAGGTGTGGCGAGTAAAGATCCGTTCAGAGAGAGACCTCAAGGGTCAGTTGGCATCTCTGAGTCACCCAAAACCTAAGAGGTAGAGGCACCTAAGAGGCACCAGAGATACCCCACCATCATCCTTAATCCTTCAGAGTGCTCGTCCCACAGCGCAGAGTCCCGTCCGCCATGCATCCCAGGCACTGAGCGACTGTCTCTCTTTTTCTCCTCCTGCACCCGAGAGAGTCCTGAGGATGTAGCGTGAGGAGGAGGAGGGGTGACAGAATGAGAGAGAGAAAGAGAGAGAAAGGGGGTGTTTGTGGATACTCCTCTGAGCATCGTTACACACAGCCGGACAGAGACAGTGATTGTGTGAAGTGTGTGCTTCAGCATCCAGAGCATCCGTTCATGATTCAGACTGGGATGAGAGCACAAAATCATCCCTCGTTCTTCTGTTTCCTGGGTGAGACACAATCACTTATGGAATGTAATTTTTATGAAATAGGCCTTTTGGAGGTTAACGAAGATGAGCTATTATGTTAGTTGTAATCTAAACCTCACACTTAGAATCTAACAATTAAAAACTAATCAAATGATAATTCCATTGAGAGTGAAACAACCAAAAAGTCAGAGTGAACGGTAAAGGTCCCCAACAAATACAAACAGCAAAAAATCCAAGGCAATTACTCAAGTTTACTGTCCAAAGTTCTGTCTTTGACATCGCAGAGTGCTGATGCGAAAAGAGGGCTGCATCAGCAGTTTTTCTGTAAGTAAGCATGGGCTGAGATGATGAACTTCAAAGCTAAGAGCATCCATTCAGTGGTAACTATGCACCCCTCGTGCTCATAACAAAGGTCACTTCACACACTCTGTGGCAGTTGTGGTCTAGTGGATAAGGAAATCGACTTGCAATCGGAAGGTCACCGGTTTATTCCCCAGATCCACAGAGTTGAAGGTTGTGTGAGTGATGAAACACTTGCTCTCCAACCTTCTACAAACACATCTGTGGTGCCCTTGAACAAGACACCAGTTTCCTGACTGCTCCCCGGCACCACAGTCATGGCTGCCCACTGCTCCGGGTGAGTGTTCATGGTGTGTTTGTTCACTGCTGTGTGTGTACACTGGGATGGGTTAAATGCAGAGTACAAATTCCAGGTATGGATCACTCCATGTCTGGCCACCTGGTCACTTTCACATTATTCCCTCTTATTCAGCCACTGTTTTTGTTTTAGAGAGAAGGCTGAAAATGGAAAGTGAACATCATTTCCTCTGATTTTGAAAGCGTTTTTCACTAGTTTGAGATATCAAGACATTACTGAACTCCATGTGTGTGGGGTTTCCCAAGTCTGTCTCGACTACAGTTAGTCCGGAATACTGCTGACAGATCCTTAAAGGAGTCGTCAGTTTGGACAAAAATGTGTCTCAATGACATCTGTGCAAATCCCCTTTACAATGATAAAAATCCATCCAAGGGTTTTATGTTAATCACATCAAATACTTTAAACCCAATGTGAATGAGCCATTATGAAAAACTTGTAAATGATGTCAAATACTATAAGGGTTCCGAATAATTTCTATAAACTCCACCCCTTCATTTTTGGTTGCAAACACAATAGACCTCCATTTTGCTTGCGAATAGCCCTGGTTTCGAAGGTCTGCAATGTTTTAGGATTTAAGAAATACACAACTGTGCTCATTTACTTCCATCAACATAACAGTTTATTTATGGAGGAAATGTACCGACAGATCTACCAAAACCAGTGCTTATTTGCTTCAGACTGTTTGAAAGTGGGTCAGTACAGAAAAAGAGTTGTAATGAAGTTGAGACTGAAACTTTGATCTATACCAACTGTAAGTGATCAAACTCCAGAACAGCGAAGCACACCTCTGTCAAGGGAGAGGTGTTGTGAGTGTAGTCCAGAGGTCTCAAACTCTATTCCTGGAGGACCGGAGAGTGTGTGAAGCTACTGTTGTGTCTCCTGAAACAGGGTTGAAACAAGCACCTGAAGGGTCTGCGGTCCTCTGGGAATTAGTTTGAGACCCCTGGTGTTGTCATTTTGCTCAGCGACCAAAACAGTTGTTTTTTAAAGTGGGTTTGTTGAGGTAAAACATTTTTTTCAAAACCATTCAGAAATATAAAGTTAGATTGTTACAGACCTTACATATATGCCCTAAAAAAACGAATTAACTTTAATCGGCATCTCAGGTCTTATCTAAAAGAAAAAATTAAAACCCCACATCACTACGGTGGTGATCGCTCTTCCCTATCTTCCTATTAAATAAGATTAAAATTCTTGCCATAAATCTCTTCAGAACCAGACTACACAATATCTTACAGAGCTGCCACATCCCTCACCTCAGACCAAAAAACTTAGATCACAATGATGGCCTACATGGCTTTTTTCAACATTGGTTTGAAATTTTGGAGTAGCCTGCCAACTTTGTTAGATTCACCCCATTTGTGTTAATTTTCAAATAGATTATTTGTTTTATTCATTTTTTTTACTGTTATGCATTATGCTTTGTTTTGTGTGGAAATGGTCCATTATGGATGTTTTTAAATGTTCTATAGATATATAAACCCTTTGACCAAAGCTGACATATCATTAAATGTTGACAGTTGTAAAAAGAACGGATATAAACAAATTGAAGATTCGATTTGAAACCAAATTTAAAGACTTTGTTTTAAGGAAAAGCAGTTGCACTGTAAAATAAGTAAAATAGGAGAAATTCTCTGTTCATTTTACGGAAACATTGCATTCTTGGATAGTCTGCTGTTTGAAGGTGTCATTATATCCTGAAGACCTGCGGTCTCTCCTTATCTTCTCTTTAAGTTGGTCAGTCAACAATGTAAAGCTTGTGCCTATTTATTAAAATAAACGGTCAATTGATCTAACACTCTTATTTAATTACTTTCTTTATTTTTACAGATTTTTCTGCATTTTCAAAAAATTGTAGAAATCTCAGATTGGGATGCTGAAGGTAACTGTACAAAAACTATTGTCAACAAATCTGTACAATTGAAAACAATGATATTGACATTTATGTTCACATAATGCGTCACGGTGGCGCAGTGGGTAGCACGGTCGCTGGTTCTAGGCTCGGCTGGGGCAGGTGGCATTTCTGTGTGGAGTTTGCATGTTCTCCTCGTGATCGCGTGGGTTTTCTCCGGGTGCTCCGGTTTCCCCACAAATCCAAAGACATGCGGAATAAGTGAATTGAGTAAGAACAATTGCCCATAGTGTTAAAGTGTGAATGAGTGTGTGAATGTTTCCCAGCGATGGGTTGCGGCTGGAAGGGCATCCGCTGCGTAAAACATATGCCGGTTCACTCCGCTGTGGCGACCACGAAAGGGAAGAAAGCTGACATGAAAATGAATGAATGTTCACATTATGAGCACATACCTGTAAAACACATTCATTTTTTTATTTATTTCTTATTCATGTTTTATATATAAACCCAAAACCATATATATTTTTATGTAAAATAATTATTTGCAAATAAATTAGAACTAATTTAAAACAGAACCTGTTGTCTTGTGCTTACACCAAACGAAACACTTCACATGACGTGTTCACAACAGTGAATTATCAGGAACAGTACCATGGTAATCAGGAGGTGATTAATTTAAGTGCAAACAGAGGAAGTGCCTCCCCCTCAGCGCTTTCAGAATCATGTTGATGGCTTTTAAACATGTCACTTCTGTCAAGAGCAACACACAGCCACCCCCAACACTCTGTGCTGCTGCCAAGCAGAACAGGACCCAGCAGGAGACATGAAGGGACTGAACTAGAGAGAGAGAGCGAGACAGATAGCTTGTACCCTGAGGCTCTCTCTCTTGCTGTGTACCTGCACACACACTCAGATAAATGACTATCTGTCGCCTCCTCCCCCATCCAGTAGAAACATGCCACAAAGGGAAAAAGAGAGAATAGTAAAGCAGATGAGAGGAGAGGAGAGGAAAGGAGAGAGAAGAAAAGAGAATTGTGGGAGAGGAGATGAAAAGTGAAGCACACAAGAGAAGAAGGGAACAGAAGGGGGAGAAAAGGAGAAGAAAAGAGAATTGTGGGAAAAGTGAAGCACAGAGGAGAAGATGAGAGGAGAGGAAAGGAGGGAAGGGGAAAGGCAATGAGGGGAGAGGAAAAGAAAGGAGTGGAGAAGAAAGGAGGGGAGGAGAGAAGAGAAGAGCAGGGAAGGGGAGGGGATAAGAAAAGAGATTTGTGGGAGAGGAGATGAAAAGTGAAGCATGGTGGAGAAGAAGAGATGAAGGTAGAAGAGAGGAGTGAAGAAGAGAAGAGAAGAGAGAGCAAATTTGCTAAACAGGTGTAGACATCATGATGAATCTCTATGAGTTCCTACCTGCAACCTTGGATAAATGACAATTTGTCACCTACTTTCCCATTCTCCAGAAACATGGCACAGAAAGAAGCAGACATTCACAAAAGGAGAGAGAGAGAGAGAGAGACAGATGGAGAGAGCGACAGATGCACAAGAGATTGCCAGTCTTACTGAGAACGCTTACACATTGACAGAAAGAGACTCAGAAATCTCAGAAACCAAACGTTTAGCACAATTATCTGAGGAGGGGTATGGGGGGATGGGTCTGATTCCACCTTCCTCCTTCTGCCACTTCCAGTTAAACTGAACAAATGCTTAGCAGGTTTGAGCAGTCAGCACTCAGATGTTTGTTTTTTCACAAAAGAGCAATTCAGTAGAAGACAGCTTTGTTTAGAACCCAATGCAAATCAATACAGCCGAAATAACTTTAATCTGGACCTTGAAACCACAGCAGCCCTGCAGAGTTTAACAGTACCCAAACATATTTTTGAGGATTTTGTGTGATTTGACCTGTCTAGCAATTCCATTTCTCCGACGCTTGATGAACGAATTTCTCCTAATTGATATCTGGTCCATTTTAGAGCATGTTTTTGGACACGTGTTTTATATGGTTGATATTCACTATCAGGGAAAAAACAAATGCCAAGGCTGTGATGTTACTGTGTTACTAAAATTCACACTAGCTCTGATAAAAACACATTAAAAACTTCTACAACTGTCAGGGTTGTTGTAATGTTGCACATGCTCAAATGCATGAGAAACCTAAAACTTTGTGGTTTCTCAGTTAACTCAAATCCTTTTCAGCTATATTCAACTTGTTTTCATGTTTCTATAAGGACATTGTTTTTGTCAGTATTTGATTGTATGTCTTTGATTGAAGCTTAAGTTTCACATCACTATTTTTTGTTTTCTTTTTTTCAGATTTCAACTCAACTGAGAAAGTCAAGCAACATCTGTCATGTGAACAAAAGAACCAATCAAAGTGGTTTGATGAACTGCATGTAAAAACCCTGACATGCTGACCTCCTTGCAAAGTAAAGGTGCAGGAGCTAAATGCGTGTAAAGACCTTTAAACTGGCCCTCTCCTTCTCAGAACCAGGTCAGAGCTGGGAGTCTAAGCTGAATCGCCCTTCATGATCACACAAGCAGCACCACTAGCATGCTGTGGCTGAAGCTGCATCCTGTGCTATTCCTCAGAAGAGTGAATCAAGACCTCTGATGGAGATTGATCAGAAAATGTGATGTAAAACATCTGTTAAAGAGTTGTATCTCTGCTCAGACACGATACTCTACGCTGATCTCTGACCCCGGCCCAGCACTCACTTTTATCTCAGCACTCCAGGAGCTATATTTCTATATGCTAACTATTCCCACGTCCAAAAAATTAATTGGCAAATGTGTCATTACCCATCAGAGGGGGAGAGGGAGGGTGGTAATTATCAGGCTGATCCATCCGGCGATAAACTATGCTCTGGTCCTGGGCAGAAGCTAATCTTCTGACCTCAAAACATGAGAAAAAAAGTTACATTGTTCTTTACAGCTGCCCAAACACCAGTTTTGGGTTATTTCCCACTGAATACTTAGCACCTGCCATTTTCTTAGGTAGCTTTTCCACTGAGGGCCATTGACCTAAACTGTTACTGTGGTGATGTAGGTGCCCTGGTGACCTGCTGATTGCTCAGAGACAACTGAAATCAAGTGTTGCCCTGTTTAAAGCTCATTTATCTTTACTTCGAGATGCACTCTCATTAATCTTCACAAGCTCTTAAGGCCATCACATACCTATCCGAATTTTCGATACAAAGTTTTGTGCACAACTGTCCCTCAATAAAAACAATAAGGGCCAACGACACATCACACACCTGGCCAAATGATCAACGTGAACGAAAAAATACTTGGTTTTGCCATATCGGCTTGGTTTTCACAAGGAGTATGATCAATGAAAGCTGTATCTTGAGTGGAACATAAAAGAGCAGCTTGCTAGTGCTCGATACAGACTCTCGCATCAATCTCACGATAGGAAACAGAAAAATCCACCAGGAGTCTATCCACCAGGAGTTGTTCAACAAAGCTCAAAAATATAATAAACTGGCTTGGCCTGTGGCTGTTGTTCCATGAGTAGTATTTCCTTCATTTTTGGTGGTTAGTTCTTTAGACTCTTTCATTTATTTAAAAGAATGATTCAATTGAACAATTTATTAATATTGAGTATATCAGATTTCTTTTTATCTACTTGCAAACTGCTACAACAAAGACCAAGATACACAAATCTGAGTAAATAAACTTGCTCAACTGTGTCTTCTGATTATAATTCACATTTACTGTAGCAAAGCAATCAACTCACTCAACTCATTTTGAGGATTCATTCTTTTCACAAATGACACACCACTACCCCTGAGCGCCATCCAAGGGCAGGGGGCACTGCATCGACACTAAATAGAAAAGGTTTGAAGATTCCAAAATGCACTCTGCAGAGAAGCCATCCGAATGTTCGTGCAAATCTCAAATCAAATAGGTGTGTAGAGAGCTTTACAGTCCTACATCCCCTCCAGAGGCTTGAGATCAGAGGAGTCTTGTGTTATTATCTTAAATGGCAGAAAATCTCTCTGCAGTACTTTTACTGTTTTGGCTGTTGATAGAATCTTCTTAACCCCATTCCAAAGTCCCAACTAAAACAACTCGGAAATCTGTTTTGTTTGAATGATTAGCTGAAACTTCTATGTATATTTGAACGCTCATGACACAGACAACAACGAGAGTATCCAGGGGTTTTATTGCATAAATGATTTACAAAACGAATTCATTCTTTAAATAGAACTAGATAATTCTCATATAGATGCAATTTCAGGTATAGTGAGGAGTGTGATAGTGGGACATCAAAGATGAAATTATGACGTTGGACCATCGACTGTATATAACATGAACATAGTAAGCCCTGCATCATCTTTAAGTTTTAGCAGAAAGCTCATAGCTTTGGTAAATCAGCAACTTAATTCCTGGCAAACGTCATAACCGAAAATAAAAAGTGAACAAAAAGTTCACTAGTGGTTAGATGATGAACTGCAGTTCAGTCACTTCACTGTTATGCAATTCAGAGTGAAAGCTGGAGGTTGCCCCTTACACTGGACACTGGGTATGTAAATGATCCTGGGAGCAGGAGTGCGAACTGTGATTGCAAGTGTACTCATTGAATGAAGAGTTCGTTATATTGCTTTACTCCAGGTGAGAGTAAAGGGGGGCTAAACACAGCTCACAAAAAAGTTCACAGCGAATGAAATAACCTGAAAGTCACAAATCCTGCCTCAGTTTTAACTCACTTTCTATAAAAGCATCTTCTAATCTCATAGTGTAAATGTGAGTCTCAAAGCTTTCCAACATGAGAAGCACAGCACTACATCAGAATGTTCCAGATGTTCCAGATATCCCAATCGCAAGAAAGCAAAATGATTTTAAGTACACTTCAAGAAAAATAAATAAATAAATAAACTAATTTACACAATATAAAATGGCTTAAATGTATAATGAACTGAATTTTCATACTTTTTCAATTATTGTTATATGGATATACAAATATATGGCCATAAAGAATTCCACAAGCAAAGCATTGGCATTTCAATTAAAGTTGAAGTTTTACATAGGCATTTTCTTACTTGTTCAGTTTTTGGGGAAGTAGACGATGTTAGATTGGCTTTAGATCTGGTCTCTGCAATAAAAAAAAATTTAGTGACAGCCAGTTTGTTGTTGCATTTAATTTCTTTTTGTACTCACATCTCATTTTTGCTCAACGGGTACACAGCTTTCATACATATGGCATCACTCAAGAGTCACAGCTTATGTCCATAGCTATTGTGTTTCAGTGAGTCATGCATCTAGGAGCTGCTCTACTCTGAAGGCTTGCACAGCAACAAGAAAAACAGCCTCAGATGCACTGCTGATTCTTCCGGAAGTACTCCTCAGAGTCATTGAAAGTTGAAGTTGTTCTTTTCAGCTGTAGGATAGTTGGTGTTAGCCGAAGCCTTAAGAGAATAACCCATCTTAACACAAGCTTTCCCCAGACTCTCCAGGTAAATGGTCTAATGTAGTTTTGTGTTCTGGTCCAAGCACGTTAATAACTTTTCCCTCCGTATCGTCTGTTACTGAATATTTCCAATGTTTAGCTTTGTGTTCAAGTATTACATTTTTGGGACAGTCCTTATCGCTCAAATATGCAGCAGGCTAGTAGGCTACTCACCAATGAACATTAAGGAGATGATGTTAGCTCCGACCAAGCAAAAGTGATTGTAACTGGAAGTTAATGTGTAACTAAAAAAAGCTCAGAAGTTCAGAAAATGTAAAAAAAAAAGCATTTCATGACCCCTTTTCAAACAAGAAAATTAGTCTTATGAAGATAACAAGTAAACAATGCAGCATAGGCTCTTCCATCTGCTGCATATTAATGCATCGTCAACATATTCACCAAGCCAGTCACCGATTGGATATTTCAATTTCCTTCCCTGGTATATTAACAAAAACTTGTGAGTTTTTGAGTTCTTTTGTACAGTACGCTTTTATGTCATCACAGCTGTCACTTACTTTTGTGACAGGAAGTTCAAAAACGGCCCGAAAAGCATTTAATTAACCTATTTATCATTGAAATGTAATGTATCTGTTAGGATTACGGTCTTCGGCAGACGGGAGACTATTGTATTCATGTTAATATCTGGAGTTGTGGCACTTTAATTCTAGTGTTGCATGTGTCTTTAAATGTGTCCAGACATCCCAGTTGTTTCTAAAGAAAGGATGCTGCAAATGAAAACAATTTACATTTATTCTGCCAAAAATGACCTCTTGTTATTTTCCTCTAAAATCTAAAGATAAAACATTATTTAGTCTATTCCTCACTCTTAACGCAAACTACAAATGAAAATTGAAAGTTAAAGTTTAAAAATACCCAGTTTGTATTAGTTATTATTTTAATATTTACAGCAATTGCGGTAGATCTGTCTCATTGAAAACCTCCAATGGAACAATGATGCTGAGGCCTTGTTTGGAACTATTCAGGCCCTCCAGGAAGATCAAATACTGAAACCACTGGTTCAAGCCATATTAAAAGTGATTTTGGTTTTAGAGAAAAAGAATTACTCTCCAAGTACAGCAGTATCAAATAAAATGTTCACATTTTCTCCAAATTTCAAATCTTGGTGTTTAATATTCTTTATATAAACATTTTAATAATCATGTTTATAATACACCTACCACCCTGCTTCAAATAAAAAAGGGTTGTATTGTTTTCCTAGTAAATAGCTACAGGGACTTAAAAACAATACCTTAAATGAGCCCTTCCTGATCTCATTCTCCATTAACCTGTGCATTCTCTCCAGTAGCGAACAGTCCCTGAACCTGTTGATTGCTGTTGTTTGCTCTGATCGGTGCTAAAACAAACAGCCGTTGAGCTCCATTAACGCAGAGGAATGTTCACACACACAGAATGTGCTATGTCTGACCCCGGGGTGAGCAGATGGTGCCATGGAGCTCATCTTAAGATTTCCCTGCTCCTTTAGAGTTTAGATCTCAACAGTAATTTACGGCCTCGCTCCCTGGGGTCGCCCGGTGTGCCTCCAAAGAGTCTGTGGACAAAAGCGCAAGCATCTGGGGAACTGTCTGCTTCCTGCCCTCCGTCTCCAGAGTCTCCATGAAGTCTCTGCAGAGAAGAGCTGAGGAGATAACCTCGCGCTTGATATGACCCTTTGATGCAAGTTTGCAGATCCTCTCCCTTCAGATGAGGCTTTAACCTCATTTAAAAGCTCTGGTGCTTTTTCATTTTTTGCCAGTTTTTTTTTTTTTTGTGTGGTTTAAGATAAGGCCACAACGGTCCAAATTACATTCGTCTTTACCTTCAAATTCCTGAATTGCAGAGTGCCATTCCCCAACGTTGGGTGAAATATAAACGTATTGACAGTCCTAGACATTTTATGGCACCAGGGAGCCACGTAAAGTCTCCACCCATGTAGACTACAGAGCTATAGAAAAGTTGCTTTTTACCACAGAAGAAGAGAGTGTAATATATTTTGAATTATTTACGTTTACATTTTACATTTATGCATTTGGCAGACGCTTTTGTCCAAAACGACTTACATCTTACATAGACAATTACCATTTACTGTATATAATATGGATGTGCCATTCGTGAAGAGTAAAGGAGGCTCATATTGGGCATAGCCAGTCTGTTATGAACCGTTTGAGGAAGGACCCAAAAGCAAGGGAATAAACTTAAAGTCTTTTATTAAAGAGGGAAACCAAACTACTGTTCAATAGAACAGGGATAAACTCAGGCTACTTCGAAAGGGAAAAAAACTGGAACAGAGGTACGCCTCTCCGGAGGGAACGAAAGGGAAAAAGTCACTCGGGATCCGCTCCCGCAAGCAGGGAACGAACCAGGCTCCGAATCCTCAAGAAAGAGAGGTGAGCTCACCGGCTCGTTGACGGACGACTGGCGCTCAGAGGCGGTCTGGGTCGAATCACTGCAGATCCTCACTGAAGATTAGGCAGAGTTAGGAACACAGAGATCCAGATAGAGAAGAGGATGGTAGACGAGACGACACACGATACGAGGGAAGGAAGCACGATCCGCTAGCACGCTGAGAATGAAGATTAATAACTCACGGAGAGAGAAGGCAGACAAGGTCCTTAAAACCCCTTAGTCACAGCAGCCGCGGCTGGTAATCAATTAGCGGGAGCGACGCAGACAGGTAACAGCAGGAGAAGAGGGAAACAAGCTTAATGAGCTGATGAGACAAAGAAACAGTCCTAACAGTACCCCCCACCTAACGAGCGCCTCTAGGCGCTCACCGAGGACGAGCAGCGAGACGAAACAAAATCATCAATAAGAGAGCGATCCAGAATGTCCCGGGAGGGGATCCAACTCCTCTCCTCAGGACCATAACCCTCCCAATCCACTAAGTACTGATCTCCCCTGCCCCGTTTGCGGCTGTCTAAGATCTTCTTGACCCTGTACGCAGGGGCACCATCAACCAGCAGGGGAGGGGGTCTGACGGGAGGGACCTGAGTGGAAGAGCGAACAGCAGGCTTGATACATGACACATGAAATACGGGGTGGATGCGCGCGAGGTAGTCAGGTAAGCGCAACCGTACTGCGGAAGGGTTAATCACCTTGGTGATCGAGAAAGGGCCGATAAAACGGGGGGCCAACTTGCGAGAGGGCAGGCGGAGTGGCAGGTTTCGAGTCGAAAGCCAAACCTTTTGGCCACAAATATAGTGGGGGGCCGCAGATCGACGGCGGTTAGCGAAACGTTGGGTTCGACTACTTGACTTCCTAAGTTCCCTCTCCACTAACCTCCAGGTACGTCGGGCTCGTCGAATAAAACTCTGTACCGAAGGGACATTGGCCTCAACCTCCTGATTAGAAAAGAGAGGGGGCTGATAACCAAGGCATGCACAAAACGGAGATACTCCCGTGGCAGACGAAGGGGTAGCGTTATGGGCGTACTCCGCCCATGGTAACTGGTCGCACCAGGATGCCGGGCAGTTGCGGACTAGAACTCTGAGGAGGCGACCAACGGTCTGATTAGCGCGTTCGGCCTGCCCATTGGTCTGGGGATGAAACCCAGAGGAGAGGCTGAGAGTAGCACCGATCTGCCGGCAGAACTCCCTCCAGAATTGGGAAGTAAATTGAACGCCACGATCAGAAACTACATCCCGGGGAAGGCCGTGAATACGGAAAACATGATTGATAACGGCAATAGCAGTCTCGCGAGCGGACGGCAACTTGGGTAGAGGAATAAAGTGGGCGGCCTTGGAAAAGCGGTCGATAACCGTGAGGATGGTCGTATTCCCTCGAGACTCCGGGAGTCCGGTGATAAAATCCATGGCGACATGGGACCACGGTCTGGATGGAATCGGGAGCGGACGCAGCAACCCGGCCGGAGGGGTGTTATTAGACTTAGCCTGGGCGCAGATGGAACAGGCGTGGACAAACTCACGAGCGTCACGAGACATCGACGGCCACCAAAACCGCTGACGAATGGCATCCAGAGTGCGCCTCACTCCTGGGTGAGCCACCAGTCTGGAGTTGTGCCCCCAGCGAAGTACGGCTGGGCGTATACTCTTTACCACGAATAGGAGATTGGATGGGCAACGATGGTGACCCCCCTCTAATCGAAGCGCGTCGGTGACCTGGCGTTCTATGCCCCACGATAACCCTCCCACTGCTATCTCAGCTGGAAGAATATACCCTGATGACTGATCATACGCTATAGAGTCAAACTGGCGGGAGAGTGCGTCAGGTTTCTGATTCTTGGACCCTGGGCGATAAGAGATGGAAAAATTAAAACGCCCAAAAAAAAGGGTCCAGCGTGCCTGGCGGGCATTAAGGCGCTTAGCAGTGCGGATATATTCAAGGTTACGGTGGTCTGTCCAGACTACAAATGGAACCGCGGTTCCCTCCAGCCAATGGCGCCACTCCTCAAGCGCCAGACGAATGGCAAGTAACTCACGATTGCCAACATCGTAGTTCCGTTCAGAGGGTGTCAGGCGGTGTGAAAAAAAAGCGCACGGGTGTACCTTACCATCGTCAGACGAACGCTGAGAGAGAATGGCTCCAACGCCAACATCGGAGGCATCTACCTCGACAATAAATTGGCGCTCTGCGTCAGGTGTGATTAGAATAGGTGCGGAGGAAAAACGATCTTTAAGCTCATCGAACGCACTCTGGGCAGCCCTGGTCCAGACGAAACGAGACTTAATGGAGGTCAGTGAGGTTAACGGGGCAGCTACTTGACTAAAATTGCGGATAAACCGTCTATAGAAGTTGGAGAACCCCAAAAACCGTTGAAGCGCAGAGCGAGAATCGGGCACCGGCCAGTCAGCAACGGCTCGAACCTTGGCGGAATCCATGCTAATTCCGGTGTTAGAAACAATGTAACCCAGGAAAGGAATGGAAGATTCATGAAACGCGCACTTCTCCGCCTTGACAAAAAGCTTATTCTCGAGTAGGCGTTGGAGTACCCGACGAACCTGCGTAACATGAGTCTCCAGATTGGGGGAAAAAATTAAAATATCATCTAGGTATACAAACACGAACACGTTAATCATGTCCCGAAGCACATCATTAATAAGTGCCTGGAACACGGCGGGAGCGTTAGCGAGACCGAAAGGAAGCACGCGGTACTCGAAATGCCCAAGAGGCGTGTTAAAAGCCGTCTTCCACTCATCCCCCTCCCTGATGCGCAGCAGATGGTAGGCGTTACGGAGATCCAGCTTGGTGAAAATGGTGGCTCCTCTGAGTAAATCGAAAGCGGAGGACATAAGCGGAAGAGGGTACCGATTTTTAACAGTTATCTCGTTTAAACCCCGATAGTCTATACAAGGGCGCAACGAGCCGTCCTTCTTCTTGACAAAGAAGAACCCCGCTCCGGCAGGTGAGGTAGAGGGGACGATTGTACCTGCGTTAAGGGCCTCCGAAATATAACTCTCCAGAGCCTCCCTCTCGGGGAGAGAAAGGGCATACAGGCGACCCCGCGGGGGATTAGACCCCGGCAATAAATCGATGGAGCAGTCATAAGGTCGGTGAGGAGGCAGGGAGGTGGCACGAGATCTACTAAATACCGCTCTCAAATCATGATACTCTGAGGGCACGCCCACGAGGTCTACGGGCTCGTCCTGAAACGCAGAAACAGAAGTCAGGCAGGGAGAAGCAGAAGAGAGACACAGATTATGACAAGATAATCGCCACGAAAGGATGGTTCCCTCTGCCCAATCTAAGTGAGGATTATGCTTGACCAGCCAGGGGTGACCAAGAATGACCGGATGACTAGGGCAATCAAAAATAAAAAAAGAAATAGTCTCTGAATGATTACCGGAGATGAGAAGCCGGACAGGTGCCGAGACGTGCAGAATCCTAGCCAACCTTCGCCCCTCCAGACTATGGACGACCAGTGGTTTATCCATGGAGTGAACAGGAATCTGGCAGGCAGCGGCGAACGAGCTGTCCAGAAAATTCCCCTCGGCTCCAGAGTCCACCAGCGCCTCACACTGGTAGGTGCGAGACTCCACGCTGATACGAGCAGGGAGCGTGGTGCGTGATGGAGAAGGTGAGGAGATTGAAGAAACGCCCAGACGTACTCCTCTGTCTACGACCGGGCGGGACCCTTTTACCGGGCAGTCGTTGAACTGATGCCCAGGTGCGCCGCAGTACACGCACAGCCGGTTTGTGATGCGCCTCTGTCTCTCCTCAGCCGATAGACGGAACCGACCCAGCTGCATGGGTTCGGTCTTGCCCTCCGCGCCGGCAGGGGACACCGGCTGTCTGACGGATGCTCGTAAGAACTCCCCGCCAGATTGGAAAGGAGAGCGGGGACGAGCAGCGAGCCGCTTCTCGACACGGAGGGTCAGCTCCACCAATCGGTCGAAGTCCTCCGGAAACTCCTGCGACTGCAACTCGCTGCGGAGCTGGGGTTCTAACCCCTCCAGAAAGCGTGCGGTTAGTGCTGCCTCGTTCCAGCCTGCTGTAGCTGACAAGGTGCGGAATTCAATGGCGAAATCAGATGCTGAGCGCTGACCCTGGCGCAGAGCGGCGAGAAGTCGCGAAGCCTCTCTCCCGTAACTTGAGCGGTCAAAGATCTTGATCATCTCCGTCTTGAACTGCTCGTAGCTCAAGCAGCACTCTGCTCCAGCCTCCCAAACAGCGGTACCCCAGCTCCGAGCCTTGTCTTTCAGGAGGGAAATAACATACGCCACTCGGGCGCGATCGCCCGCGTAGGTGTTGGGCTGCAGAGAAAACGCCACCTCGCACTGTATCAAAAACGCTCTGCATTGGGAAGGCTCCCCGGAATAACATGGCGGGTTGTTGATACGGGGCTCCGTGGAGGCTGTCCCGGAATGGCCCCTGTCAGCCCGGAGTGCCTGGAGCTGTTCTGACAGATCGTAGACCTGGGTGGACAAGGTCTCCATGACCTGCCTGGCGGATGCGAGCTCTACTGCGTGACGGCCCAGCAGGATGCCCTGATGCTTGACTGCTCGCTGGGCCGGAGAGTCCCTCGCTGGATCCATGGGTGGGTGAGTTATTCTGTTATGAACCGTTTGAGGAAGGACCCAAAAGCAAGGGAATAAACTTAAAGTCTTTTATTAAAGAGGGAAACCAAACTACTGTTCAATAGAACAGGGATAAACTCAGGCTACTTCGAAAGGGAAAAAAACTGGAACAGAGGTACGCCTCTCCGGAGGGAACGAAAGGGAAAAAGTCACTCGGGATCCGCTCCCGCAAGCAGGGAACGAACCAGGCTCCGAATCCTCAAGAAAGAGAGGTGAGCTCACCGGCTCGTTGACGGACGACTGGCGCTCAGAGGCGGTCTGGGTCGAATCACTGCAGATCCTCACTGAAGATTAGGCAGAGTTAGGAACACAGAGATCCAGATAGAGAAGAGGATGGTAGACGAGACGACACACGATACGAGGGAAGGAAGCACGATCCGCTAGCACGCTGAGAATGAAGATTAATAACTCACGGAGAGAGAAGGCAGACAAGGTCCTTAAAACCCCTTAGTCACAGCAGCCGCGGCTGGTAATCAATTAGCGGGAGCGACGCAGACAGGTAACAGCAGGAGAAGAGGGAAACAAGCTTAATGAGCTGATGAGACAAAGAAACAGTCCTAACACAGTCATTGCCGTTATGGAAGAGTGTCAACAAATGGGTCCGCAGAGACAGGATAGAGGTGTAGCACAGACATCTAATGGCTGAATTATTGGAACTAATGGCCCCTCTCAAAGTGTTCATGATTGTCAAAATTAGCGTTCTGAATCAACAAATGTTGTAGCAGCAGGGGTGTGAACATGTTTTTTCAGCTCCAAAGTTGATCAGTTTTAACATCCGAGTGAATGAGATTTTGTTCCCTTTTGGAGTCAGCCTGAAGCGGCCGCTCAAGGAACTAAACTGCAGTTCAGTCACTTCCTATCTCGCTTCAAGAGGGAAAGCAGGAGGTTGCCCCTTGGTTTTAACATGGGAGTGAATGAGAACCTGCTCACTTCTGCCTTGTTGAGAGACTACAGTTCAGTCACTTCCTGTTGGGCACTGGCAGCGATAGCTATGCTGCATTCCAATTTGAACACTATACACTGCACCCCTAAAGTAGATACTCATTTTCAGAAGAAAATGTACATACTTTTTAGTGTCTGAGACAATAGTGTGCACGATGTGCTGGGAGACACTAAAACATCTCGTCATGGAAGTAGTTGTTCAACATTATTATGCACAATGTTTGCGAGAACTTAACTCCTTTTTTCCCATTCCTTCACTAAACATATTCTGATAATAAATAAAACACACTCTATAATGATATTATCATCAAGAGTGAGTGAAGAGCATCCTCAACTCAAGCATTGATTTAACATGACTACCCCCTTATATGTGAACAAATCTTCCAGTTTCATTGGTCAAGCGTGGAGATTCAGTTTCGTGAAAGAACAGCATGATATGGCATAAATGTGCGGCTGTGTAGAGTATTTGCAAAAAAGGAATAAATCATTGCATATTCATGCATAATAATTGCATTCTTCCTAATACCGTTCTGAAGAGGAGATGCTTCAGCTTAGGGAATAACCATTAGTTGTAATTTACAGTTGATTTCAGGAATTTAAGTAACATTCTCTCCTTTGTTCATTTCCTTAGATTGACTTCACAACCTTCTTGTCACAGTAAGCTAAGCCTGACAGCATGCGTTTCTACCAGTTTCTTCTGACTTTGCATCCTTAGCACTGGTCAATTTCTCGTCAAGAGGTCTCTTAGCAACCGCATCCATCAGTCGAGGAGAGCAACACTGCTGGGTTTGTGTTCTGAATCTTGTGTGACTTCATAAGCCATAGTAGTTTGTACAGAATTTTTTTTTACAGCATTTTTGCTTTGTGGGCATACTTGGTTTAAGATTTCAAATATCAAAGCTCGTTCCTGGCAATCAAACACTTCACATCTAATGTAAATGAAAGCATTGTATTATTTTTGGCTATATTTAGAAGACACTAAATGCAGCTCTGGTTCACTCAAGCTGTTTGCTCACTATGACTCACGGTACATGACCATGTCCTCGTTCAATGTGTTAGGTTGCTTCCTAATATTTATTGATCAACACAACAACAACCATAGAGCGAGAAAGTACCATAGACTATATCACATGGACGGAGTGTTCGTTAAGTCACCTATAGGTTTCGGCAAAGTTAAAAGAGCCTCAGAATGGGTGTAGCCAGTAATCAAAAAGACGATAACAGAGGCGGGACATCGTCAGGTTTGGTCCGTTTTAACATTGGAGTGAATAAGAACCTGCTTCCTTCTGGAGTCAGCCTCAAGTGACAGCTCAAAGAACTACAGATCAGTCACTTTTTATTATGCATCGAGAGGGAAAGCAGGAGGTTGCCCCTTGGGAAGAACACTGCAAGGGAATACAACAGAAAGAGCATGACTGGATAAAAGGATAATAAGAAGGCGTAAATGCAATGAAACAATTAGGGTGCACATGGGAACAATGACTAGAACTAAAATAAACATTAAAGAACTGAAAACTCTAAATGAAGATTCTAACAAGTGTAATCTCAAATGTTAAATATGGTTAAACAATTGCGTTTCAGGAAATTATAAAAACACTTCAGTTGAATCACCATTACTTAATGCATGAATTACATTTATGAGGAGTTACTGATGCATTAATGATTAATTACTCACAAACTCAACCCAACCCCCCTGACTTATGACAACTTTTGATGTCTAGGCATTTTTGTGAGAAGGGGAACGCTGTCCAAGTTGATGTGAAAATCTGAAATAAATTAAAAAAATTAAAAAGTTTGTTGCAACATTGCCTAAAGTTTCATTATATTTTACACCATTGACTCGCGACAGAATTGACAGTCAGGTGTTGTTATGACAAAGAAACATCTCAATATTGGCTTGCAAAGTCAGTTTTTGGTTGGTCCTTTCAATTATTGAGTTAGACAAAACCATTCATGAAAATATTACAAAGAGAAAGAGAAAGCATGAGAAAAAACAACAGCACAACCCCAGGAGAAAAGAAGATATAAATGTCATTTTTAGTTTTGCTAGATTATGATAAACACTATTCAGAGAAGCTAGAGGGGCCCATTTTCTATATCTGCCATGGGCCCTAAAATTGCTAAATCTGCCACAGTTTGTTAAGTATTATTATTATTATATATATAATAAATTATGCTATAAGTATTTATAGCCTCCAGATTTTGAAGGTTAATGAGATTATTATTTGAGATTGTTACAAACAAGACACTTTAAAGTCTCACTTTCATCTAAATATCATGTTTTACATCTCTTTGAATTATTGTTTATTTGGTTTCTGGTGCTATCAGGAGAATGGCTGACAGTATTCAGAAATGATCAAATGTTACTTTTAACTTTAGAGGAGTTGGAGAATGAACAGCAAAACATTTAAAACACTGATTTATACAAAGAACCATCCCCCTCAGTCTCTGACCACTCTTTGGTTGGTGACAGAGCAAAGCGACGGGCAAACACAGCATGATCTACGTGGCTCTCAGGCGAGTAATGAGCTGTCAAACACACTCTGCTCTCTCACGCTTATATCTGCTAATCTCCATCAGACAAGGGCCCCAGTGCTGGTCCCGGGCTGCAACCGGCCACATACACTCGCTGTCTCCAAAAAGCCTCTCAGACTGACCAGGAGCGTGTTTATTATTTTGGGTGAGGATCTAAAGTCTCCCTCACTGCAATTTTGCCCGAAAGAATTCTTTGAGTTGTAGCTGTGTTGAGTAAATAAAATAAAGCGATGAATGTTTTTATTTTGTTCTGACAGCAGACAGATGTACTTAAAGGGAGGTCCGGGTGCTGAATCATTATTTTAGTAACTCAAAATAAATGGTCAGATTTGGTGAAGTACTCTTGTAAATGTGTTCCAGCCCCTACTCGAATGATAGCTGGGTCGAATATTGGAAGCTGCAACTTTTACAAAGATTCTGAGATTGTAAAAATATGGACTTAAAATGTCCATAAAAGTTTGGCTTTCACATATGTGTATTTTGTCTCATGTTTTCAACAGTGCAAACTTGTTTAGTTAGGTTGTAATTTTTTTTTCAATGAGATAAACATTGGCTTCCACAATCCTGTAAAAAGCGTTTGAAAGTTATATTCGAGTAAATGTACAGACGCAAAGCTAGAAAAACAGATAAAAGAGACCAAAATGTTTAGTTCGTGTTGCTACTGCTGTTCCTTGTTTCGTATTCATTAAAATTTATTAACACGATTTAAAAACTTATTTTGAAAAAATTTACTTAATTTGAAAGGCAAACATAAAAATATACATTGAGGGTAAAATTAAAAGAAAAAAAAAGCCTTAATTCAGTTTTCGCAATAAAAAACTGACAGTAAAATGACAAAATACCTGTGTTTATTAGAAGTATTTATCAACAAATAAATAAAATACTTTTTACTTTCTGCTATTTTAAAAAGTAATATTTCAAGCAATGTTGATGAACATCCCAAATGGAAATGAATCTTATGGTCACATGATCTACATTTTAATCAACAGCATAAGTGTTTTACAGGCAAAATATAAGTTCTATTGCCATTAAATGCGTTTTATAAGGCCCTGATTGCTCCTCCGTCTCATCACACAGCTGCTGGTGCGCATAGACGGATTGTATTTGGGAATGCTGAAGCCAGGTGTACTTTCCTACCATTTATTGACTAACATTACATTAACCGTTAATGTAATAATTTAATGGATATTGCTTTATTGTAAGTATATTGAAATTACATTTTTGCAACGTTAAATATTTAAATATAGAAAACAAAGTTGAGAAAAAAAACAAGGAAGGGTAACACAATCATGTGAGGGATTTAAACTCTGAACCAAGGAGCAGCTCTGCTCCTGCTAAAGCACGATCCGCTGCTGGAAAAGTTGTGAAACCATGAGCAAGCTTTACCTTAACGATTGCAACTATGTTTTCAAGATACAGATAAAACCCTGTAAATCATAAAAACTGACCGATTTCATAAAATTAACAGGGTACCTGTATTTTTGTAAAAAGCTTTATAGCTTATATTTGACCTTTCCAGAGATTAGTAGAAAGACATCTTCTGAAAAAAAAGTGTTCCTTAACAATGCTATTACAGCTAAAAGGTCCAATCTGAGGATTAAGATCATATTTCTTTGTGTTAAAAACAATATTACGAGGCTTCAACTTCCTGTATGAGCATGGCCGTACCATTTTTGTTAATGACAGCACTCTGATATTCCTTGAGCCATATATTTAAACAAACGTTCTCAGGTCAATCTTTAGATTTTAATTTACGTTTCATCATAAACATGGGAAAAGCAGAGCTGAACCAAACTCAACACTCGAAGAGAAAGACGCCATTTTACGAGACACCAAGGAAAGCGGGGCTCCTAACATGGGTGATGTTCTGGGCACCGGGCCTGGGCTGCAGCAGATGGAGCAGGACTGAAGACCTCCCCTGCTGAGCTGATGCCAGTCTCAGCCTTGGCACCACTCTGGGGCTTTCTCTGACTGTCCTCCAGTGCAAGGGGCACTGAAGGAGGTTCAGGGTTTCTGCTTGCATTTCCTGCACATGTTATCTGCAAGAATCGAGGCATGTTACATGGGGTCACCAAATATTGCGCATGCGCAACCTCTGTCATGGTAATAATGAGATGTTTCTACAGAACAATAGTTAATGTCCTAGAATGTTTACTTTATTATTATAAACAAATTAAATGTAAAAAAATATACACAGGCAAATAAAAATCCTTCAGATTTTTTGTATTAATTTGACCAGATTTTGATAGCTTGTGCTGTTTGTTCCAACTCTACTACATTTAACACCTGGAGTACACCCTTCACTCCATAACTTAAGCACGCCCTGTTGTATTAATGCTAACTAGTTGCTCTATGATCGGCATATCAGGTACAGATGTGATTTCAATCAAATCAATAGAATTTCAATAGGTTTTAATTGTAAATCCTGCAAAGTTTGATGGTGGCCATCACACAGATCTGAAAACTGCTGGAACTTTGCATATACAGAGTTCAGAGGATAAACACTTTTTTAACAAGGTTATTTACAAGGTGCACTTTCATTAAAAAGTTATTAACTTCACTATTTCAGAATGGTCTATCTTCTACAATGAAGACCTCTTTTTCTCTTTAAAACTTTATTTTATTGTATATATCCTCTCTTCAATAGCAATTGACTGTGATAACCTTGTCTCGTCATTAGCTTTTTTTCCTCTCTCGTCACCTGCCTGTGTTTACCTTCATTCATCTGTGCTTTTGCTTGCTTCCTGATCGAGGTGCACTATTTAGACTATTTAGAGTTCACCCTTGACCCTAGCCCTTAGAGATTGCCCCTTCCCATTTCTTTTGATAAATAGTACTGAAAAAAGGCTGAAAATTGTATGAATTGGAACGTCACAGTGAAGTCGTTATAAAAAAGAACCTACATATAAACATTTGTCATAAACAAGTCTACTGTGTAATGTTAATATCAATAGTCTAAAATCACTCACTAATCGTTTAAAACTAAGTATTAGCTAAATATTTATTGTTTTTATTATTTTTTTTTTTTTACATTAACTCGTTCTGATCCGAATCAACACTTGACATGAAAAATGACATGAACTGCTTTTTTGTGCTAACTTTACAATGTATAACAACAATAATATTGCGTTTAACAAAATAAAAAAATATTTTACCTATTTATGTTTGTCTTTTTCCACACATCAGCCATCTTGAAAAAAACAAAGCTGTTCCTGCCTTGCGCAATGCATGCTGAGAAATCCTTCCCAAGCTCTCAGTGTGTAAGAGCGGGTCTTAACCTAACCTGAGAAACCATTTGGTGCTAATCCTCGGTTTCTGAGCCAGAAGGATGCTTGAATCAGTCCTAAATGAAACAGCATCAGTGTAATGTATATTAACAATATAATGGTAATTAGATACATGAGGATCGCTTCAGGCATCTGTGTTCTTTTGGTTTTATGTGCTTATCTGTGAAAGACTGAAAGAAATTGCAGTAAGACGGACGAACTGTGGCATGTTTTTCACTGTGGATCGTGTTGGATTGGCTTCTTCCTTTCCACACTGTGCACAGCATCCAATTACAACTGGTCTCAGGCTAACCTCTAATCTCTGTAAGGAGTGTCAGAAAGTAGGGGTTTCTGGACAAATCATTTAGAAGTCAAAACAGCTCAAAATAAATCCACATTATTAGAGAAATAATGTGTTTTTTAACCTCACATATGTGTTAACCTGTTGCTGTCGCAAACCAAACAATCAACTTTTTTAAAATCATAATCGGAGCGCTCTAGAAAGCCAATCAGAACATTTTATGTCTTGTATCATGTACACTTAACGGATTCCAGTCTCTTTTTCTCCAAACCCTCCCCTTCCTCACTTCAGGTCTGAGAGATTTAGGAAAGCCATGTCCCAATCAAATTCACTCCAATCTAATAAACGCATACTTGAGCTCTCTGCTGAAGGGACAGATCTGAGCACAGGCTAATCTGGGGAAGCTCTCCTCTCTGATTCTGCTCGAACACCGTTCCTGACTCTGTCCCAAATAATGTTGGCTTACAGAGCAGGATGGGATTTGCTGGGATGAACCAGCCATGCATCTTTAAACAATAGCTATTGATGAGATTTTGAGCTGCTCAATTGGATTAATTAAGCGAGCAGTGGAGGCCGAGAGAAAGCTCTGATGTTGGTTTGATGCACAATGAAGCACTGAGACTGATTACAGATGGTAATATCCTGCCGTGCTGGGTCCACTCATGAGCTCACTGCAGAAATAAAAAGGAAATTGCTATCATTTTCTGAACCTTGAAGGATCTGATGTGCTCCAAAAGCTATAAATCATACAGTACCCACAAGTACACTTATGAGCACTTCTAACATTATTTACTCAAGTAAGAGAGTAAACTTATGTTTAGTTCATTTTATATATATAGTAAAAATATTACAAACTATGGTGCACATACAGTCTTAAAATTTAAACAAAAGCATCCAGACCCCTTCTTTTCAACACATCTCCGTTATGTTTATATGTTTGTTTGTTTTATGCTTCATTTCATTCCAATCAGAAGTAACTGGCAACTTTCTCAATGAGAAGTTTTAATCAGATAGATTTTAGATTTACTTGCTGATTTTCACAGATTTTTACTAGTACTGTTCACTTCTTAAAGATCTTGGACACATGACTGGAGATTGGATGCTGGAAGACTGGTTAGAGGCACATATAAAAGAACCCCTACACTGGACACTTATTTTGAGAGACTTTTTTGAGGATGTGTTTTGCTTTTACAGAGGTTTCAAATGCCTCTACACCAGCAGTACGGTTTAGTGTCTGACAATGTTATCAGGGACCGGTCTTTGAAGTGTGGTGGATAAATACAACAAAATAATGTAATACGATCGGCATGTAAACTTTGTCATTTTCTAAACATAATAATAAACGTGAATCCACGCTACCTGTTTGCTACAGCATCCTCTTACCAAGAGTTTTAAGGGTTTTATTGCCTCATTCGAGAGCCGGTTGCCACATATTATGCAGAGTGGGCTTGGTGCGTGGGAATTTTTTAAGTAGGGCTCTTGATATTGTCTGTTAAATGCAGCTTTCTTTTTATTGGAAGATGTAGGCTCTTTCTCTGACTCCTCACTGGGCCTTTTCACCAAGAAACTTTCCAAAGATGTTTGTTTTTACAATCATCTCATGGGAAATAGTGATTAGTTAAAGGATGCTACTTTAAATTTGCATAAATTAAATGGTGCGAATAACAATAGAATATTATATTTATTAATTGTTGTGTTTTCAGTGAATGCAAGTAACGGTTCATTTGTACACCAATGAAAATTAATATTTCCTTCAATTTTAATAAAGACTATTCGCTTTTTTTCTTTCTAGAGTTTTTATTTACTGTCCACAACTTGTTAACTACCAAATCTGTTTTCAAAATTAATTGTTTAACAAGCGTTATGTATAAAAGTTTACTTCTACACATAAATAATACCCTGATTCATGGTTTTATATAGTTATTGGTAAAACATCAAATAAGTAAAATGCATTTAGTTTTATCCAGTTAATCGAAAAAAAAATCTAATCATAATAATTGTTAGTTGCAGCCCTAGATAAGATTCCTAAATAAATAAAACTGAAGTAATCTAAGTTATCAAATGTAACCCACGGACCCGGGCCTGGGGGTTGGGACCGCTGCTCTACACCCTTATGTTCAATGACCAATCAGTTTATGGAATTGGTCAGGTGTTATATGATGATCTGATAGTACCCTTCACCTCTTCAGTATCGCATCCTCCTCTTCACAATACACAAAACATTTCTCTGGGGTTAAGACAATTAAGAACAGGGATACGATGGTTCTCAAAGCATTTACAGCTGCCAAGTTGTGTTGGAAAACAAAAAACCCTGGTCAGCTGGTCAGTAGCAAGAAAGATAAAGTGCTCTAAAACTTCAAGGTTGATGGCTGCATTGACCTTGGAACTTACACAGTGGACCAACACCAGTAGATGATATGGCACCCCAAATCATCAGATATTGTGGAATTTTACCCTGGACAAGGAGCTTGGATCCTGTGCCTCTCCTCTCTTCCTCTAGACTCAACTCAAGAGGACTCTAGACTGAGTTCAAAGGAATTTCATCAGAGAACTTTTGTAGACTCTGCAGCAGTACTGTCCTGTCTTTAACCCAGGTAAGATGATTCTGACGCTGTCTCTTGTTTAAAAGTGGCTGAGCACAATGAATGCGACAGCTGAAAGGCATGTCTTGCACATGTCTGTGTGTGGTGGATCTTAAAGCACTGGCTGCAGCTGCAGTCCACTCCCTGTGAATCTCCTCCACATTTTTTAATGAGGTTTGTTTTGCAATCTTTTCCAGGCTGGGGATATTCCTGTTTCTTGCATATGTTTTTCTACCACGTCTTTTCCTTCCATTCACTTCTCTGTGAACTGTCAGCCTATTGTGCACTGACCTTTTGTGTCTTGCCCTCCTTGTGCAAGGTGTTAATGCTAATCTTTGAGGAACTGTCAAGTCAGCACTCTTTCCAATGTTTGCGTAGCCTATTAAATACTGTCTAAATGAAGACAGTATTTAAAGGCCTTTGCTGGTGTTTTAAGTTAATTAGCTTACTAGCATGTGCCATCCGGTGTCTTCAATACTGAACCTTTTCATTTGTTGTCCGTTTCAAT
Source organism: Danionella dracula (assembly GCA_900490495.1). Lineage (NCBI taxonomy): Eukaryota > Metazoa > Chordata > Actinopteri > Cypriniformes > Danionidae > Danionella > Danionella dracula. The sequence goes on along the minus strand of UELW01000004.1, from coordinate 1,619,557 downwards.
GATCAAAAATAAAAAAATTAAAAATACTTCAAAGTTATCAGTCTGTGCTTAATGACTGATTGTAACATACAATTTGAATGGAATTGAATCGAACCTGCAGAGAGAACTGTCAAAGATGGACCACTGAAGCAGAGCAGGATCTACAAGCCTGCTTCGACTGCACGAACTGGAGTGGTTTTGAAACTGCTGCCTCAGACCTGGACGAGCTCACTGATTCTATAACATCCTACATCAGTTTCTGTGAAGAGATATGCATCCCCACCCGGACATATGTGATATATAACAACGACAAACGATGGCTCTCTGGAAAACTCAAACAGCTTCATCAAGCCAAGGGAGCTCACTACAAGAATGGAGACCGCGCTTTGTACAAACAGGCCAGAAATACATTGAATAAGGAGATCAGAGCTGCCAAAAGAACGTACTCTCAAAAGCTGCAAAAACAATGTCTTTATTTTAAATGAGTCTAAAGCTCACACGATCGTGTTTGATGTTTGCTGGTGCTAAAATTCTGCTCAATAAGTTAAAATCTTTCTGCAAACTAGAAATAGAAAACTTGAGCTTTAAAATGGATGCTTAGCTGAAGTCAGAATACCAGATTTGGTCAGAAGTTATGGCCAAGAAATGTAGCACTTTTTTCAGGGAGAAAGCACTTTTTTGTATCCACTAGACTGATGTAATGCCCTTTATTCTGGAGAGAGTTATTCCTCAATCTTGCGACTTGCTTCGAAACAAACTCTCCCAGCTCTCCGTCGCTGACTCCACCTGTAAGTGGATCACAAGCTTCCTGACAGACAGACAACAGCTTGTGAGGATGGGGGAATTCACATCATGCACCTGAACCACCAGCATTGGTACCCCCCAGGGGTTTGTTCTCTCTCCACCTCTCTTCTCCCTCTACACCAACAACTGCACCTCCCACAACTCCTCTGTAAAGTTCCTCAAGTTTGCAGACAACACCACCATCATTGGTCTCATCCAGGATGGTGAGGAGTCTGCGTACAAACAGGAAGCGGAGCAGTTGGCTCTCTGGTGCAGTCTAAACAACCTTGACTAGTGGACCTGGGTGGGTTTGCAGAACTCTTAACTCTTATCTCCACGCAATCTGTTACCTGCACCTGGACTCTCTGCATTTAAGCACACCACACTTTATAGGCTTTGTTCAACTGTTTACATTTTATCAATCCTTCATTCTACATAGCCTTATGTGAATTGCTTGTTGTGCTGTACTTTACTGTACTTATGTGGTTTTAATTGTGGTTTGCATTGAATTTATGTTGTTTCCACTGATGCCTCCATTGTACCAAAGGAAATTCTTTGTGTGTACACACACACACACGCACACGCACGCAATAAAGTTGATTCTGATTCTGATATTCTAATAATATAACATGCACCTCCATGTTAAATAATTATATAACATGAACCTTATGTCAACACAGTAAACATAATTAAAAATAAACACATTTAGGAGTGAACCCATAGCCATTTTAACATTTAACAAGTACTAATTTCAGAATTTTGACAACTAATGACAGAATTTTGTGCACAACCCCTGATACATCACATCAAAGTAAATCAGCTCAAGCTACATAGAAGTGCCATTGATTTTTGTCAATGCCACATCTATTGCCCTGCTTGATGGCAGAGAGCCCTATAAATTCCACGCTCTGCTTCTGACATTTTCTGATGAAGCTAATCCATCTCTATGAGACAGAAACCAAACAGAGCAGCCCATCACAGCTCAAAAAATGATGGAGAGTACTCCTCGCGAGCACTTCATCTTCAGATAACCAGCTGATTGTGATGCAAGTGCCTGCGACTGAAACCTGGCTCACCCAGATGATAGCTGCTTCGTGCTAGGCTTTACAGCTAACAAATGGACTGCACACTGAGAGGCCGCTCTGGAAGAGAAGCTCGTAGCCAGCATCTGTCTGGATCAATGCATCCATGGAGTGTAAGGAGCTTCAAGCAGGTCTAATCACCAAAAACAAGCTTCAAGGGTGCTTCCAAAGTAGTTCTTACAAAGTATAGGAGTGTGTAGAATCCACAACCAAAAGACAGCATATATAAAAAGCCATTTGTTTGCTGCAAACAGTTTGATTTATAAAGCAATGCTCCTGAGAAAAGTTTGCTTTCTGGTTTCAAATCAATGCTCAGCACTGAGCAAGTTCTTTTGTGCATTTTTAGTGACTTGTCTGTGATCCTGGGGACAGTCCTCCTTGATTTAACTGCTGCATTTGATACCATTGATAACAATATTCTTATTTCATGCTTAGATCACTTGCTTGGCATAATGGGAATAGCTTTGAAATGGTTTAGTTCATACCTTAAACCCATAACTTTTTTTGTAAGGCTGGGTGACTGCGAGTTATCCTGTACTTCACTCTCCTATGGAGTTCCGCAGGGATCTATTCTAGGTCCTATCCTCTTCTCTCGTTTTTTGCTTCACCTAAGTTCAATTCTAAAAAGCTTTTTTCTATGGTTTTCATTGTTATGCAGATTATTTAGATTGTGTATGCTTCTTAAAAATAGTAATGAGCCATAGAAAACTGCCCTTGAAGACTGCATGGAAGATATTAAATGTCTTTATTTTAAATTAGTTTAAAGCTCACACGATCGTGTTTGATGTTTGCTGGTGCTAAAATTCTGCTCAATAAGTTAAAATCTTTCTGCAAACTAGAAATAGAAAACATGAGCTTTAAAATGGATGCTTAGCTGAAGTCAGAATACCAGATTTGGTCAGAAGTTATGGCCAAGAAATGAAGCACTTTTTTCAGGGAGAAAGCACTTTTTTGTATTCACTAGACTGATGTAATGCCCTTTATTCTGGAGAGAGTGAATCCTCAATCTTGCGACTGTAGCTGGTCCAGAATGTAGCTGCACATCTTTTAGCCAGCACACAAAGTATGATCACATCACTCCAATTTTAGCATCTCTTTCTTAGTTTAAGGATTCATTTTAAATTGCTTATATTTGTTTATAAGAGTCTAAATGGTGCTGACCGAGCATAAACCTCTGAAATTCTCCATCTTTACACCTCTTCTAACTCCCTGACCAGCTCTTCCAGGAGGTGCCCAGTACTAGGTGTCAGATTAAAGAGAGGGCTTTTTTGGTGACAGCACCAAAGCTAGGAAATGCACCGCTCCTGCACATTAGGCAGGATACACTCACCTTATTTTTAAACCCCTTTTAAAAATTCACTTGTTTATTCTGGCTTTTGGGAGAGCATGAGGCGTTTGTTTTGCTTTGAGGTGTTGTGTTTTTCCAACTTGCTTTATGTATTTTATTTGTACTGTTTTATGTTTTTTTTTATTGTGAACACTCTGTAACAACTTTCATTCATTCATTCATCTTCACGTCGGCTTTCTTCCCTTTCGGGGTCGCCACAGCGGAATGAACCGCCAACTCACTGGCATATGTTTTACGCAGCGGATGCCCTTCCCTGCCGCAACCCATCGCTGGGAAAACTTTGTTATGTTAAAATGTGTTATACATAAAGGTTGAGTTAACTGTACTAAACTAAACATGCTTTAAGCGCCTCAGTGGAGCACACTATGCAGTCTCCAACCCAGTTGTAATTGCAGTCCAGCTGATGGAAATCTGGAGAAGAGTATAAAAGTTGAGCGGCTCAGCTGGACGAGCTACAGTCAGGTGTTCGGCAAAAGCTCCAGTCAAATCTTGCTAAGCTACGTGAAGCCGTTGTAAAACTCATCTCCTGCCCCAGATTGAGCTGGAGTGTTGGCGAACTGTTGTGAGATGTGATAAAAAACTAATTTCCTTATTTTGATAGCCATGGAGTTAGGGAAGTTAACTGTGATTGTTATTGGGATTTTTATTTTTATTACATTTTATTTAGTTTATTTGAGATTTACTGCTGTGTGGGGGAAAAAGAAAAGGTAAATTGAATACCTATGTTCATTTTTAATCTTGTGTGATTTTTAAAATGGGACAGGAGAGGAAGGATTTTTTCTGTTAAAAAAGATTCTTTAATTCATTAGTATAAAAAACTTTATCACGTCTTGGCCAAACCTATACTGGTCAAATGTAACAACAGGCAATAAAGACAGTTCAATAAAATAGGAAAAAACATAAAATCACTCTTGTGTTCATTAACTAACAATTTAACAGAAAAACCTTCATTTGATTCAGTAAACAAGCTTTCAGCGTATCAACTATGAAATTTCTCATTTAAGCAATGGTAATTAATAGCCGGGGTTTCAAAAGTGCTTATTTTGTATAGAAATCAGAGATAATAACTCATCAAAATCAGTTTTTGTAAGCTTAATTATCATTACTCACATGTTATAGTTCGTTATTTTACCTAATTATTGAGCTAATTAGCGTGGATCTGGCACATGAGGCATCAATAGCACAATGTTAAAAAGGACCAATCAGTGAGTGTGAAATAATAAACGTTTCACCTGAAGTGACCCAGCATGACCCAGCAACCCCCGGAGTAACAGGGTAAAAACACTTGATGTGACACCGATGCGCTCTCCTCAATGGAATCAGTAACCAGTGGCTCACCGAACCAGTGATGACTCCAGCAGTCCAGAGAAGAGGCACGCTCGTCATTTTAAAACCGCAGTGACAAGACTCCATTAGATCCGAGTGAGTGCTTTCACTGCGCACTGCCAGCAGCATTAGTTACGGTCAGCAGACTGACTGAAGGGCCGAGAGCAGCAGGGATCACTACTGATGCGCAAGAGATTCCACTTCATTAACTTGTTTAACAAACATCAAGCTCTAAAGTGTTCATTGGCTCTTTAAATATAAATACCAATGCCTTGTAAACTTTATTGGATTCATTAACGTCCCAATCATTAGTCATATTTTGCCCCGCCCTGAGATGAATATGTCTCACAGTTAAGCTTCAACCCAACAAACAAATAAACTAACCTTAACTCCAAAACAAAAAGCTATATAACGATGTCATCCGCACCCAAAATTAAAGAGCACTACTGCTTTAGCAAATCAAAAGAAGTGACTTGATGATTACAACCATCACACGCTTAGACAAATTTTGGGCGTGAACATTTGTATTTGATCTGGCTTTGCAATTAAATAAATGGCGTGTAAATAAAAGTACGCACATTTGGCCGAGCAATGGGCGAGAGTAGGGCTAAAACGTCCAATTAATTGACTAATCGAAGCTTTGTTTCATAAAAACATTAAAAGTTTGCCACTTGTGGTTACTTGCATTATAATAATCTGATTTGATACATGTCTCCCTCTTCATCCTCATCCTCAACAGGTGTGTAGGGAAAATGAATGTGTATTCAATTAACAAAAAAATCTATATATAATTTCTAGTTGGATATAATTATTTATAAACATGTTTTGTCTTCTGTTTTCTTTAAAAAACATACACGTATAAATGAATAGATTATGTTAACATGAACTTTCCTGTGTTTAAATATGTTAATTAATGTATGTAAATGTATTTTAAATTAAGTGATCTAACATTTACTGTTTCATAACAAAACATTTGAAAATTAAAAAAAATTTTATATATAAAATTCTAATTTACAAATTTAGTCGTAGATCAGATCATCGAAGCAAACCGCGTACACAAACAAATTATGCCGTCAAGCTGCTGTAAATTGATTCATCGAAAATGAGTAGAACCATGTGATTTGCAAATTCTGTCAGTTTTACATTTTGTGTGCTACACACACTAGCATCAACCCCATGACAGGAGAGCAAAACAACGACAAGGAAGAGCCGCAGAGCAAGAAAATGCGTAAGAAAAGAAATACAGACCATCATTTCATTAGTTCTTTATAAATTGATCTTTTTTGCCCTGGTTTTACTGAGTTTTTTTACTGAACTCTTTAAAAACACATTACAAACACTATTGTAAATGCATTCCCAAAAAAGTGTTTTTGCAGAAATGTGTGTTCAAATGCACATTTTTTAGAATATCAAGTGCTGGCTGATTCACAATGCAGTGATGTATAGAAGTGCACCCTAATTTAATTGAATTTGAGGTCTCAGCCACTGCTGGAGTAATAGATGCTTCAAAATGAACTGTAAGAGGTTAGCTTCTTGAGGAGCACTGTGTGGTGAAACTCCACCGGGAACCCTGCGCAGCTTCTTAAAGATTAATCTGCAAATTAGAGCTGACAGCTGCCCGTCCTGCCTTTAACAGGGCCCTAAACGCTGAAGATGAGGGGAACGGACAGAACTGGAGAACAGAGAGGGTTCCTGTCATGTGATAGAGAGGTTGCTATGGCGACAGACTGGATGTAGTGAGATGATCTCTTAGCAGTCTCTCAATTACAGGGCAAAAATTGAGAGCTTTAATTCAGCAGGACCTGACCTTTAAAATCAAGGATCCAAGCTACAGCCGGTTTAAAGAGACGTTCCCTTTCCCAGAACCTCGAGGAACACTTGTATAATGTTAAAAGTGTTCCAAGCTTGAGATGTGAGCTGAGGTTCAAACTAAAGCTCAGGCAGGTGACGTGATGCTCAGAAAAACAAAAGAGTTACTATATCTTCATGCTAGCAATTTAGTCAGAGTCATGCTGACAACATTTGAGAGCAGGTGCTCAAATATAAAAACAGAAACATCACATTTTTTGAGTAAAGTATGATCATTTAGAGACCAGATCTTTTTTGCTCAGATCTTCTGAAATTCAAATATAAGATAGATTTTAAAATGAAATAACGTTAAAAAGTAGAAACAGAAAACAAGTATTTGTGTCCATAAATGTTTTTATCAATTAAAGAATTGTATGAACATTTTGTACAGTGAGCAGGAAATCTAAAAGCTATTCTGAGTGTGTAAGAGAACTAACATTTATAAACTTTTAACGTGTTCGTGATGGTTTAGCCCTCTCAGGAGGATGATAAGCTACAAATCGAATTTTTATTTTTATTTGATTTTATTTTAGCTTGATGACCATACCAACCATTTGGGCTTTGGTGCTAAATTATTGACACTACTTGAAGCAGCTCAGGCTATTAAACAGCCAAGCCGTTGTTTGGTCTGTAAATCTGAACTTAAATCCTGATCTAGATAGTGGCCATACAAACTACAATTTCCCCCATTTCTGTTGATATATGTCTTTGTCTAGCACACGTTTTTATTGTTGTTGATTTATGGTATCTACCAGTGCACTTGCAGTCGGTGGATTATTTCCACTAATTATCTGTTTAAAGTGCTTATTACTGCCCATCAAGTATTACCTTTATACATGTCCAGTAGTTCATCTGAGGGAAAAAAATTTATTTATCTGGAATAGTTATGGCTCCACTGTGTGCAGGATTGTGCAGATGAACTACATCTCCCAGTAAACTCAGCATCAGGTAACTGAAAAGCTGTTTTGCTCTTGGTGTTTACTGACAGAGACTACAACACAAAGATATGATTTGCAAATGCTTATAAATAATGTGCTTCAATCACATTGAATCACATAATGCACATTTGGTAAGAACTGTTATGAATGATGCTATTAACATTATTCTAAATTCATTATTCTAGCTAAACATTATTCTCATTATATTGCAATGATACATAAGGGTACTTTAGGCATCCAGGGGCAAAGAGACGAGTACTTAAACACTTCCTGCAACTCCCCCTCAGGAATTTCCTCTAAGGTTGAATCAGATTTTAATGGAAAAAAGCTTGATATTGGTAAATTTGTGTGTTTATCAGTGTTGTTTTTGCCAACATAGACGATAACAAAATGTTGATGCACCTTTTTCTCGTGCTGATGACGAGACGTTGACGAGCTAAATATGTCTAAGTCATGATGAAAACTTGACGAGACGTGCTCGAGTTTTCGTTAACGAGACAAGCGTGGACGCAAATGTTATTGTACAAAAATGTTACATGACATGTCTGTTTTTTTAGGATTCTTGACTATAATCTGTTCTTCAACATAAAAAGTGTCCACCTCCACCTGTTCTCCTGGTCTGGTCACGCCCTCCACCAGACACGCTGAACAACAGTGCATGAGGCATCGTCGGTCACAACTCCTCGCTGAAATGCATGAGAATTTATTTTTCACAACTTCAGTTGCCATATTTTTTTCATGTGTTTAAATATGTTAACATGTTCTTACTCCATTGCTCATATTTTGGGCATACATATGTTTATTGCACTTTAGGTAATTGTAAAAAAAACAAATCCACAATTGCCAAATGAAGAATTTTCTTGGCTTTTTCAAAGTAAGGCAGATAAATTCCATTGTGTAAACACTTTATTTTGTATAATCTTCTTCTTAATCATTAATGAAAAGCCTGTCAACAATCTCACAATGTGAAGTAGAGAATTAATTCATAAAAAACCATTAACTACACAATTTCTAACATTTTAATGTACTTACTAAAATAATTTTTTATCAGTTAAATATTTAATCAACTACAACCTTTTCTATTTTGGTGACTAAAACGCGACTAAACCTCACTAAAACTATCACATTTTTTAGATTACTTAAAATTTGGCTAAAAGTAATAATCATTTGCATCGTAAAGACTTACAAAGACTTATTTGGCTGCCAAAAACAACACAGGTGTTTATTAAACATAAAAATGGTAGAAGTTGATTATAGCTAATAAGCCCAATGCATAGTGACTTTTGTTTCCTTTGAGTTTTACGGTGAAATGACAGCTAAACATTTTATGTATTGTCAGTTTAAAACATCCGACTGAATGTCATCGCATATATTACAGGAAATGCATGCAAAACCTGTTATTTTTAGGCTTTTACACAAAAAAATGCTGTACTCTTTAAGTGTGAAACAGTGCATAGGTTTCAACCCCACAAACAAGTAACCTTAAATTGACGTTCATATCGCGTCTATATGACGTCTTTTAGTTCAGAACTAGTCAAATTGACGACCTGTTCACATTGACTGCTCAGAGGGAAGCTTAGACCAAGATTGGTTAAACGTGTGGAATTTCGCTTAATGGATGCAAGAAAATTTCCACTCACTCTCTTTTCTTGTAGGTGAAATCTACCCTCCCTTATGTCTGGTTTTCTGTTTTCCCTCATGACTATCATAGGAAGCTCCTGATTGGGCGGCATGGCAGTGAATACCTGTCATATGCCCACTCTGCTTTCTCCGCAGGGTTTCAATATTGTAAACACAACTTCTTTGTGTTCTCAGTGTAAATACGCCAGACAAGATAACTAATTGAAAAATGGGGGAAATGGGTAATCCAAAGGAAATAAGGTGCATGCTAATAAGGGGAAGAAATGGTTTCTATTTTGTCAGGAAAGGCTCGTTGTTAAAGACAGTGTGGCTAGGGGCCGTAGTTTGAGTTAGAGAGAGACTGGCGTATTGACCATGAAGGTGAGGACTCTGATGAACTGGTAACCTGTTTACCTAAAATGAGTCGAACTAGCAGAAACCTGTTAGCCTATTTACAATCTTCCTTACAATTTACACTTTGTCTTCCTCTTTTTTTTTGTCTATTCCAGGTCTTCGATCAATGTTTCAATATTCACAGTTTCACTCATTTGTAAAAGTGCCTAGTTTAAAGCTCTCAGAGGTTTTTGCTCCTCTGTTCCTGTGTCATAGCCCATGAAGCATTACTCAAATCTAAGTGGCTGTTGTTCCAGGATAAATAAGGATGTTGACCCAGGAACACGTTGTACTTGATAAATTTTGCTTTCAAAGGGAAGACGTTTCTCAACCTGACGTCACCTGCTTGCCTTCACAAATACAGCGATTTACAGCGTCCAATTACTGTGCAGTGTACCCTCTGTTCTCAGAACAGTCTTGCAATTGATCCAGGCCACTGAAAACAAACGATGATCACCCCCCCACCTCTCTCTCTCCCGCTAATGGAAATCTATAACTCCGGATGTGGGCCCGACCCTGAAGATTAATAGTCCTTTGTAAGGGCTTAATTGGTTTCAAATTCTCAACAAATCACACTTCCCAGTGGAAGTCATGAAGGAGCAGGAGAAATATGGAGAAGCGTTAGATAAGAAAGAGATGCTCTCAGACTCTGATCTCTTGACACATCCTTTTAGCATGTTTTTGCCTCTTATATTGATTCTTTCTCTAAATCCAGCTCAGTGTTTTATTCACAGGAGAGTGTTTGTGAGACTCCAGCAGCGCTCCGTTACTGCTGCACTGATCAGACTCTAATTACAGCGCTGATTACCAGGGCAGAGGGCTGCTCGGTTCTCCCTGCAGTTATCATCAGAGAGGAGAGCAGAACAAATGTTTTTAACAGAGAGGATGAGCAAGAAAGTGACGAGGAAGAGTTTCCAGCAGGAGGCGAAGCTGGGGGTAATTAGCCGGGTGGAACCAAGGCTATAAACTGTACTGTATTGACTGCTAGGAAAGGCTTAGGTCAAGCTCAAGCCGAAACTCCAGATCAGGGCCAGGTTTCCCGATAACGATGTATCTTAGCTCTTAAGAGTGATATCTACATCAAACAGGCTCTTAACTTGATGGCCTTTCAAGGGCTTAAATACCATCATATAAACAATTGTAACCTAAACGTTTAACCTAATAATCGCCATATATTGTAAATGAACAGTTACGGCAACAATAATAAATCACAAGTTTACTAGAGGAGTCACTACTGACAAAATGACAGAAGCAGAAAAATTAATAAAGCATAATTTTCTTAAAGCTAAATTAATGCAGTCAAACCATGTTTCCATAAAAATGTATGTCATTAATGTCAATCAATCAAAAAGTATTTATATAACTTTGTGCTGTTCTACAAGGGCCTAGTGTGGATGGATATCAGTTTCAATCAAGCTACTTAATTACTGCTTATTTGTCCTTATTGAATGTGTTTTATGCAGTATTTTTATGAAAGTCAAAATTCTTTAAATAAAATTAAGCATTTCATTGTGTTTTTTAGATTTATTCATATTATATCTTTAATTCATAACATATTACCTTTTTGTCATACATTTTTAACAACCTAGTGTCCACAGAAAATAACAAATATAATATTATATTCTGCATGTCTATAAATAGCTAATTTTATTAATGCAGAGAAAATAATGCTGAAGGGGTTAATGTTCTTTTAGAGGAGGTACAGCAAAATAAAGACAATATTTTCATCAGGTTTAAAAGTCATCATACAAAATTAAGACGAGACCTGAGAAGACATTAATGATAGGTTAACAGCAGAAATGCAATTTCATGACTGGATTTCGTGCGCATCAGCAAGTCATTTAGATATGCTGCTCAAATGGGTTTTTTTTTAAGTCATTTCACACTTTATGTTTGTTAATTACGCTACAAATAAATATTTTTCCGAAGTACATCCATCTATCCATTTTCTTTGCGGCTTAGTCCCTTTATCTGGGGTACCTTTATCAGCAGAATGAACCGCCAACCTTTCCAGCAAATGTTCATGCAGCGGACTTCTTTCCATCTGTAACCCATCACCGGGAAACATCCACAAACACTCAACACTACAGTCAATTTTAGTTTACCCAATTCACCTTTACTGCATGTCTTTGGACTTATGGGGAAACCGGAGCACCCGGAGGAAACCCATGCGATCACGGGGAGAACATGCAAACTCCACACAGAAATCCCAGTCAAGGTGACGCTCGACCCAGCGACCTTCTTGCTTGAGGTGATTGTGTTACCCACGGCTCAAGTACATACATGATTTCGATTTTTATAGTATGTTTTTCTTTATGATAAAGTACAACCAATTCTTTTTTTCATCTAATTGCACTTCACTTAATATAAAGGTATAATCTGATGTTTGTCCTATAAGTGTTCTTATTTACGTTTTCTTTTTAAGATGGACTTGATACGTACGATCACTCCAAACCACTCGTAAATCTAAGACGTTTACATGCTGCTTAAGTAACAATGCTTTTGGGAAACAGACCGGAACATTAAGATCAGCCGTAAGATTGTTACGCTTAAGATGCAAGTGGGAAGCGTAGCCCAAGTCTATCTCTCTCTTTCGCTATCTGTCTGTCTGTAGAGCTGGAAGCTAGAGAATAAATCAGCATTTTGTAGATGTTATTGCACAATTTATTGGACAACCATTATTTTATCTGTATTATATAGTTCACTACGCTGAAGAGTTTCACTGGAGTCATAGTGTTGCATGTAACTGGAGCCCTCCACAACTAATGTAGCATTTTGTTTTACTTTAGCTCAGTTCTCTGCTCCCTCATGCTCTCCTGTCAGCCCTGTTGCTTTTTCAGTGCACCAAGAAGCCCTTGTTGTCATGGCGCCAGAGAGCATCCCCAGGGGCCTCTGCCCTCGGCATGTAAAGGGTTGCCACGGTGATCTCCTGGGAGGCGGGTGTTGATGGATGTGTGGTGTTAAATGGAGGGGGCGAGTGAGCCCTGAGAAGGTCGAGAGGACAAAAGCAGCATGCGAATGTACACTGAGAGACAGAGGCTACTGCACCGTGACCCTGAGACCTGTCAGATGCTAAATCTACCGCCATCTGACAGCAACGGCCAGAGAGGGGCCTATCTGACAAACACAGACCTCCCTCTGTCCTGGAGGAAATCATGTTCAGAAGAGAGCACAGACCCTGTCTTGAACAGAAATAAAGATGACTTTACATCCGCAGAAAAAAGGGAACTCTCATGAAGCTAGTCCAAAAGTCATCTAGACACCCTCCTTCCCTACTCGTCACTTGACCCAAGAGGCCTCTCTATAAGAGCCTGAAGCCCTACATTACTGCCACTAAGGGCTGCTCTAAAAGAGACTAAAGCTGTAAATTATTGAAGTACCAATAGAGGCTGCTCCAAAACAGACCTAAGCTGCAATTCATTGACTGACCACTAGATGCTTCTCCAAAAGAGACTGAAGCTGTAATTCATCGACTGACAACTAGAGGCTGCTCCAAGAAACTGAAGCTGTAATTCAACGACTGGCCACACGAGGCTGCTTCAAAAGAGACTGAAGCTGTAATTCATCGACTGACCCCTAGAGGCTTCTCCAAAAGAGACTGATGCTGTAATCCATCAACTAGCCACTAGAGGCCAGTCCAAAAGAGACTGAAGCTGTAATTGATCAACTGACAACAAGTGGCTGCTCCAACAAACTCCAAATAATCCCAAAATGGGCAAAATCCCAATAATCAGAGTCAAATGGGAGGAATTTAAGAGGAGGGGTTGATTTAATTCTTTTTAAATTATCTCGACCTAATCTGAAATTTGATCAAATTACAATTTTTATTGTCATCTAAAACTAAACCTTGCCAATGTTATTCTTTTTCAAATGTTTTGCCATAATATGAAATAATTATCTATAATATGAGGTTTATTAAGATTAAAAATTATTTTACAATCACACACTCAACACAAAACTGAACATAGTCCACACAAAATCAATCGGTCCCACAATACACCAGGAGAACTGCTGAATTGCAGAGAAGGGCAAGGATTAAACAAACAGTTTGAGAGGTTTTAAACCAACGAAAATGAGCAGGAAGGTTAGGATCAGGAAAAACAGAACAACAGAAACACAAGGACACTGCAAATAAGTACTGCAAAGCTTGAAAATCACAAGTGTTAAGTTGAGGTTGTAATACAAGAGTTAAAATATCAAACTGAATGCAAGTCTGTGCCCTTATTGTCTGCATGCTTAACATCCACCCAGCTCGCTTTCCCCATTAAAGCTATTCGTCTTGTTCACAAGCTAACGAGCGCTGACCCAAATCTCATTTCCTCCCCTCATTTAAAAGCCATGTGCTGCCGGTCAGAGCAGGGTCCCTCTGTTATTGAATCACACTCTCTCGAGACACACACACAAGGCTGAATAGTTGAGCAGGTGCTTGTTAACACACTGACATGCTGACAGGAACTACATGCTTCCACTTTTTCCCCTTCAGTCATGAACACACAAACCCACCGCTGGGGACTTCATAGTGATACACAGATGAACACAACCAATAAATAAAGAAGGGAGAAGGGAAGTATGCAACTTGTTAAAGTAGAGTGCTTGATTACACTAGCTTAAGAAAAAAAATTTTCAGAGATGGATTGAGCCTGACGGTAATAGGCTACTTGAGGTTAGGTTTAAAGATGCTCTACAATCTATTCAAAGTACAGTATATACTGGATTTATCCTTCATGCGATGCAAAAGCAACTTAAAAATTAACAGAATGTCCAAATTTCAGAAAACATTATACTTTTACAGTAAAAGTAAGTGATTCAGGAGAGATGCAGACTGTGAACTTAAATTGAGAAAATATTGTTGCAATTTTACAGAATACTTTTGTTAATTGTCATTTATTTCAATTATTATTTTTGCTAAATTTATTTTGTCTTCAAGGGCAACTTATTGTAACATATAATTTTTTCAAAATCATTCAAGACACATTTATTTTTACTACAGCCATAAAGCTTTCTAAAAAATGTCACTTTATGTCCTCTCTTTTTTCCTTTCTTTTTTCTCTTTATGGGTGGGAATAGAATATTTTTCAAATCTAGTTTACTCTGACCCAGCCAACACAATGTTGTTTTTTGCAACCATCAAACTAAAAGTTTCATACTAGTCTCTTTCAGTTGAAATCCTTCCCTCAAGCTGGAAATAATGATAAAGAGTAGAGTTTGGCTTCTCTTCACATTGTTTTGGGGGTTGATATTGGAGTAAAACCCCATTTGAAATTAGGTAATCTGGTCACCTGAAGTAAGCATATTTTAACTGTAAGAGCAATTTTCAGAAGTGAGGCTACTCGTTTAAAGTTTTTTTAATCAGTCACATGCAATAATCTTATCTAGGAAAATGAACCAAAAACACAGTTTCAATAATTGTTAAAATAGTTTCAGTTTCCTTTTTTGCACTTATTCAGAGTGGACCCTCCTCCTATGTGCGATCTGTGGAATGAAGACAGGTGGCCAATGGAGACGTGCGCGCTCTTCAAGCCGAACGGCATGCCAACACAGGGCCGAGCGCCAGCTGGCACACAGTTGCAGACTCCACGAGCTGCACGCCGCTCCCACACATATGCAGCACCACACACACTTACACCGACGCAGATACACGCGCCTTGTCTTTAGAAAAACAGCACTGTTTGGTTTGTCAACAGAGGAATGTTTGCAGAATGCTCTTCGCCACCGAACCATATGTTTGCTCAGATACCAGACACATCTCTAAGAGGCGGAGTAAAAATAAAGAGAGGGAATAGATCCTGTAAAATGAGATCGAGAGTCTTGGGAAAGATACTTTGTCAAGAGCCACAAGAAATAAAAACCTTAGGTTATTGTTTTGACACATTTTAATTTTAATGGAGGATGTTGTCTATGAGATGGTTAGTAGTACCACTTAAAAATGTTCTCAGGGTTAAACAATTTTATTTAAACTCAGAACATCTTGATAAAAATTATTTTATGGAATCAGGGCCATCAACCCCAGAGCTTCATAAAACTATGACAGTTTACTTTAAGCTGACATCAGCAGTAGTTCTGGCTTAATTTCATACTTTATTTGACAAATTAATTAGCCTTTTAAGAAAAATTTGAACAGTCCCATAGAAAGAATACAAATGAGTAGTTTTAGCTTTTATTAGCTTAATAGCTCATAATGCAAAAGGAAAGAATACGAAGAGGCCACCAAACACCTATGCATATAATAAGCGCAAAATGTGTTCGCAACTTGAACCCAACATAATTGGTGCAGATGGGAGTTCACACATTCGCACCCATATAAAAAAGTTGGGCTTTGCCGTCGTATCGCATCGACTCACAACAGGAAATAGCAAAAAAGAAGTTTATGGAAGAGAAGGGGTAGTGAAAAGCTTATCAAGTTGATGTCCGAGTGTCGAGAGTGGCTAGAAAAGTCCCATAAAGACTACAAAAACACGAATAAGATATGGCGCGCCATTGGCATGGAATTGGGTGTCAGTGGTGAGTGTTATTGTCTTGAACTTTATCATATCGCAGTAGTTCTCCTGAAGGCCACCACATGCCTATGCAAATTTGTAAATTTCTGCAGCTGGGTTTCAAACCTCTATGGATGCAATGACACTTTTGAAAATAAGCTTTTCACTATCCATTCTCTTCCATGAACTTCTTATTCTGCTCTATTTCTTGTTGTGAGCTGATGCGAGAGTGTGTATAAAGCACCACCTAGTGGCTCCTTTAAGTCTCTAAAGTACTTTGAACATGTGATCAAAAGAGCCAGCTTTCATTGGTCGACTGAGATCACACATTGCAGCAAACCAGAATGCACCATACCTTTTTTGTTCACTCGCACTTGCATTTATGTTCGCATGCGTGTGAGGTGACCTTACATCTTGAATTGTCTAGTTTAATGCCAAAAAAATCAAGCTCATAAATGTTTAAATCTGGAATTGAGGCACTATCACTCCACAGTGAAACCTCAAGAATTTGTACTTCTGCATTAAATGGGAAACAACTTCTATGGCATCTTTAAGTATGTGAGTTGTAACAATTAGTGTGTGGCCGCTCCACATCGCACTGTAGAGCTGCATTTGACCTCTGACCTCTGGTCTCTAATTACTGTCTCTGTACAGTGCTTGGAGTGCTTTTCTTCTCTTGAGCTCATCGTCTAATTGGTTCCTTGTTCAGACAGCAGCACACTCTCCTCCCCCATCTTTCTATCTCTCTCTCCCTTTGTCCACCACCTCCCTCCCTCTCTGCATTCTTCAGCATTCCTGCCTCCCTTGCCCTCTTTATTCATCAGGATGACCCACAGACTCCACCCCACACTCAGAGCACTCTTTAAATAACACATCACACATTCTCTCTCCTCCTGAGCTAAACACACAGGAATCTCAAGAACATAAACAGGAAGTAATGCCTCAATATGAAAGACATTATTTTGATGCATATCTTTATTTGTAAAGTCTTAAAAACCCACTCCGCACTGAACAAATTCAATGCCCGGGTGAACCAATTACATTTTAAACACTGCCTAAAGAGTCCAAACGAGGAAGTCATCACAGAGATACTCATATTAATTCAGATATAAATTCTGATAAGAAACACTAAAACATGTCATAGAATCTGATGGGTAATATCTAACAATTTTTTCTCTCTGAGCAAACACAGGTAATGAGAGCCTCAGGACAGGAACCAATATCAGACAGATCAGGGCTCCCTGCTGTCATCTGCTGGACCATTTATGCATCTGCATCTTCTCTCTCGCTCTCTCTCTCTCTCTCTCTCTCTCTCTTACTCTAAACTTTCAGAATGTTGAAAAATAATTAGCATGAATATATAACAGATAAGGAAAACTGTGAGGCAGTCACATGGTTGCATACAAAACAAGTATTTATAAATTAATCCCTCACCTTCTTTGTTCCACGTATTAGGTTTGGGCATAAGCTACACTTCACTGCAACATGAACCAGCAAAATTTGAGGCCCCTCTTTATAGACCAAGCACCTCCCCTCATTAAAACTCTACCATTCCCAGCCAAGTACACATTTTTGACATTCAAAAACACATTCATTAAAAACACTTACTTTAAACAAAAAATATAAACTTAATATTTACTATCTCAGTTAACCACTTTTTGTTCTCTAGGAACTTAAGGCCAGAGTTCCGCCGTTGTACTGGGTGTAGCACAGTCCATGACTTCATAAGGATAAGCACTATTAGGGTTTCTTTTTCGCTGTACAAAGCTTTCACAAATTAAACACTAACTATGTGTTCTTGGACTATTGTTATTTTAGTTTGCAAAGTTGCAAAAAGACTAAAGTCTATTGCATGAACCCACTGATTGAATCAGTCCCTCTTTTGGCAAAACCATAAGCACTTTTCCTCTGTTTAAACAAAACTTGTCAATAAATGAAGTTATGGTTCTCCGGGTTCTCCAGACCCAGGTTGCCGTCCTGGTCCCGCACTCTTCACTCAGATAGTTCGCTTCTCTATTACTCACTAATCACGTTTGCGATACCAGGCAATTATGAGCGAGAGCGAACTCGATATTATCAGTTGCTAATGATGAGTCTCTAACTAATATGAGTTGGAATCTGCAAAAGAATGTTTCCGTCTCGTGGAGATATTCAGGACACTGGAGCAAGAAATGTTTCCTTCTCTATCCATTGTCCATCATTCCCCCTCTATTTATAAACTCTTTCTAGTCCCCCTCTCCCTCCATCTCTCATGAGCCTAGCATAGCAGAAGAGGTCATGAAGAGAGGAACCTTTGACTTGTCTGTTACTCTGCACACTCCCAATCTCTGCATAAATACAAGCTAATCTAGCTGACCTTTGATCCGACCTGCTGACTCTTTTCACCCCGCTTTCTTTCAGCGACCCTTGACTCAACCTTCCATCGCTCAGAGAGCTTTCTTTCAAATAAATCAACACAGACCAGTGCCTAGCTAATAAGTGTGCTCTGCATTCAGAGAGAGGTTAGAGGTCACGTACCCCCACACAGAGCTGTAAACAACAAAAGGTGCTTTTAGAGACACTCTGCAATGATCCTAAAAGGACCACAGACATTCAGCAAATGAAAAGGTATTAGCTCTAACATGTTATAATGTTTTTTTGTTTTGTTTTAAACATCAAACTCTTCAGTATACTCTTCAGCATACACATCCATTCTTGAAGAAAAGTCTCGAACAGGATTCGTGATCCCTTCTTTATTTGGTTCGAAAAACTATTTCAAGGACCAACGCTCAATGATCCCAAGCCCCATTAGGAACCTTCAATAGATATCCGCATAACTCTAGAACACTAGTGAGCATATCCAGCTCTTTTAATCCACTCTCAAATTCACAGTCAGGGATACTCTCACGTTGACCTGTGCTCTGTTGTTCCAGCATTAGCTCAAGTTTACTCAGCAAAGCGCCCTTCATTTGAGTCAGAGATGAGCGCAGTGACCTCATGCCCCCCGTTGCAGCATTAAACAAACACACAGCGCTGTGCTCTGATTAATGAAGGTCAATTACCGACTCTACCTCCCAGATTTAATCAGCCCCCTGAGTCTCTCTCATTTAGCCACAATACTTCTCATTCCGTCACGCTGAGAGCAGAAGAAAGCTCTAAAACTGGAAGCAGTAAACACTCTCTCTCAGGCTCCATGGTGGCTTTCATACAGCAGCAGTCCCTCATTAATCAGAACGTGTCACCGCTCACTGCATTCATCCTCGGGCTTTCAACCCCATTGCTAATTGCAATTAATCACCAGGAGAAGCAGATGTGTGCTCCAGAGAGCTGTCACATGGGCCGCCAGGCGTCTGCGCTCTGAGGGTGGACACCATGACCCTCTCATCAGCACGACACGATGGTCAGATAGGGTCTTGTGGCTCGAGGGCCATAATGCATCTGCTCTCTGAAGGTGGAAACCATGACCCTCTCATCAGCTACAAGTGCTGGTCGACTAAGGTCATGTGACTCTGGCTGTGATTAAATGTTTCAGTCAGATTTCTGATTGATGGACTGCTTTGCATGCAAAATATTTAAAGATCGACTTCTGGCAACTCTCTGAGTTTCAAGCAAGAAGACAACCAAGCGGCGACCCCCAATTTCCCCCACACATAATAGGAAGTGATTGAATTTGTTATTCCTGAACTGGCCACTGCAGGTTGGTTTCAGAAGTTGACAGATTTCCATTGACACCCATGTTAAAAATAAATAAATACAGAAAAAAACACATCTAATGCCTTGTCACAAGAGTGATAAGACGCACATGAGTTTTCATTGACAAGACAAGAGTGGACGAAAATGTTATTGGGGATGGTTAAAGTGCTTCACACAGCAAGCGGTTCATGTACATCCTGAGCAATGACGGTTCCACATTTGCCATGCTACAGCAGAGATCTTTTTGGACATGGCATGTGCCTATTTCTCATAATATTTTGTATTATATTATTCTGTTAAGCTTATCTTTGAGAAGATCTTTGGCAGCTGACAGACTGCCGGTTTTGCTTCTGCTGAGTGTGGGCAAAGCAAACCAAAAGCAGATTGTTTTGAGAGTAATGGGATTTTTTAGAAATGTATGATCAAACAAAAAATTTTATAAAAGGTTTTTATAAGATTAAATACACTGTTACATGTTCTTACTTCATTGCTAAAAAATAAAGCCATAATGGCCAAATAAAGAATGATTTTGTTCTTGGATTTTTTTAAAGTAAGGCAGGTAAATTCCATTGTGTTACACTTTATTTTGTATAATCCTTAGATCATACATATGTTTCATTGTATTAACTAATGAAAAGCCCATCGACAACCTCACAACGAGAAATGGAGCATTAGTTAATGGAATAAAAGCACAATTTTCTAATAATAAAAAAGTTAATTCATTCATCTTCATGTCGGCTTTCTTCCCTTTCGGGGTCGCCACAGCCGAATGAACCGCCAACACTCTGGCATATGTTTTACGCAGCGGATGCCCTTCCAGCTGCAACCCATCGCTGGGAACTACTCTGCTACTGTTTGAAGCTACTCATCTACTGTTTGAAGCTACTCTGTTACTGTTTGAAGCTACTCTGCTACTGTTTGAAGCTACTCAGCTACTGTTTGAAGCTACTCTGCTACTGTTTGAAGCTACTCAGCTACTGTTTAAAGCTACTCTGCTACTGTTTGAAGCTACTCTGTTACTGTTTGAAGCTACTCTGCTACTGTTTGAAGCTACTCAGCTACTGTTTAAAGCTATTCTGCTACTGTTTGAAGCTACTCAGCTACTGTTTGAAGCTACTCTGTTACTGTTTGAAGCTACTCATCTACTGTTTGAAGCTACTCTGTTACTGTTTGAAGCTACTCTGCTACTGTTTGAAGCTACTCAGCTACTGTTTGAAGCTACTCTGCTACTGTTTGAAGCTACTCAGCTACTGTTTGAAGCTACTCAGCTACTGTTTGAAGCTACTCATCTACTGTTTGAAGCTACTCAGCTACTGTTTAAAGCTACTCTGCTACTGTTTGAAGCTACTCAGCTACTGTTTGAAGCTACTCTGTTACTGTTTGAAGCTACTCATCTACTGTTTGAAGCTACTCATCTACTGTTTGAAGCTACTCTGTTACTGTTTGAAGCTACTCTGTTACTGTTTGAAGCTACTCTGCTACTGTTTGAAGCTACTCATCTACTGTTTGAAGCTACTCTGTTACTGTTTGAAGCTACTCTGCTACTGTTTGAAGCTACTCAGCTACTGTTTAAAGCTACTCTGCTACTGTTTGAAGCTACTCAGCTACTGTTTGAAGCTACTCAGCTACTGTTTGAAGCTACTCTGTTACTGTTTGAAGCTACTCATCTACTGTTTGAAGCTACTCTGTTACTGTTTGAAGCTACTCAGCTACTGTTTGAAGCTACTCATCTACTGTTTGAAGCTACTCAGCTACTGTTTGAAGCTACTCAGCTACTGTTTGAAGCTACTCTGTTACTGTTTGAAGCTACTCATCTACTGTTTGAAGCTACTCAGCTACTGTTTGAAGCTACTCAGCTACTGTTTGAAGCTACTCTGTTACTGTTTGAAGCTACTCATCTACTGTTTGAAGCTACTCTGTTACTGTTTGAAGCTACTCAGCTACTGTTTGAAGCTACTCAGCTACTGTTTGAAGCTACTCAGCTACTGTTTGAAGCTACTCTGTTACTGTTTGAAGCTACTCATCTACTGTTTGAAGCTACTCTGTTACTGTTTGAAGCTACTCTGCTACTGTTTGAAGCTACTCAGCTACTGTTTAAAGCTACTCTGCTACTGTTTGAAGCTACTCAGCTACTGTTTGAAGCTACTCTGTTACTGTTTGAAGCTACTCTGTTACTGTTTGAAGCTACTCAGCTACTGTTTGAAGCTACTCATCTACTGTTTGAAGCTACTCAGCTACTGTTTAAAACTACTCTGCTACTGTTTGAAGCTACTCTGTTACTGTTTGAAGCTACTCATCTACTGTTTGAAGCTACTCATCTACTGTTTGAAGCTACTCAGCTACTGTTTAAAACTACTCAGCTACTGTTTGAAGCTACTCTGTTACTGTTTGAAGCTACTCATCTACTGTTTGAAGCTACTCTGTTACTGTTTGAAGCTACTCTGTTACTGTTTGAAGCTACTCATCTACTGTTTGAAGCTACTCTGTTACTGTTTGAAGCTACTCAGCTACTGTTTGAAGCTACTCAGCTACTGTTTGAAGCTACTCAGCTACTGTTTGAAGCTACTCTGTTACTGTTTGAAGCTACTCATCTACTGTTTGAAGCTACTCTGTTACTGTTTGAAGCTACTCTGCTACTGTTTGAAGCTACTCAGCTACTGTTTAAAGCTACTCTGCTACTGTTTGAAGCTACTCAGCTACTGTTTGAAGCTACTCTGCTACTGTTTGAAGCTACTCTGCTACTGTTTGAAGCTACTCAGCTACTGTTTGAAGCTACTCATCTACTGTTTGAAGCTACTCAGCTACTGTTTAAAACTACTCTGCTACTGTTTGAAGCTACTCTGTTACTGTTTGAAGCTACTCATCTACTGTTTGAAGCTACTCATCTACTGTTTGAAGCTACTCAGCTACTGTTTAAAGCTACTCTGCTACTGTTTGAAGCTACTCAGCTACTGTTTGAAGCTACTCATCTACTGTTTGAAGCTACTCAGCTACTGTTTGAAGCTACTCAGCTACTGTTTGTAGCTACTCTGTTACTGTTTGATACTACTCTGCTACTGTTTGAAGCTACTCAGCTACTGTTTAAAGCTACTCTGCTACTGTTTGAAGCTACTCAGCTACTGTTTGAAGCTACTCAGCTACTGTTTGAAGCTACTCTGCTACTGTTTGAAGCTACTCTGCTACTGTTTGAAGCTACTCTGCTACTGTTTGAAGCTACTCAGCTACTGTTTGAAGCTACTCTGCTACTGTTTGAAGCTACTCAGCTACTGTTTGAAGCTACTCTGCTACTGTTTGAAGCTACTCATCTACTGTTTGAAGCTACTCAGCTACTGTTTAAAGCTACTCTGCTACTGTTTGAAGCTACTCAGCTACTGTTTGTAGCTACTCTGTTACTGTTTGATACTACTCTGCTACTGTTTGAAGCTACTCTGCTACTGTTTGAAGCTACTCTGCTACTGTTTGAAGCTACTCAGCTACTGTTTGAAGCTACTCTGCTACTGTTTGAAGCTACTCTGTTACTGTTTGAAGCTACTCAGCTACTGTTTGAAGCTACTCTGCTACTGTTTGAAGCTACTCTGTTACTGTTTGAAGCTACTCTGTTACTGTTTGAAGCTAATCTGCTGCTGTTTAAAGCTATTCTGCTACTGTTTGAAGCTACTCTGCTACTGTTTGAAGCTACTCTGTTACTGTTTGAAGCTACTCTGTTACTGTTTGAAGCTACTCTGCTACTGTTTGAAGCTACTCTGTTACTGTTTGAAGCTACTCTGTTACTGTTTGAAGCTACTCTGTTACTGTTTGAAGCTACTCTGTTACTGTTTGAAGCTAATCTGCTGCTGTTTAAAGCTATTCTGCTACTGTTTGAAGCTACTCTACTCTGCTACTGTTTGAAGCTACTCTGCTACTGTTTGAAGCTACTCTGTGAATTCATTTTGCCCAACACTGATCTAAAGAGTCCTGGGTTCAGCAGAGCACAAATTATGGGCATTTCTGACACTCATTAAACACAAGTCTTCAAGCTGCAGTGAGTAAACCTTTTTTAAAAAGGCTGATATAGAAAAGGGGAAGAAGACTAACAGTGGAAAGATCTACAGCAAAATACAGACTATAGGCTGCAGATTTCTTGTAGACTTCAGCTTTAGATTGTTCCACTAGGCACACAGTGGAGGAACTGTGAGAAATGAGAAGCTGTTTTGAGGACCACTCTATGTACAGCAGATCTTGTGGCTGAGCTTTCATCAGTGTGGAACACAATGTCCTTCTCCTGGCTCTTTGTTTTCACATATATACCGCTGCTGCGTTCGGGTACACTAATAACCGCTGCCGTTAATAATTCATCAGCAGTTCAAAGTTGTGCTCTTAACAGGTTAAGTGGTTGCTTTCAGAAGTGGCATGCTCCTGAATAAAAGATGATGCTCACAGCTGTGGAGCAGGCTGCCTGTCAGTGTTCTCCTGATTATTTACTTTCCTCCTTTTATTCACAGGAACACTGCATTCTACCTGACAGCATGAAAGATCTGAAGGAGGAACTTTGTTTGTCGAAACTCTTCACAGACTGATTTAAGATACTCAGCTTTGACTTTTGTTGATTTTACTATAAATGCATTGCAGCTGATGTTGTTTAACATAGAAGAAAAGAAAATGCAAGAAAGTAATCTTAAATACATTTTCATTTTGAAATGTATTGTATAAAAATAAATATTAAGTATAATGTAATAATAAGCATAGTATAAGTAATGCCATTCAAAGAAAAAAATTAAAACAATTTAATATAAAATAATTTATAAATAAGGTAATAACAAAACATCATTAATCAAAAACCATTATGACAAATTAGATCTGAACAAAATCAAACAAAATTAAAGGAACTTAATGGATTTAAAAAACTTTCCAAAAACTCAAATTTAAAATAAAATAAAATGTGCATCAATAGAATATAAAACAAATACATATTGTAAATGTAATAAACTTAAAATCAACAAAATAAAATTAAAACTGGTTATTAACTTGCTGCAGAATTACTACTCAAAATACATCATAATCTGAAATATAAAAAATATCCACAATAAATGGCAGAGAGCACCGAAGATGTACTTGTAACCTTCATTATGGGTTTACTGACCGGCATTCCATCTAAGACCTCAAACAGGGGAGGGGATGGCTTTGAGGGACAATGTCTCTTGACCTTTCCCTATTGCATGATGCTCCTCGGTCAAAAGGCACAAAAGACCTTGGTAGCAGCTGTGCATGAGCTCATCCCTGAAACAAGATGCTTTTTTATTCAGAGGAATGTGATTCTACACCTAAACCAACTATTAGCTTATGTAGGACTCTTGTTTAAGTTTTTATCACCTGTGCATCACTCTATACAATCTGATGAACATCATTGCGCTCCACCTCATCACAAAGACGTCATTAAAACGGTCAGGGCAGGTGCTGTGTCCTGAATAGATAGAGCGGCAGTGATAGAGTAATCTTGCTGCTCCAGCTGGTCTCCATTAGACAAGCTGGAGCCCAAAGCCTCAGGACGGAGCACTGCAGCCAGCTCCTGTCTCTGCTAATGCCCGTGATGTTTTGCAGGGCATCAGCGCCAGCCGAGGATTACTGACAGTTTTACTAACAAGAGAGCAGCAAACGGGTTTCGATGGAACTCACCTGTGTACACCAGCTCTTAGGTCACAGGGTCCATGTCTGAAGAGATACAATCAGCAGTATAACGTCACTTTCCGCCAAGCTGTTTTGTAATGGTGTGACTGTGAGTGTTTTTGTGGGATTTTTTGTACCATGTTCTGTACCTGGTACATGCTTTTTTTCATAGACATTTGTGAGGTGGCCAAGAGGTGCAATCCACAATTACACAACGTCACAAAACACGTTTACATTTAGAAAACAAATGTGCGTGTTATAAAACAAATGTACAAATTACGAAACAAATTTATTATTTTAAAAATACATTTACATGTTCAAAAACACTTACAAATTCTGAAACAAAAATGCATTTCAGAAACTGGAAAGGGTAGGTACATTTGATAACGGACAAAACTTCTGTCAATCAAAGTATGAGCTTGTATGAGCGCTCGTCATGACATGCAGAAATTGCAGTGTCCAGTAATTTCAAGTAGTGTCAAGTGTCAGCGCCAAGCTGTCTGTACTCTACGGTATCTACCTTTTATGGTTTTTGAAGCGTGTTCAGAAAACACTTTTACAAATTCCGAAAACACAAATACATGGTCAGAAACTAGTAAGGGTAGGAACCATTAGAAGACCTACAAATTGGCGCTGATCGAACAAGACTTCAGTAAACTATTACAAGCGCTCACACAAGCAGTCTTAAACTATTTTTGTAGTTTTCGCTAAAAATAAGGGTAATAATGACTGAAATGGAATTAATTAAACACTTTTATGAGAAAGGACATATGAAGGACTTATGCAGTAATTGTGAACATGTCAGCACTATTCAGCATAGAATAAATATCAGTCTGTGTTATGTTAAAACACTCTTGAAGGAAGATGTGCCGTTGGAGGAGTCCAGTTGTTTGGCTAGCAAAGTTGTTAGGGTCAAACCAAGCCATGTTGGATCTGAAGGAACCCCAGACCTGAGGCACACTCGCAGGGTTTCACTTGGCTGCTGAATCAGAATGAAATAAACATATCGAATTCGGGATGTTTTATACTTTTGCTTTTTACCGTAACTTGGTTAACTAAGTGCTTCATAATCATTTATAAATTGCCACCATATGCCAAATATTTTCTAAGAACTCTTGAGCATGACCTCATGGTTGATTGGCCAATAGTATGCTTCATGTATTTAGCTGTCAATCGGAGTTGATTTGAGCTGATGTGCTGTTTTGTTGCTTGTGCACAGGGCGAACACGAAGCAATATTTAGATTGTAGGTTTAAATGTATTAAAATTTAAGATGAAATTAGGTAAATGTATTTAGTAAGGTTAAATTTTTAGGTATTGAGCCAGGCAATGCGACTCCTTGAATCTGCAAATAGTTTGAAGTCAGTCAGCATTTTTCTAAAATTAAATTATCTGGAGCTAAAGAAAAAATGTCCAGGCCTGGCCTAGCGCCATAGGTAGCACTTTGTAAATTTAAAAAGCACTGAAAAGGTTTTACAGCAATAACAATTAAGAACACTAGGAAAATATTATGAACTCTGGACAAAGATAAGTGTTTTGGAAAATATTTAAAAGCACCGTATAAAACATAAACTGTCACAGAAACTCTCAGTGAAATATGATACTTGCATGAAGTTAAAGAAAGATTAGGAACTGTGAGGAAATTCACAATATAAACTCTGTGGTCTCCTTGTGCACAGTACATCATCATAAAACCTTTGCTGTCAGAATGAACAGCTATGACCTGAGCTCCCTTGAACACGGCACCTTTTAACAGTGAAATAAAAGCTGTGGTTGGCACGGAAACAGCCATCTCTTGACCTACTAAAGTCTGTCTCTGTATTTGTAATGCCGAGGTGGTACAGGGCATCTGCCAGAAGGAAGAAGAAGACATGCCTTTAAAATTCCCCATAGGAACAAAACAAGCAAAACTACTTAAGAGCCGAGGAGAGAATCATGAGCAGGTTTTTATCTGCGTGTGCTGGCTCACAGAGAAAAAAAATGAGATGAACTAAAATAGAAATTGAACAGCAAGGGCTGTCAGAAGATGAAGAATTTGCTGCTCCTCTGATGGCTTCAGAGGAATGCTCTGAAATATGTGTATTCTATTATTGCTCTGGTTTGCTGTATTCGCAAAAAACACTTTCACATATTTAGGAATTTTTTTTTTTAGTCTGTAAGTGCAAATACAGTGCCTAAAAATGCCTAAAAAAAGTTTGTTAAATATGAATCAAATTACTGTGTGATTGATCTCGTTCAGTCTTGTTTTCACATTATTACAAATGTTTCTGAATAAGCTAAATGAGTTTCTGTTTCAAAGACCTTTTAAAGAAGCCAACCCTAATGTATTTATATAGCACACAGATACAGACCGATGAATCAGTGATTCAACCGCAAAAATGAACAAAGTGCTGTAAAATATGCACACAAAAAAACTGTAAAAAAAAAAAATAAATAAATAAAGTTAATAATCTATTAACATAAGTTCGGGAGGAGCTTTGCTGATAATTGCCCATCCAATCATAAGGCCCTGCTTATCCATATCCCCAGTACAAATGACATGACAACATCCACGATTGTACAAACCTATATAGTACACTTCTCTTTTGCACGCCAATCACGCATGCTTGGTAGTTATGAGCAAGAGTGTGAAGAACAATAAAAACCATTAAAATAGTGTTAAAAATAGCTGTTTTGGCTTCTTTATTTCACCACAAAAGTGGTTTAAACTTGGTTAGAGATGTTAGACTAGATGTTGTACTTAATGGTCAATTTAAATCAACAATTTATTATCACCACATAAAATGTTTCTAATTATTTTTTAAATAACTGTTAATTCACAATAGACTATATAAATAAATGTTATGTATAAACATTTTGGATTGATTGGTTGATTGATTTGTTGGTTGGTTGGTTGATTGATTGATTTAAGATTAGGCAGTTATGTGTAAAATTTGCAATGGCAGCAAATTCCACAGCTTGGGGCCCGTAACTGCTAAACTCCTGTTCGTAAATAACATTTCGTAAGTAAGTACTTTTAATAAATCAAGAATTAAACAAGTCAAATGAAAGCATATTGATAAAAAATTTAAACTTAAGACATAGATTAAGATAGTGAAGTGCAGAGATAAAAAGTTGTTGGACGTTGGTGCTCAGTCGACAAAAGCACAACTAAACAGTTGAGTCTTTAGCATGGTTTTAAACGTGACTAAAGTGTTAGCACTCTTGATCTCCTCTGGAAGCTGGTTCCATCTGTAGGCCGCATGGTAACTAAAGGAGTATTTACCCTATTTGGAATTAATCCAGGGTAGATCTGATTTATTTCATCTGGGGGATCTCAGCTCCCTGTTTCGTGTGTAATCGTTGAACATGTCTGTTAGGTATTTAAGTGCTAAGTTACGCTTTGACTGATATACAAGCAGCAGAACTTTAAAAATCTATTCTGAAGGAGACCGGCAGCGGTTAAAAACCAAAGAACTGGAGAAAAGTGTTCTTACTTTCTATTGTTGGTTAGAATTCAAGCCGCTGCATTCTGAACCAGCCTTTAGCTGTTTATTGGTCTTTTTGGGAAGAGCGTTGGGAAGACTGGTTAGTAAATGTTATTATGCTCTTCCGTGCCCCATCCCCAGAGACTCGTTACTCCGCCTACAGTGAGATAGTTACACATCGGTTTAATTGAAGGTGAATTAGAGAGTTGAATTTGCCCTATAATAGTGGACTTAACACTATGTGATGTGAATCAAGACCCAGTCACTTGTACCATGGCTGTGGTGTTAATATAAATCTCACAATGTTAATTAAACTCTGATAATAATATACAGAGTTAACACTTTGGCAGTGTTATATTTATATAGGTCCATCATTTAACACCAAGAGTATTGATTTAACACTCAAACTTTTGCTGTGTGACAGCATCAGGCAGCAGGATTATTTGACGGCTGGTTATTATTGATTAGTTGAAACATTGACGCACAATTTATAACTTTTCAATCTCATTTTTGGGATAATGCTGGTAAAATTAACACACGGTATTATGTCACAAATGCTGAATAAGACTTTAAACTTATCTCAGAGCAACATGGTTTACTCTCAGATTACCTGCTCGTTCTTGACTCGTTTATGCAAATATTTTGGTGCGGGTTTGATTTGGCTGCATTGAAACCACTTCAATTCAAACAGAATCAGTGCTGACTTTAAAAACCAAGTTCAAATCCATGAAGCCCCCCACTGTGCCATGTGTTTGCATTTCATTTGAGCACGGCAACATGCCACATGGCCTCTCATGAGTTTTAGTCACATTTGACCACTGTTGGCAAGGAACCGATCAGAAGACGAGAATGAAGATATGCCACACAGCAGATCGGTGCCTCTGTGGTCAGGCTAACACAGTCTCCATCAGACTTACACATGCCAGACACCGGGGAAGCTTAAGCGACTGGAGTTCTGCCCAAGCCACAGTCTCCAGTTTAATTCCCTCTCCTCCTGCCATGGTGTACCCAAACTCTGCCTCTCTTTCATATTTTTCCATCACAAACCATACATGGAAAAAAGGCCTTCGTTTGGCATTCCCCAGCTGTGGCATTGCCAGGAGAGTTATCAGACTCTGCTGGAAGATGAGGAGAGAAACACACTGTTTCTGACAGCTCCTCTCTCTCATCTGACAGTCAGAGCATGTCGCTGTCACGAGAGAGAGAGAGAGAGAGAGAGAGAAAGTACTGTATACACACTCTCCAATACTGAAGAAAAGACCATCAGAAGCTAGCACTATAACAGAATCTATGGAATCCAGTGTAACTGTTTCAAATGGGAGAATTGTAAAGCAAAGACCTGATAGCTATCAAGATACAGAAAGAGTTGAACTCAGATTTATTGGTAACTCGCAATGGAAAAGTATCATAATATTCTCTATAATTTATGCATTATATACTCCATACAAGGGCCATTAAACTCAAATCTGGTTTAAAAAATTGTATTAGAGGTACATAATATTATAATGTACAACTATTCACTACAATATGTTTTTAAGTAGCCTGTATATAATCAGTTTCAAATTAATGCAGCAGAATTCCAAACATAGGACCCCCAGAGTTCTACACAAGACACAAAACCTTCTTAATTATTTTAATGAAACTACAGTATTTTCCTACATACAACAAAAGTGAGAGGATGCCACTGCTGTGCAGACCTGCATGTCTGATTGTGACAATACCAATTTCCACAGTAAGCGTTTAGATCATATTCATCCCTGAAGAGAATAAAACTGTATGCCGTATGTGACCAAACAGCCTTCACAGCTTTAGAAAATAGAATGATTAGACAACCGAATTGCTTCCTCCACAAATAAACATAAATAGTACCAATTCTAGAGAGTCTGATGAATATATTTTTATATTTTATGTTTTATACTTGTTTCTGAACTGTTTCAGATGAAGCATGCACACAGTAAATGCTTGTGTAGGTTTTGTGTTTGCGGTTCATTTTCTTTGTGTCTTTACAAGTAAATCCTACGATAATAATGCATACAATAATAATATTTGTCAGTGTCTATAAAAAAGAAAATGTGATAGTAGATGTATTAATAGATGGAAAGAGAAGGCCCATCTGCAACTGCACAACACAGCTAGCGGCAAAAGCAATGATACAGCAAAAAAAAACTGTTTTATGGTCATTGATTTCATATCATTTGCTCAGCTCACTTGATAGCCTGGAGAAGTAACAAAACAAGCTCAATGCATGAAAAACAGCATTTTACCAAGCTGACATGTTATATGTATTACTTTGCAAAAACAATACCCTACTTGTACTTTCAGACATTCTCCTCAAATAACCCTGCAAGCTTGAGCACAAGCTCCTTTACATGCTTCTATAGACATTTGTCCTCAACAGTTGCATTAGTTACCTAATAATGCTATTATAACATGTTTTGACATGCTAATGACATGCTAAAATGTGGTAGCAACATGCTAATGATATAACAGAGAATATTAGGTGGATTCTAAAAATATCTTAAGTCAGGTTTAGCTACATACTAAGGGCATGCTAACATGGAAGTCAAATAAGTCATCATGCAAATTTCATGCTACATCATGCCAGCATCACAGTAAAGATATTTTAAGTTATGCTAGTCACATGCTGATGAAATTATAACAAGCAGCTGACATGCTAAGTCAAGTTAACATTATACTAATGGCAGTTGTTTCATGTTTATGTCTCAATCATATGTTCTTGTTGCCGTCTTTTAAACTCAAGCAAGGACAAAAGATGGTCAAAATGCATCTCTATATCGCTAAATGCATCATCCAAAACTAGAACCAATACTAGAACCAGCCAGTTTAGCAAAAAGACATAAATTACACCAGCGAGAAGTGCGTTTGAGAGGTATGGAACACTGGAGCACTTACCAGGAGCTGAGTCTGATTTCTCCTCTTTCAGAGTACGCAGTGGTGAACCAGGGCTTGAAGGCGCTCTGGCTTCCTGTGATGGAGAGGAGTCTTGTTCAGACACTCCTGTCACAGAGACCAGTGCTGGCCTGTTCTCTACAATCCTGCTGGGCTCCTCCAGAAGCATCCCCTGCAATCAACAATCATGAATTAAGATGATTAGCTATTCATATTATTGATTTGTTTATTTTATTAATGTACACGACAAGGAAAAAAACTTTTCAAAACATAAGCCTAATTAATGTCATGGCAACTTTTGGATTACCCTTGAGTTCAAGTTCAAGTTTTTGTTTTTGTTTGTTTGTTTGTTTTTTTTATTTTTGGTAAAAAGTAAATAAAGGTTATTATCATTTTCATAAATTTTAGGGCATCCTTAATTAAGTGACAAAATATTTTATCTCAAGATAGGGCTGGGCAATAAACCAATTTGATTGTGTGGTTTACATCAACTTGCTTGTATGAAAATCAGATTTCACTTAAACATAAAATGCTAAAATAATGGTCTCAGCCCTCCCCACTTTTGGTCTATCAGACAGGATGACTTTAAAATAGTTTTTTTAAAGCCAGTTCTGTGTTCAGTTGCTGCCTTTTTGCATTGCAAAAGTCCTGCACAGCAACGAATAAAGTTAAATATACCAAACAAAACACCTCAAACTAAAAAATGGATCTAGCTGAGCAACTTCATGTGAAAAGGTTTATTGTAATTTCTCTACCTTCTCCCAGTCTTACTGTGAGCTCACTTTAGAGACTTAAATGCTCTCTCCTCTCTAGGGTGGCCTTTGCTGTGCACAGCCTTATATTGGCACCGGAAAGATGTCGAAGTTAAGTGCTATTGATTTATACTTTCCGCCTCCCCAGGACATTGTAGCACATTAGAGGATACAGCTAGTGTAAACTGGATCTTAAACACAACAAAGCACCAAGTCTCCGTGGCTGGATGATCTGGCATGTGGAATTACTCAAACTAACTCTACTGTGTGTTTGTAAAAGAGGAGTAGAAGAGGACTCGGTGATGGTGAATTGATCGCCACAGTTCCACAAAACAAACAGCAGCAAACACAATTCATAAAACCTCCTTCCAAAAAAACTAACTTCAATTAAAAAATTCATAAAAACTAAAAAAAGCATCTGCTGCAGACTGAAATGATTCTTTCTATCAAATCCTGATGCTTTAATCTAATTGAGTTTGGTAAACTTAATTTTATTAAGTTCAGCTGCCATAAAAACATTTTTCTTTTCATTGAAATATTTTTGTTTGTCAAACACACTTCAAATGATGGGAAAATAAATTATTTGGTACTATTATTTTGGTATTCTTTTGGTAAGTATTTTGGTATATTGTTGATGATATGGGAGGGGATCAACAAAGTCCCACCTGCTTTATAAGACTTCCATTGATTTTTCAAGTTAGACTATCAGACAATATTTAAACCATCGTCCTCAAAAAATGTTGCACCAAAAAAACACTTCATCCCCTGAAATCAGCACACAGCAAAGAACACATTGAGACAATTCAACAGAATAACTTTAAAAAAAAACAGTTAAGCAAATTTAATAGCACATTTCTGAGCAGTAATGAAATCACTGAACTCTCGTCCAAAGAACTCAAAGCTGGTCTTCACAATAATACAGCTCCAAGTTCAAGAAAAAAGTCTCTACCTCTACAACAGATCAGCAGGAAAACGGGGAAGCTAATACTAACATTAATCAAGTTACTAGACCAAAAAAAATGTAGGGGAGGTTACCTCACGAGTACTCAGACTCAGTGGATCGTTGGTTTCCTAAAATAACTCACTATCTTTCTGTTTAAAAATCTAAGAGGTACGTCAATTAATTTACAAATTGTTTGTATTAAAAGGGGCTTGATTAATTTTTTTAGTTTACCTACAATACTGTGTACTTACAGCGTACTTATAGTTCTATGTTTTTGTGAAAATGTGCTTTGTACTTTTTAGATTTGTATTCACTTTTCAACTGATTTTTTGGCATAGTGACAAATCCCTGTATTAATTAATAACTTGATTATTACTGGTGACCTCTGGGTAAGTAATGTAAAAATGTAAAACCTGGTTTGTTTTTGCAACTCTGAGATCAATAGTAGCAATTGTATAGTAAGTGATTTTAGTTTTAAAATTAGCATGGCTCTAATTATATAGTTTATAGTGTGTCTATGTCTATCTTAAGATAGAGTGGAGTTAAGTTTATTTTTCTCATATCTCTCAAAAAGAACTCCTAATAAGAAATGGTAAAAGTTTGGTACAAAGTGTGCTTTTCAATTTAACAATTGTAAAAAAAAAAAAAAAAACAATTGGACAATAGCTAGGAATGCTTCCAAAGCATTAAAACATTTTTTTCACCGTTTCAAGTTTGTGTTCCCTTACCTGAGAGGTTTGGGACAGCACGCATGGTTTGTTTTCATCAAACATTCATCTGCAGGGGAAATCATTTATAAGTGATGCTACCACGATGCTCTACCCAGCATGCACCTCTACGATACGACAGCCACACCCCCGAGCGTCTGCTCCATTATTAACAACCTTCTGTTTCTCTGACAAGTTTCATATGGAGGGAGAGAGAGAGAGAGAAGTAGATGAAGTAAAGAATGAAGTAACCAGACAGAGGGAGAGATAGAGAGGTGACAAGTAAGAGGAGTGAAATAAAGAAAAGGGTGGACAGAGAGGGTGTGTCAGATATAATACAGATTCTGAATTTAGCATGGATAAGTCATTTTTGACCATTTTAATAATTTCAAAATTAAAACTTTACAGTTGTATTCATCACGTCAATAATTGTACCCACATTTTGCTGCAACATTTCTTGATGTTTTAAGATTAGAAAAGACAGGAAGAAACGAAAGTGGGGGGAGAAATATAATCAGAGAGAAAGATACGATCAAAAAGAGAGGGAACGGCAAAGAAAGACCAGAGAGCAAAAGAAAAATAGAGGGGGGGCAGACAGTGGCCAGAGAGTGAAAGAGACAGAGAGTAAGTAAAGAGAGAAAAATGAGATGGGAAAGAGTGGTGAAAGATAGAGGAGAGAGAGAGATATTCAGAGAAAAAAATAGGAATGAGAGAGAGAGTAGCAAAGAGAGGCCGGAAAGGGAAAGAGACAGAGAGGGAGTAGAAAGACAATAGGAGAGAGTAAAATGAGATGGAGAGAGTTATTCAGAGAAAGAGAGAGAGATGGAGTGGTGAAAGATAGAGGGGAGAGCGAGATATTCAGAGAAAAAAATTGAGAAGAGAAAGAGAGAGTAGCAAAAAGAGAGGCCGGAAAGAGAAAGACACAGAGAGGGAGTAAAATGAAATGGAGAGAGAGCGGGAAGGAGGGGAGAGAGTTATTCAGAGAAAGAGAGAGATGGGAAAGAGAGATGGAGTGATGAAAGATAGAGTGGGGCGAGAGATACTCAGAGAGAAAGAGAGAAGATGTACCAAAAAATAGAAAGACTAGAAAGAGAAAGAGATAGAGAGTAAATAGAAAGAGAATAGGACAGAGCAAAAATGAGATTTAGAGAAAAAGACAAGAGAGAGAGAAAGAGAGGCATTCTCTTTCTTATGAAGGACCAAAGTGTCCAATTATTCAAAAATACAGTATCAGTGAAGTGTACTTAATCTACACTTCAATGAACATTTAACCCAT
This sequence comes from Danionella dracula, assembly GCA_900490495.1. NCBI lineage: Eukaryota > Metazoa > Chordata > Actinopteri > Cypriniformes > Danionidae > Danionella > Danionella dracula. The sequence goes on along the minus strand of UELW01000004.1, from coordinate 1,584,395 downwards.
TTAACCATCATGAAACACCTGTTGCACTGATTGGCTTGTATAAAGCTAGAGTAGTATGCATACTAGAACTGGGTTGCAACTAAAACATGAATGGTAGCAGCCCTCAGGACCGGAAGGTGAGCCTTAATCTATATCTTTCCCACAACAACCAGAAAGGCAACCTCCTGCGCAACAGTACATTCAGTGTTATTATGTGTACATCTGTGCTGACTTTAAATCGTGATTGATGAGGAAACGTTAAAGGTAGCATGCATTGATCCTTAAATAAAAATCTTTCTCTGATGAAGACTTCGTTGTATTGTATAAGAATGAGAGTGAATCAATTGAGCACAAGAAACTGACAACATACTGCAAGTATCATTCTCGCATTCACAGCTCCTTTAACAAATCCAGGAATTCCCCCAAAACAATGTTTGCTTCACATCTGCATAGCACTCACAGCGAATCCCCAAAATAAATCCTATCACGGGAGACCAGCAGAGTAAAACCACAACTCTCTTTCATCGTCTGTCGCTCATTCCTTCCTGAATAAACTGCCGGGTCATAGCCGTTATACAGCCGGCATGTGTTCTGAGAGAGATAAGAGCCTAGGAGAGGAGAGACCATCTGCTGGCTGTCGCTCTAAAGGAACTCTCTCTCTCTCTGTGGCCTGCAGCGCTGTGTGTGTTCTATTGTCTGAGGGTTATTGTGGCACAAGTGTGTTTGTCAGCTCCGTGCTGCAGCTCAAAAGAGATGAAACCACAGAGCGGCCTGCAAGCAGCTGTTTCTGTTTCATTGTCTGACCTCTTTGATGGGTTCCAATTTCATAACATCTACTTATAAGATGCAATAAATGCAACTCAATCCTGTCCTCTCGGGGTTAGGTCGAGAGACAGACGGGTGCAGCTGAGGAAGATGCAGCAATCAGAGTCCTCGCTGCTAGCATCCGAACGCTAACCATATGCTCACCGGTGCTTCTCAGGTGCGATGAGCGTTTGTACACAAAATGGTACACAGCTAGGTCTCCTAGCAACAGGCTCCACGGCTAATTGCCAGCTGCTGCTGGAGGGATCCGGTGACCAGAACAACTCGCTTAGAGGGTGTTTTCAATGCAGGATAAAGTTTTTATATATGAAAATAAACTTCCCGTTACATTTTAGCTTAATTTCTTTTTGTTTTTGTTTTTTTGTTTTGGTTTTCCTGGTTTAGTTTAAAAGCTTCCTCGTAACACAGACTGATCCAGGAACACTTATTTGGTTTCTTTCTAACGAAGATCGTTTGAAATTGAGTAAAATATAGTTTTGCCCATGCTAAAATAAATTAATGCAAAACTCAAACTTAGCTAGTTTCTGTTAGAGAGCACAAAAAATAATTTCTCTTTAGATGTGTCTAAAACATTGACTGTATATAAAATGAATGTAGAGTCTGTGACATCACCCGTAGGTTTCTAGCAAAGCTAAAAGAGGTTCAGAGTGGACTTAGTAAGTAATCAAAAATGAGTCCACAGAGGCAGGACATGGCCATAGTGAAGACATCTGATTGGCTGAATGTTTACATTTTCATATATCTTAAACAGACAAATGTAAAAATAATTAATCCACCACTAACTAACTTTCAAGAGACATATCAGTAGCTGAAGCTGAATCAGTGGAATCAGGTGTGTTTAGTTAAGGCTGGAGAAAAACTGTGCAGGGCTGCGTCTCTCCAGGAATTGAGTTTGAGACCCCTGACCTAGAGGGAAACAGGAGGTTGCTCCTTGGTCTGAAATGTACAAGCACTCATTTCTCCGTTTCTGATTGGCCCTAGGCCTCACATGACACACCCAACCAATCAGTAGAAAGTCAGCTCTTAACGAGGAACCCAGAGCAAGCTCTCAATGTTTTAGAAGATTCCTTTACATTTTAATTTTCTGTTTTCTTTTTTTAATCTTGCTCATATTACACTAAAACAAGGTAGTTTTTATTTCAACGGCTCTAAGGAATAGATAGATGTAGTTTTATTTTGTTATTTGAAGCATTGCTTTTTATTCAGCAAAATCCGCAAATAATGTATGTTTTTGATGTAGAGGTGATGTGAATACTTTATCTTTCAGGCTGCTGATGACTCCACACTTCTATATCAGCGAGGTGTATCTCGTAAAAGGAAAAACACCCAGAAGATACTTAACACAAAAAAGTTTTTTGTCAGAATTTTTAATCACATAACCCAAAATTAATTTCCGACATACAAGTTTTATATTGTTTTATATTAATTTATGTCTCAATTTCCAAAGCTTACTCAAAATTTTCAAATGGAATATAATTTTTTACTTTAAACCCGCAAAAATCTGTCTTTGATGCTTGATTTCCAAATTATTACTCTAAACTCAAAATGTTAACTACAATTACGATTTATTGGCTGAACTCGTTGAACTCAAAAAAGCAACAGGCTATTGATTATTAAGCTTGAATAATATTTTCAATCTCAAATAGTTATTTTCTCCTTTATCGTTAGCTCTAAAACAAATACTTAAAAAGTAAGAGTAGAGTACATACAAACAATAATAACAACAGAGTGAATTCTCTACTTAATAAAAATCATAACGCTTGACAAAACTGCTGAATGTGACTTCTTTTAAAGTTTGTTTCATTATCATTGAATTCATACATATTCATGTGAGTAACCTGCAATAGAGGGACATTATGTATTCATTCAGGAGGCTGTGATCTACAAACAGAGCAGTGCTGCCATCTGCTGGAAATGTTTGTACACACAGGCCAATCAAATCAAAAACACCCAGTTTGTCAAAACTCAGAAAAAAAGTAAAAGAAAGCTAAACAAGTAAAGACTGATGTATGAGTGCTTTATGTGTCAGCTAGTCATTTTTTCAGCAAATCAGCTAGTGAGCTTTTGAATGTTTGTATATTTGATTAATGTATTTAACAGTTGTAACAAGTTTAATATACAATGGTGTGGAAAGAGACACAGAACTATTTTATACAATTGGCAAAAACATGTAACTGAGGAAAACCTTCCCAGGACTGGCTGCCGACTGGAATTACTCCAAGAGAGCTGTGACAACTTCTCCAAAAAGGTAATAAAGGACCTCTCAAACACATCCAAATAACTGCAGGCATCACTTGCCTTAATTATGGTGTGCGTTCATGACTCCAGGGTTTGAATGGCTGACAATAAGAACATAAAAATTGAACGTCCAAAAAACATCTTGATGATTGACATGATTTTTGGGAAAATACACTGTGGACTAGCGAGATAAAAAAAAAGTTGAAGTTTTAAAAGATGTGGAAGACTTCCTGTGATATAAAACAAAAAACTATAACAATTATACTGTATACCAAAATATTCTGAAGGAGAATGTCCAGCCATTTATTCACTGTGCTATGCGTTAAGAAACAGTGCCTTATATGTGTGAAGCAGAGTCAGACACGGACTTTGAGTCCACAGAGCGCACCAGAAACCGGAGGAAAAAGGCTCCTCAGGGGTGTGTTTACAGGTAAATCAGACAGGCTTACTCTACACTGTATGATTTCTAATGTCGGTGTACAGTTTTATGAATTATTTATTTTGTTATAGGTGTACTTGCGTAAAATGCCAATACAAGATCTGGTCGCGATCTTTACTTTTTGATGTGCGAGCTTTGCACAATAACATGTAACGTTAGTAACATCCATGTAGAGTGCGTTCCTTTGAGGGAAGATAAAATGAAACCAAATTGGCTGTTCTATTTATATTTATTTTTTCAAATAATAAAATGAATCTTAAATCTATAGCATTTAACATGAAACATGAGACACCTTGAAACTTGAAAGATCATTAAAACTTTTGGATCATTAAACGCTACTATCTCTTTAAAATGGACCTCATCAGATGTTACTTATGATTTGAAAATATCAATGTGAAGATTTCAGACAAATATATTTCTTGGAAGGACATTGTGGATGGTATTTCTGTAAGCTCTGGTGGAATGTATGGTTAGTAATAACTGAACAAACACATCAGTGTTAACGTTTCATTGTCCTCCTCTTCTATCCATCTGAAAGTACTAAGATTCCCCACAGATCAATCACAAACCCCTACAGCCCTAACAGAGAGGCCAAAACCCTGCCGCCACTGAGGCGCTGCTCCGCCGGAGCCCAGGGGGTTGTGGGTAGAAGGAGTTTGTGTGTGGTGAGGAGAGCTTGAGTCACTGCAGGCTAATCAGAGCCATGTGTGGCTTCTCTGAACAGCTGCATGCTAACATAAACACAGCTTCAGAGAGAGAGATTGCAGAGAGAGAGAGAGAGAGAGAGAGAGAGAGAGAGAGAGAGAGAGAGAGAGAGAGAGAGAGAGGAGAGAGATAGAGAGAGAGAGAGAGAGAGAGAGAGATAGATGAGAGAGAGGAGAGAGAGAGAGACGGGATGAGAGAGAGAGAGAGAGAGAGAGAGAGAGAACAGTCTGAGACACTCTTCTCCATGCTTCATCTGGCTACACTCACACTTTATAGTCAATGGTTTAATCACAATCTGATCAAAATCTGAACATATCTCAGAAACATTATTTATAATTAAAGTATTTTAAAAAGACAACCTGGCTGCACAGGTTGAGGCGGAATTACTTAAGAGGAACTCCTCCGCTTGGATTGCAACAACCTCCTCTAAAGTGAGCTCATCCCAAAAAGAATAGACACTTTTACAGGTCATGTGATCAAATAGTTGCACAAACATTTTGGAAATGGAAGCGGAGGTGTTCCCCATTCATTTTTCTTCTTCTTCTTTAGTTTGTTTTTTTGCGGTTTGCAAACCTTGTTTTGTTGTATTTGGAAAGGATTTGACTACCCTACTTTTATGGTAATTTTCCTATGTGGTATGGATAATTTAGCAATTTTTTATTAATGCTATACTGCTCTTGTAACATCTTACATCTTCTATTAAAGATAATGTTGTGTAATGATTTATTTTATGTCGATTCATTTCCTCATTTTCTGTCTTTTTAGTATATGCTGTGCAGTTCAGTAGAACATGATCTATGGTTTCTTCTTCGTCACATTTTCTCACATTTCATGTTCCTGTGATTTCCTATTTTGTACTGTTTATACAATTTAGTCCAATAACTCCAATCCTTAGCTTTGTCATTATTGTTTATTCTCTTTTTTTATTATATTTAATTCATGTTTTTTTTTACCTTTTTTTCTCCTTCATCTCACTGTGTTTACCAGATTGCATTTACTTTTCATTTAGAACATTCTTCATCTCTGCTTTAGTAATTGGTGCCTCTAATATAGTCTTACCTGCTTTAACATTTAGTTTTGCTGCCACATCTGTGTGTGCTGGTTTCCCTCTTTTGCCACATGAGCTGGTATCCACAAAAAAATATTTCTTTTTGTACCTTATTTAAAATCTCTAATATTTTTTATACCTTGTATTTCTGATTTTCTTGAGCCATTCTATTGCTAATTTTATTTCCGTTAGTTCCACTGTGAGTTTATTCCTTCTTCATTCTTGGACTATAATTTTCTGATATCGCTATGACTGTCCCAGTTCTACATGATTTTGGATCTTTTGACCACTCTGTACTGTGTATATATACTGTGTTTTATGTCTGTGGTATTCTTCAATCTATTCTATTACCTGTAATTTTCACTTCATTTTGACAGGGAAGCAAGGTCTTAGAACAGTTTCCCTGTATCGGAGCAACCCACAATGTCTAGCAGTCTATGGTTGCACTGATCGATATTTTCTTACTAATAGATTTTATAAGAAATAATATAATTTATAACATAATATAATATTATATAATTTATCTAAAACATCTAATACAAATAATTTCATGGTATTTTATAGACAATCCACTCTCATTGTCTGAAAAACTGTTGATTTTTCCCTTACTTCAGTTGACAAAATGCACACCTATACGTTAACACATAATCATTGTTTGCAAGCAGTAAAAGTCCCCACAATCAGCAACCCCACAAAGGGAACCCTCAAGAGCAGAAGCAGAGAGTAGATGGAAAAGAACAAGGACTTCCTTAACTATTGTTTAAAGTATTGATATTGCTATTGTGAATATATATCAACAATTTGTCCCAAGAAAAAATCCAAAAGCTGTAATCATAACTTTGGTGAGTGTGCATCATAGCAAACAGAAAGTAACTCACGATCTCACTAACTCTATCTTACCAACAATCTCTGAACCATTTTACTTGACACACAATAAGAGCCTTCACAAAAATGGTTGTATGAATACTAAACAATGTTTTATCCTAATAAAGGCGCAACATAAAGAACACAGACACACCTAGCTACACATACACTAACGCAATGCAATACTGTTACCTTTTTTATAATACACATTTTTAGACAAACGTTATAAAGGAGGTTAAATGATTTTGCTATAGTTATGAACAATGCAGGGTTCCTAACTGAGTGTGCGTGTGGGTTTTAATATTAGCCACTAATTTCCAAAGAGAGTAACAATTTCTAAGAAGGAGAGGTAGAAGGTGTGACCTGAGAAGAGTCAGAGAGAACCTTGCAAGTGTTTTTATACAAGTACACTTAGACTGAAAAATACACTAAACTTAAAGATAAAATACTAATCCTAAAGAAATGTTTAATGGCACACATTATCTGAGGCTAATTGAGCTAGGTAGCAGTCATTGACTGTGTCAAATTTGGACATAGGGTCAGTGAAGGCACATGTAGGTATCTGATGAAGATAAAAGACAGTAATCACACAGTAATCACGGGGAAGAAAAGTTCATCACATGAAATTAGCTGAAATTAATAACAGCAAAGGATCACACCTGATGAGATGAGCTGAAGAACTGTAAATCATTTGCCACTCAACAAATTCAATTGATCCTCTCATGAAGGTCAAAACTAGCCAGGGTTGTAACCAATTTCTTCAGCTCCAAAATTTGTCAGTTTTAACATTGAAGTGAATGAGAACCTGCTCCCTTCTGGTGTCTGCCTCTAGTGGCCGGTCGAGGAACTGTAGTTCAGTTACTTCCTATCATGCATCATGAAGGAAAGCAGGAGGTTGCCTCTAGATAACAGTACAATTACACAATATCTGAAAGCTCACTTTTACTCCATCCCCAGTATTCGCACTGCTTCATAAATAAACAAGTAAATTTCTTCTTCCACAGATTTTCTTCTTTCCTTTCTCCCCCACTTTGATGATTTTGTTTTGAATCCATATACTTGTCAATAACGTGATTTTATAGGAAGCTGGCAATTTTTCCCACCTGTTCAGAAGACCACTCAGCACAACTATTTGTTAAATTTTTAGAGAAGAACACATGCACCTCTGATTCATTTTACAGCATTCTGGGGTGTAAACACAAGCATGATTGAGTTTCAGATTGCTGGGGGAGGGTCTTATGAACGTCAACATGTTTGATTGACGTTTTTCAGATCAACCATTTGAAAAAAACACCAAGTCACACCATGTCCGGATTGTCGCTCAAAGTTCTCTGGAAATCTGGAAATTTCAAACTCACATTCCTGGACAAAATGTAACGGGCCGCACGCTCAAACCCGGGTCTCGGGGTCCAATAAAGGAAGCAAACAAAGGAGTACAAAGAAAACTTTTCTTTTTAATGAAGGTAAAACAAAAGTGGGAAAAACAAGTAATAATTTTGAAAATTCAATAAATACCCTTTAACAAAGAAATGATAACTTTTATGTTTGACTAAACATTTCTTATGAAATAATTATTCAAATCAGTACTTTACATACTTTCCCCACCCAAGAAGCCCACCTTGAGGGGGGCACTCCCTGTACATCTGCTCAGATACATCAGGAATGGATGAATGGAATGCCTCTCTGAGTTTTGACTGAATTATTTTTACATTCGTCTGTATACCTTCAGCCAGTTTGGACTCTTTTTTGTTTACTGGGAACTGACGCACATCCATGATGGTGATTGATATGACCATTCCGAACCTCCTTTACCTTTCATACGAAACGCTACGCATGTGATGGGCTGTGTATGAGGCGAAGCTGCCACTTGGGGACTCTACGCAGTTGCATAGTCTGCATGACTTACTAGGCCACAAATCTACTTATTTTTATTTTGTTATGTATCTTTTAATAACACTTGAGAATCCTTTTAACAATTGAACAATTTTCTACATTTTATTTAACTGTTATTTAACTGTGTTGACGTGTTTAATTGTATTGTCTGCTGATTTATTTGCCTAGTTTCTAAACTGTACTGAACTTGCTTGTGGATTTGGTGCGGATACAATTATAGAGATAACAGCAGTAAGATTTAATAAACACAGACATAACACAAAAAAATAATCATAGATGTATTTAGCTTACTTTGTTCTAAAAGATGTATGAAATCCCTCATATTGGTGGAGCGGGGGCAACCCACATCAAATTTTGCTTAGGGCCCCCGAACTCTTGAGTCAGTCCTGGTTTCTAGGTTTATTATTAGGGAATTAGTCTTTCCTCAAATTTCATTATAATGTTCTGGAAAATAAGCTGGAGACAAGCATCTGAACTAGATCAATACTTGAGTAAAGTTCAAGTGCTTAGATTATGGTGAGGTAGTGCAGTTCTTTGTAGAGACCAAGTGGATGTGAAGGAATGTGAAGAATTCTTCTGGGAGCCCACAGCCAGATTTCTGGCCTCTGTTCTGAAAAGTTTGTTTTAAGGAATTAAAGTATCATCCATAAATTGTATCATTGACTTTAACATCCTTGATGTCACACATCTGTCTATGATGAGAGATCTGGAAGCTATAAGTGGGCAAGGCCAAGAGTTGAAAAATGAAATTGAGCAAAAATGGTGAGATAATGGTGAAACTGAGTTGACGAAATACAAAATTAAGATTGACCTCCTCAGTGTAAGTCTAGGGCTGCCAATTAAGTGTCCCCGTGCTTAATGATTCCATTCAGTAACCAATCAGTAATATTTAGTGCTGCCGATTGATGAAAAATTAAAAAATTAATCACACGGTCCTCTAAAAATTTATCGCGATTAATTCTTTAGTCGGTTTATTTGCGCAATTGGACATTTAGACATGAAATGCAAATGGATTGAGGAAAAACATAAGTTCAATGTTTAACACACATAAGAACTATGAATAAATTGTTAAATAAAATAACATATAAGAAAAATAATAAAAACCAGAGGTACCAATTTCACATGATTCTTTCTAGTATAGAAAATAACTGTGAGAATTGTCTCTGAAACCTCATTAGACCTAGATTCAGGCAGTTTCTGACATCTGGAGATATTGTTGCACTCTTTTTTGGATCATGTGACAGAAATATTTTAGTACTTCTTCAATCACCTACCCTATAATGTTGTTTCATGTTAGGGTTTGGAAGTTTTGGTTAAATCTACAAAAAAAAATCTAAGATCATATGACAAAGCCTTGTTGTTTTTTTTGATGTTTTTTCATTGAACTTTAGCTCTGGGTTGCTGGTTTTTTAATGGTGCTTAAAACTGGCTCTAACTCCTCTGCTCTATCTCTGTCAAAACTGGATTTTTTTTTACTAAAGAATTTACTTTGTTGTTATGTCTGATTTTATTTTATTGATTGTCACCTTCAACAACCACATCCATGGCTGCCCACTGCTCCGGGTGTCTATTCACGGTGTGTTTGTTCACTGCTGTGTGTGTACACTGGATGGGGTAAATGCAGAGCATCCAAGTATGGGTCACTCCATAGCTGTCCAATCAGATCTGGTCAATTTCATTATAAATAAAATTTCAATTTCCATCAAAAATACACGAAGACAGCATTGAACTCTACCCAAACAACTAGTGTCTTTTTTAACTATAGGATGAAGCAACAGATCACTTGACTCAACTTGTTTTTATAACTACTGAGTTATATGATAATAAGTACACCATTGAGGGAGTGTTTAATTCAGTAAACGTTAACTTGGGGTTTAGATGTAACAAATTAATGTTTTTTTTTTATTGCTTAAAAGACAAAATAATAGAAAAAATGCACTTGTAAAATTACAGCAACATATGTTGTTTGCAATAAAGAAAAATAATTGTCAATTCTAAAGGTATTCTGTTTTTATCTCAGTCTTTTATAACTTGGTCTCACCCAATCATGGTCTTGGTCTCGTCTTAGCATGCCTTGGTCTTGGTCTTGATCTCGATGCTCTACTGTCTCAGCTTGGTCTTGGTCTCAATACTTACTGGTCTCGGTTGGGTCTCGGTCTCGATACGCTCTGGTCTAGGTTAGGTCTTGGTCTCAGTCAAGGCGGTCTTGATTACTAGACTAATAAACAGTCAGACTCGTGTGTTGTGAAGTTGTACTTGTACACAAACACAAAGACGTTGTGTCTTTGAACTTTGACCAAAATTACACACAACACTTTTAAAACAAGAACAATGACATGAACATTACGCACAAATATATTAAATATGCACATGTTATTTTGAAAGCAATGAAAATCCATAAATGAACTTACCACAGAGAGCCTTCTGGGTAAAAGTGAAAAGGCTAGGCAGTGCTAGGGAAAGGGGTGTTCCACTACCAAAGGCATTCTAGTTAATACATTTAGATCCAGTCTATAACTTACACATATGCTACACCCTGTTACCACTTTCACTATGCTTTGAATGATTTCCTAGCACTAAGTACCCAATTTATTTATTAATGTTTTTTGTCTTTAAACCACCCTCCAAAGATTAACTTTTCAATATATTTACGTTGTCCCACATCTCTACGAGAGACGAGAACCACCTTTTCCTCTGTAAAATTGTTCTTTTTTCTTCAGCAAACCACTTCAGAACTTGTTTGCTCTAGAAAATACTATAGATCTGATAATCAGAGGATACAAACAGAATGTCCCTACAGTAGTAAAACAGAGAAAAACATCCTAATCCTGTACGATTGTAGCAACCCACCAATAAATGTGAGCTCATGTTCAGTATTCAGCATTAAAAATAACTTACAGAACATCCACACAGGGATAATTACATCAACACTGCAAACTGGAAAAGAGGGAGGGAGAGGAGAGGGAAAGGGGAGAGAAGAAAAACAGGTCCCAGAGAGCTACCGTGCAGGCGCCAGTGCAGACAGCCAGCACACACAGAGAGGGAGAGAGAGAGTGAGAGAGGGTGGGGGGAGAGAGGGGGCAAGAGCACTCAACAGATGCGTGAAGCCCCTGTCAGCATTCCTGCTAGGTAACGTGAGGTCAGGAGCTGCAGGAAGACAATACGAGGAGTCTTTAGCCTCCCCCTGCGCCAGATGTGTTTTAATAAGAGCCTGCCCTCCCCGCTAATAAGGTCAGCCTCTGGCTCCAGCGAGACGAGCAAACAAGTCGACTCCTGGCAGGAATTCAGCCCTGGCTTGGCACGGGCCCCGGCTCAGCTTCCTGCGCTCGCAACAGCAGCTTTTTATTAGACACTTCCTTTCTGCACAGGGGAGGAAAACTTGAGAAGAAGAAGGGGCGAAATGGTGGATGAATAATACAGGATTTTTTTTACTTTGGCTAGCGTGTATGGTGTTTGCTAACATTGTGATCATTTATGACTCCGATATGTGCATGTCCTTCTTTATTTAATTATCTCAGTATAAATGAAATGATCTGGCTTTTTTAACGCCATTGAAAAAAACACATTAGAGTGGAGGATAGGGAAAAGAGAGACATGTTAAAGAGTGGGAAACAGAGGAGATAGAGAGAGAGGGATAAATATGGGGGAGTAAGACACCACAGAGATGGAGAGAGAGGAATCTGAAACATGGTGATAGAGAAAAAGAGAGACAAGGTAAAGAGTGGGAGACAGGGGGAGAGAGAGGGAGAGGGGGAGTTAGAGAGCAGAGAGAGAGAGTAATCTAAAACATTATGATTGAGAGAAAGATAGAAAGGTAAAGAGTGGGAGACAGGGGGAGAGAGAGGGAGAGGGGGAGTTGGAGAGCAGAGAGAGAGAGTAATCTAAAACATTATGATTGAGAGAAAGATAGAGAAGGTAAAGAGTGGGAGACAGGGGGATAGAGAGATTGAGGGGGGGTAAGACACCACAGAGATGGAGAGAGAGGAATCTGAAACATGATGATAGAAAGAGAGACAAGGTAATGAGTGGAAGACAGCACTGCATAAAATGCACTCTTGAAACAAAAAAAAAACCTCAAATGAAGTTAAACTCTTCCTATATCAAGCAAAAAAATCTGACAATGGGGTAGGCATAAAAATAATTCAGGATTGTATTATTTGAGTACTAACAACTTCGTGCTGGTTTCAAGGGGTAGACGAAGGGCAAAGGGGTAGAGCTCAGGGTGTAAACTCATATAGCGTAAATCTTAGATCTGCCCCAAAAGTCATGAACTTGTCATAAAAGGTCAGAATGAGATACACATTTCTACTGGTCTCAACGATAAACCGCAGTTTCACTCCAATATCTCCCACAAAAGTAGCCGAGAAGGATGTGAGAAAGAGAGCGAGTGGGATTCCGGATCAGTGTTTGCATGTGTGAGGTTGGAGAGGGGTGAGTGGAGTGTGGTTAGAATCCTGGAGTCAGGGAGCATTCTTCTGGCATGTGTTCAGTCTCTCTCTCTCTCTCTTTCTCTCTCCCCCTCTCTCTCTCTCTCTCTCTCTCTCTCTCTCTCTTCTCTCTCTCTCTCTCTCTCTCTTTCTCTCTACCCCCTCTCTCTCTACCCCTCTCTTACCCCTCCCTTTCTCTCTATCTCTCACTCTACCCCTCTCTCTCCCTCTCTGGCTGTGAAGTGAACTCAAACACACTTGTGCTTCAACCATCTGCTGGAGTCGGCGAATAAATCAAACAACTCCTCGACCGCCAGCGATCAGGTTACCATGAGCCACAGCGGCCACGAGTCTGCCTGGAGCCACAGAGGGACAGAGAGAGAGTGAGAGAAAGAGAGAGAGAGGCAGAGACCAGAGAGGGAGAATTAGAAACATGAGCAAGAGGAGGTGAGAAAAAGAGAAAGAGAGAGAGATAAATCTGATACAAGGTGACAGAAAGAAAGAGAGAAGAGATAAAGAGTGAGACGAGAGAGAGAGAGAGAGAGAGAGAGAGAGAAATCTAAAACAGGTGACAAAGAGAGAGGAAGTAAAGAGTGTGAGACAGGAGGAAAAGAGGTAGAGTGGAAAGAGCAAGAGGCCAGAGAGGAGAGAGACAGGAGAATAGAGAGAGAGTGGAGAGAGGGGAGGATAGATGATGCAGGAGGGGGAAAAGAAAAGGGTGAGACTAAAATATAGTGTTAGAGAGAGCAAGGATGAGAAAGCGAGAGAGAATGAAAAAGGAGGAAACCAGATAGAGGATGCGGGAGAGAGAGAGAAATCTGAAATATAGTCATAGAGAAACAGACAGAGGAGCTAGAAAAGGGTAGACATGGGTTGTGGGGGATGAGACCAGAAATGGGAAAAAGTAAGAGACCAGAGAGATGGAGAGAGAAAAATGTAAAACAGGTAAAAAAGAGAGGGGGGACCTGAAAGATAGTGTGAGAGAGAACCTGAGAGAGGCGGTAGAGAGGAGTGGACAAGGGAAAAGAGAGAGGGGAAAAGAAGGAGACAGGGGAAGAGAGAAAGATAGAGAATACAGGAATGAAAGACAGAGGGGGGGGGGGGCAGAGTCAGAGACAGTCATCTCCAGCCCTATTAAATCATGTTTTCATGCTTTGAGTTCTTTCAAATACAAAACATATCTTTGGGGGCATGAGGTTTACTCCAGAGGGTTGTCATAGACTTTTTTTTATCAGGTAATGTAGTTCCAGGGTTGTTTTTGTTACAAGCATTAATAGAACAAGAGGTTTTTCCAGGCCTTCTGCCACCAGAGCGTTCAGACAATTGAGCTGGAGCTGATTCAAAATATCTCAGCATCTGAAAAAATAGGATCTGTGCTAAGAAGCAGAGTGAATCCAGCCACTAACAGATTACGAGTGATGGAAACACATCTAACTTTAACACATTTCCACGGTGTCTGGGTCCACTCTGAGCTACACAGGGATGACTCTGGATGGTAGACCGGATTGTGAAACCAGCTTGCAGTGCTGTGGGAAGTGCAGTGAGTGAGAACAGCTGGCGGTGCTCACCCATGCTGTGGTTTGTGGGATGTCTTATTGCCTCAGTTCAGTGACAGAGAAACTGTCCTTTAAAGTCTTTTAGATGGGATGGTTAAAGGGTCATGAAACCTCTCTGACTCTGCAGGCCTCTTTCACATCTTACACTTGGAAAAAATGTTGAGAAAGAAAGTTTGACTGAGGTCCTGTTCAAAAATTCCTGGTTATTTTGTGACCGCACTTATTTTGTGAACGCTGGCCAAAGTGGTTTTTGAAACGCCACTGATACGTTTCCGTGTAGACATCATAATCGTGCAAATTTTGGTTCAGGAGGAGTTTGGAGGAGTTTTATTTTTTTACTGATGCAGAAGCATTTTCTCACAGAGCTCCATGGTTAATGGGGACAGACAGAGCATTGTGCCGGGCTTCTCTGTGTTAAAGCATATCTTCTGAAATGTACAGGACTACATAATCACACAGCATATTTAATAACATGTTTAATCACAGAACAAATGCGACAAGTGTGACATAACTCAACAATTTGCTGTTAACATTTCTGACAGCAAAGACATGGCAAAGACTCAAAGAGCACAAGTTTCTGACCAGAACCGAATGAGCCTCAGATAAATGAGGAAGCCTTGAGAGCGAAAAAGTGATTATTAAAGACTTGCGAGACAATTTATGTTTATAAAAGATGTTCTTCTTATCTTTGTGTGTGCTGTATTTCCCAGCCATTCAGAGGAAGGATGTGCCTCTGAACTGAAGGAAGCTTTCCGATCGGTCAGGATCTGCTGCCCTCTACTGGGTAGACTCAATCTTTGCAGCATTTACGAGCGTTTTACCAGGTTTCGTGTGGATGGAGATTTTTTTTCTACCCATGCTTATGTGAATGTGATTTTTTTGTAAACTGAGTAAGAAAAACTCAGTTTAAAAAAATAACCACGTACATGTGGACAGGGCCTAAATATATATAAATAAGAGTTTGAGGTGTGGAGAGAGAGGGCTTGCATGAATAGCTGGTTTATTCTCTGAACTCTTCGATGCATGTCAATAAAACACTCTGAACTCCGATGACTACATTAAAGCAGCTCCTAAAATCACTCATTGACACGATCGATTCTTATACAGATATGCACAATTTCTCTTTACTGGCTATAAAATCTGATTTAAATTATCACTGAAGCAATACCTTTCAATCAGGTGACCTAAAACGTCTTCAAAAGTTACTTCAAAAAGCTACTAAAAACTTCTTCAAACTGTCTTCAAGGAAATCTTGCAATAAAAAATAAATCTTTTTTGTTTGTTTCAATTTTTTAACTTCAATGGTTGATTGATCTGCTGATACAACTTGTAGTACAATCAACTTGTGTTAGACTTCAGCTTTGTAACAAATTGTGGACAAATAATTCATTTGTAATACAGAGGAGGTAATGTAAATGCATACATTTCTTAGAACAACAAATAACCAGTTTGCAGATAAAATGCAATTTATGATCAGCAAGTGGAACCAAAGTATACATGCTTTTATCTCAACAACAACAAAGTGCTTGGGTTCATTCAGGTAAGTATTTAACCGCAGTATGGAACATAGTTAACCAATGAACTGTATGTTTATGTTACTTGATTTTCAGGTAAAATATAAAAAATAAAAATAAAAACTTTTTAAAAATAAAAATAAAAAAGACAGAAATGCTAAGTTGAATCAAGCGTGTATCACTTTAGTTTTTTCTTCACTCATATTATTTGACAATAATTGACATCTCTGTTGGGAGCAAGAAGGTCAAAAACTGAAAAAAACTTACTTGCAAAATCTTTAAAAATCTTTGTTATTTTTACACTAGCTTCTTAGACTACAATCAGACTGTTAAACAATCGGGTAACCAGAGGTGTAATATCTGTTTAAAGTTTTACCGCATATGTAACAGTGTTAACAATGAATCTGCTTGAGCCCCATCCAATAGCTGTTCACAGCTAAATTGATTTGATTTGTATCGACTATTAAGGGTTTTTTGCCACAGAAGAGGCAAAGTGAACACAGTTGATTCAGGGTTTCTGCAGGTTTTATAAAGGCAAATTTAAGACCTTTTAAGACCTTTTTAAGACTATTAGAAATTAAATTTAAGACCTATATCACATGATCAAGAACAATTTTTGCATAAAAAAACAGTATGCTTCAAACACTTTTTTTCAAACACTTCCCCGTGCTTGAAACCCTAACCATCACTTTTGTGTTTTTGAACATTTACGAAGGCTTTCTTAAACTCTGGAAAATCTAACCATACCTTTTATAAAGTTGAACATTTAGGAGCTTTTTCTCAAACAGTGGCAACTCATACCATTATTTCTACATTTTTAGCATTTTCTCACTCTCTGGCAACCCCAATAAATACTTTTATGCTTTTAAGCATTTATGCACATTTTCTCAATCTCTGGCAACCCTCACAATCATATTTAAAATGTTTTAGAATTATGTATCTTATGTCGATATCTGGCAACCCTAACAATCCCTTTTAAGATTTGCAACCGTTATGAGTGTTCATGAGCGTTTTCTCAAACTCCATTTAAAAATTTTTGTTAGTATTTAGGAGAGTTTTCTCAACCTCTGGCAAACCCACGCAACAACAAAAAACACATATTAGATGAGCTTTAAATGAACATCAGAATAGTAATGAAAAATTATATAATACGAACAATGAATTTAAGAATTTACTATTTTATTAAACAATGAATTTAATTTACTTTTTAACATCCAGCAGAAACCCTGTTCATGTTTGTTGGTAAAACTATGCTCTCAGACTGATCCAAAGCATCTGAAGTGACAGATGGCTTGGATAATGATATTACACTCTGAACTAAAGTTATTTCTGCTGTGATGATTGTGATGTGTTTCTGATAATATTAGATCACAGCTCAGCTCTAAACTTAGATGACATCTGTCCTCCAGCAGCAGCTCTCCATGAAGTTCTCATGACACCGGCCCTATTTTAGACACACACAAATTTATCTCCACTCACGGGGACCATGAGGGTCAAACAAGAGCTGGAAAATGTTGTGCTGAGCACCCCTCAATATTACTAGGGGTATATTAAGACTGCACGCCTAAAATATAGACTTTTTTGCCCATATGTAACTTGTATCAGATATTTTTCATGACGGTCTGAGCAGCTTAATTCCGTTGTTTTTTAAACTCCAGGTTGCTGTCATATCTGGTACTGAAATTAATATCATTCGTACTTTTTTGCTAAGCAACCTCAGTCTGAAGATCATGTAACATTTTTGGGGATTGCATCATCTCACCCAACTTAAACGTAGTTTCTCATAGATATGAGTTCCTGGAGCAGACAATTTTATGAAAATTGTTATAAAAACATGCTCAGATACATATTTAGCGCTGTAATGAAGTCGCGGTTGCTATCCCAACACTTCCAACTCTACTATCTTCAATATGGCATATTATTTTCCTAATAATATTTAGCACTAATAAAGTTGGCTCTAGTCAGACATTTACATCAATAAAACGACAAAAGTCCTAGAGAACCCTCGCTTCAGTGTTTACTTTGATTAAAGGATAAATCAGATGACAATCTAAACTTTCCAGCTGTTTGGACTGAAACGTGGCTCACTGATGTCTGTGCAAATCCTGCTTAAAATTATAAAAATCCATCCAGGGTTTTATTTTAATCACAACAAATGCTTTATACCCTCTGAGAACGAGCCTGTGTTAAAATGACGCAAATACTGTGAGGCCCTCGCATTAGTTACCATAAACTCTGCCCCTCAAGTTATAAACACAATCGACCATCATTTTGTTCGTGAGTAGCCCTGGCTTCGAAGGTCTGAGATGTTTTGCAATATAAAGAAGTACACAACTGTGATCATTTACTGCCATTAAAGGAGCCTGTAAGGACTGCATGGATAACTTTTATGTATGGAGGAAATCAAATCTACCAAAACACTTGTTTGCTCAAGCCATCAGTCAGTACAAAGCAGGATTTGCAATGAAGTTGAGTGAAGGGGCAAGGTGAGCCGAGTCATTGGCGCAGAGCCCAAAACAGCATGAAATTCATAACTCAATTAGTAAAATTTTTCACCTACCAACAAAATTTATAAAGTCAACATCAGAAACAAGTATGGGAAAATTATCTTAACATTCAGACAACTGATGAAGATTGGGCAGACTATCTTATTAATAATCCATCAATTCCAGACACCAACTCATAAAATACACCATTCAAATATCAAACTTATAACTTTCTACTCTTCCCTCTCCTTCTTTTGCACAGCTTCTGATTAAGTGTTGTCCAGTTCCTCTCTGACATTTTTTTTGCAATCGACACCAGGCGCATATTTTTTGGTTGAGTTTTAAGGGCTTAACGAAAGGCTTTTAAGTCTGAATGGGCCTTAGACAAATGTAGTATAGTAGTAAAATTAAACAATATTAAGAAAACACTTGAAACCTAAAAAAACACATATTACGTATACTCCCAGAAGCGGAGTTAGTGCTCAAAAACAACCGTGACTTCATTAAGCTTCTACTGTGTCTTCCTGTAACTATTTCTGTACAAGAACATCTCCTCCAGTGACTCCAGAAACTGTGTTTAATTTGAGCTCGATGACACAAAACCCAGATAAATGCAACCTGACTGTTCAGACTGAGGTCACAAGGGAAAAAATCTGATATGCATTAGATTCAATACCTCACATGACACCGACCTGATGATCAGATTTGAAAAAAATTTATTTGAGCTGTTCAGACAGGCATGAAATAACAGCTACAGTCACATTTGGCCAAAAAAAAATCAGATTTGAGTTATTGGGCTGAACGTAGCCTTAGACATGCACCAACAGAAAGAAAGCAGACTTTTATCCTTCTACAAAAACACTAATTGAGTCTGAATGGAATAAACTGTTAGAGTTAGGAATTTGTTAGATTGAGAAGAGTACAAGTTTATTTTATCAAATTCACAGTGGACTCACTCACCTAAGCTTTAAAACATTGGCACATTGAGCAGTCCCCCCAAACCAATGTCCTTCGGAAATTTTTATCGTCTTTTTATCACGTTGTAGTTATAGTCCTTCATCAGAGGCATCCTTACAGTTGTATTTCAGTCGTTTGTGCATGTTTTTGTAATCCTATATTTATTTTTGGGGAGCTCAAAATAGCTTGATGAATTTAACATAAATTTCCTGCCCCACTCATTAACCAATACAATGAGCTGCTCATTTCTATGCATAACATAGTGTTTGAACAAAAAAGACCCTTAAGCTTAGCAGTAAAACATCTAGTCAGAATTACAGAACAATTCCAACCCAGAGAGTGTGTGTTTAGTTGTCTGGAGGTAAAAAATGTTGACAATTTCAACATGTACACCTACAGTATAAACAATTATACATTTCAGACAATTACAAGCTTCAAAAGCTGTTGTTTATGATAAACAACTGCACCTCAAAAATTATAAAAGGTGCAGTGCAAGTATCGAGGGGTGAAATTATAAATCCATTTCTTATAAATGCATTGAAAAAGGAATGTAATAGGACCTTTAAAACTTTAAAAAAGTTTCATCGCTTTGTGCCAACTACAGTTTTGTTAAAATATGAAATGAAGTTGAGTTTATAAACTGATTGTTTTCGGACAAAACCTTCATAAATTTCTTGGTAAACTCTCTTTTAAACTCTCCTCAAAAATCAATCAAATCTCACATGGTTTGCAAGCATAGCTGTAAATAGCTGGTAATGCTTTTGACAGTTCTACTCTAAAAAATAAATAATTTTTGGCTGTGGCATTGTATGTGATACAATAAAATTCAGTTTTGTGCATTATAACGGTTTTTTTTTAAACAGTGGCGTTATCGCTGGGTTCCAGTTAGCAAATCTATCAAATAGCCTCACATGTTATTAAAACAATCATTTGGAGAGCAAAAGTTAATGCAACCTTACTCTTTCAAGCACTCCCTCCTTCTCTCAAGTGCTACCAGCACTTCTCAGCCACACAGATGTTCTCTTGGACACCTGCTCAGCCATAATCACTCCCATACTCGCTCAGCTCCTGGATCAGATGACTGCATCTGTTCCCTCCTGACCTTTACCACGGGAAAACCTCTCTACTACACCTCAGAGGAAACAGACTCAAAAAATAAAGACATTAAAGAGTGATGGCAAGGAATTAGCAGAACATGCTAAAACCGCTACAATCTGAGAATTTGCTTACAGCACATATTTTATAGTTGATTTCTTCAGCAGCTATTAATCAATTATGATTTATTTGAGTGTTATTTATTAGAGTGTTTGCTAAATGATTTCTGCTACATGTTGTAGAGTAGCAATAAAATGGTTTAAATTCATGTTTATTTCTGGGCCTCTCTACATACCCCTCTATATAATGGGGTTCTAAGCTTACTTTTGGAGTGCACTGGACAAGCCGTTTCCGTTGTCACTTTGGTTTATATTCACCAGCCTTGTAGTCTCAGTAGGGTCACATGACTGGTCACATGAATAATGAGTGTAAATAATGTGTATAATTACTTGAATGTTTTCCATTAACCTATTCACATTTGGGAGACCCTGTCTCTGACCCAGTCTCTTTAATCTCCTAGTCATCTCATGGGTCAGACTTTAAGGGAATCTGGGGTCTTTTAAACAACAGTGACAATATAATCTTTTAGGTTCTAAGTTTTGTTTTGGAGTGCACCGGTCAAGTTATTTCCATTATTGCTTTGCTTTATATTCATCAGCCTTGTGGTCTCAGGTGGGTCCCATGACTGGTGACTGTGTTCAGATCACATGAATAATTAGTGTAAATAATGTGTATAATTATATATTAATATATAAACACACATTATTGCTTACCAGCCACACAACTAGTGACTGTGTTCAGATCATATGATTGGTGTTCGTTTTTGTTTGTATTTTTTCTCAAGTCACATATTCTCCAGTGGATAAAAAGGCTTTTGAGTGTTTTTGTTCATGTTCCCCAGCCATGTGATCTCTTATTGCTCATACGACTACTGTCTTAGTCACATGTCTTCTGTTACTGTTGGAACACAGGTCCATAAATTGACTTGTCTCTTTTGCTATCCTGCAATAATTTTTATCCTGCACCTGTTAATATCTCAGGTTTGATGATTGTTTTGAACCTTGACAGGTTTGAGTCATATTTAGTGTCCATGTGCTTCCTTGCACACTTAATGCCATTGCCCATAGTTGGTATTTGTATACATTTTAGTGTCATTTTGTTTAAGCCAATGTTGAGTTTAGAGTTTAACCCATCATGTGTTTTGCCCCTCAGTATGTTTAATGACTAGATTTCCAGCATGTCAGCTGTCTTGTGTTTGGAATCCATCCTCAAGAAACAGCAGTACTGACACTTAAGTGACTCTGAGTTTGAAACACCACTAACATGGAATGTATTAAAGAAATACTAAAATAATGTCAATTTTGTTAAGAACTTTTAAATTAACCCTGGAATAAATTAAAACATTGCAATAGTTATGAAAATGTTTTCTTTAAGTGCATGCATTCCTGCAAGTTTCTGGGTTTTTTTACTTGTTTTTATGCTTGAAGTTTTAAGCAGGCATGCAAGGATTTGTTACATTATACAGAGAACCTGAAGCAGAATCAAATAGAGTCCAAACTTGTCCTTTAAAAAGTCCTGCTGACACATACAGAATCCTTCAGAGCTGAGCACGCTCCACTCAAAGCAAAGTGAGCAATAAGAAACCTCTAATAACTCCTATAAAACACAGCCACCAGGCTGTCTGCAAACTGTTTATTTCTCTACTGCAGAGACTGCATCTTTCATCAACCCCGCGCCTGCTACAGTCACTCTTCTAACTAGAAAGAACCCCAGCGTGCAGTAAAACTCCAATTTCAACTCTTGGCTTGTTCTCTCAGCTGAGCAGCCTTAGCATACTGGCCCAGAAACAGCTCCAGCCAATCTAGAGTTTGCACAATAAAAAGCAATACTTGGGACATTACATTACATTGTCATTGTCCATCATTCTCCTGTAACTTTGCAGTGACAATTTATTCAAATGAGTCAATAAATAGTCATATAGATACAGTTACAGTTACGATCCAAACCCCCATCAAGATAAGTTAACCCAGTTTAAAGGGGTCGCTTAAAATAGAGTTCTATAGGAAGAAAACCCCTGATCTGCACCAGCTTCTCTGCAGGGGGCTTTCATACATCTGTTGATGCAATGATGCTCATTGCCCTTTGATGATGCTCAGGGGACTAAAGTGACATGCCAAAGTTCAAGAAAATAATATGCCAATAATAGGTCATGGAGTAATAAACACTTTTGTTTTTGAGTCTTTATGTAGTCTTTATGAAACTCATCGAACAACTTGAATTCCAACATGATAAGCTTTTCACTATCCATTCTCTTCCATAAACTTCTATTATATTTCCTGTCGTGAGTCGACGCGAGCATGTATCGAGTGTCATCCTGTGTCTCTTTTATGGCTCTAAAGTATTCTGAACATGTGATCAGAAGAGCTAGCTTTCATTGGTTGACCGTGAGATCATGGACTGTGACAAATCAAGACGAAATGGAAGAGTGTAACTTTTATTTCATTTGCACCATTCCGACTGCCAGTGTTTAAGCTCCCATCAGCACCCATTATTTTAGGCTTGTTGTGCTTACACATGCATCAATTCTCACTGATTATACACAGGGGTGTGTGGTGACCTTTATAAGTGTTTCCCCTTGAGAAGGTCCGAATCCCAGTAAAATAATAATACTAATACATATAATAATAATGCATCTTATTTGAGGCAGCTTTCATGACTCTCAAGAACACCGTACAACAAATACAATAGAAATGGTACAATAAAAACATAGAGAAAGATGTGTTAAAGCATTGGAAGGCACTTGATTTGTCACTATAAGTAGTGTCAAAATATGACTAATCTAGTTGGAAATACTTTTCTGAGTAATAGAGCTAAATTTTAGGCTAAGTGGCAGTGTGTTTTTAAAAATTCTATTAAAAAACGGACTCCTCTGTTTTCAAACAAACGAAGCCATCTTGTAATGTAAATTCAAATTAATCTGAAACACTAAAAACCTCCACAACAAAAGATGGGGATGCAATTTCTGGGAGTAAGAGTTGCTAGTAGAAATTAGGTTGTGAATGAATCATTTTTAAGGACCTTTCTAGGAGGAACTAATTCCTGGGCGCATACATAATTCCGAACTCACAACAAAACTCTCTGAAAAATTAGTCATACTTTCGGCTCATCATGCAGAAGGATTTCTTGTGAAATAAGTCATGGATTATTTACTCATTCACTGCATGATCATGGTGGGATTGTATATAAAAAGGTGTATAGTTTGTTTTAATAGTCAAGAGACAAAAGTGAGCAAGAACCCGGAACAGAGTGGACTTTGTGGATCGACAAAAGTAAGAGTTTTGTGGAAACACTGATTTCGTAAAATGACCCACAAAGCATCTGCACCCTGAGGATCTGTGATGATCAAGAAGGCCTCTTTCTTACCTTAAGTTGAGCAGCTCCTCCAAGTGCCTTCATGTTTTGTCCAGCAAGAACCATCGCCTGACATTCCACACAAGATCCGATCGTTAGCCGCTCACCATCGTCAATGACCAAAGTCTGATTTCCTCTCGGAGCACACAGGAACACAGGCAAGCGTTCCACGCTGACCGCTTTCATCCCGAGAGCTCTTTTATGCTCTCTCCGACAGAAGAAGCAGGTGAAGGTACTGCAGTTGTACTGGCGGGCCCATGGACTGCTGGATGGTGCAGACCCAGCCCCATTCTGCTCATGCTGGGACCACTGGCTTAGCAGATCATGGTGACATAGAGCACATGCAGAAACGAGGCCGGTGGCGTCGGCAGAGCGTGCTCGGGGAGCTGGAGGATGCACAGTGAGGAAGGGGAAGAAGGGTTCCCTCTCTCCACAGCGACCAGGAGGATTGACGTGCAGGTGATGCTCAGATGATCCCGAGAGCTGCTCACCACACAGGTAACAGGCAGAGCGAGCGACTCCTCTTCCAAGCTCCAGAAAGGTTTTAGGGGACGTTATAAGCTCCTCCCGGAGACTCCGCGAGTATTCCTCCCAGATTTTCTCTAGGATGCTGTAACACCCGACACAGGATTTTACTCGCCCGTTCTGAACCCCCTGAGCATTTCCAGGTGCAAGCACATTCAGGAACGGGAAGTACATCTCGCCGCGAGATTTCGGATGTGCGAATGCCACCCGGATCTCTCTGCTGTCCTGTCCACACAGGAAGCAAGCCTCCTTGCCTTGAGGTAGAGGGTGGACTTTTGGGCGTTCGTCTGTCAGGGGGACTACGTAAAGTCGCTGGAGAATAGGAACATCTGCAAGCTCGAAGGCTTGCCACTGCTGCATGAGGGAGGCATGGCAAGATGTGCAAACCCAGGTGTAGCCACGAAGAGAGAGTGGAACAGCATTGGGTGGAGGAGTGTGGAGCCAGAGGAATGGAAAAAAGGGTTCGGACGCTCTCTCCTGCTTCTGTACAAAAACTCTGAAGCAACCTGCAGAGAGCTGACTAGCACAAATGTAGCAAGAGCAATCCTCTGGAGAGCGGATCTCTTCTTCTCCGCACCTAAGAAGAAAACAGGCATCTTTTTAAAATATGTATTTGAGTATTTTGAAGTATTTTGTCATTTGCATTTTGCTTGACCCTGTAAAACATGATTGAATTCCCATTTTTACATTTTTAAATACTGTAATAACAGACTTTGTTCATTAAAAGGGCAGCCAGTATGACTGAATGTTTGAAGCAAGAAAATCAAATGCTGTCAGTAATATAAAAAACGAACAGAAAAACTCAGACTTTAAGCAGATGATAAACACAGGATTGTTTATCTGTGTAATTATGCTTTATTATGTTTTCCTTGTTGTTCTGTAGATACAGTTGCTTCAGACACATTTCATCTTTAATTTTCTCATGAAGCTACAAAACTGTCATTAAATTAGTAGTTCTACTCAACCACTGCACTGGTGTTCTCTGAAAAATCCTCAAGAAGAATTAACTGAGCAAAATTGGAGCAAATTAGTTTATTGCAAAAAACTAATAAATATTTTTTACTGACCATGTATTTGTAACCTTTGTTGTTATTGGAATAAAAGTGTAGCTCCATGAACACAATTTTTGGAGGACCGATAATATATATATAGAAATACATCTACAGGTGATTCCAATCCTTCTCTAATCCTCCTAAGATATAACAGTAGCCACTCCACTTCCAATTTGGCAATTAATTTAAAAATTCCCTCTTCCACCCCTATTTAAACACTTTGTTGATGGGGTTCTTGGGCCCAGGTCATTTCTCAGAATTCACAAAACCTTCTCCTACTCAAACATCTACAAACATCTGCAGGAAGATCTGCTGTCAGTATTCCTTTTCAACAAAAATATAAGTGCTTCACATGTTTTCTTTGTTGTTCTACAGATGCATCTGCTGCAAACACAACACATTTATTCTGTAATTTTCTCATTAAGCAACAAAACTTGCATGAAATCAATAGTTCTACTATACCTCTGTGCTAGTGCTCTCTGAAGAATACACAAGAAGAATGAATGGAGCAAAATTGGAGCTAAATGCTTTAAAATAAAAATATATAGTTTAATTAGACTGGAACTATTAAAGTCGACGCTCTTATAATTCTTCATATATGAAAATTTTAAGAATTTTTTTTTCTGACCATGTATGTTTAACCTTTGTTGTTATTATCATGTAATTGATATTTTTAGTAAAGGATCTTTAAATGAGTATGATTTTATTTTGGCATAATATATAATGCCTTCACATTATATAGTGCTTTTTCACATTTCCATGCGTTCAAAAACATTACATTTATGGGAGCATTATTAATTCCCTCCACATTCACGCACTGGTGGTGATAAGCTGCCTTGGTACCCCTCAGATGCCCTGGGGCAGTCTGACAGGACGTGCCTGCCTATTCTATTCAAATCAAATCGGACAAATGGACCTTTTCTTGTAGATCTTAACAATTGAATAACAAGATGGTATGATTGGGTATTGAATCCGAGTGCATCCCTGTCCCTCACCTGAGGAGGGTTTTCTCCAGAAGAGGCGCGCTCTCGCGCTCCTGGGATGCTTTTGAAGGAGATTCCTCAAGGTAGCCTCCAGATCTCTCCCCGCACAGCTCCTGCTCGGACAGCTCGTTTTCGGAGAGCGACGAGAGGTCCGAGTCGTAGCTGGTCATCCTGCGCTCCATATCGCGCCCTTCACTCCGGAACGGTCTCTTGAGCCAGTACATGCGCTTCTCCAGGGGCGTCCTGCTGCGCTCGAAGGCGTTCCACTGCTCACGGAGGAAGCAATGGCAGACGGCGCACACTAGCGCGTCTCCAGCCGGCCCGATCCCGGGAGCGCCCGGAGCCGGCTCCTGGCCCTGCAGGAACGGGAAGAACGCGCCGTCCTTCTCCCTCCGGTGCGTGACCTGCAGGCTCCGCTCTCTTCCTGGGGTCACCGCGCTCCCGCAGATGAAGCAGTGGAGGGAGAAGCCCCCGTTGCGCTCTATCCTGTCCCCGGCTGGTGCTCTGGAGATCTGCGCGATCTCCGCTTCGGTCATGTTTGCGCGCTCACGAGCACAGCGCCATTCTCTCCGAGGCTCCCGTAACGGTGTCTGAGCGTCAGGGAGCGTTTTCCCGGAGAAACACGCGGGGCGACGCTTGCTATCACATCCCTGGAACCGTGAGGAACTCTGCCCAAAGATTTGTTCCTGCTGGAGTTTCCTCTGCTCTCGTCGAGTTTCAGGCTCTGTCCCGTTTAGAAGAGAGCGTCTGTGAGGGAGCGGGCTCTACTTCAGAGGAAAAAAGTTCCGGCAGGAGTTTCCTCTGCCCTCGTTGGGTTTCAGGCTCTGTCCCATTCTGAAGTATACTGTCTATGAAGTATGCTTGCCCATGTTTCAGAGGAAATAAAGTAAGCAAAGTTCCTGCAGCAGTTTCCTCTGGCCTCGTAGGGGTTCGGACACTGTCCATTTTAGAAGAATGCCCTCTTTGAAGTGTATGCATCAATGTCTTAGATATGAAAATTCATTCACTCCACATCACACTCTTGTGTTGATAAGCCACACTTGCCCAGAGCCACAACGGCAGAATGGTCCTAGCGGGGATCGAACCACCAACCCTCCAGTTACAGGATGACCAATTCCACCACTGCAGCATCTTTTCGCCTCAAAGTACCAGAGTTTGCAAACCAACATTTCTAAAGACAGCTATATCTATTGTTGAAATATTTATTTATGAAGACACTGGAAAAACAGAGTTAAGTTCTCACACGTTTTTCGTAACGACAGTCAAAACTACTTCCGTCACATGCGGTTTTAGAGTCTCAGACCGTACATAGTCTTTTCTTACACAAATAATGTAAAAGTTACGTCAGGGTGACATGTAAGTATTCTCATTGGGATGTTGCATAGACACAGATGCGTTCTTCTTCATAGCATTGTTCTGTTTTCATCTCTGTGGGGTATTATAGGCAACTTCAGACATGTAAACGAAGGAACTAATTGCAATGGTTTGACGAATTGAGTAGAAAAAAAAACATGCTGTCTTCCATCAAAGGGTGTCATGGGTTTGTGTGTGAAAATCTTTAAAAAAAAAACAAGAACATTTCCAACAGGCTCTGTCCCATTTTGAAGGTGGTCCATGAAGTATCCTCGTAGTATTCACTAAGGAATTCTTTGAAGAGCATATTTCATAATTATGACTGTGGTATAATTAAGAGACACTGAGTCAAACTTATGACATGTAATAATAATAATAATAAATACATTTTATATAAAGGTGCCTTTCTTGACAGTCAATGTCACCTTACAAGACATCAAGGGTATTCAGTAAAATATTACACAATATAAAAGACAATAAAATATGATACAATTCAAAGAAGCACAATTAAAAGGAGTAGGCTGGTCTAAATAGATGTGCTTTGGGTTTAGATTTAAATTGTGAAAGAGAGTTTAAATTATAGAGAGAGGAAGAAGGGAATTCCAGAGCTGAGGAGCAGAATAGCAGAAGGCTCTTAGGCTTTTTTTTTTTTTTGGTTATCCTTAATTATAAAAACTTCAGTTAAGTTTTTTAAGGTGGCAAATTAAAAGATTCATTACCTCAATATTTGAATAAAGAACTAAGCTCTTTTAATCGATGTAACAAAATTAACAAGATACTAAGTTGTTATAATGGAAATATTCCTTATTCTGTGTTCATACGTTTGGTCTAGGTTCCAGAGTGAAGAAAAAAGATAGTTTTCTCTGTTAGTAATGAAGTTTTCTATACTTCAGAACAAGAAAAGTAGTTTTAGTAGTCTGCAAAGGATTTTTCTCTAGGTTCCAGAGACTACACAGAAGAGATGTTCCAGCAGGAGTATCTACTGTCTTTATTTTAGAATATTAAAACGTTTTAGCAAGACAAGAAGTTTTTTTTTGCGAGTTCTAGGAAAGGTATAGAAAGCCATCGTCTGTGCTACAGAGTAACAAAATAAAAAGGGAATAAAGTTCTGCTGCGATAACTAGACTCTCATCAGGGTTCAGGCTCTGTTCTGTTTAAAGGTGATGTAAGTTTTATGATGTAAAAAAAAAATAGAAGAAATTCCTCCTATACAATTATTGGATTTTAACATAATTTTTTACTGTATTTATGTATATTTATTGTGAACTTTTCCAAATAATGAAAAATTAGTAAGAAGTATTTAAAATCAAAAATTTTTTAAATAAACCTTTTACAAAAATAATAAAGTTTCTCAAGCAATAATGCAAACCCGGAGTCCTGCTGAAAATAAATACAAATTTATTGATCAGTCTGTTGCACACAGTGCTTGTTATGTGTCATTTTCATTTCAGACGTGTTGTACAAGTGAAACGCTGTTTGAAAATTTATACAGAAGAATGAATCTAACTAAATTTAATTTAATCTAAATTTAAGATCAGTATTAACCTAAAAAAAAATTATTTGAATAAAGCAACATCACACGGTCACTACGAGGAAATCTTGCTTTAATCATTTGGTAACATAACAAATAAATAAAACCAAAATCAGTAATAAAATCTCAATCATCTTTGAACTCTATAAGAGTTCATTTATCTCAGAAAACAATTCTTATTCCAGTGTTTATTAACAGAAAAAATGCTCAGTAGTGTAATTCCATCACGATCCGCTCTCATAATCCTGGTTTCTGTGAAATATGGTATTGCACATTGTGAGATCAAACAATCACAGTTTTCTGTTAAAAGCAGCTCCAGTGTATCAGAGTATACGTGATGATTTATCTTCTGATTTAGAGTTAAAACAGAGAAACGTTGAAGTGCAGAGAAGGCTCCAGGTTTCTCATCAGAGCCCCGAGCTGAAGCACATGAGGAGCAGAAAATGCAGCAGCAGGATATACCCCAGAAACAGGAAGCGTGGCTTGAGTCTGGACCTCAGGAGGCGGGAACAGCTGTGGGCGCTTCTTCCTTTCAGTAGCCGCTGGCACAGGTGGAGCCCACTCTGCATCTAGAAAAGCAGAGAGAGAGAGAGGAGAGGAGAGAGAAGAGAGGAAAGAAAGAGAGAGAGAGAGAGAGAGAGAGAGAGAGAGAGAGAGGAAGAATGTGAGTCAGCGCTAATGGCTGGAATTTGAAAAAAGGCCTTTATCACAGCGCCCTCTGGAGGAGCCTTTTAGATGATGTTTATGGATGTACACAGGCGATTCTCCTTAGAGCAGGGGTCTCATATTCAATTCCTGGAGGGCCACAGCCCCTGTAGGTTTTTGTTCCAATCCTGTTTCAGGAGACACACTAGTAGCTTCAAACAAACTCAGAGGAGATTAATCAGTGAAATCAGGTGTGTTCAGTTAAGGTTGGAGCAAAACTGCAGGGCTGCAGCCCTCCAGGATTTGAGTTTGGGACCCGTGCCATAGAGCATTAGATATGGAGTCACATGAATAGAGCGCCTTGTTTATGGGATGCAGTTTTCATTGCTATAGTTGGCCATGTTTTTTGAACAAGTTCATCACACACCTAGACAATCTGCAAGGGGCATTTCTCTAGTTTCAAACCTCTGCTATTGAACATGGAGTGCATTTACATGCACTTCAATAAACAGGTTGTGAATTATTTGATGTCGTATGTATGGAGAATTCACGGAGATGATGCACAATCATCAAAAGAAAGAAAGCATTTGCAGCTATTGTAGGCAAATGATTAGGTACAACAGCTTTGCGCACATTGTTCCCCGCTTTTTTTGTGTTTTGTTTTCCTTGTGATGTCACTTCCTATGACAAATTACTTTATTACCTTGAAATATATTCTTTTATTACATAATAATAATTATATATATATATATATATATATATATATATATATATATGTTTATATTATAATAACTTATTCTTACCTGCACTTATGACATGACATAAAACAATTTACAATAAAATCATGTTTAACAAAATTGTACATCCCATAAGCAAATCTATTGTGTAACGTTATTGTTATTTGACAAACATAGATGCACTATACTTGTAAAATGAGCATTTTTTTTGTTAAATAAAGTACTATTTCTGACATATGATAATTGTTTGATTTTCAAAATTGATCATTTTCAAAATTGTAAAACTTTTTTCTGACCACACTGGGCAAAGTTATATACACCCCTTTCCTGAAGACCTTCCCATTTGTTAAGAGAGAATTGAGACACAATTTCCAATCACCTGGAAGCACTAAATGGAGGGTTAGTGTTAATGGTTAGGATAAGGGAGAGAAATGGAACGCCGCCTAAACATATTCCTCATAAGCTATAAAATACTAGCGAACAGACAACTGCAGCTAGCACTGTTTGTTGAGGCACAGTGTTGTTTTTGACCCTCCTTAAGGTTTTACCTTGCTGATAAAGAGCCGTCGATTGGGTCGAATGATCAGCTCTTCAAACTGTTCCTCATCTCTCTCCAGCTGAACACTGACCTCCACTCCAGAACGTCCAGGTGCCAAACTGAAAGAAAAAAAACCTTAAAATCCCAAAAAACTGAAAGTTGCTAGCAAGTTACCCCAACAAACATATCAATGCTGCACAACTGCACCCAAACGTGGCCTTCAAACACATCAGAAAAGTGTGTGTGACTTCTGCGATGTAACTGAATTTTAAAGTTTTAAACTCTGAGGCATATTTCAAAGAGGGAATAAATTAGAGATTAGATGAAAGCAGACGCCCAGTGATATGCATACCTTGTAATTATTTGTTCTCTTGACAGCACTAGATTTACGATTTAATAAATATTTGATATTACTATACAGAAGTCAAATTTAAAACTGAAAGAATAGAAAATCATTGTTTAGAACTGAAATGAATTTTGCCAATTTAGAGATGAATGCTAAGTTATGCTAAAAGTGCCAAAACTTTAAGAACAGGTCTAAAATGAAAAAAAAAAAAAACACTGCTAATTATCTTAGAGGACTTGCTGAATAAGTCGATTTTTTATTTGTTTATGGTAGTAATCATGCAAATCAACAATTAACTCTTGGTAGCATAAAGCTAATAAGTTGTTAATTCATGCTAGCATCATGCTACCCATTTGTTAATTCATGGTATCATAATGTTAATACTTTGTTAATTCATGGTAGCAACATGCTAATCAATAGTAAATTTGTGGTAGCACAAAGTTAATCAATTTGTTAATTCATAATAGCATAATTTTCATAACAGTATTCAATTGTAAATTTTATGCTAGAGTAAGCCTAAACTATTTTAACGTCATTTCTAATGTCACACTAATCAATCCTTAATTAATTTTCACAAAAACATGTTACCAATTGTAGTTTAATAGCAGCATCATGCTAACAAAATTTTCTATTAATAGTTTGTAGATTGTTCAATCATGGTAGCATAAAGCAAAGCAATGGTAAATTCATAGAAGTAGCATGCTTTTAAATGATTAAACCATACTAGGGCCATGTCTGTGCTAACATGAACATAAACGAACATAATGATATGGTAAAAGCTTGCAAATTCATGGTACCACCACGCTAATTTATTTGCTAATTTAGGCTAACATTATGCTAATACCTTGCTAATCCATAATAGCATCTTGCTAGTCAATTCTAAATTCAAGGTAGCATCATACAGGAGACAGCAAAAGATTCATGAGTGGAAATGAGAGGATGGGGTTTACAAAATAAAAGTTTCCCAGTTTTACCCTCCTGCTCTCTGCTGGTGCAGGCGCAAACTCTCCTCCGCTGCCTCTCTCCTAGATTGTTCCTCTTCCAGTCTGGAGTTTACCTGAGAAAGACAGAGCTCTGCCTCAGACAGCCTAGAGCCCAGCACAAAACACACCATTAGAACCCGGAAATAAAAAAAACAAGCGCTTTATTTCCTTAAAGTTGTAGTATGTGAGAAATCATCTATCCATCTATCTTTGTCCTCATATTCAGAGCTGGGTTGTGGGGGCAGCAAGGATAACGGGGGTTCGTAAGCTAGCCTGGAGACAAAATCATTGACTACTGGGTCTTCACCGGGGCCTCCTCTCTACAGAACATGCCTGGATCACACACCCTTAGAAAATCATCCGGAACAGCTGCTGAGCTATCTCAACCTGATCTTCTCCAAGCTCATACCAAGTGATGGAGCTCCACACCCTATCTCTAAGGGAGCAACTCTAGATTCCATGTACCAAGTTTAGGTAGCTTAGGTTCCTGCCTTAGACAAAATAAATGCCCTTGAAAAATGGTAATATTCATTGAATCAATTTCTTAAAGTAACTTAGCGCTGTAATCCCTAACAGTTTGTGAGAATCACTGCTATGAAAAACAATTTATTTGAAGTGTTGTTCGTTAATATTTTCATTCACTCTGTGGTCTGAATGATACGCTTCACACATGTGTGAAGTCATCTGGGACGATGACATGACTACAGTAAAATAAACAAACCTGGCTCTGAGATCTCTGGCCTCTGATCCATCTGGGCTGAAACTGGCTCTGATTCGTTCTTGGGGTGCTCCTGGTGGAACAGAGCTCTGCTGAAAGAACCAAACAAATACATAACAAACCTCCCAAGTTCCTACGACGGGATGCAAGGAACATATTTACAGATAAAGGTTACTAAGGCACCACAGAGCTTGTCTGGTATTTAACCAACAGCATGTATTTTTTATTTCCTCAATGGAATCCTAAACGTATTTGTTTACTGCTTTCACATACTTTAAATTTGAAAGTACTGCTCAGACATATTTAGCAGACATAATAAAGACAACCAAAAAGATTAAATTCATACTAGTGTTGCATTATTGGGTAATACAGTTAGTTACAGATAGTTCCACTCACATCCAGTGCACATAAACTAAATCTGCCTTTAAAACCCCAATCAAACCTCTAAAAGCCTCTAAAACATATCAAACTGAGGCTCTGAACACCTGAAGGAACCATTAAATCTCTCTGAAACAAAGATTAACTGTTCTCCCTTTTGCGATTTCCTAGTGTGTTTTGCATATTTTACAAAATGCATCTGATTAAATGCAGTCTCCAAGGTGTGAGTGCACTAAATGTTTGTATGTGTGAGTGAGTGTGTGTGTGTGTGCGTGCGTGCGTAAAACACAAACATCTTGGATTTCAAGAGTTAAAGGAGACCCAAGAACATAATGGTTACTTTCGTAACACCCGAATGGGGAACGGAGACTTATGTCGGTGAGGAATATGGGAAGCTCCGCTAGGGGCGCTGATAGTCACGTGATCACGCCGTTCCGCATAACCCGGACGCGAGCATGACACTCTTCCTGTTGTGACGCTGGAGCCATACTTATCCCCTAGGCAACCAGACTTACTCACGACCTTACGGTTGTGGCTGGGGGACACAAGTCTCCATTCCCTATTCGGTGAACGGAAGTGACAAAAGTAACCATTACGTTCCCCATCAGTTGTTCACTACGACTTATGTCGGTGACTACTATGGGAACACCCTGCAAACCACCACAACCTGGCTGGTCCTCCCAGGGGGACACCAGCAAGGAGGAACCGAACATCTTTCCAAAGACGCAGGTGGAGGCGGCAACGAGGTGTCACGTTCACCTTCAGTGAATCATGCTCGCGACGGAACTCAGAACTTGAGCCAAAGCTGGAGTGGTCTCATATGTAATGAGCTGAGCGGAATAACCGATGCCGCAGAAGCCAAATGCCCCATGAGCTTCTGGAAGTTCTTCAGAGGGACCACTAATCTTATGCAGACTCTGCCTGCTGCCTTCAGCAGGCTCAGGGCGCGCTCTAGAAAGAGGCGTGCTTTTGCCCAGAAAAGATATGGTCTGCCCAGGGGTTAGAGGGCTTCTTTCTGAGTTGATCCGAAGCCCCAGACGGCTGAGGTGGCATAAGACCCTGTCTCTGTGGCAAATCAACTGGGACCGCGTCTGAGCCAGTATCAGCGAGTCGTCCAAGTAAGCCAGGATTCAAACCCCTTCCTGTATTAACGGTACTAAAGCCGCCTCAATCACCTTTGTGAAGGTGCGAGGGGACAGAGACAAGATGAAGGGGAGGACAAAGTACTGATACACTCGAGAGTATACTCGCGTGAAAATTTGTATCCTTCAGATCTATTGTGGTGAACCAATCCCCTGGACGGACTGAGTGGACCATGTGTCTGAGGGATATCATCCTGAACGGAAGTATCAGAAGATAAGCATTCAGACAACGCAGGTCTAGGATTTGATGCAACCTGCCTGTCCGCTTGGAAACTAGAGAGTATGGGCTGTAAAAACCTCTTTCCCTGTCGGCAGGAGGGACCGGCTCGTTTGCACCCCGTGCAGAACCGGGGCCTCTGTGGTCAATAGAACCCCGTTGAACCTGGGCGGGTTGGCAGCAAACTGCGGTCAATAGCCATGCCGGATAGTGCATACGATTCAAGAGGAAATATTGGGAAGCTCTCACCAGGCTTCCTAAAACTCCACTAATGGCATCATACGCACTTCGCTGACTGTTTCAATAGTGGGGTCGCAAATTAGCGGACTTAGTGGTAGGGTCCGAAAGGAGCCTAGGTGGAGACCTACCTGGGCGTCCAGGCTCGACCTCGGAGCAGCATCCGGTTCCAGTCGAGGAGGTCCCACTCGAGGCTGACTCCGACATGGAAGCTGAGAGCCATCCAGACTGCACTGCATCAGATGCCATGTTCTCGAATGTACCTCTGAGATGAGAACTGCATTCGGATCTGCAATCCAAGCCTCCTGGCTGTGCACATAACCAAGGGAGTTCAGGTTTCGCATATTTAATGAAATACTGAGATCTGACCTGGAGGCTGACAATCAGAGGGGGACTGAGGAGGTTTTCTCCAACGTCGAGTAGGCGGTGGGGGCGCCAACTTTAAAGATCTGCCATGTCTCTTCCTACGTGGCGTCATGAATTCTCCCAGACTCTCCACCTGCTTTCTGATCATAGAGACCCACGATGTAAGGTCATCTACGGCGACACCGAAGAGGCCATCTGGGACCATAGGTGCGTTGAGGAAACGCCTCCGATCTAGAGGTAGCATGTCAGCCTGGGTCAACCAAAGATGGTAATGTAGATATTGTGTGGTCGAGCAAGCTAGCTGCAACTTTTGTCACCTTGAGCGCGAAGTTGGTAGCGGCCCACAGATCCTCTGTAAGACCTGGGCCACAACTCCCCTCCTGCATCTCTTTCAGGGCCTTGGCTTGGAACACCTGAAAGGCTGCCATGGCATGCAGGGCAGCAGCAGCTTGACCCCCCGCATCATAAGCCCTCGAAGTCAGGTCCAACGAAAGGCTTAGCTGGCGGGATGGAGGCCTCTGCTGTTGGCGCCAGGCAGCAGGGTTACCCGGCCATAAGTGCACCGCCAGCGCCTGCTCTACCTAGAGAATCGCTTCGTACCCCCTAGCTAACGTGCCGTCAAGGGGAGCGAGAGAGGGGAGACTGACCAACCTCGCTTTCAGAGGTGCCTTTTAAGTTTGGGTCAGTTCCCGAAGCAGTTCTGGGAAGAACGGGATAGGAGGGGGCTGCGGGGTACCATCCCGACATGACCCCACAAACCACGCATCCAGCTTGAAGTTATCTGGTGCCAGGGGCAGAGCCACCTGCAACCCAATTTCTCTTAAAACCCAACCTCGCCTTAAGTGCGCTACCGGAAAGAACTGTCCAAGACAATCGAGGCAATGATCGTGGCTATCTGTAAATGCAATCGATGCATCGCATCCAACAGACTTGCACGGTCGTGACATGTTTGGACATGTTACAAACAGTCGACTGGCAAAACAAGTGCTCTGCTAAGAAAAGGAGTCTTACTTGTTGGTGGAAGGCAGTGAAAGAGCTGAAGTCTGGTTGCCGTTCGAATCACCAGATCTCCAAAATCCACATACAAGGTAAAATCCAACTGTTTTCCCTTGTGGCGACAAAGTCACTTGCGTGTCAGAGTATGGCTCCAAAGGAAAAACAGGAAGAGTGTCACGCTCGCGTCCGGGTTATGCGGGACGGCGTATCACGTGACCATCAGCGCGTTCGCTGATTAGGATTTTGAAACAGTGTGGAATGAGTAGAGCGCCCCTAGCCGAGCTTCCCATAGCGGTCACTGACATAAGTCGTAGTGACCGACTGATGGGGAACCCATGTTTAATGGATGTTATCCAAGCAAAATCTAATATTAGTTATTACCCTGTCTAAAATTGATATTTGATTTCCTTGGTCAACAACCAGATCGATTGCTGCATGGTTTTCTAAATGTTTAATGCTTTTTTTTATTTTTTGTGAATGCAAGTTGTCCAGGATAGCTTTTTAAATGGTATACTTGCATCTTCATCTGAGCATTACCCCATCTCATTCTTGTAGAATGAGAGGGCTCCCAGGTTGCTAACCTGGAAAAATTAATTACTTAGCTGCTTTATAAAATAAGGCGTAAGGTTCAAAGCATAAGGGAAAAAGTCGCAATGAAAAAAATGCTAAGATTAAAAAATAAACCCAGGGTCTAGCTCTGTCATATGGACAATGAAATCATAGTATCCATATCCATCATGAATTCTGATTGGCCTACATTACACTATTTTTTTATCTCAGGGTAGAAAGGGCAACAATTTTCAGAATTGAGGCCTTTTAGATTACTCACTTGTAAGGGAGAGTACTGGGTCTGGAGCTGTCTCTCCAGCCAATAGCAGTGGTTCTGAAGCTCCCCGACCGTCTGCTGAGAGTCTTTGAGCATCCTGGACACTGAACTCAACTGAGAGTCAAGACTTTGCTTCTCTTGCACTGTCTGCACCACCTGTTATCAAGAACAGCGAACTGCAGCAAAGCTAAACCCTTGTTACTTAATCTGGGGATATAACATACGCTAGAATTGAGCTGCTGGATGGCAGATTCGCTCCGTTGGATCTCATGGTGGCACTGCTGCAGATGGCTGCGTAGCTGGACCCAGGGTTCTGGAGATGCATCAACACTCTGTAGAGCAATGGTTTCCTGTAAATTGACATATGTGTGGTCCTCAGTAAGGGTCAAATGAGCTAAAGCAGAATATTAGAAGATAGTAAAAGAGAACAAAAAGAACAAAAGAAGAGGATGAAAAGGATTTAAAAGAACATGAGACTCTTTCAGATCTTGTATGCCAAATTTTTACAAAAATATAAAACAAAATGGGTGTATAAATCAGCGTGTAAAAGGGAGGTTTTTTTGGTGAGCTCATCTTTAATTCTGTCCAGACTAACAGAAGGAAAAAATAAATTTGTAAAAACTCCTGTCCGACACGAAGTTGAATACAGGTAGAAATGTATTTTAACATTTTAGGATTTTATAAAGACAACATAAAGTTTATAAAGTTTTCTGACAAAAGTGACAACATTTTTTTTTTAATTATGATCAACACATGGAAATTTCTGAAAATCTCATAATATTTGCCTCAAGGTTGTCATGGCTATTTCAGACAATTACTTTTATACACTTTCAATGCTAGAAAATACAGTTTAAATTTGTGTGTTCTGGTCAGACTGTTGTAAAAATAGGACAACTACACACAGCCCCATGTGTGCGAGCAGTTTAATTGCTTACGTGTCAGAGGTGACTGGTGTACAGTATGTAAGCAAATGAGCAGTTTTAGTGTAAAGTTTTTTTCCCCAATAATATATACATACATACATACATACATATATACATGCATGCATTTGTGTGTGTGCTATTAATATATAAGATGTATAGTAAATATTAATAAATAATTTTATAAAAAAATCTTAAAATTAAGTTAAATGAGATTTTACTTTATACACACGCATTTCTATTAACATTTTTGCTTTATGTCATCTGTGTATGAAGATACAATTAATGTGTAACACTGAATATTATAATCAACATGATTATGAACATTACAATAGCAGTGCGTTTATGTTCAAGTAAGTACAGATTTAAGAACAGATGTTGTCGTACCGTTTAATCCAGAACACATCTGATAGATGCTCAGACTGTGTTTACCGGTGCCTTTGACTTTGCAGAAATCCCAAAATTGTATCTCTCTATAAAGCGTGCAAGCTCTTTGCCTTGCGATTGCCAGCACACATCAGTGTGAAGCATTTGGAGCGCTTCATCCTCTTATTGTTGCATAAATAATCTCTGGTTGGTAGAACGAGCTTTATTGAAGTTTACAACTTTTACAACTGTTGCCAGTGTGTCACTAAGGCCTCTGGACAGGGTTTTACTTGTGAATGTTCGGCGATGGATCATTGAGAGTGAGAGATTACGCGAGTATGAGGATATTGTGAGAGCAAACAAGATCGTCTGTGGACACACATTAAGAGAGTTTGCTCTCAAAATGTATTTTTGCTTGCTCAAAATAAGTTTTTCTACATGAGAACATTTCATTCACAAAATGCAGCTCACATGCATGCAAGTTAACTTTTTACGCTCAGATTTGTGATGTTATATAACTCAATATTTTTCTACCTCAAAACTAATTTGCTCCCACGCCACTCTTGTGAACTCTTAAGTGCCTTTTTAAATAGTTACTTTTTTAAATTGCCAACTGGAATCTGTTTTAGCTTTGTCATTACTCATTGTCACATCTGTTTTAATTCCATTTTTTTTACTTGCATCTTTTTCCCTTACTTAGTGACTATTGTCGGTGTTGTTGATTTTATTTGTCTTTCCACACCTTAACTACTTAACTAGCTTTTTGACTTGACCACATGATGACACTGTGCCAAAACCAAACGGACCTCTAGTTTTTGATTAATTTTGTCAGCTGAATCAGGAGTGCTTCATGAAGGTGCCCATAGCCCTTTGGTGATAGCTTTTGCTAATTGTGAGCTGGGTGAGTGAAGACCAACTAAAATGCCTTTCTACACAAAACAAATTCTCCATCAAAAAAAGATTGAGCACTAACCATGACGCGAGGTCTCTGTTCCATCACCAGGTCTCCTTTTCCATGATTGGATTGCCAGTTGAGCTCCTGCACTAGTTCTTGAACTCTCTGGAACTGAGAAGATGAGTTTCTGAGGATTTCTTCCTTCTCGTGAGTAATTTTTCGAATCTCCTCTTCCATTAACCCTCTTCCACTAACAGCACTCAGCAACTCTTTTTTGGTTCGTGCACCCTCCTCTTGTAAACACTTGCTTAAATCCTCCAATCTCTGAATCTGAGACTGAGCAGTGTTCAAAACCTGATCCTTCTCCCCCATGAGATGCTTCATCTGCTCGACACTGAGCTCCAACTCTGACGTCCTGCTTTGCAAGCGAATATATTTTTCTTTCTCCTGCATCAACAGTGAATCTCTTTCATGCATTGACTTGATAAACTGCTTACACTGCTCTTCCAAGTGCTTCGCATCTTCTTGAAGCTTGCTTTTGATACCTATTTCCTCTCTCAGCTTGGCTTCACAATTTTCTACCATTGCTTTAACCGAGAACAGCTCTCTATCTTTGATTTGCAAAGCATTTCTCAAATGCTGACTCTCCTCCTGTATCTTCAAGGCACTCTGTGAGATCTGGCTCTCGCTTTCCAACTGGACCCGTGTCCTGCTTTCAGACATTGCTAGTGTCTTGGCATTTTCTACCTTTTCATCAAACGCCTTTGTCAGGGTGACCATTTCTGATGTGAACCTCTCTTCTAGGCAGGCCATCTCTTTACTTCTGCTCTCCAATTCGTTTTGTAGGAAAGTGATCCTCTCACGATCGCGTATAACAGAGTTCTTCAACTCAAATTTGATCACTTTGTTCTGTTCCATCAAAGCCTGATTTTCATCCTGATGCTCCACAAGCTCCAACCTAATCTGACTCAGTTCTTCTTTGAGTTTGGCATCTTCTTCTTTTTGCTGCTCTAGACTGTTCTTTAGGTTGGCTTTTTCGGACTCAAGCTTGACTGTGTTTCCATTCATGAGTCCGAGCTGACTGGTTAGAGACACCAACGACTCATTCCTTTTATTGCATTCAAGTGTTTTCTCCATTAAAGCCTTCTCCTTTGTCTCCAAAGCCTGGTTTACGTCATAACATTTGTCTTTCAGGGAGCACATCTCCTCCTGAAGACAACAAACCTGTTCTTTTTGACGCCTAACTTCATCTTGCAGCAAACTGGAAGCTTCTGAAGCTTGCTGAAGCAGCAGAGACTTCTCGGTCAGCTGCTTCTCAAGATCTTGAAGATGCTTCCTTGACATTTCAATCTGTGTCTCATGATCTGATAAGAGCCGATCCCTTTCTAGAACAATCTTCTGATGGTAAAGGGCTTCGTTGCTTGAGGATTCAAGCATGCATCGAAGATGCTCAACCTCATCATTGGTCTTCTGAAGAGCTTTGGTGAGAACAACACATTCTGAAGATTTCCGCTTGAGAGTCTCAGCAGTGTCCTGCAATCTCTCTTGAGATGTTCTGCCTTGTTTTTTGGCTTTTAGTAGGTCTTCTGTGAGGTTACGAATTTCCACATCTTGTGTTTGGATTAGAGCTGCTCTTTCCTCTACCGTTTCTGTCAGCACCTTCTGAATTTCATTTTTCTGTTCAAGGTTTCTTTCGCTCTCCTTCAGTGTTCCCATCATTCTGGTTTCCCCCTCTGACAAGGTCTGGGTCAATTTTAGAACCTCTTGTTTCTTCTTCTCCAACATCTCTTCTAAATTTCTATTCTGACTGGTTAAATCCTCCTGGAGTCTGAGTAAACCTTCTTTTTCAACCATGGCTTCTTCCAATGAGTGTAGACTTCTCCTAAGCTCTTCCTGCAGCTCTGCTTCCCTTTGAAAAAGATGGTGTTGATCTCTCATCAGGTCTTCTGTTGCTTTAGCATGCTCCGATTGTTTGCTCAGCAGTCTTGCATTCTCAACTGAAATCTCAGCGTGTGACTCGAGCTCCAGTTTTAATTGGGAGTTTTCTCTAGAGATACTTTCAAGCTGTAGAAGTATGCTAGATTTCTGTTCTTGTACCATTTCAGTTTCCACAGATGCCTTTTCCAGATGTTGCTGGAACTTTGTAAGCTCTTCAAGATTCTGCTCAAGAGACTTTTTAAATTTCTGGTTGTCAACCTCCAGAGATCGAACATTCTCTGTTGCTTTATACAGTTTTTTCTCAAGATCAACTTTGGCTTCATCTCGAATCCTGAGCTCTTCCAGACGCTGCTCCAAAGAATTCTTGAGCTCATGATTGTCCATCTCCAAAGATGTAAATCTCTCTTCTGTATCAGACAACTTTTTCTCAGTGACATCTTTGGCTTCGTCTTGAATCCTTAGCTCTTTCAAACCATCCTCCAAAAACTTTTTGAGCTCATGGTTGTCCATCTCAAAAGATCTAATGCTGTCTTCCGTTCTAGACAGTTTTTTCTCAAGATCATCTTTGGCTTTGTCTCGAATCCTTAGCTCTTCCTGATGCTGCTCCAGAGATTTGCAAAGCTTCTGGTTGTCAGTTTTAAGAGATCGAACACTCTCTTCAGTTTCAGACAGCTTTTTCTCAAGAATATCTTTAGCTTCATCTCGAATCCTGAGCTCTTTCATATGCTGATCCAAAGACTTTGTGAGCTCATGGTTGTCCATTTCTAATGATCTAACTCGATCCTCTGTATCAGACACTTTCTTCTCAAGGAGATCTTTGGTTTCGTGTTGAACTCTACACTCGGAGTTCAAGTTTTCTCTCTCGATTTGTAGAGTCTTGACCAAGGACGATTTCTCTTCGGTATCTCTTTTTAGCTCCTCCAGTTGTTTGGTAATTACCAAAAGTTCGCCTTTCTGTTTCTCAAACATGTGCTCCTCCAAGAGGAGATCTCTGTTGCGTCCTTGTTCTGAATCTGGTTGATGTTCTCTGGTAATTTTCTGTAGCTCTGTTTGAAGCTCTTTGATTGTTTTCTGATCCTCTTCCATCTGCCTCATCAGGTTCCTAAATTCTCTCCTTCTTGATTCCGCTTCATCGCGCTCTACCTTCAGGTCGCCTTCAGTTTTCTTTATCTGTTTAATCAGCGAACTGAAAAACTGCTGATCGGAGAGTTCTGGGTCCCTGCAGATCTGGACGCTCTCTTCGACAATCGACATCACTTCCTCTTTCCGCTTCACTTCCTGTTTCAGCTCATGGATTTGCTCTGAGAATTCCGCCATGCTTGAGGACAGGGCAAGTATCTCTTTGTCCTTATCGGTGAGGGCATCCTGGAGTCTGTCAATTTCCCGCTCGCAGCCCTGAAGGTCGTGAAGCAGCTGAGATCGTTCCTCTAGATGCACTGTGTTCAGTCGCTCCAAATCCTCGCTGGTTTGGAGAAGGTCACTCTGGAGCAGCTCTATGCTTGATTCTTGTTTCTGAGTCTGAAACAGCATTTTCATCACATACATCATGTGTTATTGGATGGATCTGCATGTATCCAGCACTTAGCTTTTATTTTTTAGATCAAGGATCTACAACTAATTTCCTGGAGGGCCTTCACATATTTAGTCCAACCTTAACTGAACACCATCTTACTCTATTAATTAAGTTTAACTTTGGCTTGTTTGAGGCCACTAGTGTTTCTCTTCAAACAGAGTTGGCCAAAAAACCTGCGGCACTCCAGATATTTAGTTTGACAATTCTTGGTTTACATTATAATAGTATTAATTACATTTCTAAAAATGACAATTTAATTTGAATTCAAATCTTACCTTGTCTTTCATCACACAGAGTTTTGTGGTCAGATCCGCAACCGTTAGTTTCAACTCAGAGTTTTCCCGCTCAAAACTGCTGCATGTCTTTTTCACCTCTACCAACTGCAAAATTAACCAAAACAAAATCCTGATTGAGAATATTTGTGAACCAGGTTGAAAGATTTTGTTTGGGTTATAAAGCTACAGCTTAGGCATGGGGTAGGCAGCTATCGTACAGGAAACATGGAAAGATGGTTTCATATTCATATATATTTTTAATTTTTATTCTTTTTAGTGTTTGTAAAAAAAAAATGTAAAAAAAAAGAAAACAGGGAGGTCCTGTCCTAACTATATACTATACTCAGAGGTCTCCTGGACATACACTGTGTTCCGTCTGCAGGATTCTCTCAACTTGCTCATTAATCTGCTGGTCTCTAATCTCCAACGCCTCTCTCAGACTTTCGATGTGCTCCAGTTTCTCAGAGGTTCTGGCAAGTGTGTGCTCCTTCTCTAGCAGTGAGGACTCCAGACACTCCTGGGTGCTGCTCAACCTGGAAACAAAACCATTACTCTACAAATGAGGCTAATCAGGGGTGTAATTCCCAAATACAGAGACCACCCTCTTGAACTATTACAGTACATTGAATGACTGGCAGATATTTAAAGATACTTCTCTATAAGTGAAATTATCAATTTAGGGTGAGGGGGCAAAAACCCAAATATTTATTGAGGCATAAATACTGGTACACCTCTTCAGTGTTTTTAATCATATTTAAAATTTTAGGTAAAGACATTACCATTGTGTCGTGTCTATGAACACTTAGCATGCTCTGTTCATTTAAATAAGCTAACATTTAAGGCTCCACAAACACCTCTGAATTATCTGGAGGAGTAAGGGCACTTACCCTTTGACTTGCTTGTTGAGCATGGAGACAAGGCGCTGGTGCTTCTCGCTCTCCTCTCGCTGCTGGTTACGCAAAGTGGCAAGCTGAGACCGCAGGCGCTCAGACTCATTCTGATACATAGGAAGAGAAAACGACAATCAAGTTCTCACTAAGCAATCAGATGGCACCCCAAAGCAGAAACACAAACTTAAGATTAACCCAGGGCGGCTCCGAATCTTTTAAATGAGCAAATATAAATTGAAACCGCATACATGCAATAACAGCATGTATGATCGTGCGACAAAGTTTATTTTGTTAAATTTATATATGTATAAAACAGCAACTGTCAAATGGTTATTAAGGATTTTAACCACTGCACATTAAGGTCTTTACACACCTAAGCAGCTGCTACATGCAGCCACTGTTTACAATGATGCTTCCATTTAAAAAACATGAGTGCTAACAGTGTGTGTCAATGCATCAGGTTTCAAGAATGCAGCAATTCGGTTTTTAAACAGCGGTGATATGTTCCTTTGTTCACATGACTGAAGTTACCTGACTCGCCACTTGATGTGAACACCACAAAATGCTCTCTTGAGATGAAAACTGAAAGAAGTGCATCGGTGTCCAGAAGGGAGAGATTCACTCATGGCATAACCTATCAAATACACAGCTCACCTCTCATTTTTTGTGTTTATATTAAATGATAAAGAAATATCTTTTACAGCGAAGGAGTGTTTAAAAGCAATGTGGAGAGGAGAGAAGATATCACTGAGAAGATAAAGTCACATGCACCGCATAGCTGTATATCAGAGGAGCACTAGATCTGTTTTGTGCAGACAAAGATGGTTCTGCTCTCCACTTAACAAATGATTTTAGAGTTTTGCTGTTTTTGTCTCTCAAAATGACACTGCTACAATCAATATATTGTGTAAAACATAATACTCAGGAGAGTTGTATAAAATAAAGATCAGTGTTACTATAGATCAAATAAAGCAGGGTCTCATAAAAAACTACCACAAATTTCAAGCTATTGA
Source organism: Danionella dracula (assembly GCA_900490495.1). Taxonomy (NCBI): domain Eukaryota; kingdom Metazoa; phylum Chordata; class Actinopteri; order Cypriniformes; family Danionidae; genus Danionella; species Danionella dracula. The sequence goes on along the minus strand of UELW01000004.1, from coordinate 1,539,515 downwards.
AGCGAAGTTCCCTTTTCTCTCTCCATCCAAAACCTTAGCTCCCTTGATCCCCACCCATAGTAATTTGCATTCACATTCCACCCAAGATGAGAAGACAACAGACACATTTGCAAACTCAAAGTACTTGGTGTAAATTCACCACATTGTTTACACAGCAAGAGGAGAAAACTTTCTCTATGGGTGAACTTTCATTTAGGAAATATTAAAACTCTTATAATGACAAAAATTCATATTCCATTCATTTCTCTGTTTGCCAGATAAATAGTTTGGGGTTATAGTTACAGACAAGCCAACGCTTACCCTCTTCTTCTTCTATAAATTCCAAACAGGGTAAATACTCTTTTAGTTACCATGCGGCCCACAGATGGAACCAGCTTCCAGAGGAAATCAAGGGTGCCAAGACTTTAGTCACGTTTAGATCCAGGCTAAAGACTCAACTGTTTAGTTGCGCTTTTGTCGACTGAGCACCAACGTCCGAACAACTATTTTACCTCTGCACTTCACATCTTAATCTTTGTTTTAATCAATGTTTTTACATTTTCAGTTTTTAATCACTTTGACTTTATATGACTTTTTTATGTTTGATTTTATAAAATGTACTTTCTTTTTACTCTTTGTTTCCAATGTAAAGCACTTTAAATTAACCTGTGTACGAAATGTGCTATATAAACAAACTTGCCTTGCCTTGCCTGTATATACAAGCCTCATGTGCAAAGTAAAGTGCTGATGTGCCATTATGTGACCTGGATTAACTTTCAATTCACAGAAGCGCCATTTAGTGTTCAGAAGGTCTGTGCACTTATTTTTGATCCCAAGAAAATTCACCCAGCCAGTTGACGGGTGCAGCCCTGTACAGTTGTGTAGAGACCTTTAGATGAAATCATCTGAGCAGCCCTAGTTTAACCAGGAACATTAATAATCACCCCTGTGTTCAAACAGCACACGCGTGGACAGCAGGAAAGAGAAGGCTCTCTTAAAAAGCAGCTTTCACAAACACACACAAACCTTTGATGTAAATGCGGCTCCCACTGCTTCATCGATATCAAACGTACCCTGTGTCAGAGGAGCCATGCGTTCACAGGATAGTCATAGAAACACAGCTTTAAAGAAACACTCCCCTTTTTTGAAAATCACCCCTTTAAACCTTAGATAATAACAGTTCTGAACAGTAATATGAATAGACCAATTGTATTTTACTTTTTTTTTAAATGTACGAGTTTCCATATTTACACTGGATTTTTCCTAATTGCTTGATCCAAATTGAGCTATTCTTATATTGTGTTTTTTAACACAAACAAAGCCGTCTAAGCCGTGTTAGGAATGATTCTCAAATTTCTGGTGGTGAACACTAGGTGGCACATGTGGAAGGGCAGACATGGACGAGCAGTGATGGCAAAATGAGGCTTTATGAAGCTTTGAATTATCTTGAATCACTAAGTCTAAAATTGATTTGGTGCTCAAAGGTTCATTCGGTTCACTCATTGATGAAATTCGTGGATTTTCTGATCAATGTACACCAAATGAAGCATTAAAATGTGGTGCATTATCCCTCTCATTTTCTGAATGCAAGTTGTGACAATTTTCAACTGCAGCAATTGTTCCCTGCTTTGCTTAACTTGAATTTGAATAACTTGAATAAGTTCTTATATATATATTTTTTTTTTACACACGATGGTGTCGGAATAGCTAGATCTTCTCTCATAAAAATGACATATGCTGTTTTTACAAGTTAATTATGTTGTTTTTACAAAATTATACAATTTTTAGAATATCATGTTCTTGATGAGACAATTGTTGTTTTTATGAGATATTCATGTCGTTTTTATTATGTTGTATTTACTAGATAATTATGTTGCAAAAATTACATAGTAATGTAACAAAAATTACAATTATCTGCTACAATTATTCGTGATTTTGACATATTTTACCATTCCTGCTCTTTGGCTAGAAATGGCATGTTTAAATAAACTGGCTCACGTTTACTTTTTCCTTAGCAGTAAAGACATTTTTTTCAACATTGAGACAGATTCATGAGATCTTTGCCAGTTGAAATCTTATTAGACTTTAAGATACAAAATGTCCATGTTGACAACTGTCATTTTTACAAGTTATTTATGCCGTTTGTACGACAAAGGATCTCGTAAAAATGACATACGTCATAATAACAAGAACTTTTTTCATAAAAACACATGCCATAACAAGATCTTTATTTATGTATTTTTGACATATGTAATTTCTGCAAAAAAGATCTCGTCATTATGACACAACTTTGTGGAAAAGATATATGTACGTGGCAGCAATGAGCTTCCGTATTATTTATCTTGCCATATTGAAAGAAAACAAAGAACTTCAAATTTTAGTTATCATTCATGTAAATACCTCACTTTGAAGACATTGTGGTGAACTGTACCTTATGCTTGTTAGCATTTGTTTTGATCACTTGTTGCGGTGAATATTATGAGCAGGGTGAACATGAGTTTCAGGCTCTGCAGCGAGGACTCGTTCTTGGGAAGCAGAGTACTTCTTCGAGTGTTTAAAGAATGGAGCTCAGTGTGTTAAAATAGGCTTAACATTTTCATAGCTTTTAGAAATAATATATAAACTTAAATTATGTTCCACTCTGGCCTGCTTGCTCCTCTTATTTTCAGCAGCCCAGATATTAACAAAAACTTAAATATGTGATTGTTAGCGAAAAATTCCATGCCTTCACATTGAGCATTTAAAACTCTACAGCGCACGCTTAACCATTGATTATTTCTTACCTAAAGAATCTACGGTTGACTTTACTGAAGTCTGCTTTAATTAACTGGAGCTAAAAAAAGTGCCCAGGCCATGCAATGAATCTGCATCCAGGCAATAGCACACAAAAAAAACACCCTCTTTAACCTCTTGGACCGGATTTATTTGTTTGACACAATACTTTATGTAATAAAGAAAAAGTTTTGAAGTGGATTCAAAATGAATGGTTTAATAAGCTGGACTAACGCGTACCTGCAGAAGCTCGACACGAGCTTGTAGCTGCATACGCTCCTCTAGATCCTCACACTGCTTCTCAAGAGCCATGATCTGTTCCTGGAGACGGTTCCTCTCCAGTTCCAGCTCCTCCACAACACATCGCAGGCCATCTTAAAAACAGAAAACAATGGAAGAAACATGGCTTCATTTTTACTTCCCAAGAGAGCTTTATTCAAATTAGCTGAAGATCAGAGTCGCCTTTAAATGAATCAGGGTTAATTTGCTGTATCAAACTAATCACAGCTCAACAAAAATAATTATTTACTTCCACAAAATTCTTACATTTAGATGAAATGAAGTGTATTAGAAGATATAAAATATTACTATTTGGCAAAAGCAAGCAGCATAAATTCAATCCAATCGACTTTAGAAGGCAGTTGTGGTCTCGTGATGTCACTCCATATCTGGTCAACTGCTCACTTTCACTATGTTTCTATAGCACATTTTACAAACAGAAAAGTTCCCAAAGTGACTCATAACTCATAATATTACTCATAAAATTAAAATTGGTTAAGTTGTCACTAAAACATTCTACTGTAGGAGCCGCATAAAATGCCTTGACACCTGAGATGAAAATTATTAACTCTTTTGGATAGAAACGGCTCTGGTGGCAGGAATGCAGAACATGGCAACCAGCAGCATTTATTAAAGAAACCCAAACATTAGTAATACATACATTACAGCTTTCTAATAGCTAGGCCCAGCGCTCGTGAGCGTGAGGTTAGTAAACAGACAAAAGGATGAAGAAGAGAGAAACCCATCCCTCACGGGAGCCTTTGTCCATCTAAGTATGCCATACCTACTACGTCAGCTCCATCTCTCTCCCCTCGCTTGTCACTAGATAGACATTAATATTTCTATTACTGATATTAATTATAATGAATTCATTTTTCCCATACACCCCCTTAGTTTTAAGTCTCGTCTTTAAAACCACCAGCTGGAGATGACCCTCTGACCTCTGAATGGGTTTATTGAAATATTCAGGGTCCAATAAGTTTATAAAAATCTTTATAAAAAAAAAAACAACTACCATGTTCTTGTCCTAAATTCATAATATGAATATAAAAAAATCAATTGTTTGCTTTTTAATTGTTTAATTTTAGAGAAGTTTGGCTGTTTAAAACAAAGTTTGTTTTTCATTTAAGGTTAACAATGTTAAAATGAATGATCATAAACTCTATGATTCCTTTTTAAGTTTAATTTTATACATAAACAATACCCTGAATTATGCTTTTATGTAGTTATAAGTAAAACATCATTTACTTTTTATCTGGTTATTTGATTGAATAAATCGCCCAACTAATCAGTTATCAAAATAATCGTTTGTTTGCAGCCGTCGATCCGATTACGCTGCTGGCTGGCAGAGGGTGTGTGCAGCGGTGGTTTCTGACCTGTATCTCCAGCGCTGGGCTGAGGCCACCATCCACCCATGTTCTCTCCATTAAGCAGAGCATCTGAGTGACCCATCACAGCCTGGGTATGAGCAAACTCCTCCTGGTGGAGCGATAGAGTTGCATTTAGAAAGGAATATGGAAGGAAAGTTTATAAAGACCTTACAGTGGGTTCAAACGCAGCGTTGCCTGTATTATTTGTAAAATATGTTTTAAATATTCATGCCTTCCTTCATTCATTCATGTAATACAATCGAACATTACTGTATGAGATGGTTTGCCGAATAGCAGCAGTCACCATGTGGGTGCTTCACATTGGAGTTGGATTGGGACATTTTCTTTTTAGGCTAGTGTAATAACGGTGGAAAATACCTGCAGGCTCCGTGGAGTGAAATACTCAGTCGTCCTGTTTTTCAGAGTGCTAGAGGCTCCTCGCACCTGGGCCAGATCCTCCTCCGTTTCCTGTTCCTGCCGCCGATTGGCTAGTGCTGGATCGGAGCAGCCAGGAAACAACCAGTCATCCTCAATCAGTTTTGTGCCACAAGATAAAGGGGATGGATCAAAGGGGTTTAGGGGATAACTCGGGGAGGTGGAGAGCAGTAGTGGCTCCTGGCCCTTCAAAGTGGAAGCTCACAGTGGAAATTTAAAGTAGCCCTACTGTGATTTTGAAAGGTTCGTTATTTGGTTTTCAGAGACTCCAACAACAGGTCAACAGGCATCAAAGATCAAAACACACTTTAGTGCTTATGACCTTTAACATGCATTTCAGCTTGTTCAGTAACTCCAATCAAATTAGTTTATTGACTTGTTCGTATTAAGCCTTTGCCTGATGTCACCATAGCTGTCCTATAGTTTTAACTCATTATGTGACAGGTATTGGTGCAATGGTTGTCATCCCCCTCATAGTATCGAGCAGATTTAAGAGTAAAAGTTGTGTCATGTAAAGATGTGCTTAGTGTGAATTACTCAATAAAATAATTGTATGGGAGTCACTGAACGATCTGGTACAATTAAAGGAATAACTTGGACGCCTGCCAACATGCTGCCGGAGACTGCCAAACCCAAATAATAAACCTTTCAAAATCTCAATAGGAGCACTTTGAATTTCCACTGCAAGATTCCACTTCAAAAGTGCAGAAGCCTCCACTGGTGAAGAGATGGATAAAAGAGGAAGAGAGACCGGCAGGTAGGAAAAGAGGGTCACAGAGAGCTGTCCTTCAACCTTTTTGCACATATTTTTAGAACAAAAATTTGTATTGGTTTAAATAAAAAAAAAAAAGCTAAATGCTGGTATGAATTCAGATATGTTTTTTTTTTCTTCTCTGGGGCTCTTCTACCGAGGAATTTGTTGACATTTCAGATTGGTTGAATCTGGAATTTAGACATGGTCCGATTTATGAAAAAAAGAGCGAAACGGAAATCTGTTAGAGCTGTATTTTGTTAAAATGTTTACTTGGTGCAGCATTAACCCTAACCCTGCCATAAAATCAATATTAAAATGAAGGTGTATTCTGTTGAAAACGGATGGTGATTACTGGTTAAGTCTAAATCCTCAGGTTTTTTTTCATACTAATACATTTTACAACCCACAAGGTAGCAGTATATGATAGTTCAATTTCTATCTCATAAGATCATCAGTTAGAAATCCCCACCTGATTATGAATCCATATTAGGCCTTTGTGAAGCAGCTTCGAAGCAACTGCTTTGTATAAAGCGCTATATAAAACATTTTGATTGATTATTTGTATTCATTATAATAGTAAAACAAGAAAATATGAAACATGTTTTTGAAAAATGTAGACAATTTTATATGGTTATTAGGTAGATAGTTAATTGCTGGTTATCAGTACCTTTGGAGACTAACAAAGAGGTTACCCTACTAGTCCAACAACCAGATTTGGTGTTTTGAAGAAATTTTTAAGCATCAATTTATCACCATTAATTGTGAAAATAACTCATTCTTGATTTAATGCAAGATTCCCTTAATTTGTTAATTTAAGACCCAAAATTATATATTTGGAGCAATTTAATATTTTAGAATTTTTTTTTGTGCATTTTTGTGTAAATTGGTGAAAGGTCTTCCAATATTCATGTATTAGCATGTTTCTGTAATTTTCTTGCAAAATTATTCTGTGTTATTCCTGCAACTAGGTTTAATTTTCTTAAGTTTCTGTTTCTCGATTGGCCCGCCCACTTGTATTTGAATGTTATGTGGACATGTTGGGGCTTGCCCACTGAGTAGTAGTTTGGGAAGAGAAACATTTTTCTTACAGCCTGCATAATACTGTCTGATTTCTACAAAAATGTGGAATATTTGCGTTAAGGATTAGAGGAATGCAAATATACGTTTAATTACTTCACAGATTTGTTCATTTGTACGTTATGTTGATGTTTTTTTGGGAATAAATAAACGCTGAATTTTGATCTTCAGTGGCGATGCAAGAACATAATTTTCTACTAAATAGTGGATTCAAGTAAGTTATTTCGATCTTGAGTCTACAGTGATAATCGAACACAAATTCTTACATTTTGATCTGTCGGATGTTGAAAGTCTTATCGATTCAACAATCTGAGTCACAAAAACACTCACAAACATGTGAATGCCTCGTGTTAAAAAGGAAACAAACAAGCAGCTTATGGAGACTGAAGGATTAAATTTGACTAGCATGAAAACTCAAACAAAAATTCCAGTCGATGTTAAAAAATTACAAATTTATTTATACAGAGTTTTGCAATTGTTTCAAAGCAGCTTCACAAACTCGAGGATTAACGTGTAGATTGAAGCATTAACTTCCTTCATTATTTTTTTGTACATTTCTAAAACATTAATCATCCTTTAAAGCAGTGGTTCCCAACTTTTTTCCACCAAGTACTACACCAGAAAGAATTTGGCACTCCAAGTACTACCATAATAAGCAACACTATAAATTACAATACAGATTCTGCAAACAGCCCTTCGTATTCAGCTACAGTTAAGTACAGTTCAAGTAGGAGGTAATAATACTGATAATAAAATTTTGTATTGATCTTAGCAATGCTAAACACTGTACATGTTTTTTTTTTACCAAGTTGAATAGAAAAATATTGGTTGTTTTTAAACAGCATATTATTAATATTGTTAGCACATCCCCATTTTTTATTTATTACCATTACTATTTTGAGAACCACTGCTTTAAAGAAGTCTTAAAGACCAGCGTACATTGGCATATCTAGGATACACAGATTTTAGGTTTTCATCTCGTTGTGATAAAACTGAGTGTAATGTCAGTTGACTGGAAACACCTCTGTCACTGAAGAGAATTCTTGAATATCTACTCTGAGAAAGAAAAGAAAATGAAAACAGGGAAAAAAATGAAACATGCACTTCTGTGAATATCTACAGTTCTCAGAAAGGACTACAAACACACAGATGGGTCCTTGGAACAGACTGTGTAATGCTTCACATGTAATTATTCAGAATCTGCCAGAGCAAAAATGGAAAACTAAGCAAAATTATTCCTTCGTTCTCTTTATTCTTTCTTTCAACTTTCCTAGTTTTGTTTGACTTATTTTTCTACTAAAAATGATATGATACAATTTCAGTGTTTAGACTTTTATATTTGGAATCTTTGTAACTGGCTGTTCTTACAGAACCAATGAGAAACAAAGCAGAGCTTCTATTTAAGCATTGCCTCTAAAGGTCAAAGCACATCTATCCGTATATTCGTTGCGAAGTTACGTGCGTGAATATACCTTGATCAGAAAAGCACGGGCGCCGGGGGCACATCCCACATCTGTCCGAGCGATTGGTGAGAACGAACAAGAGTTCAGCTCTACCATAATGGATCCGGTTTTCGCAAAAGAACAACCAATGTAAGCAGGCTGATTTGATTACGTGAACGAGACATGAAAGAGCCCCTCAATACTACAGCTTCAATCTCACGACAGAAAACAGCAACAAAGAACTACGAGACGAACAGCAGAGGATGAGACTGGGAAATATCAGATTATAAACATCCAGAAGCTGGTGTCCGACCATCAAGAGTTGTTCAATAAAGCCCTAAAGATTATAAAACAGCCGATGAAAAGAATGAATCATTTGAACGATTCGCTTGAACTATTCATTTGTTTTGTTCATGTCAGGGAAAAAATATTCTATTTGCAAACCTTTATGACAAAGACAAATAAAGCAAAATACACTAATAAACATACTTATCGATGTATTCTGATTATTATCAGTGTTATCCACTCTCACCAAAGAAAACGATTCACTTCATAAAAACAGTTATTACTAAAGAGGCCGATTCATTCTTTTCAAGAACGACTCATCAATACAGATGAGCGCCAACCAATGGTGAGGAGCGTCACTGCATCCATTTTTAACACCAGCTTGCGAAATGCACCCCACAGAGAAGCATCCAAAGATTAGTGCGATTCTCAGTTCGGATAGATTTGTAGCAGCCTTAACTCTGACATCCTCTTTCCTCAAAGCACGAACGAGGGTACGTGTATTAATTTTGCTTGCATTTGTATTCCATTTGTTCGCTTTCATATTACTCAAAGTAAAAATTATCTTGGAAAATGAGTCAAAAGAACCCTTCAGAAATGTGACAAACACAATTTGACTTCAGATTTCCATTGTCACTCTTGCTCCAAAAATGTGTAGCATTCCATAGTCATAGATGAATGAGAGTAGCCTTCACTCCAGTCATGACTGCACTGTCAGAACTCCCTTCAGATATCAAGAGATCGGAGGGACCTCTGACAGCACAGCAGTGGCTGAGAGATGAAGGAGCTGTTAAACCTGCATGCACAGAACTGATGGGAAACTGCTCTCCGCGGCTGCACCCATCATGCAGAACAGCGGCGGAGGAGGGGAGGAGGAGGAGGCTCGAAGAGGGGAGAGAAGGAGTGTTAAAAAACAAAATAAACCAAATATTGGGAAACGAAGGCATGCCATTGAGTCAGTGAGCAATACTAGAGACATCAAAACATAAATTGGCACTACTGAAATAAAAATTCAAGCCCTCAAAGAATTTACTTGCAGCACAGCAATCCGAGCTGAATTGTAAAATAATAAATATAATACAAAAAATATTAAAGCTATTGTTTATATGTACAAAAATAAATAATTAATTCAAACGAATGGAGAATGTTTTCAACCTTCCTCAGCTTAATCTTCTACTGGGTTATACCGCTTCTGAATACTTTCATTTAGAAAAAATGCCATATGGGCTTTTAGTGTGTACAGCTCTCGTTGCCAGCACTCTGCAGCTTATCTGATCTTTAAGGAACTGAAGTGAGTCCATGATAATGCACTCTTCATCTCTGTTCACTGGGTCCTCATCACAGCAAGCGTTAATTTTAAATCTTTGATGGTGGCTTACAAAACAGACTCTAGATAAGCACTCGTCTACCCTTACAAGCTCATACACTCCTATATGCTCTCCAGAAAATTCTCACCGGAACTTTCTCTCTCAGTCACTGGCTGGTGAAACAAGCTCCTTGATTCAGTCAGAAAAGCATCAACACAAACAACTTTTAAAGATTAATTAAAAACTCAACTCTTCCAGGAAAACGCACAATAATAAATACGTTTTAAAATATAAACTCATCCTTCTGTTTTATTTGATCAATTGAGACAACCTCTACTGTGAGCTACCAAAGTCTTTTGTAAAAAAAAAAAAACTTTGTAAATTTTTTTACTTTGTAAAAAGTGAATATTGTTTTCCCTTTAGTACAAGACGCTTTAGTCTCATTTAGTGTCAGCTAAAAGAATAAATGTAAAAGTCAACTTTTTTACACCATTCAATAAATTTGTTTAGCTCTTCTAATTTTTGAATAAGAGGTAATCTTGTTGAAGCTTGATTCTTTGTTCAGCTAAAGATTTAATAAGTGAGCAGCACGATCGTACCAGGAGCTGGTGCACTCTTACCCTCTCTCTCTTCCTCCATGTGGCTAATTCTGAAAGCCATGCCACTCTTTTCATCCTGGTTCTGCTCTTCCTCTGTTACCATGGTGACCATCTCCTGCCACTCCATCATCTGAACATCCTCCAAGCACCTGTCACTGGCCTGTCAGGGAAAATTAATCAATAAATGACATTTTTCGGCATGGTTTCAATACATGACAGCTTTTAACTAACAATAACAAAATAACTAAATGAAATGTATCCGATGATGAAGAAAACTTTTTTTGCAGAATTTGCACCTTCTGTGCTTCATTTCTCCACAGACGAAAGCCTTTTCTCATTGTGTCTAACTCTGAACTAGTGTAGTGTAGTGGCATAGTGATGTGCATCCTGGTTTAAGAGGTGAGTGCTCCAAGGTAAAGAAAAATATGTCTGCTTTTAATTTCAAATTGTCTTTAAAATGCATCTCACAAAAAATTATATTAGGACAATGTCTTATTCATTCAATGCAAGTGTATTTAAACTCATTTTGTTGATAATTTTACAGACATTTACATTTTATTGACTTTACTCTCAAACATTCAAAATATTTTTTTGGGAGAGGGTGAGCTATTTTAACCCAGTTACTCCAATCAATGATTTACTATTAATATTATTTTATATTTAAGAATATTACAATAGCAGTGTTTTATTAGCTGCTCTTTTTAAATTCTTAACTATATTCAAGTAACTCTTTCTAATTTCAAGAAGGATATTTTCTTTGTTTCACCAAAATGAAAATATATTATATCGATGGACTTAAAAAAAAAACATTTTTATTTCTAGGTTAAAATGTATTATTCTTCACTCAAACAAAACCACGTTTAAAGACTGGTTTATATTTAAACCAGGGCATATATATAAGACATCCAACGCTTTGAGTACAGCTGTTTGATATACCTTCATTCTACTTTTAACATAACCAGAAAAGCTTGAAATGCTCTGCAGAGATCGGCAGTTAGGCCCTTTCCAAAAACCTGCGCTGGGCTCAGTAGGACCCCTCACCTGCGCTGCCCTCTGGGTCACCTGCTCCAGGTCTGCTTGCATCTTCCACTGCTGCTCCTTGAACTCCAGCAGCTGCTTCTGGAGCTCCTCTGAGGAAGAGATAAACACAGATATATTTTGAAGCGAAAAGTGCACTGGTAAAGGATACAGCAAATAGCCTTTGAAATTCAGGTGATGCAAAGTGAAACTTGTACATTATATTCTGATATATTTAAAGTGTTTATTTCCTGCATTGGGGTTGCACTGATACCAATTTATAAAGGTCATTAGATGTATTGAAAGCTCCAAGGCAGAGTCTTAATAAAATAAATGTGCTCTGATTTGAAAGAGCACACATTTTGTTGCATTTGGTTAAAAAAGTGAATGCAGACAAACTAATCTATTTTCCTTAATTTAAACCATTTAACCATTTAATTTTTTATTCATATGTATTGCTAAATGAATCATGACCTCCATCAACATTATCGAACTGAATGGTCCCTGAAGATCTCCAACTTGGGATTAATTTGGTTAATCTTCTGAAGGTTTGATACCGTTTCTGATCTTTAGCTCCTCCTGAACTTCCAACCGCGTGAGAAGCTCCTCTCGTTCCTCCTGCAGCTCTGTGATCCGTCTCTGCAGAGACGCAGTGTCAGTAGAGGTCTCCATGTTTCTGCCCATCTGAAATCAAAATTAGAAACATGAACCAATTACAGCCAAACCATAACATTTTACATTTTCAAAAAATGTTTGAAACGTGTCCAAAAAATACGTCTGATTTAAGCATATATCTCAGAATCTGAACAAATTTTTTTTAGTTACTTGGCTAACTTTGCTTTTCAATCGTTTATCAATTGCCACCAGACATCTTCATTCCCTGTGGTCCAAGTCCACGTTGGAGCAGCTCGTCTTTTTTTGGCTACCATTGTGTCACGTATTTAGCTGCCAATCGTGTTTGTTTTGGACACTTTTGTCTGCAGAAACACGCTCAAAGGCCCACATAAATCCCACCCATATGAGTTCATGTTCTGTTTAAGTAAAGCAGTACATTACAAGTTTTTCTTTCATCACAAAGAAAAAACTAATTTGGCCACTGCCAGTATCAAACAAATTTAATGTATCTGGGCCTCTATAAGTTTATCAAGAGTTAGGTAACATAAATCGGAAACTGTCTGCCAGCTGTCTGGCTCACAGATAACTTGTCCTTAAGAGAGAAATTCTAGATTATCTTTTGCTATCAAAAAGTTATATATAATGCACACAATATACACTGTGATGAGAAGAATTTCACCTGAACTCTCTTTAGCTCCTCCTCTAGCTGCCGGATGCGAGACTTGGACCAGGCTTTCATCTTCAGGAACTTGCTCTCGGCTTTACTGGCTTCTGCTTCTTTCAACTTCACCTGAGCTGAGGAGAGGTGTAAAAATTATTTCAAAGATGTTAAAATATGAATAAATGGCTTCGTAAACAACCATGTTTCCATGGGCATCTCATTAATTCTGATGCACTCCTTTTCATCAAACAGCTCAGTCACTACAGTATCTGCAATATCTTTACAAGAGGCATCAAAAAGGAAGGAGAATTGATAAGTCTTAAAGTTATTTAATTTATGCCAATGTTGTCATTTGGTATTAAGTTTCTGAATGGTTAAGGCACAAGCCAACAGTTTGGTAATGCTGTCTTAGCTGTACAAACAGTCTTCTTTTTTTACAAAGATATACGAAGATAAGATGGTGAGGTGGTTTTACAGTATCAAATTTAGATACCACCCGAGTCTATCAGATGTGTCTATAAAATGTAGGACAATGATCAGAAAGTGCATTTCATCTTTTACCTTGCAGCTGGGTCGTGAGGGAGCTGGAAAGGCTCGGTTGGGCCTCAGCAGGCAGAGTTAAAGAGCGCTGCAGAGTCTCCAGCTGCCTACGTAAAGCTTGTTCTCTCTCAGCCATCTCTGCCTCGTGTTTCTCTGCAGCCCGGCGCAGATCCACCTCTTGCTTCTCCATCAGGGCACCGAGTCGAGCTCGTGCCATATGCCGCTCTGCCTCCAGCTTCGACTGAGAGCTCTCCCGCTCGTTCTGCAGCAGCTGCACCTGCTCTGCAACCTCCTAGCAATCAGGCAAGATGCTGAATCAGGCTGGATAACGAGGAAGCTAGAGCCCTATTCCAGCTCGAAAATTCAAAGATTACCTTCAGGTGCTCGTCTCTACTGCAGAGAGCTGCATCTTTCTCCCTGATCATCTCTTTCAGATGAGAAACCAGCTCCTGCATCTGCTCCCGCTGCTCCTTCTCGTCTGAAAGTCTCGCATTAGCACCCATCTCTGTCGGCAAGAGATCTGGAGCCTAACAAAAACACAAGATCAAGGGAAAAAACACAGACAGGAACAATCTTTTAGGAACTGAAAATGTGTATAAAGTGAGGATGAGGATGATTACACTGCAACAAAGCAACCATGAAATAGCAGATCAATACCATTATGCTAACATTAATTAACATGTGTTATGATCAAAACCATTATTAAGCATGATGTAAACATTAACTAGTCTGAGTTAAGCCAAGTTGACACCTGCTTTTCCTTTCTATGCATAATAGAAAGTGACTGAACTGCAGTTCCTCAACCGGCCGCTAGAGGCCTATTTCAGAAGTGAGCATGTTCTCCTTCACTACAATGTTAAAGCCGGCCAACTTTGGAGTGAAAAAAAAACAGGTTTCCACCCCTGGCTCCATTAGGTTTATTGATTCAGATCGCTAGCTTTGACCTTCATGAATACTCTGAGGGGTGTGAATTATTTTTCAATTTGTTTGTTTAGGATTTATTAAAATGTAAACCTTCAGCCAATCAGACGTCTTCACTACAGTTATGTTCCACCTCTTTGGACAAATTTTCGATTACTGGTTACACCCACTATGAGCCTCTTTTGACATTGCCAGAAACCTACGGGTGAGGTCACAGACACTACGTCCATGTTATATATGTCAATGGGTCAAAACTTGAACTTGATGTTCACATGGGCTACCTGAATTAGCATAGTTAGCATGAAATGATGATTGAAGTGAGATGAATCTGTCTAACCATGTTATTAGAATAATGTATGCATAATTAACAAGATGATAACCTGAATTGGGGAAAGATTTACACAATGGTAACAAGAAACAGTAAGCAGATATTCATTAGCGAACAATAATTTGCATGTCATTTACATGATCCAAACAATAACAAGCACATCATTAGCATGAGTTTAAAATGAATAACAAGCATGCCATGACATTCTTTTTAGTCGACTACAAATAAGTCAATATTAATTAACAAGCAGCAAGCTGTAAATAACACTGGCATGATGCTAGCATGGATTAGAATTATGTTAACATGAACTAGCATCTTTTTGTAAGATAGCATGACACTTGCATTAATTACCATTTCATTAGAATGATACTTCCAAGAAAGTAACTGGTTGGCCAGATATGGAGTGAACCTTACTCAGAATTTAAGCTCTGATTTTTTAACCCGTCCCAGTGTACAAACTCAGCAGTAAACAAACACACCCGGAGCAGTGGGCAGCCATGTCTGTTGTTGTTGAAAATAGGCTACATCAGTCACACCACCTTAACTTTTTGGGAATCAAACCAACTAAACATCTGATTTCCAGTCGATCTTGATATCCACCAGCCACTCCGCTATGTAATCAAGTTACTCAGATGGTGATGCCATTTTCTTATAGCTGAAATAACCCGGATAAACCAGTGCTACTCACGATTTTCTCTTCTCTCTCGCTCTTTCGCTTCACTAGTGCAAAACGGGGGTGCCATATTTATCTGTTATGTTTAGTGTAGGAAATTAGTTTTGTGAGTAATAGTCAGGCTAACTTATTTATATAAGTTAGCCTAACCCAGGGATTAATCTTTTGTTTTGTTGACAAATTCTTCTACTTAAATTTATTGTTCATTCTACTGGCTCATTGTATTTCACTTTACTCAAATAAAACTTTTAAGGTTCAAAATATATTAAATGTTTTGGCCTTGTATTCATCTAAAGGTATATTACATAACAAACAGCAATTAAGTGACTACAATTATAGGTGAATTACATGATACTAACTGAACATTTAATACACAATTACAGTCTATTGACATTCTATAACAAAACATAACACTTTGCTCCTAATAGCACAGAAACATAACAGATCAGGCATTAACACGGATTAACACTCAGCCGAGCTCTGCTCTAGCCGGCAGAAGGAGCCTAGATTATGAGTCATAAGTGAAGCCTTATAGGATGCATGCCTTGCTTTATAAAAAAAAAAAAAACTGTTGATTAAAGAAATGATGCTCTTATACATTAGAACAGTTGCCCCACCCAAGAAATATGCAATTATTTCCATTGTAATTATTATCCGAGTCTGAACAGTCTTTTACTGAGAAAAATTACTATATTATTATTTAAATTACTAAAATTAAATAAAATTTATTAAAATTCCTAAATTATTATAAACCATAACATTATCGTGGTGATAAACAGGTAGGGGACCACTGTGCTAGAACACAGTGATGAGGAGTGGTGTGACGTGAAACTTGAGATACTCACGGCCGGAGGTGGGCCAGACTCCTCTGCTGAAAACCACCGGAGCATCCCAGACACTGAACCAAGACTGACCGCTCACAGCACAGTGACCCTGCTGGAGCCTCCACCCTGTGCAGAGAAAACCATCCGATTCGGTATTTTGAATGCATCAGAAGCAAATGATACAAAGAGTTTAGACACAAAAGCCTCTGAGCATAGTCTCTGGCAGAAATTCCGATCCCATTCTTTTGCTCTCCACCCGGTTTACATCCATGAAAACCATTATTTGTTGTTGTACATGATTACAACATATGCTGCTTTCTAATTGCACTTAAAACATTTAGCAATTGAACTCTTAAAGGCTTTGTATTGTAAAGAGAAAAAAAACGAGCAAGAAAAGTCCAAACATTGCACATTTTTTGAATAGAAGTTAAGCAGACTGTCATTATATAACAAAATGACTACTTATGATGTAGAAAAAGCCATATGTAAAAATAAATATCTGCAACAAAAAATTAAAAAAAATTAAATTATATATAGGAAAAATATGGCTTGTACATAAGAAGTAAATACCATCAATGAAGGAAAACAGAAAGAGCATGTAAAAAATATTAATTGGTTAAATTAAAAAAAACAACATCAACAATATACCAGGTTTTTGCAATTACCTGAATGAGTGTTCATCTGATTCAGGGCAGATCACCTGCATAAGTGGTTCTTTGGTTATAGGCACCATACCTGCATGGCTGGTCCTCTGATTAAAGGACTGCTTACCTGCATGTGTGGTTCTCTGATTACGTGATGTCTAGCTGCAGGATTGGTCCTCTAGTTCAGGGCTGCTTACATAGATCAGTGTTACTCTGGTTCAGGGCAACTTACCTGTATGGTTGGTCCTCTGATTATGTGACGCTTACCTGCATTAGTGGTCCTCTGGTCCAGGGCAGCTTGCCTGCATGAGTGGTCCTCTAGTCCAGGGCAGCTTTCCTGCATGAGTGGTCCTCTAGTCCAGGGCAGCTTATTAATAGATGCGTACCTGCATGAGTGGTCCTCTGGTCCAGGGCAGCTTATTAAAAGATGCTTACCTGCATTAGTGGTCCTCTGGTCCAGGGCAGCTTGCCTGCATGAGTGGTCCTCTGGTCCAGGGCAGCTTATTAATAGATGCTTACCTGCATGAGTGGTCCTCTGGTCCAGGGCAGCTTATTAAAAGATGCTTACCTGCATTAGTGGTCCTCTGGTCCAGGGCAGCTTGCCTGCAATAGTGGTCCTCCGGTCCAGGGCAGCTTGCCTGCATGAGTGGTCCTCTGGTCCAGGGCAGCTTGCCTGCATGAGCTGTCCTCTGGTCCAGGGCAGCTTGCCTGCATGAGCTGTCCTCTGGTCCAGGGCAGCTTGCCTGCATGAGCTGTCCTCTGGTCCAGGGCAGCTTGCCTGCATGAGCAGATATGGGCAAGCCCCTTCACCCGAGTTGCACCTGTATGGATGAGTTTGGCTGTTGGGGTGTGTTTGGTGGTGGTCAGGAAGCCATAGGCATGAAATGGCAGTCACATTCTATCAGACAGCCCCAGGGCAGCTGAGGGAAACCAAGATAGCTTATCACCACCATGAATGTGGAGTGAATGAATAATGCTCTGAAAATTGAAAAGCACTATATAAATTGATGGCATTATTATTATCACTATTATTGTGGATAAGTGTTTCTCTGGTTCAGAGCTGCTTACCTGCATGAGTGGCATGAGTCAGTTCCTGGCAGTAACAAAAAAAATCATCCATAGAAAAGTTTTTCTTGTCAATTAAGAAGAACGTGTCAACAATCCCCTGTCATAAAATTGTGCCCAATAATGTTTAAAAACAGTTGTAAAAAATTATTAGGCTCCCTGAAATATTTGGCAATTTTAAATAAAATGGACCAGTTTCTGGTTTAACAAACAATCAATAAAAGAACATGGAACGAAAACGATCACTGAGGAAACCTGTAGAGCCTTACAATAATGTATGAAACATGATTAGAATCACTGACCCAATACATAAAAAATCTTAACAAAAGTCAAACAATTTGAAATAATGGTTACAAGTAGTTTGCGGATAAGTGTGTTGCGATAACCTTTCAAATGAAAAAGCATATATTATCAGAATATTGACTTATAAAGATATCGATTTAGATTTTGAAAAAGCCTCAACACAAATACAATATGAAACATAAGGGACAATTCCTTTCTTCCTGATTCTTTTTATGGCTTCTTATGTAAGCCCGATTCGGGCATGAAAATAAAATTCACCCAAGCAAATTTTATTTTAGAAGTCAGGAACACCTTTACCTTTATTTTAACACTCATATTAATCAGTTATTCTCTCAGTTCAAATGGCGACTTTTTTTAAGAGATAGTAGTAATTTATATTAACTTTGCTTTTTTTAAAGTTTGGATGACTTAACACTTCGTTTAAAACTATTTTATAGGACGTCCTTTGGATACCAAGCCCTAATATAAAACAACAACTGAAGGTTGGTGGATAACGTTAAGTATTAACAAATAACGTTAGAAAAAAATCTAAACGAATAGAAACATAACGTTAATCTAATTCCACCCACTAATGATCTAAGATTATAACATCTAGACATGGAAGCTCGACAGCTAAGGAGCTTGTTGTTAATAAACCAAAACAAATTTCCACACAAGCTGAGCAGAACTTTAACTGGACGTTAACGTTACCTGCCTATCAGATGAAGCACGGGATCACATCCTGAAACCACGTATAAATACGGCGAGAACCGCTGTCGAATAGATCGGTTGCTTCTTAAAATGATAAATATGTCATATGTTTACTGTAGATTAAATGTAGCGTAAGGTTAACATAACCGATTTTACGTTTCAGGAGGTTTTTCTCATCGTCGCTTGCTATGGCGTCTCATCTTCTTCGCGTTTACTCTAACGCATGCTGCTCCAGAGCATTACTGCCCTCCGCAGCCCCGCACAGAAACTGCATGAGCGCTTGACTCCCTGACATAGACTTTAGCGTTATTTAAAAAAAACCGTTTGGATCAATGATAATTTTTTGGCTAAACACACAAACACATTTTCCTCAATCTTTATCAATTAATAAGAATGTTGTAAGCAGTTTTAGAAAAGAGGATGTATTTTTTCAGCTTTGTATATTTTCTTTGGAAGTAAATAAAAATTTCCATTGCATAAAACATGTAATGTTTGAAACAAAAAACTTGAAGTAAATAATTTGCATTTGTCAGTTTAGTCTATAATTGTCCATTTAAAGCTTAGTATGGACATTTTTCAACACTTTATTAGTTGCAAAATAAAGTCAAAATAGACTTCCCAAACTGACAGGTAACGTGTACATGCAGAAATTGTAGCAAAATGTTTTATGTGTTTTTTTTTTTTTTTCAAATAACCCATTCACCAAATAATATTAATAAAGTTATTTGATTAAAATGTATTTTAATTAAATAAGCCATGTTGTATGTTTCGCATTTGGCGGAAAGAGGGCGCAGTGGTGAAGTTGGTCGTTGGTGGTTCGATCCCGCTGGGGCCATTCTGCCGTTTTGGCCCTGGGCAAACCACTTCACCCACATTGCCCAGTATGGATGAGTGTGATTGGTGGAGTGTGTTTGGTGGTGGGCAGGAGACCGTAGGCGCAGAAAGGCAGCCATGTCCTCTCAGATTGCCGCAGGGCAGCGTAGCTTATCACCACCAGAGTGTGAATGTGGAGTGAATTAATAATGCTCTGATAATTGTAAAGCATCTTTGAGTGTCTAGAAAAGCGCTATATAAACTGAAGGCATCATTATTATTATTAAAACGCAGTTTGAGATAAAGGTAGAGCAAAATGGTAGCAATAAATTGTTATTTGAGTCCATAACCCATTACGTCACATTAAACATTCATGTCTGCCTTGAAAAGGCATTTAGGCTGATCCTCCACGTTCTTCAGGGCAGAAAAGTTGCATTATTGTGATGGAACATAGAGAAGTCAGTCCCCTTATCTTCTCTACCAAGTTTTTTTAAGTGTGTTCTTCTTAGCATCAAAAGGCAGTAAGTGCATAAATATATGCACTTACTTTGTTGTTGTTTTTTTTTACTTCATGTACTAAGTTAAGTTCTCAAAGGTACACAGCAAACTATAATATGCTGCCACTCTCCATATAACTGCATGTAAATGTCAAAAACTATGTTTTTTTCACAGATCTTTCTAAAGGATGGTTAACTAATGACTAAATTTCGTAATGGTTACTTTTGTAACCTCTTGTCCCCCAAATAGAGAATGGAGACTTATGTCGGTACCAACTATGGGAAGCTCCGCTAGGGGTGCTCAACTCTCTCGGCATTCCTCTCAAATGCTAATCATCAAATGTGCTGCTGGTCACGTGATTACACATCTGCAGAGAAAAGCAGATGCAAGAGTGACGCTCTTCCTGTTGTGAAGCTGGAGCTCACACCCCTAGGCAACCAGACTTACTCCCGTTCTTACGGTTGTGGCCCGGAGACATAAGTCTCTGCTTGCTATTGGGAAACGGGGGTTGTGAAAGTAACCATTACGTTCCCAATCTGTTGGTCACTACGACTTATGTCGATACCGACTATGGGAACACCCTGCAAAAGTCACAACCTAAGTCCTTCCGTATCTGCCGTATCAGTAGTCCGGCAACCTCTTTCACCCTGGCCTTAAATATAGACTTAATTTTTTGGGCAGTTGGTCAATAAAACTCTCATACCGACTCCTACCAGAGGAGGGACCATCAATACCTGCTGAAGGGACACGTACTCGCCATCTCGAAGGCTGGACTTAAACCTTCTGGCAATTATTACATGTATGATTTCAGTGAGGGGGCCAACAAAAAAATGGGAATTTAACTGCTAAGGAAAGGTCTTATAGGAAACGTCCAAAATAACTAATACAGCTATTGCAGCTATCAATTAAGGCAATCGGTCCCTCGCATCCACAGATTTGTGCAGTCATGACATGTTTGGAAACACGCTACAAACAGTCGGCTTTGAAACCTTTTCAGACAAATTTCCTCCCAGAGAGGTGTTTTTGGGTTTTACCAGACCAGGCTGTTTCTTGAAAAAGAAAAATTCACACCACACCTTGAAGTGCTTTTTAAATAAAAACTCTACTTTCCTTTATTCCCATCTTTCATTTAGGTCATGCAGAAAAAGAACTTTCCAGTGTTTTTAATTATTGTTTTATTTTAGAAAGCAAATTTTGGATCTATTTTACACCTAATGATTGATTACACACAAGAATAACAGATTTTAGGGTTGCGGGAGCAAAATATCAGTTTAACCCACTAGGGGTCAGTATAGGAGATGAGGTTGTTCTGTTTCCTGCAGGTCAAAGGTGGCTGTATTTGGCATGGCATAGCACATGTGGTGAGAAAATATGGTTCTTCCCATACAGACATGTATAAGATCATTCATGCCCCAATTATTCAGGAAATGTTGAAACATCCCATGCTTATATCTGCTGCAACAGCTCCATTAAATTATCAAAAGTGATTTTTTTTAATTAAACTATGATTTATTTCAGCAAAATCGTATGGGTAATGAAAATCTTATTGACATGTGCCTGAGTGGAAAGCCACTACAAGCGCAGTGCAGAATCTGCATTGGGTTGTCTCTGTCAAATGCAGCATCAGCTCTGAATGCCTCAGTGCTTCAAATATCTGCAGACACCATCAGTACAGCAGAATCTGGCAGGAGAATGAGCAGAGAGGATCTCACGACTATAAAATAGGTCTTGGAAAGACTCACAGAGGCTGCTCTGTTTGATTAGATTGTGGAATGGGAACATAAATTGACATCTTTCATTCACAGTTATTTTGGCTTGGGTGGAACAGTGGAAATAGCTATTAGTGTGGTCATAAACAATAGTTCCCCACAACTTAATTTCAATTGTGGTGTCATATATATATATATATATATATATATAATTATTTAGCTTTTTATGCGCTCCGCAAATAATTTGTTTCAATTTTTTTCTCAAGAGAATTACAGATCTAGCTATACCACAGTATTAGCTAGTGAAAACTTTCAGATCAGGGTTATGTTAAATAAAAGGGTGAAGTTAGGATTAAGACAAAAGGTGCAAGTTTGGGTCTTAAAGAATATGAATTCAAGATAATTGAATGCAGATTTTATAAATATTGATATTAATATTATTTAATTTCAGGGTGGAGTAAGGAGATAATAATTATATTATAAGCTGTAGAATTACTATAAAGATTGGGAAAAAGATGTTTCCTCATTTTCGTATTGGGGCATTGCTTCTCGTGACCGGAGTCAGTAGGTAAAGTGGCATTATAAGGAACTCTTCAGGTAGGCCAGCGCTTAACCATTCAGTATTGTAGAAGCAGTATTTTATAGCCAATAAATTTTTTTTAGGAACCCAGATAAAGAAGAATCAAAGCTAATATGATTGTTTCTTCTTGTTCATTCTCCATAACAAACTGTTATGGAGCCCCCAAATTGGCTGCAAAATATAGAATGTTTTTACTTACTTAAGACATTTCAAAGAGTACAAGACAAAATATTGTACAAGAACAAAATAAGACAAAAATTAACATAAAAGGTTTTCTTGCCAAAATAAAAAACCGACAAACCATTTTGTTATGCAGTTCCTTCTTTCCACTATCTTCATAAAAGAAATAATTTACTTTAATGGAAGAATCAAAGGTTCCTCAATATAATATATCTCATAGAATCACTTTTAATTGGAAAACAAGGGAGTAGGGTTTGTGCAAATGAGTGTAAGGAAAGCCTTGCCAGGAGCATCCCGTCTCAGCAGTTTTTCTGAGAGGTTTACGAGCTACGGTTCTGCTGACACAGAGACTGCTGCAGTTCTTTACTATCACTTCCGAAATGATGCAATCAGTCTTAGAGGAGATGTAGGTTGCGACAAGTACTCTAAACTCAAAAACCCTTACAGAATAAATTGTAAAATAAATAAACTACATTTCTTGTTGTTGAGACCAATTAACTTGGACGTGGTGCATTAATTCTCTTTGTTCCAATCACATTTGAGTACTTTCATTGAAATATTTGTCTGTCAATATTTTTGAAAGAGTTCAGTTTCCTGTTTGTCAGTCTTGGGTAAGGATTTGACCGTTCAGTAACTATTTGAAAAAT
Source organism: Danionella dracula (assembly GCA_900490495.1). Classification (NCBI taxonomy): domain Eukaryota; kingdom Metazoa; phylum Chordata; class Actinopteri; order Cypriniformes; family Danionidae; genus Danionella; species Danionella dracula. The sequence goes on along the minus strand of UELW01000004.1, from coordinate 1,516,508 downwards.
GGGGAAAATCAACTCTTCGTCTAGTTTGCATGCTTGATCAATGCAAAAAACAACCAAGTTTGCAATCTTTTTTGGAAATAAAATCCATAGGGGGAGTACTACATTTAAACAATTAGAGTTTAGTGCTTTTGAAGAAAAAAAAAAAGCAATATTACAAAATATTGTTAGCTTAGAACAGATTTGTTTGAAAACAGTTACTTTTGCCTTTCAATCTGAGGGTTTGTTTTTGCTCTGTTTAGATCCACTGGTGCCACAGTGCAAGAGTGCGTTTGCGTAAAGACCATTGGCATTTGTGTCACCTGCAACTTGCGGGTCACTAGTGCTGGTGCCTGATGCGAATTTTGTTTTGTAAGAGTGATGGGACAATGATGTTCAATTCTGGGTTGACATCCATAAACAGGCTCCTCAAATCCTTGGTTTATCCAGATGTTGTAGAGTGTATTGCAGCCTTATGTTGATTGCATCTACAAATAACCTATTGGATTGGTAGGCAAATCTAAAAAAAGCTATGTGTTTGATGAGAAGTGCTGAAGAAAGAGTGTCTGAGGTGTTCATGGCACTATCAGAAATGGACATAAAGGACACATGCATTCAATTATATAAAAAACTGGTTTTTCTGCATCTTTTTTTCCTTCAAACCACGATTAAGTGTTGAGTTCCTCATAGAGTGAGTTGTTGGTTGTGTGAGGTTTGCTACCCTGTGCCTGTGCTTAAATCTCTGTGTGCTGCTGCTTGAGAAATGTAGGTCAGAGACTTGCTTCAGTTGCTCATCAACATTCATCCATCTCTTGCTAGCACAACATTGGTTAACGTTACAATCGGCCAGAACTACTTTAGCTTCTTTAACATTCAGATTTCTTTGTATATTTATGTAACATTGATTGGGGTTAATAAGAATCCTCAAACAAATCTCTCCACCAATGATTTTTCACATTTCCTATTGAGTGTTGATAATTGAGTATTGATTTACTATTGCGCTCTTTGTGATGTAGACTCAGCCTCAGATATCCCGCCAGTGGAACGTTTGTTAACGAAAGTTAAAAACACATCAAGATTCGAAAAGTCAATGTTTGGATTGGCTAAACTTATCCAGATTTCCTTTGGTAACGATTGTCATGTTTATTTTTATTCAACCCAGAAACAACATGATTCATATGATCAAGAACATTGAAGATCTAGTTTCACCATCAGACTCCACACATTCTCCTTTCCTATCGATGTTTTAGGTACAGATAGGGATCTGAGTCATTATTGTTTTGATCTAGTATTTCTCAACTTTGTTGACTTTTTTTTATAACTTATTTCATGTCAGTCAGCTGTTATGATAACATTTCCGTGCCCCAAAACATGAAGCTATGCAAAATGACAGTCAAAACAAGCTCATTAGAGGATCTTAACCGAAAAAAGCTGCCAATACCCCTGACCTTCCTGAAGCTACGCAAGACTTTTTGTGGTCTAATGACTCAGGTGGAGGAAACAAATAAAAGCTATTTGGACAGCTGGTAATTGTTTGTTCAGTAGTTTGTTTAAAAAGATATTAAAAAAAGATATTAAGTCTAAAAAAAGCTAGCTAGGCAAACATTGGAACCATCATCGGAAGTCTCTGGTATGAAGTCAAGATGGTTAAATATTGGAGTAATAAAACATTTAGTATTTTTAGTGCTTAGATCTACCATCACGTCTATGGACTGCTCTCCATTCGTTCAATTTACTAAATTGTATTGGATCATTATATGTTTCTTTTTCCTTTTTAAAGTCTCTTAAAAGGTAATCTAACCAAAAGGAATAACTGTCATTACTAACACAATCTGCAATGTGGAGGCTTAAATACATTTTGCTTATTGAAAAATCCAGCGCTCTTGCAAAGCTGTAAATAAATCAATTAATCAATCAATATGTTTTTATGAAGCACTTTTTAGCAGTTGCATTCAAAGCAGCTTCACAAAGTCCTCGTGTGGATCAGGAAGGGTAAATAGGAGTTCCCTCTGCGAGGTCCTTTGGAGCCTCACTGACTGAGGCAGATACTAGTCACCTCCACGACATAAAAACTATGTGAACCTAAGATTGATCGATGAACAACTCACCAGACAGCATCTGAAAAAACAATAAACAAGAATAGAACAGAAACAAACAAATGAACAGTAACATAGATGACAAACAGGTGATTAGCATCAGCTGAGGTATTTGTGATAAATTATGGGGATAGGTTAGATAGGTACAATGAACCACATAGTTTTTTTTTCAACAATTTGTACCATACAAACAATTTAGACACATACCAGGAACCAGTTGTTTAAATGTTAGATTAAATAGATATGTTTTAATCTAGTTTTGAACTCTGTAAGGATAGCTGAGCTCTGGACAATCTGGAGTTTGTTCCAATGCTTTGGGGCTCAATATGAGAATGCTCTTCTCCCTCCGTTGGATTTACTGAACTTCAGAACGATCAGAACCTCTGCTTCTTGTGATCGAAGAGATACACTCTTCGTGTGCCCAGTGCTTGCAGAACATCCATCCAACCTATTGTTTGCAAAGTTCGGCAATTGTAAAAGTTCATAAAATCCCAAGGGGAAATTATAACGCATTGATACATTTGCCTCTGATAAGGGTGGCCATGTTTTCATCAATTGTTTTCTACATCAGCGTTTATATTTGTAGTAATACTATACAACTGACGATAGAAAGTTTCATGAAATGTCAAATCAGCTCACATTAAAACACTATGTGGAGGTATGAAATGAGCATGCTCAGGGCAGAGCTTAGGCTTCTGGCAAGTTCCAATCAGGTTCCAAAGAGAAAAGACAGCTTCCGTAACATTTGCGCCATGTTACATTTGTCTCTGCTACCATCTTAACCAGAGCTACCCAAAAACAACATCAGTATTTTTTTCAAATAAAGGAACAAATTATCTTCATACATAAGATCAAATTATATTGAAAGTAAATGAAACCTGTTGTTGGGTTAGGAAACAAGATTATCTAAAGGCAAAGCTTCAGAATAAGTTAAGTTAATTTTAAGCAATTAAGCAAGTAACTAGGACAGGAACAGGCTTGGGCAGAAATAACAACATCAGCACAAAAAGCAATCTTGTGATGTGTGTGATCTATTTGTAAGCCTGAAATGGTTGTTTGTGATTGGATCGCTTCAGCTACAGTGGAGACAAAGTGCACCCCTGCCTAGTGCCTCTTTACATAGAGCTAGAGCCAAATTCACAAACAAATGTAATCTTCTATGCATTTTTTATTTACACCACATTAGATTTTGACTTCAAAGCAATTTAAAAATTCCTGAATTTGAAATTAATCTCTTTTTAAATTGGAACAAAACCAGTCTAACCAGACAAAAGAATGCATTTGTGCAGATATTTGTGTACACTACATTTTTTTAGAAATACAATGCCAACTTTCGACAATTAGTTTTCACAAGACATTTAGGTTATTATAGCATTATTATAGGTGATTATAGAAAATAAATGAATAAAATAAAATATATGTGATTTTAAAGAACAAAATGCAAACAAAACACCTAATATAGAATAAACAGCATGTTTCCTTAAAAAACAAATAGAAAATTAAATATAAACCTTTCTTGAAAATTCTATTATTGGAGGAGCCACGTAAGTGAGGATGAGTCCTGTGAGGTGTAATTTGAAGGTGTCACAGAGTTTCTGATGTTTGACAGCAGGAGGGTATTCAGTATGGGGGAGGGGTGGGTAATCCTGCTCTCTCCTTACCAACACAGCCTCGTTTTCACCTGAAATATTGATACAGTTCATTTAACCCGAGAGCAGCTCCGATGTCAGAGCGAGCGGGATTGAAAGAAGCTTTCTTTCACCTTCAAGAGACACCTAATTTAATTATTTTCTGTTCTTTGCAAATACAGTAGTGACACTATTGCTTTGAGATCTGAGACAATACTTATGTGGCTAGAAGGATGGGGAGACACCAGTGTAGTTGCTAAACTTGCTACAGAGTGCACCAGACTCCTTCACAATCGTTCATTAGTCGTTCATCAATAGCAGTAAGCAATAATCGTTCATCAATAGCAGTAAGAGCCACCAAATGTAAAAAAAAAAAACATCTCAGAGCAGTCAGGGGGAACTAAACAGATATTCATGTCTGTTCCACCAATAAGTGATTTTGCAAACAATCGTGGATTATTATTGCACAGATAATTCATTTACACAAACAAAATTTAGTCAAATTTTGAAAATTCTAGAAAATGATTCAATAATTACGAATATCAAATAAAGGAATCTTGACTTTCAAATAAATGGTGTATATATATATATATATATATATATATATATATATATATATATATATATATATATATATATATATATAATGTGCATAACTACTAGAAATCAAAACTTAAAAAGGTTTTTCACTTTTTAAATCTATTGTTTTTTATTATCTCTAATCTGCGTTTCTTTTTTCTATTTTTGCATTAGCCACTGAGGGTCATTTTCAGGAGCCCCTGTTTTGCACATGAACATTCATCTGATTTATTTTTTGAGAGGAATTAATCTGGCATCATTATCTAAGCATTCTCCGGATGTACATAAAACAGTTTATTTCTAATTATTTAATATTTAAATGTCAAAAAGATTTGTGGATGACTTGACAACCTACCTTTGTTCTGGTGTCTTATCTAATTTCTTTTTTTCGTCTGATATGTTTTTTTTCATTAATAATGTGTCTTCGGTACCTATTTTGCAATTGAACAGGAAATGTACACTATTAACTTATGCTGAGGACTTTTCTTTCACCATACATAACATCCCAGGTGTTTATAAATTAAATGATTAAATGAGTCTATTAAATCGATGGCTTTCGGTAAATTATTTGTAAATGATCAACATATCCATCACATAACCATCCGGTGCATTTGCTCTTGGGGTCTGTATGATATTGTGTTTTCAATGATGACATCAGCGCCTTTCCTCCAATAGGAGCACAGCAGCTAGCAATCAATCTTCTTGACTAAAAGTACATCACTGGTAATCATCTGACCAATGTCTTGATTGGTTGTAAGAGTGTGTGAAAAGGGAGTGCACTAGATAAGTTAACAGGAAAGCAAGTGTGATGGCTAGATCTATAGAGATTGCAGAGACTAGGTTTTAAGAGGAATGAAAAATAAATGTGAAGTTGTTACCTCACCAGCGTGCTGCGAGGAGACCACCCAGGAACCCACATTTAATTATAGCTGGTAAGCAAAAGTCATTCAAGCTAAAAGCTAACGCCAGTCTCTCTTTTTTCTTCATCAACAGCCAGATTGATTACCTTCAATTAAAAAAAGATATTAATATCTTCAAAGCATGAGAAAAAGTAGGGCCTTAAAGTAAAGGAAATATTGTTCTTTTTTTTGCTGACAACTTTAAAAGTTTCCCCATAGAGTAGAGCATAAAAGCAGGTCTCGTGGGGGGTTGCTGTTGTATTCCAGGTTAAAGCGACTAATACTCCTGAAACTTGTTTTAAAAACATTTTAAATCTGTAACATGATTTGTATATGTTTATGCTGCTTTAAATTGTATAAGGGTTTAAAATAAACAAACAATATAGTAGAGAATTTATTACATATATATTCCATAGAGCATTTGGGTAGTATGTCAGACGCAAAACATTTTCGATCATAGACGGGTCTTGATCAGATAACTCTCATCTTAGCAAGATATGTTGCGTCAAACGTTTATTATACTTCAGGTAACAGCTAGTTTCTACTTCATTGCTTAGAGTGGTCTGGTGAACAATCTTTTTGTTTTTTTCAGCTGGAACATGAAGCTACTTTCTTCCAAAAATTCTGTGAATAAAGCTAAACAACCCCAATGTCTCAAAGCTTTTAAGATGCTGAGATGAAAATCCTCCTAGATGGTTGCTAGGATAAAAGTTTAGTTCTCAATAGGATGAGTTTTAGTCTTCTGATTTGATTTCATGGAGGTTTTATTGGTAAATACCAATAAATAAATATACAACCATACCATGTTAAGGTATACGACATTGGAGAAAACATTTAGAGAAACAAGATGATTGGCTGATTAAATGTTTGATGGCTTCCACTCACCAGGAAGCTGAAATGTATCTTGCCACTGGTGGTCGACTGCTGACACTCAACATCAACCCTGAGCTGAAAAACAGACTTCTCAAATCGCTCACTGAGCTCTGTTATTGTTCATATCAAAGAAAACATGCTGTTTGAGCATATGCTTCCATACATTTTGATTCTCTTCAGAAATAATTTCCCCTCTGGAAAGTATTTAACTAAACTCTTTTTAAGAGGGTTTAAGACACCATCAGAAAAAGAACACTGTTAAAATGTCAGAAAGAAGAACTCGGATCAGCAGTGGTAGTCGTAAAGTACATGTTCACTTTATTTGAATCAAATATTAAAACAGAAGCATGTACAACTTGGAATGAATGCAAACTTAGAAGTGTAAACTCTTGCGGAAGATAGTTGAAAGACAGAAAAGAGCAGGGGCAGCTCACCCAGAAATTAAAGTTCAGTCATTTATTATTTCCTGTGCTCATCTCCTGATTCAATTCAGTTTAATCGACATCTTTCAAATGAAAATGATGTTTCGAGGATGAGAGATGACACTTCTCAAAGAAGTTGATTTGTTTTTTGAAAGTAGTTGATTTGTTGACATACCTCCCCCGTACACTTCATATTACACTTTAGCCTATTTATTCTCAAAAGTTCTCTCTATTTGGGATTCCTTTTAGAGTATAAACATCCTAATCTAAGGTTTCAGCAGACTGGTGTGAGCTGATAGGCTGGAGATTGAGCTGCATGCATCAACAGGAAGTAAACATTAAAGAGAAGAAAGGAGAGTAGGTATCAGGGCCAGTTAAAGGTTTGAGCTTGAAGTTTTTCCTCTTGAACAACAATCTTAAAGGGATTGGATCACTAACCATTTCATGCAGATATTTGACTTTCCCTATTGTGAGTCTGCTTGGTATGGAAGCCCTTTCTTCCACTGAAGAAGTTCCCCTCGAAACTGATTTTTACAAGAACGTGCAAGAGAACTCACATTTCTGATAAAAAAAAGTAAAATGATGACTCATTAACTTAACTTAATCTTATACTTAAGTAATTCACAGAATAAATGTTTTGGAGATCAAACTGCATTAAAAATATTTTGCATCAAAAAGAGAGAACTGTGAGTATGCAACACAATTTCGTTGTTTTTAAGCTTCTCAGAGTCCTTACTTTAGATCTGAATTCTCTTTAAAATATATTTTGTTAACACCAAATTCAGAGGAGAGGATGAAGAGGATTTCGCATTAATCTTAAAAACTTCAGTGGCAAAAATAGGCTTCCATAGTTTGGTCAAAAGTAGACTTTATTCGAACATTCAGTGTTGTTTTATAAAACAGAAGTATTATGAATAAATAAACATTTCCCCCAAGAGGCAAGTAAAACATTTGACTGATTTTGTTTTCTCTTTAAGACAGCGAGGAGCAGATTCACTTTGCAGTCATCATCTGTACAAATTCTGAGGAAAGATGAGAGAAAAACAGGTGAAGAAGTTTCTTTTGGGTAAAGATCTCACAATGCAACTGTATCTTTACAAGGGATTTGTACCCTTTAAATCTCTTATTTCTACATTTTGATGGAGAAGACATTAAAGGGCATGCTGCTGGCCATTTCCACATGGTGATGAAAAATTCAGTCACAGATTTTGAAGGAAATTAGAGGTTCACCAAGCAATCATTAGGAGGTATTGAGACAAGGAAACATGTGCATTGCTTTATCCTAGTGCAGGCTTGCTGCCAGTCTTACACCAAAAAAACGACAGGTGTGAAGTGAGCTACAGAGGCTAAGAAATGCTCTATAGTTCCTCATTTAAAGCCTGGTGTTAGCAGTTGAGATTTTTGTCAAAGAAGATGCATTTAGACAACTGGTAATTGCTTTCAAAATGAAAGTGATAATATCTGTGTTTAACTGTAACTTAAACTGTCTTCTAATCCACATGCAGTCAGCCTAATTAAAATCACATAATTAAGTTTTCTAAATATCTACATTTTCTTTCATGACTAGTTTGTTGTTTTCATTTCATTAGCCATCCAAAACCACATGTTAACTTATCTAACAGTGTAACCCCTCTTCATTGAATAATTGGTCTTTCTCTGCCCATATGACTAATATTTTAAAGGTGTTGTATCGTGTAAACTCAAATTTTCAAACATATCATGCATGTTTTAGTATTGTTAAACATGCCTCAGATTGGTTCATGCTTCTTTGTGTAATCCTAACTTCCCGAGCTCAAAATGGGTTGGTGATTGTAGCAACACCCACTGACCCTAGCACCGCCCCATTAACCAATCAGATGAACCGTCTCAATGTTGAGCACATGTTGATTGACCAAGAATTGTAACCATAGCAGAACCGTGTAACACGATAAACAACGATAAACAACGAAAAAAATTTGTTTTGGATGTCCTGAACCAAAAGTGTTTAAAAGTTGAATATATTTCTCAGAAATGGGCCAACAAGCAAACCCTTGCAGGAGGCATGAAAGTGGAAGGAATAGCAGATACACAGCTCATTTGGCAGAGCTAAACTATTTTAGGTGATTCAAAGACGTTGTTTAAGATAAATCACAGCCTCTTGAAGGCTATTAAGAGTGAAGTTATAGTCTAGAGGGGTGAAATACTTATTATAAATGATTTAAAAGGGGCATTCTATAATTCTTAAAGTTGTCACTGATGGTTACTGAAATGTAACATTAGACCTGAAACAAAGTGGACAAAAATTGGGAGTGCAATTGCTTTAAAAAAAAAAAAGAAAAGGTCAAAAAGGAGGTAAACATATTGTTAAGTAAGCTGATGAGCTGGTAAATCAATTTGGTTTATTATTCTGGTGGAAGAGCCATTGCTTGTTGCACAGCATTTTGTCATAACATTTTAATCTCTCTCTCTCCCTCTCTGGAAGCTTTTTGACACTGCAGCTGAAATTCTAAAGATTTTAGCAATTTCAATTTATTTTTACCAAAACTGTTTCCCATTAAAATGTATTTTTATCAACTAAGCAACATTACAATCACTGCTGCATTTTGATTTGTTGGCTTTCAAACTAAATGTAACTTAGTCAGCGAACACAAGAAAGAAATAAAGAAAGTTAAAAAGCACTTTCTCACCTTCATAGTTAACCTGACCATCACCATCAATGTCTGCTTCTCTGATCATCTCATCCACCTCCTCATCAGTCAGCTTCTCGCCCAGGTTTGTCATTACATGGCGCAGCTCCGCAGCACTGATGTAGCCATTACCATCCTAGAGAGAGAAGAGAAATGATGGAAAGCTTTAGTTTGAATGCTCTCCCAAAGGTTTGAAGACCCTGAAGTAGGGCTGCACAGATACCGATACAAGTATCAACTGAAGTACTCATTAGGTAAATTAGGGTCCTGTGATTATCTGAAGCTAAAGTAGTATGCATACTACAGCAGGGTTGCAACTAAAATGTACGGCCCTCCAGGACCAGGTTTGGGGAACCTTGCCCTAGACAAAGAAACTCTAGGGTAGGGTTCAAGTTGACGAGTTATTTGATGGCATCTGCTAAGTAGCAAATTGAGTTTAATAATCCAGCCCCTCCAGTGTTCTTTTTAATCCACACCCCAGCTTTATTGAAAGATAAAATTAAAACTTTGTTAATTATACCTTGTCAAATACTCGAAAGGCCTCACGGATTTCTTCCTCACTGTCCGTGTCCTTCATCTTCCTAGCCATCATCGTCAAGAACTCTGGGAAATCAATGGTTCCATTTCCTGAAGAGAAAATGAGACAACCAAAAGCTCACTTTCAAGAGTTAAATTCATGATTGTTCAGTCATTTACTAAATTTCAGTTTTTTCACATTTTGGAAATTGATTAAAATAATCAATGTAAGAAACAATTCTGAGTTGGTTGTCTATGACCATGTACACATTTATCTCCATGACAATAGAAAATATTTTATTGGTTTGTTTACTTGCATAAAAGGCTTCCATCTGCTGTGAATCTACATTGAAATTTAAATTAATGCCCGTTGTGAGTCCGGGTCACCCCATAAAAAATTCCTTTCACTTGAAAAGGATAGTGTATGACAGTCCATAATTGGAAGTTCCAGTCTATGCAGTGAAAATTCTAATTATCCCAAAAAAATGTACAAGGCGCACACTTTCCCAGTTAGAAATAGAGAAAAACAAACTTAATGGCTAAGCTTGCAGGGTCTTCTCCAAATGTTGTACATGTCACTTTCATCATAAAAAAGGTAAAAAACAAAAAACAAAGTAGTCTTAGTTCCCAAGCATGGGAAACATAAGAATGTGCTTTTAAATCTCTATCTTCGCACAGGGTTTAAGAGGTAGGTTATTTGAAACTATTAGAGATTAAACGTAAAGGATAATTCCTCTATTGTCACCCACAATTCCAGAAAAGCAAAAAAAAAAGCATCTTATTTTACTTAATAAAACAGCTTCATGTTCAGACTGCAGCCCAAAGTGACCCTAACCATATTTTTTGACCATATGCAATCTTTTTTCAAGATAGTCTGAACAGCTCGACTCAGATTTTAAAAAATCTGACCAAGGCCTCTTTCAAATGTGGTTCAGAATCTGATACATAATCAAATTATGCCATGGGACCACAGTCTGAACAGCCAGGTCGCATTAAATCTGACTTATGGTGACAAACATTTTAGAGATTTCACATTTATCATGGCTGACAACGGAGCTGAAAGTGACAAGTGGCAGGAAAGTGAAGTAATACAACTGATAAATATTTTATCTTGGTCTTCTTCTTGATATGATTTGGTAGAAATGATGACGGCTCTGATCGGAAATGAGCTTAAATAAAACAACACAAACACCTCGAATCACATTCTTGTCCATGTTTACTTTTGTTTAGATCAAAGCAGATTTCTGCACATACACACCTCATAGCCAGCAGGATTGCATTCATACGCAGAATGGATACAAGTCTCAGATTTTGTGTAATTGTGCATATTTCATAAAAAATTGGAATTGAGCATTAAGACCTTCAGTGTGAACGTAGCCCACATTCCCTCTCGCACAAATCTTACACACACACCCCAACAATGTTTGGGAAATACACACATCACCAATAAAGCAACAACTAAAGTGAGAGCCAAAGAGCCATACAAATGGGTCTGCGATAGTTCGAGGGACAGTTGTGAATACAGTAGCAAAACCTGAGAGGGTGACTGTGATCCCTAGAGGCCACTGCTTGGTCCCCACAGCTGTCCCAGATCAGAGTGGTAGCGTTCTATACAAGAGTTTAATGCATGTTTAATGGTCTGAAATAGGTCAACTGTGCGCTAATAAAAGATAAAACTGGATTAGTTTGGAGCCACTGAACCAGGATTAGCCAGTCAGAAAGGCTGAATTTTTATTCTGATATGAAAACCCCTTGTCCATGAGCACTAGCAAATAATTCTCGTTTTCTATTTTCTTCCTGTTTATAAAAGGGTTATTCAGGTTTCAAAAGGTTTATCATAAACCTTTATCATAACATCAAAAACACATCCAAACCTTTTTTTGCAGAATGAACAAATGCTTCAAATACATTGTTTGAAATGCTACAATCCCTTTAATGTTTTTGAGCATTTACAAAGGTTTTCTCAAATTCTGGCAACATTAACCAGGCCTATTACAAAAGCTATGAGTTTATGCATTTTCATCAACTCTGGTAACCCTAAATGTAATTTTACTTTCTTTAACAATTAGGAGCATTTTCTCAATCGCTGACAACCCCAATAATCACTTTTATGTTTTTAAGCATTTATGCACGTTTTCTGAATATCTGGCAATTCTTACTATCACATTTATATTTTGAGGATTTACGAGTGTTAACAGACGTTTTCTCAAACCCTTTTATCATTCTATGGCAACATTGACCATCACTTTTAAGTTTTTGAGGATTTGTGCACATTTTCTCAGAACCTAGGCATCACTTTTACATTTGGGAGCATTTCCTCGATCTCTTGAAACCCCAAGCAAAAAAACCAAAACAAAAAAAAAACCATATCAAATGAGCTAAAATAAGACCTGTGCAAATTAGTTAAGACCTAGAACTGTGAATTTAAGCCTAAAATTTTTACTTTGTGGAAACCCTAATAAAACCATTAATTCATCCCTAAAACCCCTTAAAAGAATTTTTGAAATGCGCGCAGCAGAAGTTTCTACATGTATGGTTGAATTAAATTTCCTGCTCATCTCACTCATGTTTCGACTCCTCCCTTTTTCTTATTATCTCATCAGCAGTGTAGGCTGCGGCAGGAGATTTGACATGACAACGAATTAACATCTTCAGCAACACACCCTAAAACAGCATTAATCATTGACGCCCCCAAATTGGTAATCTTTATCTCTTTAACAAAAGTCTAGCTTTGCATGTTCAGGAGAGCCAAATCAATATCACCTCTTTCTATGTTGGTCTTTTAAGAATAACATTCTAATTACTCTGAAATGTCTCTCAGTAATACCTATAAAGTAAATAAAAATGTGTAGATTTCAAATCACAATACTCCTCTTATGTTTAAAGGTCAATTAATTTTCATTCAAATTGACTGATGAGAGATGAGAATGGAACTAGCTAAAAATCCAGAACTCTCTGGATAACTTCAGGTGAGCTAATCAAGCTAATCTCAAACTAAACTCTCAGTGACTATTTGATAGCCACTTATAGACAAGTATGGATATTTTTATCAACAGTATATTTAGAATTATTTAGAAGAGACCAACATCAAATGTGCAGTTAGCAAGCTAGGTGGCAGCTAGACAAAGTCTCATCTCTACAGAGGCAGGTGCATTTATTTGCATGTGCAATGTTTCTCCCAAAAATTTGAATTTGTGATTACATCATTACTGATTATTTCACCATCAGACTGCAAACAGCCATACATTGTTTTATTGAATTTGTTTATTTAGTTTTGAATACACTTATGAAACTATCTCAAGTCTACAATCAGACCTTAAATGAATTTTGCTCTCCCAAACAGTTAAAACCATTCCGCAGAAATTCACAGAAGTTTCCAAAAAAGCGGTGCAGAAAAAAAACTGCAGATTTCGTCTGACCCTACACATAACTATATAATATATAGTACACCATCAAAACCAATCATGATTAAAAGAATGCCATAGTTGATTGTTGAACTTTCTTTACAAAAAGCAATATATTCAGAATAAAATGTTTATTCAAACAAATAAACATTTTACCACACAAGCCTGTTTTTGGAACAAAAGAGAATTCCAGCTGTTTAACTTGATCGTCTCAGTGGTGTTTTAAAGCTTTTAAAGGACATTAACAGAAGTAATTTGATCAATCAAGTTTTTTTTTACTATCTTCAAATTAGAAGAAATGTCATTATTGATCAAGTAATTCCTTTAGTGGTTTGTGTTGTAATATAGTGAGAACAAAGTTGTTTGTAAAGAGCCAGGTTCACAGTATGGTAGATCAACATGCATAACTTTGATTGCAACAGGATGTCGAGTCACATCATCCCAGTCGCTCACATTGCGGATCTAAGAGGAACAGTGCTCATTACTAGAAGCACCACTCAGCAACAAAGAACTGTGCCAAAAACAGCCATTTCCAGGTCACTTACAGAGTCAGATCTTAAAATAAGTTCCTAGCTAGTTTCCCAGCAACAGAGTTCAGGGAGTGTGTGGGAACTGGATGACGAATCCAATGAGTGGATTATGCAATTCCTTTTAGTTCCCAATGCTTCCACTTCTGCTGCTTGTGCTAGATCACATCACAGCAGTCTAAATCCCTCAGGTCTATAGATTTTGGGATCAAAGTCAAGAGAAGAAGTCTACAGCGAAAGCCAATTGGTTCAAAGAATCTCCAGCCTCCTAATTAGTCTTTCCTCTGGTTTAAAACCCAGCCTCCATTACCACCACAAAAACAATTTCTCTGAAGTATGTCATTTACTCACCATCAGCGTCCACCTCGTTGATCATGTCCTGCAGCTCTGCCTCGGTAGGGTTCTGACCCAGCGACCGCATGACTGTGCCCAGCTCTTTAGTCGTGATGGTGCCGTCTCCATCCTTGTCAAATAAGGAAAAGGCCTCCTTGAACTCTGTTTTGAATTTAAAAAAAAAGCTGGGTTGAGTTTAAACTCTAGAATAAAGTAGCCATCAAAGTTGTGTGTTTTCATGCTCACCTGCGATCTGCTCCTCTGTTAACTGATCAGCCTGAAAGTTAAAAAGATCAGATTGAGAAGTGTATAAAATATGAATAGTTACAGAATGAAAGCATGTAGCAAGAGCTTACATGTGTCTATTAAACAGAACCAATAAGAGGATCTCAAAAAACAAAATTACTTCATTGTCGAGGTTAAAAAGCATTAAAGAGTGGTGCCAAAAAAAGTGATCATTCTCATAATTGAGTACAATGATTTGGTCTTATGGTAGACTATTTCTGTTTTATTAAAAACTATACTTCCATTTGTAACAGGTTTCAGAATTCAGCAAAGCTTTTTCTTAACATCACACAGGCCTAGTCTTGATCCCTAGCCCTACTTTTCATATTTCTCCAAACAGCTACTACACACAAAAAATGCACAATCCTGTTGTACAATAACATTCATTCATTCATTCATCTTCATGTCGGCTTTCTTCCCTTTCGGGGTCGCCACAGCGGAATGAACCGCCAACTCACTGGCATACGTTTTACGCGGCGGATGATTTTACCGTAAATATTTTTAAAACTCATTTTAACTTTTTTTAACGCATTTAAACTTTTTTGTGATCATATAATTTTCTTGAACTTACATTGGAGAACATATTTTTACATGAGGATGGCAACTCTTATTCCACTAGGGCTGTGTAGCATCCTCCAGGATGGTGTGATTGCTGTCATTCAGAACATACAGAAGGCTGACAGGAGACATATTTGTATACTGTATATAAAATTCATTAATGTGATTAAGAATTAAAGATCATTCAAAGTAAAATAATGCTTAGTAATGACAATCTTTGCAGGCAAGACAAAGGGGAAAAGAACAACATTTAGTCAGATTAAACGTACAAATGTTATTTATAGCTAGTATTGTTGCATTCTTTTAGGTTTACTAAAATCCAAGCTCTTTCTTAGATAAATAACTTGAACAGAATTAGTAAAAGATTACAGAGTCATGAGTCAGTGTCCATGCTCAATATATATGAATGAATCAAAGAACAGATTCAAAGACATTACAGGCCATTTTGTGCTTTGGTTTGCATCCAAATAACGCTATTACTACTCCAAATTTGCAATATTCACAGATAAAATCAGATTAGAATACAATACAATAAAAAATACCTCTCCTTCATCTTCAGAGCAGTGTCTTGTTTTTTTTTTTATTCAAAAATAGCCAGTTCAACATAAGAGCTGATAGCGTGTCACTACCATGGGAAATGTCTGTCACTCTTATAAACTTATAAAACAATTTATCACCTGGCTGGCTATCAAACAAGCACTTTGAATTAGAAAGACCTCTTTATCCATTGACTAATAACTATCCATTATATTAAAAACCCATTGAATTTTCAACAAAGATCAGTGTGATGTAAACTTCTCATTCAGCCGACAGGATTGCTTCATCCCTGCACTACTCTATTACCTCAACAATCAGTGGAATCAAATTCCAAGCCACAACCCAGGGCTTTGGTTCAGACTGAATGGAGAAAACCTGTTGTGTGAGTCTCAAGAGCTTGCTAAAGTGGATGATGGCTGCTGGGAAATTAAATAACAAGGATGAGGGGAGGCAATGGCTAATGGGCAAAAAAGACAGCAGAGAGTAGTCATCTCTTCGATCACACTAATTATCATTCAACCTCCATGATACATTAGAGAGCTTTCTCCAAATGATGTCACATTCAACATGCTGCTGAGTGGCTTTCTATTGCACACAGACAGTACGTCCGGCGCTGCAGTGATGTAACAGTATTTTAAGAATTAATTAAATATGGAGTGTCCATATGAAATTTTGTAACCCTACCAATCAGTGTTGAAACTGAGATTATGATAAAATGATAATAAACAACATTAGCTATGTTTATTGTGTTGTATAGGCTGACAATCACTATTTTGTTAATAGTTGTAGAAGTAAACCGATGGCTATTTATCTGGTCTCTTATTTTTAAATCTGCAAAGATGCTTCTTTCTTTTGTTCGGACAAACCATTGCAAATATTATGAAACACACACAACAATCCCTAATTAAAAATAACAAAAAAATGAATACACATTCAAATAGACAATATTTTGGGGTGGAAGCCATGCCAACCAATCAGGAGATTCCTAGAGTGCTCACTACACTCGCCATACTTGTTTGTGACAATTGGTTTAATTCTATGCAAGTGTAAACTCATAAAACTGTTTCAACAAACATCAGCTGAACTTCTCTATTCTAACTAACTCTTACTCTATTAATGAAAATAACTCTACAATACAATTGTATTGAAAAACAAACTGTTCATATCATGTCTACTATCCATTCATGGCTCTTCCTGCTGCCAGATGTTGTACCCATGTGCTCCAGGTCTCCTATGGGACAGGCATGAAGCAGCGGAAGAATAGACACAGCTGCTCAGCGACTGCCTGCCATCCAAGATGTTCGGTTTGTTCCGCTTCTCTTTTAAGTGCTACTCACAGGCTGATGATGGTGTGACATGCATGCTCACTTAAGCAAATGCTTTGACAAACATCTCAAGACAAATTTATAGGGCACTCATTGAAAAAAAAGTGCAGTGAAAATGTACAATATGGTTTTTTGTTTAAAACCTTTCTTTATTATTAAATTTTTTGCAACACATATTGTAAAATATTTGTTTCTTTTATCAACATATTTTCGCTAAATAAAACTGTATCTTTGCAAAATTTTATGCAAGTCTGGTTATATTGGACCCTAACATTTGTGGAATTGAAGAAAGAAATTAAGAGAAACTGCTTATCGAACTTCAATACAGAGTCTACTTAGAGAAATATGACATCAAATCAAGAATGCAAACCAAACGTTGTAATATCCTACTGATTTTCAAACATGCATGAATGATGCAACTCCACAAGCAATTAAAACTGAACCCCTTTGGCTGAAATGATTCATGTTTTTCCAAACTGCAGATACAGCATTTATAACAAATGTTCAAGGAATTTAATGTAGGTCAGAAAACACTGCAGAGACTCATTCAGCACTCAACAGATCAGTTCAATGTAACCTTATTAGAGCATGACTTGTCCACAACTTCCTCCACAAAGACCCAAAAGGCTGAGCAAATGAAATGGAAAGTTATGCTCGAAACGGAATAACAATTAAAACGATTGATAGAATAGCTACTGAATAATTATCAAAAATGGCTGTTGAGTAATTCAGAGTTTTTTGAAGGCTCATTTTAAACATGTTTTTCCAAATAAACAAAATATTTATATCTTATCAAAACATTAATTCGAACAGTAGATAGGCTAATAAAGCAAACAATACAAAACATGTATCATGTGTTCACGGTGTGTTTGTTCCCTGCTGTGTGTGTACACTGGGATGGGTTAAATGCAGAGCATATATTTCGAGTACGGGTAACTCTATATCTGTACAGCTGGTCACTTTCACATCAGTATTATTTAATTAAGTCTTATTGGCTTATTGAATTTTGTTTTAGAATGTTTTTCAATCAGCTTATCTGACAGAATTATCTTGATTATGTTGGAAAACTTTGTCGTACATAAATACATTTTGGTTAAGTGTCGACTTATTAATTTATTTCTGCAAACTAAATAAACCCTACTGACAGAAATACCTTTGAATACTTTTTCTTTAAAAGGTGGAATTTTATGGCACATAACTCAACTTTTCAGACATTTCTAGCATGTTTTAGTGTTCTTCCCTCATCAAAAACATGCATCAGGTTGTACTCAGATTCATCCATGCATGTTTGTGTAATCCTATTTTCATTTTCTGGGAGCTCAAATCGCTTAATGATCATATCACCTCACCCCTGATGAATTAGATGAAACACTCATAGCAAGATATTAATCACCTTCTTTAGTATACAAAGAGATGAGAGGTTCGACTTGAAAATGTTTTACGATAGTACAATGCGTTGTGATTTAGTAATGACTATACAGTTTTGTGTTGCTATTATTACAGCCTTTGCCTTGATGAATGTCATTTTCACAAGTATAACCTAATCCCTATTCTATTATTTTCCTGAAAGAACATGATTAATATATTTTTTGAAGTGAAAACAACACATCAACTATATGCATGTAGAGTCAGCGCATCATGTAACCAGCGTACGGATTGTGTAACCAATACAAATTAAGTAGTAACACCATTAAAGAACCAGTCACACTAGCTTTTGAGAGCCACCCAACAGGCACTACGTTTAAAAAATGTAAAGAACCAACAATAAATAATCTAATTGTTAACAGGGTTCACACTAATGTACTTCACATCACCACGCAAGTTCTAAAAAAGTTCTATCTAAGTTTCAAAGGTAATTTCAGTGAACTCGTGCTCTCACACCAGTGCTTTAAAGTTGTGCCATGTGAAGTGTTATCACATGTCAAATATGAATTCGGCATTACTTTCTTTCGAGAGGAATCCAAAATTGCCCACATAGGCTGGACCTTCCGGTTTGGCATCATTGTACGAGATTCAATTCAAGTCTATTCATTTTTTTCATAGTAATTTTTTTCATAACTGTGCCATAAACCAGCTCATCTCAAAGCAGGAGGGATGAGGTGTCTACTGAAATTATAAGATAGCAGAGGAAGAAATTAATTAAGGATACACCAATTCCAGTGCCAGGCATCGTCTCAATTCTGAGCTCCAGAGCAGTACTCGTCAAAAGTACAAGTCGTCATGATAACACGTTATGATGGCAAGATGTCAGTCAAACAGTCACCCTTAAGAGGCGCTGTGTCTGTGGACTGGACACATTTCAGCATCAATGCTCATGATGAAAGCTTTTACAACCAGAAAGGAGCTCACTATTAGCAGGAAAGGCAACATCCAACTTTGTAGCAATTATGCTAGTGCTAACCTGACTGCGAGCCTGAGTGAGGTGGGAGGGTCTGTCTCGTCAGTGTTCTGGACACAAGGTAAGAAATGACAAGTTGCTTCCAAACTTAGGGGTCGTAAGTCCTGATAATCAGTTTTGTGTCTCGCACATCAGCTTGAGGCATGTGTCTGAGAACCTTATTCGGTCTGTTCATGTTGTCCTTTATGTCAATGTAAAAAAACATTATAAAAGTGCTCAATAATGATGAACTCGGCTGTGTGCCGTGTGTCGCAGACTCTTCAACTGTTAATGAGGAGCTTAACGGGGTACAGAGGTGCGCGTTGAATACTGAAACAGGTGAAAAACTTTCCAAACAGACTAACAGCGGTTGTTTTTCATTAACAAAAACACATGCCTCTTATATTTTAGAAATAAACTTATTGAAATGTTTCGCATTCTTTGTTGGTTTTCTTTAAGTTAAGTTTAGCAAAAAAAATTCTTATAACGACAAAAATGCTTTTGTTTTTTGTTAAAAAAAAAGTGATGAAAATAAACGTCAGGGAAATAAAAGTGTAATAAAAGCAAAAATGTACTGGTATTAGTAAGTACTCGTTCTGGTACTTGTATCGGCAAGTACTCAGATCAAAGGGCTCATACATGTGCTCATATTGAAAAAACTTAGTACCGGTGCATCCCTACAGTGAACGTATTTGACAGAAATTACTATATTTAGTTTTTTTTCTGTGCCAACAAGCAAAAACCTTGGAAAGATGATATGTGAGCAGCACTTTTCTTCCGACTACTTTTAAAACAAAGTGGGAATTGATAAAGGACTTATAACAAGGCAAGCTCTGAAAAAAGATGCTTTTCCAACCATTCAGATGACAAGTGGCAGTGGGAAGAGCAGCGTTTTGCAGAGCCCAAAAATCTTATTCAGAGACATTGTTTGTGATAAATACTGCTTTTTGAAGGTTGAAAAGTGTACAGCGTAAGTATAGATTGGTCAAATATGCATTCTAAAAGCTTTTAAAAAGGCATCACATGGCACATTTGAACTTGTTTCATTTTATTAACAACAAATATTTAATACTCTGAGAACGAGCCTGAGATGAGTAAATAACGTCTAATAGGATAAGGCCCTCGCATGAATTACCATAAACGTCACCCCTCTCCTCTCGGTTGCAAACGTAATAGAGAACAAATTTGCTTGTGAGTGGCTTTGAAGGGCTGTGATGTTTTGGGATATAAAGAAGTGCAGAACTGTGCTCACTTACTCCCATTAAAGGAACCTTTAACTTTTATTTAATGGTTATGTTTTATTTATGGAGGAAATGCACCTGCAGATCTACCAAAACGCAGGTTTGTTTGCTCAAGCCCTTTTGTCTAGACTGTTTTTGACAAAGAATCAGTGCAAAACAACGATTTGCAATGAAGTTGAGACTAAAACTTGGAACTGTACCAACTCTGTAATCCAGCCCCAACTCCAGAAAAAGTATTTTAAATACCATAAATATCTACTTGAATGATCTCAAAATATCAATCCTAGCAATGTTGGCAAACTTTTTGGGGCCAATACTATTCAAAACTTTTATATCAGATCATTTGAGGATTCTGCTGCTGTGCGTTTCCCACAAAGAAAAAAATATTGCATATTTTTACTTTGTATTAGTATGATTATTATATCACTCTTGCATGCTTTCCCCCGAAAGTGAGACACAAAAACACCACACACAACCAAAAGCGACCGAAAGAGCTTGATTTTACCAGAAGTGTTTTTGTTGAGCTAAAATTTGGGATGTTGTTTTTTTACAAAAGCATTCAGAAATGTAAAATTAGATCACTACAGGCCTTGTATGTACATATATATATCCTAAAGAACCAAATTATCTTGTGTTAAAAGAATTAAAGAAACCTAGAAAGTGCACAAACTTCTGTAACAGATGTCAAGTTAAAAACAGAAACAAAATGCTATCGACTCCGACCGTTCACGTGTACACACCTCTTATTTACATAAGCTATAATGTCTCCACACAAAACCCAGGAAGCTGAGCAGCAGGCCCACTCCCTGGTACCCCGTTCAGCAGTGTGGTGTGGTCTGGATGGGACACAGCCCTACAGTCATTAACGAGGCATTTCAACGTGTCTTAAGTGGTTTCAGATGGCAAACTTTGGCCTTGCTGCTGAAATAGAGTCTTTTAGTGGAGGTCCACAGAGAGATGGATGATGCAACATCCTCAACATCCTCTTCTGACACACGTCTACCTAACCACCATTATCTCCTTCCATCATTTATCCACAGGATCATCTTTACCATGACACTCTACTAACCCTGTATCAAACACTCACGTTCCAATTAAATGATAATTTGCACCATGTTAAAATATCATCCCGTTTTAAACATCTAATTGTCTAGCATCTTACACAATTAACGTTAAACAAATTTGGACGAATCGTTACTGCGTGGTTCGATGTTAAGGGTTTAAACGCCGCCGTGGAAAAAAATTGTTATAAGTGTGTCACATCTTGACAGCTCGTATCAGCCATATAGAATTTGAATACATTTGTTTATAACCCTAATAACAATTCACGCTCACCATTTAACCATCAAATCCAAATACCATCATATTAAAGTCAATCAATATCTAGCGTTAATATCTAACGGAAATCTCATTCGCTTTTTTAACACTGAAACGCACTAGTTTAGATACTGTGACGTTCCGTCGTTGTAGAGACAGGTCTCGGAGGGATACGAGTTAAATTCACACACCGCCCATATTTTCCAACTTTCAATAACGCGTTTGAGCTACGGTATTGTTCTACACCAGCTTGTATAATTCAAATGTAGACGTAGCGTACCATTTTTCCTAGAAAGCTCTAGCGATGCTGGTCTCCAGACCGGACTGTGAGCAGGTCTATCCGCGATGTGATTGGATGCGGCAGCGGTTGTTGTGTGATGAGACGCGACACCGCGGCGGGAGTAGAAACCCTTCTGTATTCATCCGCCTTTAACTTCCGGATTGTCTTCGCCTTTCACTCTCAGCCAATAACGAAGAGCTTCAGACCAAAGCGCTCTCTGCTAAAGTGCTGCTGCTTCCACTCGAATATAGTGCGAAACGTATTATTAACTAGCAATATTCCCGTTTGACACTGTTCAGCTGGGGGACAGTGGATTGTATGAAGTTATTGTGAAAATTTTAGTACCAAAAAAATATTGTCAGATTATATTTTAGAATGAAACAAGCTAAATAGATATTAATTTACATTCTATATGTAAATACGACTCTAATACAAAAAAATATTGAAGAAGCCAATAAGAAAAAAATATATACTTGTATACATAATACATGTTGTAAATATGAATAAAATTTTCAGTTATTCGTCGACTACAGATTTAAGTATGCATTTGAACATGTCTATTAATAAACCAATTGTCTTCTTTAAATAATGATGGTGTTTACATTATATGATTAATTATTTTATCATTTCATTACTTGTTTTATAAACATTATTCAAAGTTTTTTATAGATGCATACACTTCGACAGTATTTAGGTTGTGTTATTAATATGCTACCAAACAATACTCACACCTTGTTGCTGTTACATTTTCATTTAAAATTCACAATAACATTTTTTTATCTAAAAAGACATAATAATCAATAGTAATAAAAACAATAAAACATTTTGACAGTGATCACCTACCTCCCCTTACTTCCCCTTACTTCCACTTTAATTTGACACAAACCCTTCCATCAGTCAACTCAGTACTCAATAAACCCACCAGAAACAGCTCGAGCATTTATTTTGACTGAAAAACGTGCACAAAAATGAAGAAATGAATGATGAAGGGATCAGAGGTAAAGCCCTTCTGGAGTGCCCTCCTGCTTCTTATACAGTACGTTCTCTTTAGATTTCTTAAAGTCCTCATTGGTGACCTTCATCCTGCGCTCTCTGAGTGCCATGAGGCCAGCTTCTGTACAGATGGCCTGGAAAATAATCAAAAACAACAAACAATGACGTCAAAAACAATAGCAATCTCCCAATAACCAGAATATCCTAATTATACAGAGAATTATATAGAGAGGGGATTCAGCGCCAAAAGCACCAGCTACAGAAATAGACCGTTTGTGAAAAAGGCTCTTCACTGCTGTGGATTAAACATCGACGTGAAGTGTTTTAGCCCCTGAGACTTGATGATTAGCTTTTATACAACACCGTTCAGTAGCTGTTAGCAGCTTTAAATGAGGCATGGCAATGCAAAACGACACTTTTATGTTTTTGAGGATTTAGAATTTATTTCTTAAACTCTGGCAACTCCAACCATGGACTTTTATGTGTTTGAACATTTATGCACATTTTCTCAGACTATAGTAACCCTCACCATAATTACACGAAATTGTTTTTGAATTTAGGAGCATTTTCTCAATCTCTTGCCACCTCAAAGCAACAATAAAAACACATCAA
This sequence comes from Danionella dracula, assembly GCA_900490495.1. Taxonomy (NCBI): domain Eukaryota; kingdom Metazoa; phylum Chordata; class Actinopteri; order Cypriniformes; family Danionidae; genus Danionella; species Danionella dracula. The sequence goes on along the minus strand of UELW01000004.1, from coordinate 1,493,064 downwards.
ATGAGCTTTACATGAAAGCCTGAAAAATAATATAGAATAATAAAATAAAGTTTGGCTTTTTAATACTTTTTTAAGATGCAGCAGAAACCTTGATATCATCCTGAATAGTGAAAATGTATTAAACACCTTCAGCATACAATTGTTTTAATCTTTAAATACATTTAGGGATTCCAGATCTGATGCCTTATCATAACATATACTCTTTGTCTCTGAATTTCTATGGCTAAAAATGATGAAAATATATTATCTAGAGTATGGTAGTTCTATTTTGATCACATAGAATTATCCAGTACAAACTCATATTGAACTTTTAATCAACATTATGCTTTTGTGAAGCTGCTTTGAAGCATCCACTAAAAAGCGATAATGAACATTTTTAGATTGATTGATGAAATCTATAAATGAAAGAAAAAGCTAAGCTACCAGACAAAGAAAAATAAAGTTCCAACCAGCCATGACCCCTGAGGGGCTACATTCCCAAACCTTTATATCCGCTCCGGACAGGTCATCTTTGGCCAGGATCAGGTCGTCCAGGTTCATGTCTTCGGCTACAGTCATTCTGCTGGTGTGGATCTGAAAGATTCTCCTCTTGGTTTTCTCATCTGGTAACGGAAACTCGATCTTCCTGTCGATGCGTCCTGAGGTGCGACGAGAGGGAGATGCTTTTGACATAATACAGTTTTTATGAATTGTTAAGACACTAAACCTCATTCTCTGATCAAAATACTGATTACACTAATCTTTTGAGTGAATTCTATTTAGAGTCAAGTTTCTGCAAAAATTTAAACAAGTTTTTACACTTGGACTCTGCAAATGTCATGCACTCTTTTTTGCAAAAATACATTGTCAGTCACTACAACACAAAACCCACCATGATGTATTTGGGTTGCAAAACACTAAACACAATACAATACAACTTTATTTATAAGACACTTTAAAAACAACAAAGTTGACTAAAGTGCTGTACAAAAATAAAAAAGTAAATACAAAAAAAAAAACCCTCACATGCAACGCAAAATGGGGGAGCTGCCCTGTTACATACAAATATTGACCCAGAAAATAAGTAACAATAAATCGATAAAAACCTCAATAAATAAATAAATAATTAAGAAAACTAGATAAACTGTAAAGATCAACAGTACAAGCAAACACCTCAAACAGGATTAAAAGCCAAGGAGTAAAAACGAGTAAAGATTTAAAGGGGATTAACCAACTCCACCACTGCACCACTTCGCCACCCAGTGTTATACTAGTAAAATCTCTAAACTTTACACATCTTTCAGTTTTTGTTGAGAGTGCTGGTACTTAAAAAACACATTTTACAACGTGTAGCAGGAAGTTTTGTCCAGCAAGACATGTATAATGAGCGCATGTTCCCTCACTGTACCTGGTCTAATGAGAGCAGGGTCCAGCGTCTCGATTCTGTTGGTGGCCATGATGACCTTCACATCTCCACGAGAATCAAAGCCGTCCAGCTGGTTGAGGAGCTCCAGCATGGTTCTCTGAATTTCTCGCTCACCTCCCGAGTTGGAGTCATACCTGTAAACACACAGTAGGAGAGAACATCACAGGGACTTTTTAAAAATGTGTAATGGGACAGTACAAGAGTAATTCTTGGATGATTAAGTGAACATACGCCCTCTGTTAACAACATTCCACATGTGGACCAATTTTCGGGTTTAATTTTCACACACGAATGTGGCTCGGGTCAAAACAGTTGACTGATGGCTGTGATAGTGATGACGATAACAAAAGTTTTGTTGCGCACCTTTTTCTTGTGACGATAATGAGATGTTGACAAGTAATATATGTCTCTGTTGTGACTTGACAAGACACACTAGAACTTTCATTGACGAGACAACAGTGGACGAAAATGTCACTGTAATCGGTCATCCAAAATATAAAGTATCCACCTCCACATGTTCTCCTGGTCTGGTCATGAACACTGAACAGTGACATGCATGAGTATTTTCTAGATTTTTTTTTCTTCAAGCTTTTATATCTGTAAGTACATGTTCTTATTCCATCGCTCATATTTAGGGCAAACGTGTGTTTAATGCACTTTAGGTAATTTAAAAAAGTAAAGTCCAAATAATACGATTTAGTAGGTTTTTGTCCTTGGCTTTTCTAAAGAAAGGCAGATAAATTCCATTGTGTTCACGCTTTGTTTAGCATAATCTTTAGATTCTATCATTAGATTAAAAAGCAGCTGTTGTAACTCTATGTAAACATAACTTGGAGTTTCCTTGAGCTCTCACTAACAGATAAAAACATGAAAAGCTCCCTTCAGCACCAACAGCCTCAACGACTCGAACCCAAGCTCTGTCCTCAGATAACAAGTCTTTATCAAAAGTGTTTTGGGATCAAAATAACTTTTTGTTTCTGAATTTTGAGGATGCGGTGAGTATCGTCCATCACAGCTGTTAGTAACATCTTTTTGGGGTTCAGTGTTTGACGACACTTTCTACACCAACATTATATATATATATACATATATATATGTGTATATACATGTGTATATATATATATATATATATATATATATATATATATATATATATATATATATATATATATATACACACACACACACACACACATACAAACACACAACATTTACATTATTGTTTTTAAATGAAATCAAAGTAGATCTTTTTATTGTGATGACTTTAGGAACACCTAAACCTAATGAATTGGTTTTACATTCTTGAGGTTGCAAGTCATTATTTTGGATACATATTATGAATGCCTTTGGCAGAATTCAAATGAGGCAATAAAGTGAATCTATGCCCACCCCTACTAATGATCATTTTTGTCAGAAAGACTGAAACTTAGGTGGCTGCCAAAAACAACATTGCCTCAAGCCATGCCTCAAGCCATGCTCACCCGGTTTATGCTAAATCTCATGGCTGACCAATGAAAGTTTGCTCTTGGTGATGGTGTTTAGAGTGCTGTTGGGACAAAAATAGAGCTGGGTGGTGCTCAAGCCACGCTTTCATGCCAACCTCACGATTGGAAAAAGTGAGGAACAACAACAACAACATGCTTTTAAGAGCATTTAAGACAAAATACAAGAATCTGGATAAACAAACTTGCTCACCTGTCTGATTATCAACGCTGTTATTAGCACACACAAAAGAAAACAATTCACTCCCCAAAAAGAGTTGATAACCATGAGTCAAGCTTACTGCAGACAAGGCATCATGCAAACGAGCAAGCAAATTTCAATTCGTCTAGATGTGTGGAGACCTTAAGAACAAGTGTGTCATTTCATGGGCAGGCTCTAGATAGGTTTTGGCTGATTTGTTTATTAAAATAAACCAATATAAAATTCCTACAATTTCAACACTTATTTTTTATGTATTGTAACTATGGCTATGGTATTTAAATAACGATTGTACTATGGCATGTAGCATATTTATAGCTATGGTAATTAAAAAAACTATTTAAAATTTCACACATTAGAAGTTGAAAGCTAAGATTTGCATAACTCTGAGGTTTTTTTCCCCCAGCAATTCTTGGACTCCAGAAAGTTAATCAAGTCAAAAGAGATAACAAATAAATAAAACAAAGAAACAAATAAATTAAAAATCATCAATGGTTTTTACCTTTTTGTTCCAATGGCATCAATCTCATCTATGAAGACGATGGAAGGCGCGTGTTCCTCAGCCACCCTGAAGAGCTCACGCACCAGTTTGGGACCGTCACCCAGATACTTCTGAATCAGCTCTGAACCCACGACTCGAAGAAATGTAGCTGACGTCTGATTGGCCACCGCCTTGGCTAGAAGAGTTTTACCTGGCTCACAAGGAAGAAAGCGCATCATTAGAGCGAGAGCGGAAGAGGTTGAAGCTTCTCGATTCAATGTTCTGAACAAGCAATGGAATTAGGGGCAGTTGACTCCAGTGGTTCCAACTTCATTAAAAAAACACCCACATAAATCATTGTTTAAGGTTCTGCTTATGTCTTACACCATTGGAAAAATGAACTATAGAATCCAAAATTTGATTTCAAAGCATTTGTTCATTTTCTCCATAAAAATAATTTGAATAACAGTATTCATGTGGACTGAATTAATTTCTATTTCTAAAGCTGTTTCCTGCGAACAGTTTCAATGCATTTCTCAGATGATGAGTTCAAACATGCCCTTGAAGTGCACCTGTTCCAGGGGGGCCATACAGAATGACTCCTTTGGGTGGCTTGATACCCATTTCCTCGTAATACTCTGGATGGGTCAGTGGCAGCTCAACAGACTCCTGAAGCGCAGTGTGAAAACCAAAAGTTTTAATTACAAAAATTATGCCCAAAAGTTAAAACAACTTGTGCATTTTTTACCATCCAACTACATAGACTACAGCAGTGTTCAAACAAAAGCACAAATCAACTTGCCTTAATTTCTTGTATCTGGCTGTCTAATCCGCCAATGTCACCATACGTCTCTTGAGGGGCTTTCTCCACCTTCATTACTGTAACCAGAGGGTCCGTATCGTCCATCAGCACCCCAATGACAGCATGGACCTTTAAATAAGATAACTATTTATTTTTTTTACTTTTATCAGAATAAACAGACATTTTTAGGGGGGCCTTACGCCCTATTTGGATGACACTAGTTTCAGAGGTCATCTGTTTGTCAGTCATACTTTGTGTTTTTAATCCTGTCCAATTTGGCCATCTCTATTTTCTCAGACAACCTCAGACTATCTTCACAAACCTTTTAGCATAAAACAACAGATGAGGATGAAATGAAATTGCATTGATTAAATTAAAATCTGTTGATGATTAAAAAAATAAATAAATAAAAGAAGAGCCAAATCGAAATTTTTGTTTAAGACTGATTAAATTTCAGGAAAAGCTCATACAGTACTTTTGGTAGCTCCTGCCGATCTCCCTGTACAGCACAACCTAAACATTCTTCTGGGAACCACAATAATCGAGCAAGCAGCAGACAGATCAGGCCCTTTTTAACTAAGCATGCAACTCAACTCCAGAATCAAGCTCTCATCCTATCTCGACTAGACTACTGCAATGCTCTCCTAACAGAACTTCAAGTAGCACGTGTTTTCGGAGATGAATCAACATCTTGCGGTTCCATCTCAAAAAGGCAGGAAATCTCTCAACAGAACTTTATGACCTAGTCAGAAGAGCAGTAACTCTAAAATCTTTCAAAAAAAAAAAACTCTTCTCTTGCAGGAGCACTAAGGGTGTGAAACAAATTTATAAAAAAGAAATCCTATTTCCATCATATTATTCTGTCACTTTATGATCAATTGATCAAATTGTGAACTACCTGGGTCATAGTAAATGAAACATATATTAACCACGTACAGGAATCAATATAACCATTGACCAGTAGAAGTGGTGACGTCACAGCTGGTCTCCTCCAATAGGTCAAGGAAACATTAGTGAGTAATCGATAGAATGATTTAAATCCATTTCACTGTAGGGATTTTCACCTTATGGTTGAGTAAGACAGAGCATCCAGGCTCCAGTAGATCCTTGTCAACAAATGACAAGATGCTGACGTAGTGTTCAGAGCCAACTGAGGTGGAGACGATGGCATGATTGTCATCTATAATTTCTTCTAGGTTACCTACAGACATGGGTGTGCCCCGGAGGTCATCAACCTTTGACCTCTCCTCCTGAGGAGAGAGAGAGAAAATAGGTTAGAAGCAGCATCAGCTGTTGAAATGATGGAGAGAGGGGAATGGAACAATGGTTTTGGTGGATTGAAGATAGATGATTGAAGACCTCCTGTTTCTCTTCCAAGGGTTTCATCTGCTCTTGGTTCCTGATGAACTCCTCCTCCATCAGCAGATAGTCTTTGATTCTCTCCTGCTTTAGAAGCTTCAGGCGGCAATGAGTGTGAGGAGTCACTACAGACAGACAAAGGTTCATGCTAAAAAGACTCCTTACTCCACAACCATTTCTCTCATTTCTTTCTGTTAAAGTTGGATAAACTAGTTGTTCATTCGTCAGAGCAAAGTCGTAGATAAACCATTTAAAAGAAGAGATGAAAAAGTGAGAACCTTGCGGTTTTGACCGTGGGCTTCAGAAAAAAAACACTTAAAAGGGTCATGACCTTGACTATTTCAATTTTTTAAGAAAACTAATTATTTTAACAGATCGCGTCATGTCCTGTACCTAGAGGCAGTTTGCTAGCAGCATCAGGTCCCTTGGATTTTCTTTTCTTCTTGCCCACTCGTGTTGGAATGGGTGGCTCATATTTCTTCTTCTTATCCTGTTATAAAAGACATGTAAATATGCAAAAGCTCCAGCAAACATAATATCAACGTTTCAAGTTCTTCCAGACACCTTATCGTCCTTCTTTCCACCTCCTGGTCCATGTCCTCCGCTTTGACTCTGACCCTGTGTAGAGAAAAGAACGCCTCTAATATTCAAATACAAAGCTAAAAATTAGTTGCAGTAAGCAGCGGGTGTAAAAGGCTTGAAACAACACGATTCTGTTATGAGTGAAAAAAAATACTGTGTAATACCACAACAAAGAAAATCGAGAACTCTGCAAAGAAGAAAAGAAGAACTAAGCTCTTTCTATCATGTTTCTTTTGGTTGCTCATTTGATCGCTGACTTTTATTAATTAAGCAAGGTTCTATTATGTTTTTTTGGTTAAATTCCAATTTTCAAACTTGCAGAGTTACTTTTGCATCCCCCATTATACTAAGTATTCAAATTAAATCTTCTAGGTAGTGGTGGTGACAGACAAAAAATAATAATTGTATTTATATATATATATATATATATATATATATATATATATATATATATATATATATATGTGAAATAGACATAACACCATTCATCTTCCCCTTTACCTAACTAATGCTGTTTTCGTCTAAACGTAACCTAAACATATGTGCTTACCCCTCTGAAGGGTTTAACGGTTTTTAACTTCAGTGGTGAGTAAAAACATCATAATCATTTTTCGTGACAGATACGTCAGCATACTGGTCATTCATCTACTTCTGGGGCAATTTCGCTTTAAATATATCCAGTTTAGCTAAAACCTTGAGTACAACTAACTTACACAAATGAGAAAGTTTAATTAAGCTGTAACTGAGCTATTATAATTTAATTCATATATATATATATATATATATATATATATATATATATATATATATATATATATATATATGATACAATTTAGAATTATGAACATGACAGACATTTTGATAATCACATTGATCACGAGATTTAGAGATTGAGACATACTTGCAAATGTAACTAAACATTTTCAGCTGAAAACAAACGTTTTAAAACTTAGTGACATGAACTTTACACAAGCTAACAAAAATATTTCTACGTTATTCACCCCATTGATGCAGAAGACAGGTGTGTAGATGAAAATATAATACAATTAAGAAATAGATAGCGATACACTTTAACAGTGACTAAATATAATGTCTTTCTTGATGTTTTGTCTTATATTTGTTTTAGCTTAACTATAAGACAATGGAAAGCAAGAATTTTGCACTTTTACCATCTCAGCTACAAAAACAACCCCATCCCATTGTTGAAAGACAGAGATAAACGTTAAAAAGAATTGTCTTGGCTAGATCACTCTCTTACCATTTAAGCACATATTCACATATTATTTCTGCAATTCAACTAGCTCAATTCAGACGCAAAAAAACGAATATAAATGAATCGGCAAAATAAACCGCTGGCTGACTCACCATTTTTGTCACCTAACCTGTCGCTTACAAAATACGTCACTACAGCGCGAATGGTGGGACAAAACAGTCGACTCATTCAAACGCGTTTTAAAATTCAGTAATACTGTTGAATATACATTAATATATATTTTTTTATTATTATTAAAAGGACCCCCCTAAATGAAATGTAATATTACGCACCTGTCCTAAAACAAAATGCAGACGTGAATGCAACCCTAAAAAATAAAACATAAATAACATTTCTTTTTTTTCACACGTATTTCATGTGTTAAATTGTTTACCACTAGATGTCATCCCGGAAACCCATTGAGTAAAGTGAATTTATAGAAAAAAGGACACACTCCCTTGAAACTTGAATAAATGTAGAAATATTCGAAGTATTTTACTCATGCTGCATTACTTATGCTCAAAGAACATTCACAAAGTGATAAAAAATTTTAATAATGAGGGTTTTATTTCTTAACACAGAAAGTACACTAATACAGAAAACAATCAACTCTCTATTTCAAAGTGGCAGAACAAAATAGATCAACAAGTCACCAACTGTTAAAAATATCAATTAGCGATTTCAGTGTAAAATGGAAAAAATCTGAACTGACTGATATGTTTGATACATCTTTTTTTTGTTGGAGCATGCAAATTCAGAAGTCAGCCATTATTAAGATTATTTAAACAAAATTTACAATAAATAAATTAAATACTCTTAGATGTACACTCAAATTGCTCAGTGAATTCCTAGGCAAGGCAAGTCTATTTGTATAGCACGTTTCATACACAGGGTAATGCAAAGTACTTTACATTGGAAACAAAGAATAATAAGAAAGTACATTTAATAAAATCAAGCATAAAACAAGTCATATAAAAGCATAATAATTAAAAATTTAAAATTAAGACATAGATTGAGATAGTCTTGCAGAGATAAAATAGTTGTTGGTGCTCAGGCGACAAATGAGCAACTAAACAGGTGAGTATTCAGCCTGGATTTAAACATCAATAAAGTGTTAGCACCCTTGATCTCCTCTGGAAGCTGGTTTCATCTGTGAGCCGCATTGTAACTAATGGACTATTTATCCTTATAAGAATTTACCTGTTATGCATGTCTGTTAGGTATTTAAGTGCTAAGTTATGTTCGGACTTATACATGAGCAGCAGAACTTTAAAATCTATTCTGAAGGAGACCGGCAGCCAGTGTAGAGACTTAAAAACTGATGAAATGTGTTCTGACTTTCTAGTTTTGTTTAGAATTTGAGTCGCAACATTCTGAACAAGCTGTAGCTGTTTAATGGTCTTTTTGGGAAGACTGGTGTGAAGAGCATTACAGGAGTCCAGTCTGCTGAAAATGAAAGCATGAATCAGTTTCTCAAAATCTTGTCTGGAAACAAAGCATGTTCACATAGAAACCTCTTGCTTCTAAGTACAATCTAAATCATTTTATCACAGTTCCTGAAAGACCAACATAGTTTTCTAATCTATTAAGAAGAAATATGTAGTCAACTGTGTCGAAGGCAGCGCAGTTATCAAAATGAACAGCACATTCATCAAAAGTCTGATTCTCACAAAAAAACTGCTAATTTATAGCACTTTGATAGTGTTTTTTGAATGTAGGTCATGGACCTCTTCCACCTTCATCTTCTGGATTCCTCTGATTGCCTCTCTATCAGGTTTTGTAAGCTTGCAGGTCTCTCAGGGCACAGGCTGTTGAGAAACCTCTTGCACTCTCTCACAGCTAGTTGAGAATCAGGATCCTATCCATCCTGTGTGTTTGTAAAAGTGTGAATAAACTCTATAACATGAGAACAGTTTCCATAGCAATCACCCCAAGGCATTCAAATCTAGAAAGATAACAGAATTTGGACTTTTTATGTTGAATGAACAAATCATATTTGGTTGTATATTTGTGTTCAAATAAATGCAGAAATAGAACTGTCAATCGATCAATCTTAAATACTGCTTTTTTAGTGGTTTATTCAAAGCAGCTTCACAAAGGTCTACAAACACAAATGTTAACAACTGATGAGTTGCAGTAAAGTACCACACATGCAAACTGATACGTCCATTGAAATCAATTGGGGAGGATTTTAAAATATTGAGTGCAAAGGAGGTGTTGCGATTCTTCGAGCAAGTGGATCCATAAGTGTCAAAATATGAATATGGCAGAATATGTGGTGTTCATAGCACCCCAACATGCCAATCTGTTACCTACACCTAGACTCTCGCACGTTTCAACACTGCTTTTTGCACTAGCACACCTTCTTCTTCTTCTTTCGGCTGTTCCCAGTTTAGGGGTCGCCACAGCAAATCATCTGTTTCCACCTAACTCTGGCCTCAGTATCCTCTACTCTTGCACCAATTACCTTCATGTCCTCCTTCAGCACACCCATATAACTTGTCTTTGGCCTTCCTCTCACCCTCTTGCCTGGCAGCTCCATCTCCAACATCCTTCTACCAATATAACTACTATCCCTTCTCTGCACATGTCCAAACCATCTCAATCTGGCTTCTCTGACTTTGTCTCCAAAACAACCATCATGAGCTGTTCCTCTGATGTGCTCGTTCCTAATCTTGTCCATCCTTGTCACTCCTAAACTGAACCTCAACATCCTCATCTCTGCTACTTCCATCTCTGCCTCGTGTCTCTTCCTCACTGCTACAGTCTCTAACCCATACATCATAGCTGCTCTCACTACTGTTCTGAACACCTTTCCTTTGATTCTTGCTGACACTCTTCTGTCACACAACACCCCTGACACTTTTCTCCACCCACTCCAACCTGCCTGCACTCGCCTCTTCACCTCTTTTCCACACTCCCCGTCGCACTGGACTGTTGACCCCAAATACCTAAACTCCTCCACCTTCTTGACCTCAGCCCCCTGTAACCTCACTGTTCTACTTCCCTCCCTCTCGTTCAAACACATGTATTCTGTCTTACTACGACTGACTTTCATTCCTCTTCTTTCTAGAGCAGACCTCCAACTTTCCAGGTGTCCCTCCACCTGCTCTCTACTCTCACTACAGATTACAATGTCATCTGCAAACATCATTGTCCATGGAGATTCCTGTCTGACCTCATCTGTCAACCTGTCCATCACCATAGCAAACAAGAAGGGACTCAAAGCCGATCCTTGATGTAGCCCCACCTCCACCTTGAACTCCTCCGTCTGACCTGCAGCACATCTCAAAAGCTGCTCAAAAGCTCTGGGTGATAGTAGATACTGATGGAGTCACGATCAGGTGCTCAAAACAACAATAGACAAAATTTGTAGCACCCTTATCAGTGGTCGAATGTCAAAACCCATAAAAAAGGACATCAACTTTATCAGAGCAGAAAAAAGCCAGGAATAGCACAGTAAGCAACCATGTCAAATTCCATCAGCAAGTTGCTGAGACCACCCTCATACCTGACAATGTTCTTGTGTCTGGTTGGAGCTCACTGTGCCATGAGAATAATTTATTAAAGATCTATTTTAGTAGATACTAGTATGACAGACTGGTCAACTACTGCCACTGGCAAAACTGGTACAGAGGCATAGCTGGACAGTCTCTTTTCAGAGCTCATATTGCACTCTGCATCACAGGAGAGAGAAAGAGGAAAGCCAATCAAAACAACACAGACGCAGCTGAGAACGGCTCTAGGTGACTGCATTAAGGGGAACCATGATCAAGTGCTGATAGAGCACAAGTTGCAGCCTGATCAACTTTAGCTGGATCACCTAAAGGAGAAGGTGTCCTTCTTTTACAGCTTAGAAATTGTCACCAGGTTTCAAATTATTTTCTTTATTGCCAATAGGGTGTTGAGAACGCATGAGCAGGACGTGTTTGACTGACCACCAGTATTTGTAATGTATTTTGCTGCGATTCATGGTAGTTTGTAGACCTTTGCTGTATCTCTGCAGAAACATGGAGAGGGTACACAAAAATGATGTGGATATGTGTTCAGTATGTTTTTAGCGTTTCCCTTAGTGCTCATGCAATTTTAAAACAAAGCGGTATAACATTATATTTTGTGTGTGTAAGAAATCAAGAGTGTGTGTGAAAGCAAAGTGAGTGAGACTTGAGAACCCTGAATCTGAATCTTTCATCTGAAATGTGTATTCTTTCAGTCTTAAGTTTATTTTCAGCTATTTAATATTTAATAAAATTAAACAACCAAATTATTTTTTTTTAATAAAATTGAAAGTACTGCACATACAAAAGGGAGCCTGACAAAAAAAATAAATAATTCAATTTTAGGTGCCAAATTGGACTTTAAGATTTTTACAGCTAAACATTTCTATCGTACTATCAAAAAAAGTTTCTTTACACAGAATAAATGTACCTCCAGCAGACTGTCTAAAACAAAAATTATTTAATAGTTTTGTATTTTATCAGATATTTTAAAAAACATTTTTGAGCATAATACAGTTTTACACATTGCAGTATGTGGAACAAATTTACTGATTAAATCATGAGCCATTTGTAAATGTAGATGTTCGTTTGCATAAATATTTAATAATAGCTATATAATAACATAAATAAATAAAGTATTAATGTACCTATCATGTTATGTGGATTCTTTCAATAAATACATCCGATAAGTGTTACATCAAAACATCTTTAGTGTCCATACACTAAAAAAAAGCAAGACAAGCTCTTCTACTTATCATAGATAGCGTAATACTATTGTATAGACACAGTATTAACCATAATAGCATATATAATACTCATCTGTTTATTACAACTACAGTTACCACAATCAATTGCCTAGTTTTGCAATCATCACCATAGTTTAACTATATTATTGGCTAGAGACACAGTGCTTGGTGAAATACAAACAGTTCAGTTGTAATACATACGTTTTACGCAGCCCAACAGGGAAATACGTCACAATACAACTTCCTGCCTGAAAATACAAAACATATTAATAATAGCATCGAACAATGCAAGTTTACGCAGCTGGATCTTACGGTTTGACTTTTATGTTTTAACAACAGTCACATGGCCTATCAACATTTAGGGATATAGAAATCTAGTTTCAGAGCGGTTTTCACTGATTGAAGCACTTGGCGGTAACCACTACACCTTGCAGTGAAAATGTTTTTGGTGTGAATCCCACTTACAGACTTCCTCTCACACTCCAGCAACATGCATGTCACTTTGTTCTGAGATAAAATTGTCTTCTGTGGTCGTTGAGAACTGTCCAGGATGTTTACTTGACTTGTCCACAGTCCACAGTAAAGAATAAGTGAGCATCAAGTGTGATTAGACAATATCTTCAAATTATTTATTTTGGTACAATATGAGGGTGAGGAGTCAGTGAAAGAAATAACATTAATTGGGTGTCCAGAATTTGCTAAGAATATAAATCTATCAAATGATGAGCTTAATCACACCTTGCTAAAGGGTTGCTTGAGATTTGTAAACAGCACATTTATCTATCTACACTTGTCTCTGCCAGACGGTTATTCATGATTCCCAGAGCTCCGACTCCTCCGGAAAACTCATTGTGGCGTGAGCTGTTTCCTGGCTGGCGCGGATGTCCATTGGCCATCTCTGACAGCTGCTTCTGCATGATGGCCAGATTTACTTTGTTAGCTGCCAGGAAGTCCTTCATGGAGATCATCTCTCCAGACATCCTCCTTCCATCCGCCTCACTATCATTGACGGCCTCAGTGTCAAAAGAGTTTTCCCGCCTAGATCTCATTTGCCCTGGGACAATGGCATTCCTTCGGGCTTGAGAGGGGCATTGACAGGGAGTTTCCAGTCTCAGAAGAAGCCAATTCAAAACTTGTTTGATCACGATGGATATGACGTTGAACAATGAGTAGATGCAACACACACCTGTTAGAATGAAAAGAAAGTTGCCCACCCTGTAGGCCACTTGAGTTTTGTAGATCTCACGTTGGTTACTCACCATGTCTCCAAAGCCAATAGTGCTGAACGCTACAAAACAGAAATAAAGTGCGTCCATGTAGTCCCAACCCTCAGCGGCTGAGTACATGGCGGAGGCGGAGCAGGAAACCAAAATGGCTGCAGCTCCCAGGATAGCCATCACGCAGTATACAGAAGGCTTCCAGCCAGCTAAACTGTCAGTGCGCCTTTCTCTGTTCCACGTGGATGGACGGTGGAGGGAGTTTTGCGGTGTGCAAGCTTTACGACGTTCTCTGCGCTCATGACAGGATTTCAGAACAAATGCAATCACTGTGATGACACGCTCCAGGAAAAGATTGAAAAATAAAATGGTGGCTGCACAACCGATGAGCCCATAAAAAATCAAGAAGATCTTTCCAGCGATAGTAACTGGTGTTGTCATCCCGAAACCTAAACCACAAACAGGAGCAATGTTATTTGATATCTAGCCATAATGACTCAATCATGTAAAATTGTGAATAAAGTTAGGGCTGTAATAATTATTCAAATTACACATCTATTACAAAAATGTTTTCTTAAACATGTAGCAACTTAAGGTACTTTTTAAACTGAAAATTAATCTGTTTAAACAGATGAATGGCTTTGTTGACATGCTGAGTAACCAATGTGTGATCTAGTGGCCTACAGGTTTCATCTACTCATCAACCTGTTCTGTAATTCTAATGGTAAATAAACACTTTTATGTTTGTTTGAATACAGAGGTCATGGCCTCTAAAGGTAATGGGGAAAAGTTTAGAAGTGAGGAAAATTGAATGTTTTGGAACTTTTAATTGCTTCAAAAGTAAAAAAAAAATGTAAGAGTTTTGCCCAATCCACACTATTTCAGGGAGTGTATTCCTCACATCAAACTAGTTTTAGCCACAGCTTTGGTGGCCCAGAAGTGCACAACACAACATTTACAAAGATGAAAACACAACATAAACAAAAATAAAAAACAAATAAAAATGTGGCTGCAAATAAAACATTTGACTGCAAATAAAACATTTTACTGCAAATCACAAACATGACTGCAAATTAAAAAATGTGACTTCAAATAAAAACCACCAGAGGCGTTCATACAGGGTACAATGTTATACTGTAGCTAGTGATGTAATTAGGCTGGTAATGTTGTCATGGCAATAAACTTATGTAAATGAAAAGTTCTAGTCTCATACTTTCTTCTCCAGTAAAACACTTCCAATATTTCATGCACAAAAATTATGATGTACTGCTTTATTTTACCAGCATATGAGAGATGGGAGTAACACTAAAAAACATACTGAACACATGTGTGATTTCTATGCATCAATGTGTGCGTTTCTGCAGAGATACAAAAAAAAAGTATCAAAAAAGGTGACAACGTCAGTTGCAGAATGGAAACGAGCGGCTGTGGAACATGATAAAACAGTTAAGGAAACACATGGTTGTGTAAAACCTAAACAAGAACAGTGGAGTATAAAAAACAGGACTGAGTACAGAGATAAAATAAACTGAACTAATAAACTAAAACCAGGTACAGAACACACAGATCTGACATCAATGTCCATATAACTTCTTTAAGTGAAAAGTTATTATTTATGTTACTTATCTGTGTAAAGTAGGGCTGAACAATGAATCACATTTGTAATTATATTGCAATATGACTAAAACTATTTTCAAACTGCATAAGCTGCCATTTCACAGTCAGATAAGTTTTCTTATTTAGCTAAAGTTTATCTAATTTATAGTCAATCCTTAAAATTGAAACCCAAAGTTTATATTTGTTAAAGAAACTTTAGAATAACTAAAATTTGTTTAATTTGTTATCGACTTTTATTTTTATGGTTATACCAAGTTTCAATATAGGGCTAATAAGATTGTAGTTGATAAATGTTATTGCTTTCTCACATTGTAAATCGCTATCAAAATATTGGTTAAAAATAAATTCAATTAATTTTTTTTTTACCATAATGTAACGTATACCATGTAAACTGTCTCACAATTTACCTTCATAATAACCTTGCTGCCAGACTTTACATCAGTTTATAAATAAAACCACTCTAGACTTTTACTTTGCAAAGAGAAGTACCACAGATCTACATTTCCAGCTGCTCTGCCTTGTCATTTTGCACCAGGAAGCAGGATTGGGACTAATTAGACACTGAGCTCTAATTGTCCTTTAATGAGAAGAGTGTGCTTCGAGTAGCACGTGAGCATTCAGAGAGCTTTGTTTTAACATCTTACTAATCATCAAAAATAATTACCAATGTGATGGCAGGCTAGCTTAGGTTTCTCTTGGATTTTCACAGTGCCGTAACAATAGAGAAGGAATATTGAATTAATAATTAGTCACTCTTGTGTTGTTCCATAACCCTTGGTCTAGGTCTATAAACAAATCTGCATTCCACTTTTAGACATTGTTCTGTCGATCTTTTTAAAAATCTCCCTCAAGGCACATCAGTGAATCTGTCAGTGGGTCTTTAATGTTATGATACTCTGAGGAATTTAAAAGCCAAAAAAGCAAGAAACTAAAGACACTATATGTAAATAAATGCATTGAGTAATTCTACATAATTCTAAAACATGCTATCCTCAGCCACCAATTTCCGAGGGGTTTTTGTGTTTCTGCCTCACCCAAGGCTTTTGCTTGCCATTTCAGATCC
Source organism: Danionella dracula (assembly GCA_900490495.1). Classification (NCBI taxonomy): domain Eukaryota; kingdom Metazoa; phylum Chordata; class Actinopteri; order Cypriniformes; family Danionidae; genus Danionella; species Danionella dracula. Next base: position 1,476,841 of record UELW01000004.1, on the reverse strand, counting down.
ACTAAATTATGTCATTTCACCCTTATTTGACTCACCGGCTGTGACGCTTTGTCTAAAAGGAAATGGCCGATTGCCCAAACTATGAGTCAATTGCTTTCGGCTAACACCTGGGTGACATTTTTGGTTATCGCAACAGATTTTGTGCTTTTTAAATTTGGTGAAGCATTTTGGCGTTGTGGCAGCAGTTTTAATTAGGATGACTGGATTAGCATGAGAATTTCCAAGGTGTCGTTATGCAAATTTCAAGCTACATTTATATCCTTATTTAAACACACATATAGTTCGCTTGTTTAATTTGATATAATGCAATTAAGCTAATCTGAACTTTCCCACGATGCTAAATATTTTTTAAATATCGCTGTGCAGTTGAAGATAAACTACAAACAGGCACTGAGACAGGTGTTGGAGGTTGGAATGGAAAGATTCAAAGAGAAATATTGTCATTTTACCAAGATCATTATGTCGTTTTTATGAGATAATTATGTTTTTACAAGAAAAATGACAACTGTAACAAATTGATATTTGTTGTAGAAACATCATAATAATATAGTACAAACGACATTATCTAATTTGTGACATTGTTATATTGTTATACTGTTATATACCATTCCTGCTCTTTGGCTAGACATGGCATGTTTAGATAAACTGATCCACTTTTTCCCCATAAACCACAAAGGCATTTTAACAACATCCAGGGGACTGTTGCCATGACACTTATAGATATAAAAGATATAACAATCACTGTTGTATTGTGACTAATTTCAAACCAAGACGTAACAGTCTTGTTTTTATAACATAACTATGTCATTTTTACTAGAAAATTATGGTGTTTTTAATGACAATTATATCGTGAAAACAACATATATGGATAAAATAAATAAGAGAATGTATCTATTTTATTGAAATCTCTTTCCATATATGAAAAATATATGCCAGATTTATATATGCTATTTCTTTACATATAATGTTCGATAAAAAATTTCCTGTAAAAATTTACAGTGTGTGTTATACTCCACATCTATTTTGATTATCTATATAAACTTGGGGAACCATTTGAGGAATTTTGTACATAACAAATCCATAAAGGTCCTACTTTTTCAAAATATTAGTCAACAACTTGCATCAATCAATCACTTCAGCAGGGTTGAACTTTAATAAAAAGCGGTTATCTGGACACCTGGTTGGTTTAGAAGTGGAAAAACATCGTGATAAAAAATGTAAGTTTGATTGATACCAGTTAAACAACTCACCGATGGTAGAAACCACCGTTCCAACAAAATAAAAGGCTCCCGCAAAATCCCAGCGTGGTCTGGTGGCGTCCACGCGGATTCCCGCCAAATTTGCTTCCTCGTAGGTCCTCAGGAAGTTTCTTAGTTCTTCTCGACTCAGGTTGTGCTTAAGAGTGAACTCTTCCATCCTCTGAGCCCACCTTTCCTTGGCGAGCGTCTCCATGGGCTGCTCCAGCGTGGAAAACACTGCTGCGCCACACAGCAGGTAGATGATGATGAGCAAAGCCAGAAGCAAAAACCTGGCGTTATCTTCATTCAGGCTCCCGGGGCTGTTGACGCAGCAGCCAGAGCGGCAAGCCATTGTTTTACAGCAGGTGTTTAATCGGCAGAGATTAACCACCACGTCCCAGTTCATTATGAGTCACATATTTCTTCTTTCAGTATGGTCGAGTGCGGTGAGGTTTTCTCTGAGAGGAGGCATACCGAAAGTTTCTAGCCTGTCTCTACTCATGATAATGTACTGATGGAGCGCTGGTATGGAATGGACCGTGACCGTCTCACTTTCCAAGGACGCGCGCGCGCGCGAAAAAGGCGTCAGACCAGATCAGCGCAAAGGGCGGGAGAAGTCTCTAAACTATATATTTTTTACTTTCAGGCAGGAGTGAAAAAGGTTATGTTGCTTGTGAGGCACTAGGGGATTTGGCGAACACTGATATCGCTGTCCGTAAAATAGTTATACAGATACATTTTAGGTGCATTTTAATTTGGTTATGTTTCATTTTAGACCACCAAATAGTCATATAAAGAAATTAATGAATGAGAAACCCAAAAAGGGCTGATACTTGTTTTATGCAACTATAAAACATTGGTGAATGATTCAGGACTCAAAATGTTTTATTCATGTTTCTTTTTTAATGTGTATTTCTTTTCTGTTACCTGCATTTAATACATCCGTGACAAAGAGTCACATGCTTTTGAGACAGGGTTCAGTGATGTCAGTAGACCTTTTTGGACTAGTTAAAGTCACACAGGTCCCCATTCATTCGCTTTGACCGAATTCATACAACAAAGGTGAAAAACATGGAGGACATTTGGTGCTAACTTATAACTTCAACTAAAGCTTGCCATTATCAGAGCCATGCGACAAGTTAGCTGTTCTCCCTACCACATGAAACCTCTCTGAAAAAAGTGTGTGTATAGTTAATTGGTAGCTGCATTTAACAAGTGAACTGTTTGAAAACTATGGAAAATAGGACCCTGAATTTCCAGAGAGTTTAAACAAGAGCTCTTGTGGAGCTGTGCTCAGTAACATTATATTTAACTAGATACATCTCATATCTCTTTTTTACAAAAAGTATTTTAATAGCAATGTGTATGTATTACATATAGCATTTATCCTGAGAGGTACTTTGAGGCCTGGGTAAGACCATGTGTTTGAATAGTGAAATTTTTGGAAAAAAAAAGAAAACGCTGCCATAAATGGTCCATACTTTAATTAAAAGACAGTCCATTCTGAGGCAATCCTTTGCATGTTTCAAACCTGTCTCAGAAAAGCTATCATAAGCACTGCTTTGTGTACACTTTTAAGAAGTGTAACATTTGATTCTCTTTTTGCCTAGTAAGCCAATCCACCACATGCGCCAGAAACAGAATCAAAACAAATTCCAGTTGTTTTGGCCTCGCATTCCCAGTCATTTCAGCAGCAAAGAAAGTTTTTTTATGTCAGAGTATAAACTTCAGGGTAGTTTCTGTGTTTTTTCTGTGCCTGTCTGTCATTGTCAGGGGGCTACTAAGAAATGGTTGAGCTCTCAATGAACATGTCAGTTAATCTGACATAAAGAAATGCAAACATTTTTTAAACCACAATGTTTTTTTTAGGTAAAATGACTATACCAGTGCCTGTTAAAATGCCATAAATGCATAGTGTAAAAGAAATAAGTCTATGACCCCCTTGTCGATAACATTATTTTTTAATTAAGTACATATACAGTCAAAATAATGATTTCTGAATGTTGCTGGTGGACAAAATCTGCCACTCAAGTTTGTCATGTGTGAATAATGAGTGTAACCTGTAGATACAGGAACACAGATTCTAGAACACCATCCAGTAAATATAAACTTATATAAACACTTATAATCAAAAACAGACAACAATAAGTGGGTCCAAAGTGAGACCCAAATGTGAGGGGAACGAAGGAGAGAGTCTGGACGGTGAGATGAAGTGGTGGCATAGAAGTTCTGAATTACTGGTCTTTGGTGATCTAGATATTGGAGACACAGACATTGGTCATAACAGACTTTATTGCTGAGAGGCATTATTGCCAACCACTATGTCACCATATTACCTCACCACCATTGCATTTTCATGTATGAGCACTTAAACATGCAGAAAACTATTGTAGATTGTCACGTAACTTTGAGCATGTTTGCATTCTTCGATTAGACTGTGCGATGAGAATACACCCAGGAGATCAATGGTGTGTGACCTTTCGGATCTGGATGGGCAATTTTCAGCATTTGCTCTGGGATGTCCAGAGGCAACTTGTGCAAATGTCACAGTTTGGACTGGGAGACAAAAACCTATTATGCATTTGAGACAAACAGATGCTGAGTATTTATAGATTCAGCCTTAAAGAGCCCGATCGATGGGTTTACACTGAACAGAGCTTGTGAAGTCTGATGCCTCGTGTTATTTTTAGAGCTCAGAAACCTCCCATTTCCAGACGCAGAGTAGATGTGGTAAATGCTTCAGGCACTAATTAAATCACCCTGACAGCCACCTAATATTCTGTCTCTGTACAGTTACAATCACATATATAATGATTATTTTATTAGCAGCAAACATCATGTAACCTTAAATTATCCCAAAGTTTCTTATTTATACTTTAAACTCTATTTAAAAGTCACCTTGTTCCCTACCAAAACCAAAATATTCTTAGCTTTTGCAAAAGCTCTGATTTCTGTTACTTGGATCAACGATGTTTCGTTTTTTGGACTTATCTCATGTGGAGTGCACATTTTAGGAATGTTTAAGAATTAAAATGTAAGTTTATGTTTGTTGGCTACACTTTTTGTCGAATAATTTTATTTGGATCATATTGTTAATTCTAAGAAAGTTAGTATTATTTGATTTTCTAAGTATTCATGCATGAACACTGCTTCAATTGTCAGTTAAATATCTTAGATGGTGGTTTAAAGTGCTAGAGATGTTATCAGATTGCAGTTTACATCGTAATTTGTTTGGATGGAGGTCATCAGTAGAGAAGTAGTCATGCATTCAATTTATATAGCGCTTTTCCAGAGCTCAAAGACGCTTTACAATTATCAGAGCATTATTCATTCACTGCACTTTCACACTCTGCTGGTGATAAGCTACCTTGGTAGCCCTCAGCTGCCCTGGGGCAATCTGACAGGACGTGACTGTCAAAACAAGCCTACAGCTTCCTGACCACCACCAAACACACCCCACCAGTCACACACATCCATACAGGGCACTGCGAATGAAGTGGCTTGTCCAGGGCCACAACGGCAGAATGGACCTAGCGGAGATCGAACCACCAACCCTCCGGTTACAGGACGACCAACTCCACCACTGAGCCATCTGTCCACCCCTAAATACCTAGATGCTTCCAGAAGAGATTTCAACTGTTGACGAACTGTAACTATTCTTGCAGAAAGTGGTAAGCCATTCTCTAAGTGCAAAAAGTCTGCTGAATTTATTTTCCTCATTGTTCCCCATTGAAACTTAGAGCCAGAGCGGATCATTTTGGTCACAGATAACTGGTGGTGCTGCTCTTTTAGCACCTCTGACTGATGTTGACACCTATCATTTCAGACAACTGGCAGAATTGCAGCCTATCTTTGACAACCAACATTTTTAAAACGAGTCTTTGGGATTGAGGTCCTATATCAGAGCAATTCCGTACTGGACATAAAATGCTTTTTTTTCACCAGTGATTCACTCAGACATTGTACTACATGTTAGTCATATTTTACTTTCAGTTAGTTAGCATATGGAAATATTTTTGAACTTTGTAATCTGAGATTCCATGGCAACCAAGTCTCACTCCTACAGATTTGGTATCTTCTGCTTCATTAAAACAAAGATTTGTGGCTGGAACTAAACAGAAAACTGTGCTGTTGAATTTTGATTGAGCACAATTTAATATGACTGCAAATTTTCTAGAGCTATTTTTTAGCATGTATGTGACCGCTCACTGATCAAATTAACCAGTCCATCTTTGCTGGTAAGCGTGTGTAAAAAAATACTCTCTGGGACTGTGGATTGTCACTGGCAAGGCTGGATTGCCACTGGAAGATTTTTTTGTATATAGCTGCTTTACTGTAGACTCTAAAAGGAAAATCATTTTTGTTTGATGTTAAGTTGAAGACCAGCAGACTATGACATTTTATATACCATGAGCAAATGTGCTCAAACCTCTGCAGATGATCCAGAACTCTGCAGCTCGTCTTATCTTCAAGGAAGTGAATGAAACAAGCTCATGTTATTCCCCTCTTCATTACTCTTCACTTTGGACAAATGAATGTAAATGTAAATATATACTTGTATATAAAATGGTTCAAAAGATTAACTCTTATGTGTTGTTGGGAACATATTTTAAGTCTTAATTTAACCATAAAGTTTTGTTTGTTTGAGAAAATGCAATGCTTTTTTGGTGTCAAATTTACTACTTTTTTATTATGTTCAAGGGTGGAAAAAGTAAAAAAAAAATATCTGAAATGTGCTTGAAAATACATGTCAAGGTCAGGTTGTATTGCAAAAAAATAAAATAATGGTAGTTATTTTAGTACAATAAGTACTGTACCGGATTACCTACCTGTTGGAAAGCATTTTCCATTCATTTTGAATACTCATGGGTTATCACTGTGCTGGAGCTGGCAGCGCCACCATGAGCCATGTATTTTTACTCATTATTTTTCTTTTTTTTTCTGTACCACTTTTAACACAGCTGCTACTGTAACCCTGTTCTTGTTACCATGGACACCACCGCCAGATATTCTTCATCAGAGAAGAAAAATCTCAGTATATACTGGTAAGAGTTGGTTTGATGCTTCCCAAAGCAGCATTAGCATAAGGAGCACAAGATATTTTAAAATCATTATGTCGAGACTGTAGATTGTGCTTATCTGCTGTGAATTCACCTGAGGCTGGAACCAAATGTAGATGAAAAGTAATAAAAAAGAGCAGGAGCAAGAAACCTAAGCTAACATCAACGCAAAAAATGAAATAAGCAAAGCTGAAAAAGCTTACATTTAGATTGAAAATCTTGATTTTATTATTTTAGGAAGAATTTTCTAGTTTAAACTTTTAGGGTATAAATTATTTTGAGAAAACATTTTACATTTTCTTCAGGTCATTTATTTAGTGAATTATGAAATTTAGTGATAAAGCAGTTGATTTTGCCACTGATCTTAAAACAAGAGTTTGAAAACAAGAAATTTTGAACACGCAGTACAAACATTTACATATTTTATGCAACTGTCATTTTTATATTTTGTAACTGAAATAGAGTAATAAAAGTTCTGTACAGCAAAGTGTTTTTTTCATTTAAAGTGTGTAGTAAAGTGGTTTTACACAAGTAATTACTGCTTGCAGTTAAGAAGTTATTTCTGGTTTTAACACTCAGTGTCTGTGTCACGGATCACAGAAGGCAGAGGCAAAAGGTGCGATTCACACAGTGTTTATTAAACACAATAGTCTTCGTACCGAAGTACTAGCAACAGTTCAATGTGGAGTCAAGGTGGTTAGTAGATTTACTTCCCTCGAGCAGAGCAAGCCGGTAGCAGGGGTTAGTCTCTGGGTGCAACGAGTAGCAGAAGCTCCTGGCAGAAGATCGGGATGAGAAGACGGAGAGAGATACAATCCTGTGAAGATGATACCTGACGATGAGTGAACGGCGTGGGTGAGTCTTTATAGTGTGGTGTTGATGATTGGAACAGATGACGGTGATGAGTGCCCAGGTGTGTCTGATTAGTAAACGGGTGATTGAGTGCGTCGAGTATTGGCTGGAGAATGTGACTGGTGATCGGGGCTGATAGAACGTGCAGAGGGTGTGACAGTACGGGTGACTCCTGGCACCCTGGACCGGCGGCGTGGACGGCCGCGACCTCGAGGAGCCGGACGGTTGGGATGTTGCTGGTGGAATGTTTCGAGGAGAGAGGGATCTAAGATGTCCTCCCGGGGTGTCCATGACCGTCCTCGGGACCGAATCCTTCCCAGTCGACTAAGTATTGGAGTCGGCCGCCCCGCCGCCGGGAGTCGAGGATTTCCTTGACCTGGTAGATGTTTTCACCCACGACTTCGGGTTGTGCTGGAGGGGGAGGCAGCTCTGGGTCTGTGGAAGGAGGAGAGACAGGATCAGTGAAGGGTTTAAGGAGTGAAACATGGAAGGCAGAAGGAATACGGGAATGAGGTGGCAGATTGAGGCGGTAGGTGACAGGGTTTATCTGGGAGTGGATAGTGTATGGCCCTATGTAGCGGGGACTCAGCTTCCTACAGGGCAGTCGGAGACGGATGTTCTGGGTTGAAAGCTACACTTTGTCCCCGGGTTGGTATACCGGGTTGGGTAACCTGCGGCGGTTAGCTGCGTCGGTATGTCTCCGTACTGCCCGTTGGAGGTGGACGTGAGCTGAGCCCCATACCCTCTCGCTCTCCTGGAACCAATGGTTTACCGCGGGCACCTCCGAGACTTCGCCGGTCCACGGAAACAGTGACGGTTGGTACCCTAAAACACACTGAAAGGGGGTTAGTCCCGTGGAGGCCTGGCGAAGGGAATTCTGGGCATACTCTGCCCACGGTAAGTACTGGCTCCAGGTGTTCTGGTGATGGGCACAGTATGTCCGGAGGTAGCGAGAGATTTCTTGAATTTCCGTTCGGTCTGGCCGTTCGTCTGTGGATGGTAGCCGGACGAAAGACTGACGGATGTGCCTAGTAACTGGAAGAAGGCCCGCCAGACCCTGGAAATAAACTGAGGTCCTCGGTCGGAGACGATATTCTCGGGGAGACCATAGTTGCGAAAGACGTGATGAAATAGTGCTTCAGCGGTTTCCAAAGCAGTAGGTAAGGCTTTGAGCGGGATGAGCTTGCACTGCTTGGAGAATCTGTCACGACCACCAATATGGTGGTGTGACCCCGCGATGGAGGCAGGTCTGTAGCGAAGTCGACACCAATGTGGGTCCAGGGTCGGCGGGGAATAGGTAATGGCTGGAGTTTGCCTTCAGGCAGACGGTGAGGAGTGGTGGTTACGGGCAGACCGAACATCCCCGGACATACTGGGCAACGTCCTTGGCCATACCCGGCCACCAGTATTTCCCACGTAGGAGCGAGAGGGTTCGCCTGCTGCCCGGATGTCCTGAACCGAGGGAGGTGTGCGTACTTTCGAGGAGGGTGAGACGGTGACTGGACGGAACGTAAGTTGAGCCGGGTGGTAGATCCGGAGGGGCTGGCTCCTCGAGAGTGGCGGTTCGGATCTCCTCGTCAATCTTCCACAGGATGGGAGCGACGGAGATGGAGGGTGGTAGTATGGGTTCGGGAGCATCTAGAACGGGATCTGGCGAGTACAGGCGGGAAAGGGCGTCCGCTTTGCAGTTTTTGCTCCCCGGCTGGTATGTGATAGAGAAATTAAATCTTGCGAAGAATAGTGACCACCGAGCTTGGCGGGCGTTCAGGCGTTGGGCATTCCGGAGATACTGGAGATTTTTATGATCTGTGATACGGTAAACGGGAATCTGGCTCCTTCCAGCCAGTGTCGCCATTCCTCGAGGGCCAGCTTGATGGCTAGTAACTCACGGTCCCCTATGCCGTAGTTCTGCTCAGCAGAAGTGAGTTTCGGGAATAGTACGCACACGGATGGAGAGCTTTGGGTTTGTTAGCCCATTGGGAGAGTACGGCCCCCACTCCTACGTCTGCCGCATCGACTTCGACTACGAAGGGTAGCGTAGGATCAGGATGTCTGAGGATGGGTGCTGCGGTGAATTTGCTCTTGAGGAGTCGGAAGGCGCGATCCGCCTCGGAGCTCCAGGCGATGGTTTCCGACCCCCTTGAGGAGTGATGACAAGGGTGAGGATATGGTACTGTAGTTCTTTATGAAGCGTCGATAGAAGTTGGCAAATCCGAGGAAGCGCTGGAGCTCCTTGACGGTTTGGGGTACCTTCCAGTTGTTTACGGCGTCCACCTTGGCGTTCTCCATCTGGACCCCCGCAGCGGAGATCACGTAGCCGAGAAAGGAGATGGTGGACGGTGGAACTCGCATTTTCCGGCTTTCAGGTAGAGTGATGTCACGGAGACGTTGCAATACTTGGCTGACTTGGTCACGGTGGTCTTCCAGATTACGGGAATAGATGAGGATGTCGTCATGTATACAATTACGCATTTGTGGGAGGTCTCTGAAGATTTCGTTCATATAGTTTTGGAAAAGATGGGCTGTTTGCTAACCCATAGGGCATCACCAAGTATTCATAGTGACCTGTGGGGGTTATGAAGGCGGTCTTCCACTCATCTCCTTCTCGAATACGGATCAGGTTGTACGCGCTGCGGAGATCCAGCTTGCTAAACACTCGCGCCTCCCGAAGTTCCTCAAGAGCTGCGGGTACAAGTGGTAGCGGGTAAGCGAATTTTACCGTAGCCTCATTCAATCCTCGATAATCGATACAGGGCTGAGTCCTCCGTCCTTCTTGGTCACAAAAAAGAAGCTCGATGCGGCAGGGGACTTGGATGGTCGGATGAACCCTTGGCTGAGGCTTCGTCATGTAGCTCTCCATCGCCTCGTGTTCAGGACGGGAGAGAGGGTAGATACGACCGTGCGGTAGCTTGGCATTGGGCAGCAGGTCGATGCTACAGTCGTAGGGCCGGTGAGGAGGAAGTTGTGCGGCACGTTCCTTACTGAAGACATCTAGGAAGGCGTGGTAGGTGGAAGGAACGTGCCGAGTGAGGTCCGTTGAAGAGTGATCTAAGGTGGTTGAGTGAAGGGGAAGAGATGACTGGTGGTTCGATGAGTGATGAGTGTGATCCTTGCAGGTCTTGCTCCAGCCGAGGATCTGTCCAGTGCCCCAATCGATGGTGGGTTGGTGTTGGACCAACCAAGGTCGACCCAACACAATATCGACATTGGCCCTGGAGCACTAAGAGGTAGAGTTTCTCCCGGTGGTCTGGGGAAATCGTTAATATGACCTGACGGGTCCGACGGGTGATCTGGCCTTCGCCCAATGGTGAGTTTTGAATAGTGTAATACGATACCGGGTTTCGTTGAGTACTGTCGGGAGGCGATGTTTATTGATGAAGTTGTGGAGATGAAGTTCCCAGCGGCTCCGGAGTCCACCAGGACATTAACGGGGAAGTCACAAGAGTTCATGGTTAGAGTGGCTTGCAGATGAGGAATTTTACACATTGATGGAGTGATGGAACAGGCACTCACCATTGGACGAGGAGGGCGAACTGGACAGCAAGAGAGTAGGTGGGAAGCTTCTCCGCAGTACAGGCAGAGTTGGAGACTGAGTCGTCGGTGGCGTTCCGCGGAGGTAGATGGTAGGCATCCGTGATCATAGGTTCCTCGAGTCGGGTGGTGAGGAAGCAGGGTGAAGACGAGGGGCTCCGATGGTGGTGAGTGATGGTGAAGGGTGAGGATGAAATGGTGCTCTATGGGGAATGGTAGGGATGGAACAAGCGTTGAGGTGCTGGGAGATGCTGATGGCTTTGCGGATGAACACCTCAAGGTCCACGTTATCCTCGTAAATGACAAGATGACGACGAACGTTGGGGTTCAATCCGCGCCGGTATGCGGCTAACAACGCTACTGGTTCCACCCACTACTGGCTGCGAGAGTGCGGAACTGAAGAGTGTACTCGTGGATGGTTAGCTTTCCTTGGGTGAGTGAGATGAGTTCGTCGTGGACCGATAGTGATGTGAGTGCTGTGCCGAATACCTCCTTAAGGTGCTCGGTGAAGGAGTGATAGGAGTGAAGGACTGGGTTGTTGGCGTTCCAGAGTGCGTTTGCCCATTGCAGTGCTCGACCGGTGAGGAGAGAGATTACAAAGGCCACCTTGGAGAGTTCGTTGGGGAAGGAGTGGAGTTAGTCTGGATATACAGCGAGCATTGCAGAGTGAATCCAGCACAGGCTTGAGGATCGCCAGCATAACTGGCGGGACGGGAAAGAGCTGAGCTCGACATTGCGAGCGGATTCGCGGGCTGCTGGCTCAGCGCCGCTGCACCCGGGTATGAGTCAGCGGGGCTCCCGGAAGTGTTAGCGAGCCCTTCCATGTTCCGGGAATTTTTGTTCGGTCAGGTATCCTGTCACGGATCACAGAAGGCAGAGGCAAAGGTGTGATTCACACAGTGTTTATTAACACAATAGTCTTCGTACCGAAGTACTAGCACAGTTCAAGTAGGAGTCAAGGTGGTTAGTAGATTACTTCCCTCGAGCAGAGCAAGCCGGTAACAGGGGTTAGTCTCTGGGTGCAACGAGTAGCAGAAGCTCCTGGCAGAAGATCGGGATGAGAAGACGGAGTGAGATATGATCCAGTGAAGATGATACCTGACGATGAGTGAACGGCGTGGGTGAGTCTTTATAGTGTGGTGTTGATGATTGGAACAGATGACGGTGATGAGTGCTAAGGTGTGTCTGATTAGTAAACGGGTGATTGAGTGCGTCGAGTATTGGCTGGAGAATGTGACTGGTGATCGGGGCTGATAGAACGTGCAGAGGGTGTGACAGTCTGTTAATGATTAAGCACAAATGTTGTTGTTTTCAAAGCAATTTTTCACGAAATTTGTTTATTCACTGGTTTTGAAAAGAAACATCTGACACATTTTAATTAGGGTTTTCTACTTTTAAGACTATTTTAAGGACAAGCTTTACAAAAAAATATCTTTTGTTTAATACTGTTTATCTTTTAAAAATGTAAAGAAAATCAGTTACATTTTTAGCAATAATCTAGTTTTAAGATTAGTATACAATTTTTTAAGTGCTAGAATTAAGCACAAACATTCTGTTTTTAACTAAAAGTTATTTTAGAAACAAATAAAATCACATTTTTTTATCTAGAATTTAGGTTTTAAGACCTCATACTCTATTTCAGGAACTAAAATGAAGCACAAACATTCTTGAATGAATTCAAACCAAATTGTATTATTATTTTCTTAATTTAAGGTCATATATATATATATTTATTTTAATGCTAAATGTTCTCTAAATCTTAGCCTTTAGTTTTGATTAAAACAGAAAACATCCTAGCTTTAAGACCACTAGTGACTTACAAGTTGAAATAATTTAGTTCCAGTGCAGTTATACAGCTTGGAAAGATTTGTTTTAAGAGTTTTTGTCTATTTTTAAGATCCATCAATCTATGTTATCAGCTAGGAATTTTTAGTTTTAAGAATTCTTGGCAAATTGTGCTTACCCTATTGGCAGATTTTTTTGCTTGATCCAGGAAGAGTTTAACTACATTTGAAGGGTTTTTTCTTGTTCCAAAAGTGCATTTTTTGAGTGGACCGTGGAACTTGTGTGCCATGCTATAGCAGGTGCATTTATTTGTACAAGGATTTACATAATGAAAGTTTGAAACATGCCTACATTATAGAGCAAGTACAGTTTGATTCAAGGTTCAAGTTCTACTGCGAGATTGTATTTTCTCTCAGTATAACGTTGTATCAAGAAATTCTACCTTCTTGCATCATTAGATTTAAAATAGCAACTTTTCATTTACTTTAAAAGCTACTTAGCACTTTTTAAAAACAGAATATTCTTTACAATTAAAACAGAAACACACTAAAACCTGAAACCTGGTAGTGATTAAACTATTCAAATATATACATTCTGAAAGGATGCAAAGAAAATGCTATAATTTACTGATGGAGTAGAAAATAAAATTGCAAAACTGATACCCTGCTCACATTCCATACTGAGGCTGTGTATGAGAACCAGAAGAGCCTCTGGCAGTGAATGCAAAAGAAAGAAGGACGAAACCCTTAGAGACGTGAGGGAGTCGGATGCTCGGCGTATACTGAATGAAGAAATAAGGCCCAGTGGAGCTGAATATGAAGCCTCTCTCATTATTCAAGCAGATTTCAACAAGTCACAATCTGTTTTTACTCATTAACTAAACACAGACGGGGGAATCTGACTATTCAATAAGGGAGATTGATCAATTAGTTGAAAACATTTTAATTTTAGTATTGCTAAAAGTCCATCTCTGTGTATGACATTGAAGAATATAAATGGTTTCTTATCTAAACATGACGATATTACTGATCCGAAATTTTAATAATATTATGTAATCCTCAACGGGTTCCTCTATAGAGTTGTGGGTGGTTGCTAGGGGTTGCTGGCACAGTGTGGAAGTTACATGCTCCAGGAAAGGCGAAGGATAGCTAATTGGAGGGAGGTCAAACTGTCAGAGCAGCAGCTTTTAAAAAACACAGCAGAAGTATAAATATAGACAACTTCCAAGAAGACTCCTTGTGATAAAAGAGAATACACTGTTAGTCAGAGCACTCTGAAAAAGATAGAGAAATGTGTTTTTTGAATCAATTTGTATAGTATATTCCATTTTGCAACCAGTTACAATGACAGGGAGAAACAGTTTTTGTATGAACAAATATGTGATATTGAATAGACAGTATGTAATAGCAACCTTAACAGGATGGAGAGATTTGCACAGTAAAACAAGTTGAAAACTATAGATTGACCAATAGCAGAACCATTAGGAAATAGAACAACTGATGAAAGATGTTGGAAGGTCTCACCTAAAAATGGTCTGCGGGTGTAACATGGATGTGTGCAAGGATTTCACCTTTAAATATTTGTAGGCTGAAACTGGAACACACAAGCTGAGATGTTTTGTAGCTGAATTCAACCTAATCTTTGTTTGTGCTTATAACTTCGTCTCATTATCACTTCATCATTTTTGGATTTTCTTTGAACATTGAAGCACTCTGACATGCAATCATCAGTCCTCATAAGAACACTTCCAAAATGACAAAACTGCTCCACAAAAGAAGTTTTTTTTTCACAACAGATGTAACTATTATTCTTATGGTGTCACATTTTGACACAAAAAAATTTTACACTAAAATCATTAAGAATTGAATTGGTTATTTTTTGGAGCAGGTCACAGAATGGATGTTGTGGTGAAAGTGTCAACAAGCCTTCTTACTTTGAGAAACAGGTAATTAGTCCATTTCTTTTCCTTTGGGCCTCCAGCAGATGCTGATTCGTGCTCTCCAACATACAACAGCTGGAAAAACAGGTGTGCTAAACAGATTCTGTGAGTGTTGTTTTGTTGTGAACTTTTCCTATCCTGTTTTTTCAGGTTGTGAGGAATGCTTATTATGCATATTGGGAGGTATTCTGTCTATCCCTTATCTAAACCTGATCAACGATCAGCAGCTCACCTGTTTCCATGTCGTTGCTAGAAATGATTGTCTTCAAGCAAATCAGTCGACCTTACCCTTACACCAAAATAAGACGATCTTCCCTTGAGACCCAAATAATAAGTCTAACCCCTCACACCAATATCAGTAGACCTTTCCCTCACAGCCAAATCAGAAGACCTCCCCTTACACCAAAATCAGTCTACTTTCCCCTCACACACAAATCAGCAAACGTTCCCCTAATCATTAGACTTTTTGCTCAAACGCAAAACAGTCAACCTTACCCTGAAATCCAAATCAGTCAATCTTCCTCAGAGTATTCTATGTATACATTCATAATATATATATATATATATATATATATATATATATGTACATAGATATAGAGACAGATAAATTATATTTCTGCATGAACTGTTATTCTCAAACTTGCTAAAACCCATAAAATAATAAATAATTAAAGAAAAAAAATGCTACAAAAAGAATAAAGTGAACAAGGTTATAATAAATATTATTAATGACAACAAATACAGCCATTGCTTTCCTTAATAAGCCATTTTATTCACCAAACAATTAACCCGCTTCTGAAAACTGCCAAAACGTATGGCTTGTTGCCTTCTAAAGTGCTTATTTGTAAGAGGCAGACATGCTTAAACCAGAACACTTAGAATAAGACATGGCAGCCAAGACAGTCAATTAAACAGATGAAGAATAAAACATTTGGTCCCTGCAAGCCATGAAATCCACACAGCTAAGCTTTCTTTAGCATCTTCAGCAAAAAAAAAAAAAGCATAACAGTCTTCAAAACAGCAGTAACAAGATTCTGGCATCATGAAGACACCTGGAAGTAAACAAAGCTACAGTATCTGCTTTTATGCACCTTAAAATCTGGTTAATCTATTTAAAAAAGTAGTCTAATCATGCAGCCCTGCATAATTTTATGTTTTGGCTAAAAGTAAAATTTCTGCAAAAACAAATATACATTCATTTAGTATCTTTCTCATAGATAAATATAGTAAAATATCAAGCAAACATCATACGCACATCACCATTCCAAACATGCTTGAAAGTACAACAACTAAAACAGACAAAAAAACTTGCGAAATAAATTAACAGAGCATAGTGGTAAAACATGAATAGTTAACCCAAAATATAAAACTCTGTACTTATTTACCCACCCTTCTAACTGACTTTAAAAACAAAAGTGGTCCATGTTCAGCTGAGTTTACAGGATTGTGTAAATAATGCGAGGGTGAGTAAATAATAACAGAATGCTTATTTTGGGTTCGTATGCACAAGACTGGATCAGTTGGGAATGTCAGAGTTGTTGTTCCGGTTTCCATACTTGTGATGGATGAATAGGAGCACCACGCCAAGGAAAAAGCAGATGGAGCCCACAGTGATGTAGGCGATGCCCAGGAAGGGGTTTTTCCCTCCCATCCAAGAGATGGTACTGAGGATCATCCGCTTCCGGCCCTCGAAGCTCCGCACAGGGTAGTCTGAGGAGCGCTGGTTGAGGAAGCCAAGCATTTACAATATACTCAGATAGATTTTAGTTGTTAGAGTGCTTATTCAAATTAAGTTGGCTGACTTATTAAATTTGAGTTTGTATGCTCATTGACTGTGTATTTGGCTGCAGTTTAATAAAATTTTAAATGTAAAAATATATAAAAAAAAGAAATTCCAAGCTTTTAGAGCACTTTTATTGTGAACCAAACAACCACATGACTTTTTTGGCATTTTAATTTAGAGTCAGCTTGTTTGAGTGCACGAGTACACTAACCTCCATGTGCCAGGTGGTCTGATAAGGAGCTTTATTTCAGTCAAAAAGCTATTTTAGTGATAGGCTTAATTTTCATTTCAGGCCAAAGACAAAGTACTTTATTTCTAGGAGGAAGCACACTTTTTATTTCTCCTGATTTGAAAACTGTGAGGTAGTGTAACATTAAATAATCTTAATTAAAATTGCTAAACAATTTGATTTATTTATTTGATTTTCATTTAGGTCCTAAAAAGAACCTGCTATGTCACAGCCTTTAACATTACCAATGCTGGTGCACGCCACTAGGTAGTCAAATGGTTGAAGTAAATTTAACTTTATTATATGTATTGTATAGTATGGCTCATTTTCTCTATTGAGGTGTGATTGACAGCTACACTGAACCAATCGCTGTACTGCACTTGCTGCCTGCCCTCATTACATCATGAGAGAAGAATTTATGCTGTCTATAGTCATATTCAACCAAATCTTCCTCAAATAATTGATTCGTTAGTTAAGGTAAGAGTTAAGTTGAGTTAAGACCAAGACATTCTATGAATAATACTCGTTAGCTTACATTTTTAAATTATGTAAAGTTTTATGTAAATGTTTTAATAAAGTTTCCTCTTATAAATGGGAATAATGAGCATGAGCTAAGAAAAATATGTCACTTCATGGCAGGAGCCAGCATTGCTTCATCCATATTTTTTTGCCAGTTATTGGTTAACATTGTAAATAACAAAACATCTTTTTCAAACAAAAATGTAGTGTTTGACAAAAGTGTGTTCATTGTCTGACGTCTACAGATTAAACTTTATGAAACTACAGAGGAAACAACACAACCTTCCTTCTGGCTTGCCTGTTTTGTTTCCTAAATAGTGATATACCATAAGTAGTTATCTGTATCCATAAATTACAGCACAATTCACCAACTTATGCTTTACTAAAATCATGAAAAGCTATAGCTGGCCATAACAACATAGCCTCAATGGCTGCCTGTATAACAATATTTAAAACCTTGATTTGTGAAGAAATAGAATCTACTGAAATAAGACATTTACTGTAAAAATATTCTCAGCAAAAGTTGCAGCTAAACGGTGCAGACCATGGTCTATCAGGAGCAGCGTTTGACAGGTTTACACAGCGATGCAGTGCTTTGAAAGGTAAGGATACTGTAAGTGACCTCCAGAGTGTAGTTTCCTCTGGGTAGCGTGGGCGTCAAGTTGTTCTTCTTCTGAATGATGCGATAGAGCTTCCTGAAGGTGGGGAGCGCAGCCGTTCGCATCCAAACAATGAAATCCTCATTTATGAAGCCATTGTTTTCGGGATCTGTGTCCAGCTCATAAACAGGTTTCCGCCAATTGATCGGCTTTGCTGTATCTGAAAATGTCCACATGAAATACATATTAAACACAACAAATACTAGAAATATACCTACAGGGGATTTAGGAGTCCTTTTGGTTTGAATTTAAATAGATTTAATTTGTGTTTAGAATGGCTGTATATGTTGCTTTAAGAGTAACATTGTGTGGAAACCAGATATTGGCTCCCTCTAGTGGCAAAGGGAAAGGTGTGTTGCACAGGTGCAGCTCATTAAATTCTAACTCTCAGAACAATGGAGCACTGAGAATGAGAGAATTTTAGACCCGGCTTGATTGCTTTTGAATATTTGAATTTATCGCAGATTTCTTCACTCTTTTGTTTGACCAATAAGTTTATCCATTATATTGCAACCTGTTTTAGTTAAATAAATAACAACAAAAGGCTACACTTTCATTTTCTCGTGCAGAAAATTGGACAATGGTTTGCCACTACAGGGGCAATATTGTGATTTTAGACAAGGAATTTTTGTTCAGTTTTTGCAAGTTTGAAGTCAAATGTAATTAAAAAATTTACGTAAACACAACCAATTAAGCATCTCATAAAATACTAATCCTAAATTTCAGACAAAAAAAATGTATCTTTTATGAAAATGTAATAAAAAATACGATGGAAAGGTTAAATCATGGGGTATTTAAAAACTAGATTTTAGTTCTATACACAATATAATATTACATTTAATTTATCATCAAAGGGAGGCTCGATCGCTCATATATCACCTAAAATATGCATGTTCAAAAGTACATTAAATTTGTATTAACACGCAGACCCCGGAAGTATAAAACTAAATAAACAAAGGCACTCTGAAAAGACTATGCCAAGGGTCAACCTCCCTCTCGATGCATAACAAGAAGTTACTAATCTGCAGTTCTTAGACCAGCCAATAGAGGCTCATTCCGCAGGTGTAAAAATAGATACAAATAAAACAAATACAGATAAAAATAAAATATGACAAAATGGTAATACTAAAATTCTGACTATATTAACACCTAAAAGAGCCTATACCTTGCGCTCTGCTTAGGCATTCTAATGTGCATACTGAGCAAATGCAAGCTCGTCTTCAGTGTATGCACTGAACAATATGTCCATGTTTAAGCTTGAAATGGTCCACACTTTGGAAAACTTCTGTCCTTTCACTGAGATTCCAGTCTGGCTTTTCATACTTGCTCTGTTGCATTTTAAAACACTAACAAGCATGGCAAATCTTGTTAGTGTTCATGATCGGAGAACCGGAAGTAGATTATACAAAGTTGAACAGATACTTTTAATGTAAGTTTTTAGTAAACAAAGCTTCAATTTGAAATAATTTGAATCAATCATATTTTATAATCGATTAACTGTTTCAGCCCTAAACAAACGTCAACAACTTTGAAATAGAATTTCCTATTACTTCAACACTTAATACTTCATGTGTATGTGGCACATTTTACCAATAAAAACAGCAGTAAGATTAGGGTTGTTTGCTCCAGGGTTTCTGAATTTCACATGCTTGTCAGTCCACCAGGCGATGCCCTTCTTGGTCAAAGGAATTAGGGTTTTTGTTCCATTGGGGTCGATGTAAAACAAGTCCAAGGTATCTGAAGAAAAGAGGAAAACTTGTTAAAACTTTTGAAGAAACATTTCCTGATTGCCCATTTTGAGCTTACCGTTAAACATGCTGTTGGCAATAGCGCCACAGGGCGCGATAGGATTTTCATTTTTGCGATATGGCTCACACTCTTTGCTTGGTTCCTAAAACAGAATAATACACTGTCATTCAATCTCAGCCTACTTTGTGGAAACAAATCAAGCATCAATGAGATCAGATCAGAGGTGCAGAATCATACTTTCAAACCCAATCTAAAAAGTCGTAAAAATTCCTGTGTATTGAATGCTTCATTTTGTAAAATTATATTATACAGCATGTGTGTCAAATTAAATTCCTGGAGGCCAAAATCCAGCAAATATCTTTTAAAATCTTAATTAACCACCCAATCACTCCTTTTAAAGATCGATTGAAGCATGGTCAGAATACAGTGCAGGGTGGTGGCCTTCAGCGACTCAGTTTTACACATTTTATTCTAAACCATTCTGGAACTCATTTTAAAGAGCTTCCACATTTGAGCATAGTCTAAAACAACATGAGGGTTAATAGTTTAAGTTAGAATGTATAGTTTTTGAGTACAGTTTTACAGTGCAGTTAGCATGTTAGAATGTATAGTTTTTGGTCACTTTGGTTACTAGGGAATCAGTTGACTAAATATACGAGACAAGCTTGTGTCACAACAATGAGGTTTATTTAAGAAGACAGTGTTTGGGGATGGTTGACAGACTCAACAATAATAAGTGCAGATATGTTTCTGAATGCATGATGCAACCCCTTGCTGTCACACAGCGCTGGATGATGAGGTGTTGATGTGCTCATGTGGCTGGAGAATGAAACCCTGTCAAACATATCTAACAGCTAAGCTTCAAGAGGTCGCTCATTTATTTTTGCTCATCATTACCTTGCAGAAAATTAATTGTTACAGGTTTCAAATATTAAACATGTAAGCAATTGGCATGGTCGATGAACAAATCTGGAAGAGGTTCTTAATAGCCTAGTAGTGTCTAGTGTTTTAGTGGTTTCAAATGCCAAAACCAGCTCTGAAAAACCCATGATTTGCTCCTTTTCTTTTAAGATTTTTTACTTTTAGCTAAATTGATTTGACTAAATTAATTGCTTCAATCCACTGATTTGACTTAATTAATGTTAACAGCAGGAGAAAGGATAACCACTTCTAAACCACATGTTTTGATATCACAACAGATAATAGAAACATGCAGCAGCATTTTAAATAATGAAAACTTTGAGCTATTGAAACATTGAGATTATTACAATTGAAATAATAAAACATTTAATTCACAATCAAAATAACAAGTATTTGCTATATTTCTATTCTATTTTCGTACTATTTGTTTATCATAATTTAATGTTTACCATCATTGACTGAGATACAATGGCCGAGAGTTGCAACAAAATTCACAATTATGAAAGCAAAAAAAGTTAACACAATTACAAGCCAAAAAACGAAATAACAATTCAGAAAACACAATGCAATTTCGGACAAAACGTAAATGAACCATTTGACAACCGCTGACTGGACGATAGATGAGAGACATTGAAACATAAAATAAAATCACAGAGGGCCTAAGACTGAACCCAGAAGAATAGCACATTTAAAAGTAATCACAAAATGTCTTTAAAAAATTAAGATGCACTACACAACATGGAAGTAATGATTGACATTTTAAGAGAATGATTCTCATCAAATTTCCTGTCAAAACTGAACAACATCATGACATTGTCAGAATATT
Source organism: Danionella dracula (assembly GCA_900490495.1). Classification (NCBI taxonomy): domain Eukaryota; kingdom Metazoa; phylum Chordata; class Actinopteri; order Cypriniformes; family Danionidae; genus Danionella; species Danionella dracula. The sequence goes on along the minus strand of UELW01000004.1, from coordinate 1,455,750 downwards.
TACAATTTTGATCAAAGCCGTGCTTACAGTATAGACACAGAATCATAAAAAAATATATAAAAAAAAAGACAAAATTAAATAAAAAAACATGTATTGGACAGCTCAAGAAATAGACTTTGATCAACTCAAAAGTCCATACCTTCAATGAGCGTTCATCCCCATTCAGCTGACTGTCATCTCTAGACTTGACGTAGCGCCGGTGGTTTTGGTAGAAATTAGAGAGGCCATAGTACATGAAGACGTTACTCTGAGGACAGAATTACAATCCATTCATTCATTCCATTCAATGGCTTAATTGTCACTGTAATACAGAGCATGTAATTTTAATATTCATATTTCAAAACTGTGCTGCTCTTCTGTGCAGATGATTAAGATGATTATTTTGTGCTATAGCGAGGAAATATGGTAATAAGGTATTATAAATATAGCTAGAACATCAAGCTACAAGTGCAAACTAGCACTTGGGTTGTTAACAAAACAGGTTACTGTGATCAGCACTAGTGACCAACCCATAAGGCCAACACACACCAATGCAAACATAACAAGGGCAGTTGTGGTCTGGTGGATAAAGAGATCAACTTGTGATTGGAAGCTCACTGGTTCGATCCCCAAAATCACTGAGTTGAAGGTGGTGTAAGTGATGAAACACTTGCTCTCCATCTTCAGCAACCACAGCTGTGGAGCCCTTGAGCAAGACACCAGTTTCCTGACTGCTTCCCGAGCACTGCAGCCATGGCTGCCCACTGCTCCGGGTGTGTGTTCACTGCTGTGTGTGTACACTGGGATGGGTTAAATGCAGAGCACAAATTCCAGGTATGGGTCACTCCATATCTGGCCAACTGGTCACTTTCACTTCACTTTTCAGTCCATAATTTCACAATGGCTTCTCTGCGGGGTGCGTTAACACAGGATTAATACCTCTATTGATGCAGTGATGCTCCTTGCTCCTGGGTGGTGTTAAACGTTCAACAAATGTCCAAGAAATTAAATTCACCATCGACCTCCATTTTCACGACAATACCACACCACACTTCCTTTCGTCAGTCTGTGTTTTATAATCCTTGTATGCTTTAGTGAACAATTTTTGATGGGGACAGTAGCATGATGAGCTTTTTAATTTCCACAGTTTTTCTTCTCTGTTAACCGGCGTGAGATGTTATATCAAGTGTCACCTATGCTCTTATGTCTTATAAGTACTCTCAACACGTAATCAAAACAGCCAGCTTTAATTGGTCGAGCATGAGATTCTGCGCACTGCAACAAACCATGACATGGCAGAGCAGAACTTTTTTGATCTTTCAGCCAGATGTTGGAGCTTCAGAATGCTCCTTTAGTAAAAAAAATAATGGAGATGCGTAATTTTTCACTGCTAATATGCATAGGTGTGTGTTGGCCCTTAGCCCCAAACTGTATCTAAAAAAGAATGGCATGCTCTTGTTTTACTTGTTAAAAATAATCAAGTGCTTTTTGTACAATTAAGTCAAAGTAAAATTATATATAAATTCAGATGTGACAAGCAAGTTCCTTCATCACCAGTCTGTTTGCCATTTTTATAAATACTATAAGTAGAATTATTGTTTCGTAGAATGAATTCTTCACAATTTACACAAATTAATACGTCACATAAGTTTGGAGAGGATGAGAAACTTTTGAAATGTGAAAAAATTGTTGCCACTCACTTCGAAGGGCTGTTCAAGAGAAAAGGGCAAGACACACTTGCATGGAGTTGAGCTGTTCCAGCTGAAGCTCTGGGAGCAGTTGAAACATGGACTGGACATGTCTGTCCCGGTGTAGTCAATCTGAAACCAACAAAAGGAACACATTTATACTCAGAGCCAGAGAGTCAACTTGTTTTAATTGCCATATAATCACCTAGGCCATATCATGTTAACATACATTAAATATTAAAATATAACATTATGTAAAAGAATAAAATACACCAATACTCATGTAACAAAGGAACACATACAATTCTATAAAAGTTTCTCAGGTTAGTCGCAGTAAGGAATTTTAGATAAGAATTTGTTAGATTCTTTAAAAAAAAAAGGTTCTTAAAATGTGTTGTTGATGAAAACCTTTTCCTTTGAACATTGTAAATAGAACAGTTCATTAGAATATGCTTCATGGTATGACTGGACTGACAATATTAACATTAAGGAGCTTCTAGATGTTTTAGTAAATATTTATTGGTTAGTCTGTTGTGACCATTTCAGCATCTTGTGTAGATCACTTCATCTGGTCTTGTCTTGATTTAGGAGAGGCTAACTTCGTTCCAACCACAGGCTTTATCTCATACAGTTTATTTTTCTGATATATATATAGGTTCCATATCTGAAAGTGATATTTGAACTTTCACTATATTTTTGGTGAGAGTTTGTTTAGCTACTAGGTCACTTTTTCATCCCCAACAATTCACTCGTGTCTCAGGACCTTTAGAAAAGTATTTGAAAAGCCAATCCTTATTAGCACATTTGATTGTGATGTTTTCACGATTGTTGAGCGACTTGATTATGCAGATTCTAATGGTTGTAAGCAGGATTTCAAATGTTTAAATATAACCAACTTTTGTTCTCCAGCATTTTCAATGCGTTCCAAGGCCAGTAATAAAAAACTGTGGAGGGAGGTTTTTGATCCATCAGTGTAATTTGAGAACATGGTCCTAGGGATATTCCAGAAACCTGGTTATGTGGTATAACTGGATATATTTGAAGTTTGTTGAAAACCCAAGATTTCAGTTACAAAAAAAAGGTATCTTTCAAGGTATGCAAGATATACTCTGCTCCGCTGCAGAGTATGTTAGAGGGCAAGTTTGTTTCAGCGGTGTCATTGAGCAAGGGGTGTCCTTGTGAAGATGATCTAATTTATTTGGTTGACTAATTTATTACTAATTTGACTAATTAGTTGACTAATGTATTGCTCATTTATTTAATTAAAAAGTTAAAGTTAATTGAAGTACAACTATTTGTTGATTTATTTAATTAACCTTTTGAAAGTGCACATTCCAAATGCAAAAAACTGTGAATATGTGGTTAAAACAGAAACTACTCACTGCTTTGCTCTCTAATTTTTTTCTGTACAATGTGGGGAATGTAAAGCATGAAACATTGAAACAAAGATTTGTACTGTTTTCAGAGTACATCCCTTAGCAGGTTATTTAACAGGTGAAAAGTATTCCACCAATTTCCAAGTTTGTCTTTTAATTATGTGAAAGACAATATTTTACAAACATTCATATGGTACCTTTTAACGAATCACTTTACATTTCAGGATTTTCACATTACTATAAAAGCTTTTGCCAGTAATCTGATTATGTTTACAAAAACTTTTTCTGTTGCATCAATATGCAGGTTAAATGACGCCATCACATTACATGACATGAAAGACTTTCAAGGAAGTGTCAAAAAAGTACACCTCTCTTCTCTTATATTTACCAACATTTTTTCTACCCTGAAAAAACATGTCTCTGATTTTCAAACCATTGCTATATTGTTGGTCTTTTAAAAACGTCATGCCCCAAACCGAAAGATATTATTCCAATTATTAGCACTATTGTTACTGGCTATGACTGTGTACCCATCTTCATGAACGCATAAATCAAATATTAAAGTAAAGAATAAATCAATTACAAATTACGTAAAATGTATTCAGATATACTATTTAGCTTATAACAATGCACCGTTTACAATAAATTAAAAGTGTAACTCAAATGTTTGATTAACATAATAATGTTTTAAAATATTATTTTCTCATAAAAACAAGTGGATTTAAGCAAAGGTCTTTTAATTTTTTTCTCTGTAAAACTATAAAAAAGATATAAGATTTTCTCTATAGGCTTACAACATAATAGTTTATAAAAGCAAAGACTACCACAGCTAATTAATCTCAAACTTCTTCAACTAGAACAAATGTGCCACAAATTGCAGATGTGTAAAGGGAATAACAAATGGTTAAAACTAAATAAGCCCATTTTTCTTAATGTAAAGTGGCTCTGATCTCCGGTTGCGCTGCTGTCTCTCATGTCTCCTTATGGGTTCTCGGCGGTCTGGATCATTTGCATTGATTGTTGCTTTATTTATACATCTCAATAGTGGTCTTCACAGTACAATCATGATCCTAATAGATCTGACAATCATGTACATTCTGGATGTTCTGTTCTTTATATACCACTGAAGCTGTTTTCGCAGAAAACCAAAACTGGCACTTTTTCGGTGGCTTAATTTTCAGTGCATCCCTACTTGAAGCCAGAACAAGGCAGTAGTGGCCTAGGAATGTGTCCATTTTAAGGATTTCAAATGTTAACGTTGCAGGTGAAGTTGCGTGTTGAGTGTTTTACATGATAAGCCAATAGGAAGACTCTCGCTTAAGTTTGTGCAGAGAAAGAGGAGCAGGAATTGCTCTTTGAACTTTTTCAGATGTTTGTGGCCATCAGATGTTTTTTTAAGAGTAGTCAAAAAAAAAAGAAACCAGTATTGACTGATACCAGACAGTGGATTTCAACTGCAGGAAAAATTGAGATCTTCTTGCATTCAATCAGGGACTATCCACATGTTTACCACATTGGTCTGAACAAGGAGTGGTATTTGGTCTTAATGCTGTTTCACTCATTTTTTTTCCTCAGGGGAAACAATCCTCCATAGCTTATGTACTTTTTCCTCCTTGTGTGACTAAATCGGAAGCTACTGATTAGTACAGCTGCAAGTATCTACCTACGTTCTAATATTTGAACATATGTGGTGTCAACAACAAATTCTGCATTATCTGCAATGCTGCAGTGCTTTACTCTCACCACCAACCATGCAATTTGCATGTGTAAATGATTGGCAAACCACACAACTTGTGCAGATCTAATCTTTTACCATGTCACAATTTGAATACTTATACTGCATGAATACATACTACATCCTTAAAGAAGATACTCACTTTTAGAAGAAAATATACATAAATTGTAGTATGCAAGATATGAATTTTCATTGTCTAGGACAATGTAATTCAATTCAATTAATTCAATGTAAACTTTGTCTAACAATAGAAAATATCTTTATTGTGGTGCTTATGGTTTAAAAAAAATGAGTCATGTTTCATAGAGGTCTCACTTGTTTAGATCCATGAGCGAAGGGTATTGTGGGTAATATCAACCTGTTGAGTGTCCATCAATTTGCACTTCAGAATCTACCTGGGAAAAATTACACATCTGGGCACTGTTTGAATACTTTTATTATTTGCATTGTGGTTTGGGACAATCAATTAGCACCCTTAAAAATATGGATAGTTGGGCAAAACGGTTGGTCTGATCATTGCTTTCATTTCTCCTCGATTGACAAACATACATTGTATATGTAAACTTAAAAGTATGAAAAAAAAATGTAACACTAACAAAATATACAATAAAAATTAAGCACCACTCCATTTCTCTCCGGCAACCTTTGGTTAAATAATTTTTTAATTCCTCCCAAATACGAACTTAAAAGATTACTGAATTGAAGCTTAAAAAACATTTAAATTAGAAATATAATTAGAAAAATTATAAATAAAACTCTATTCATTCATAGTCAGACGTATAAAATTTACTTAGCGTTAAATAGACTAACAATTGCTTACAATAACATTCTTTTACTGTAAAATAGCATAAGCCTTGTAGGCAATAACGTTACATTTTAAAGTAACGTTAACGTTAAAACGACACGAGAGCGACAAAATAACGAAAGAAATAACCAACAAAAAAGTGGGAAAACTCAAACCTCGAACTCCTTGATGTTTTTAGAAGTAACGAAGAGGCCGATTCCGATAGGGATGAAGATTAGGCCGATAACGAAAAACGCAGGCAGAACTGTCCCCGCGGTCAGAATGGGCTGCCAGGCCGGTAAGCGCTGTTGTTTGAAGGCCGTGTTGTCGGGCTTCCTGCTCCGAATGGCGGCTCCGCCGAGGCCCGCGGATCCGACATGATGGCCGTCTTCCTCCTTCGCGTTGTAGCTGGAGGCCATCATATCTGTGATTATCAGCGCACAGCTAGCGGATTTTATTCAAATACTGTGTTCTTCTGCTAAAAATACGACTTTTCGTTTTAAAAAGTATTCGTTCACAAGGATTATCTCCTTGCGGCCTGCTCAAATAGCTTGTTTATTTGAGGCGGGGCTTCAGGAAGTGTCACTGTCATCTGGTTGATCACGACTCGTTCAAACGAATCGATTCTTTAAAAGTGATTCGCAAAGTCTCTCTGATTTTTTAAGTTGATTTGATGACAAATCATAAGATCAATTCTTGCAGTCTTTAAAAAAATGTAAAAATGTATTTAATTAATCCATTAGTTTTTGTTATTTGGTATGTTGCGAAGAATCGAATCACAATAACAATAATAATAGTAACAATACTCTAATAATATTATAACAATAGTAGTAGTTATAATAATAATTTAAATTTAAATAATTACACATTCTTTTTTATTGAGGTTGCCTTATTATGTATTTCTTTCCAATGCCACAAGATGGAGCAAGAAACTAAAGAAAATAGTGCTGTGCAACCAGAACTCTCTTCGAAAAGGTCTTCAGAAAAATGTAACCATATCCCGTTCCAAGTGCAGCATAGCCCATAAAGACCACACTCTTAAAAGTGTGCGTTAATGCTCGAACGAGCCCAACTTCTGGTCATTTTATGTTTAATAAAGCACCTTCCAATTATTTATGTGCTGCCCCTTTGTCTTTGCAATTAACCCCACAACAATAATTGAAGTCTGATCTGCTATCTGAATAAAGCAAGTATGATCAGGAGATGTAACACAGACCATAGACTACAATGACTACAGTGAAAATAAAGTGTTTATTTAGCCCTACATTTTTTAAAGGTAAGCTGCAGTCTTAGACATTATAATGCTTCTTGCAATGTCTGTGCTGTGACTTACTGTCGCTCACTGTCTTCGCCTCCACCCCAGGCCTGCTCCCCTGTGGCTCAACTCTCCTGGCCGGCACTGTTCTCTTTCTTCGTCTGCTGTTTAATGGCAGTTTGCAAGCTTTCTTAATGGTGCATTACCTAGAGCTGCAAAACTCGAGTCTGGACTTGTTCTCGAGTATGGACTTGTGTCCATTTTTCTATGGACTTGGTCCCGTCTTGGACTCGACAGTGTTTGAACTTGGTCTTGCCTTGGACTCACTTGGATTCGGTCTCGGACTTGATCAGTGATCTCGACCGAGTCCAATAATGCTACCCTGCCAAGAAAACAACAACAAAAAAAGATGGCAAATCTATACTTGTGCAACAAGCCTACGAATAGCTCTTTGCGAAGGATGCGCCTTCATAAAAAATTTTTTTATATAAACCCGCACAGACCCTGCTGTTGGACGCTCTTTGGACGTTCAGTCTCTTTCTCCATCTTACTGGATTATCGATTAAAACTTTATAGCTGTTTTCATAAAAAGAAAACTCCCCAGGTTAGAGCACGTGCACTGTATGTCAATCATCCATCCATCCATCTTCATGTCGGCTTTATTCCCTTTCGGGGTCGCCACAGCGGAATGAACCGCCAACTCACTGGCATATGTTTTACGCCGCGGATGCCCTTCCAGCCGCAACCCATCGCTGGGAAACATTCACACACACATTCACACTTAACACTATGGGCAATTGTTCTTATTCAATTCACTTATACCGCATGTCTTTGGACTTGTGGGGAAACCGGAGCACCCGGAGAAAACCCACGCGATCACGGGGAGAACATGCAAACTCCACACAGAAATGCCACCTGCCCCAGCCGAGCCTAGAACCAGCGACCTTCTTGCTGTGAGACGACCGTGCTACCCACTGCGCCACCGTGACGCCTATGTCAATCATGTCCCCTCACAAGTCAAACTCCTTCAGACACACACAATGTCAGCAAACTACAGCGGCATAACTACATTTGGATTTAAAAATCACCAAGAACTTATTGATGGTGCTTCAAAGAAGTGGAAACAAGCAAAACTACTTGTGAAACGTCTGGAACAATTATGTCTCGTCAAATTATGTCTCTCACCTGCAGCACATCACAAAGAGAGGGACGTTAAGAGAAACCTTAGAGCTAACGCTAGCATGATTATAATAGCTTTCATCACTCTTTTAATACTATAAGAATTCACTACAAAAAATGTAAGGCCTGTCTCAAAGTAGAAAATACAGACATAGAATTGCTGCAGTACAGACTTCCTTTGCAAAAGAAAAAAATATAAAAACAGAAAAAACTTTGGAAAAAGATAAAGAAAAAATATTTTTAAATATCTCTATGGTGTTCACTTTTCCACTCAAGATCAGCCCAAAGAGTCATCTTTTAGAACATATGATCATGTGATTGGAGAATTCTCAACTCTGAGTGTGGTTCTAGATGGAATATGCTTTGACTTATACATTTACATACCTGTAATAAGCAATTTATCATTGGCAATAGAATAAAATTCAGGGAATATATTTGTGTTATATATGTGTTACAAATATCACCAAACAGTACATTTTGACTTTAGCCTATAAAAGTTCTGTTTTGAACTGTTATCTGTTCTGAAATACAGTGTGGAAGCATTTGGATACTTTAAAATGACATTGTTTTGGTGTTTGTGGAGCTTGTGTGTAAAATAACTTTAAGCGTTTTAAATTTTTATGCTAATTATATAATGATGTCTTCTAGTGATTTTTACCGACTTTTGTGCCAGCCAATAGCGACTTTTCTTACTGATGATTTGGCAAAAGTGGGCAGCTTCAGCTTATTTAGAATGTGGCGGCACGGATTCTGACCAGAACTAGAAAGTCAGAGCACATAACGCCAGTTCTCAGGTGTCACATCCCCGTCTCGTTCCTACTCTCCTAATCACAGTCCACCACCTCAAACCCGACTCAACCAATCCCGTGAACCTTACCCTTAGTTCTAAAGACCTGCACCTGTTTCATCATTATCAAGGACACTATGTAAACTCATCTTCTCCGTTTACTCATCAGCGGTATTAAAGTCCGATGGTTGTCTTCTTCCAAGCTCCCTCGTCTTCTCCTCTTCCATGGATGTTCCTTCTGAGTCTTCGTATGCAACGCACTGATAAGGGAAGATTTTATTTATCTGACGGTCTTCAAGGATCTGTGTTCACTCTCCCCAGCTATATGCCTTACCTTCACCCACGGAGGTTTGAACGATAATCACTTCTATTCCTCTCACTGTGTCAACTAGGCTAAAGCTAGTGGGGAGGTTTCCTGGAGGTCTCCCATGAACTGTGCATGTCAACGTGATCTCCTGCTTGTGCGTGACTTTATTGATACCAGTGATTAAACCTAATGAAAAGATATCTACTCGGTCTTCCTTGCCTACCAGCGTGACATCAGGTCTCTACACTAGTTGCCAGTGACATTCAGAATAGTTTAAAGTGCTGCTGCCTGTCTATAAGTCACAAAACAGCTCTGCACCAAAATATTTCTGTCAGAAGAATTTTTTTTATTTAAGTTATCATTATGATATAACCTCATGTGTCTCAGGTAATCCATGTATTCTATTTGATGAAGTTAAATAGTGTTTCTGTGTAGGTTCTGTGCCATCCTTCTTTGTCTTCCAACAGCCACTGAAATCACGAGTGTTCGTTGCGTAATGTAAACAACCCATGTACTGGGCAGACTGTGTGATATTACAGAACATCTTGTATACACTCAAAAACATGTAAACATGATTGTGTTCTGTTATTGCAAGTGCATTTATTATCTCTTCCCCAAGCTTGAGTAAAAAGAGTGAGGTAGGACAGTACCAGTTTGGGAAGAACGGGAGTAGCATTTTGCTCAGAGTTAGCTTTGTGTAAGTGATGTTCCTTCCCTAATGAACAAAGAGTATTTCAGTTCTGTCTCTGGTGTGTTTTTTATGATGTGTTCTACAAGGGAAATTTCCTTAACTATATCACAGATATGTTTACTGTATACAAACCAAACAGAGCTCTTAGATCATTAGGTTCAAATTACTTAGAACTACCAGAGGCTTGCTCTAAACAGGGAGAGTCTGCTTTCAGTTACTATGCTGCCCGCAGCTGGAATTAGCTTCCAGAAGAGATTACACGAACTAAAACTTTAGACACATTTAAATCCAGACGAAAAACACATTTATTTAAATGTGCATTTACTGACTCAGCACTGCTGTCTGAATAGTACTGCACCTATGAACTTCTTTTTTTCTTTTATGCTATGAATTTTAATTGCTTTAATGTCTTATCCCTTGCTTTTATGTATGATCTGTTTTTATTTATGATCGTGTTTATTGCCTGTTTTATAAGATATGTATTCTTCTGTAAAGTACTTTGAATTGGCAATGTGTACAAAAATGTGCTATAAAAATAAAATAGATTTTATTGCTCATAGTACTTAGGTATGAGAACAGACTTTAATGGATAAATCGTAGAAGAGATACAAGAGGAAAAACACATGGTTTGTTTAAATGATGAGAGGGTCACTAGGGTAGATGCACGTACAGGAAGTATATAAGCACTTGATTTAATGATGGTATCACAAGATTTAGCTGGACAAAGTGAGAGGGAGGTAACGATGGACACGACAATAGGTAGTGATCATTTTCCGTTTTTTGTTTTGCCAAATAATGCTACAAAAAATAAAAGCTAAAAATGTATGTACTGTCAGATGGAATTGTAATAGAGCAGTATGGGGAATGTTTTCATATATGCGTAAAATAGAAATGGACCGAATATATTTAAATGGCGATGTCGAATAGCTAGAAATACAGTTTAAGAAGAAGATATTAGAAGCTAGAAATCAATTCCTAAAAGTAACGTTAAAATGGAAAAACAGCCAGTGACCTGGTGAAGAGAAGAATGTAACAAGACAATAAATATAACAAGATAAAAAATAAAGCTTTGCAGAAATTAAAAAGGACACATAACTATCAGAATCTTATCGACTATAAGACAGCCCAAAAAAATGTCAGGAAAATGGTACATTTTGTGATACAATTGGTAGGATTACACTGGTTGGAGAAGTATGGAGGATTATTAAAAGTATGAGAGGAATTAGGAAAGAACATCAGTACCCAGTTCTAATAAAAGTTGCTGAAATGATTGTGAAAGAGCTTGTTAAAATCAACACTTCAAAAAAATTATCAGAGGAAATTATGAGAGAAACAGAGGAGAGAGAGGACTGTAATACGCTGTAAACGAGTCAAGAAGGAAATGGTATAATGGACGGAATCCATTCACACTAGGAGAAATGAAAAGAGCAATAGAAAAAGCAGGATTAAAATCTCCAGGGAAAGATGTAGTTTGTAATACAATGCTGAAAAATGTACGGTACATGGGTAGTGTGAAACTGTTAGGTTTGTATAATATATACCCTATTATGTGAAAATAGATAGAAAGTGGGAAAATAGCAGATGCTTGGAAAGAAGCAGTATTTACACCAATTAGGAAACTGATAGAGGAAATCACATCTGATGTAGGAAAAAATTATGTAAAGAATGGTTACAGAAACAATACAAATTTTTCTAGAAACAAAGGGATGGAAATCACCAATACATAGTGGTTTTAGGAAAGGTAGAGGAACAATGGATCCAATTGTTAATAGAAATTAAAAAGGCACAAGTGAATAAAGAGTTAGTAGTTGCTGTATTTTTGGATGTAGAAAAGACATACGACATGATGTAGAGACAAGGACCCATGATAAAGTTAAACAACATAGGAATAACAGGAAGAACATATAAGTGGGTGAAAGACTTTTTAATGAATACAACTATCCAGGTAAAAGTTGAAAATACTATGTCTGAGAAATACACTGTAGAAAATTGACCACCTCAGGGTGGTGCAATCCGTCCATTACTGTGATTAATGAAGAGTTCTCAGAAATACCAAGTGACATCAGCATCAGCAGCTTTGTTTGCAGATGATTGAGCGCTATGGAAGAGAGGAAGAAATATAAACCACATTAAGTACAACATGCAGAATGCTATCAAAATAGTTGAACATTGTTATGTTCTCAGTGGGAAAAACTATTAACAAGAAAGAAAGACAATAGGGCAGAGCTGAGTATGTACGAAAAATGATTGAAAGAGTAAAAAAACCCTTTATATTTTACATAACACAAAAGGTGTTAGGTGTATATCTCGATCTGAATGGGGAGCAAACAGGAAGACAATGAAGACCATTTAGATTGCATTAATAAGATGAGTTTTAATTTATGGAAGTGTTGTGTATGGATCAGCAGCTAAAACATTATGTAAAAAATTAGAGGTAATACAAAATCAAGCACCAAGACTTTGCTGTGGAGCAGATCAAAACAACACCGACGTAGATGCTCTGCATGTTGAAATGGGAGAGATGCCAATGAGGCTCAGAAGAAAGCAGAACCTAATGAAATCTTAAGGGACACACTGAACCTGACAGTTCTGCCATGCTGGGAAAACACCATCTCAAGAATTAAGAGTGAAATGTGGACCATAGCAGAAACTGCAAAAGAAAGGGGAATAGAGAAAAAAAATTCACAAATACAGTATCAATATCAGCAACACCGCCCTGGTTATTACCCATAGCAACAGTTGATTTATACTTTTAGAATAGAGGAAAAGTTAAAGAAATTACAAATTATCACTGTAAATTGGAAGATAGAAAACAAACATTATACCATAATCAAATTGTCATTTACACATACGGATCAAAAGAACCAACATCAAAAAAGAAAAACAGCATATGCATTTACAGTCCCAGCCCTACAAATTGAAGAACATGCAAGAACACCAGATCACTTATCTATATTCACAGTTGAGTTGATAGCAATAAAAGAACTCTTGAAAAATAATCTCAACCTAAAGCAAGATGGCCGACAATATAAGAGGTTGGAAAATACATCCTCAAATTTTAAACCCCCAATTGCCTTCACCAAGAGGCAGCGCAATAATGCACCAGAAATATTTATTTGGGTTCTTCCATATCAAAACCATATTGGGGAATTAAACCAAGCATTTTCCCCAACAAAACACTGTCAAATACCAGCAAAATGAAAACTACTTAACAATGGCAGAGATGTAAAGTAAAAAATCTGGTAACACTTTAGATTACAGCCCACAAATTGCAAAGTAATTACCAGGTAACTGCTGGCTGATTATTCGTAATGACAGGGTACTTACCCTTAATTTATTATAATCACATGGTAATGACCTGTAAAGTACTGTGTACTAATGGATAATTTATTAAAGTTTACAGTATAATTATTTGTAATTATATGGTAATAAAAAGTAGAATATTGCTAGCAACTGGGGAACAATACACTAAAAATTAACTAAATTATTGTGCCAGTATCTGGAAGGGCATCCGCTGCATAAAACATATGCCAGAGAGTTGGCGGTTCATTCCGCTGTGGCGACCCCGAAAGGGAATAAAGCCGACATGAAGATGAATGAATGAATGAATTGTGCCATTATTGTAAGGCGAACAGTCAGTTGCGAATGGGAACTCATCTTTTCATCACATTCATTTACATTGCTTTTGATGTGCAAAGCCCTTTATTCATGCAGATGCAAAACAAAGTAAAACATGTACTGATTGAACCCTTAAAAATGGATGGGAATATAAAAACAAGTAATAAAGGAGAGAAACAATAATCACATTTCACTTCCACTTCTCTTGTGTAAAGGCTTGTGTAATTTTCAATCCAGATATGAATGCATCTCAAGCCAAACAGTGGTCATTGATGCAAGTTCACACATGTGGGAAACCTGAAGTAACGAAGGAAAAGAGTTTAGCCATGTTTTTCTAGAATCAAAATCTTACGGTCAACTAATGAATGTTAGCTCTTTTGATAACGTGTTCAGAGTGCTTGGACATAAAAAACACCTGTGTGGGGCTCGATGCACATTTTTTGCATCAACTTCAAAGTTGCCTCAACAACAACGTGATGATGGCCAAAAAAGAAATTGCAGAATAGGAGAATATGAATATTCTAAAGCTTGTTTTCTTGGTGTCCTACCATCAAGAGTTTCCCCACAAATCATACCACTGCTGTCTTAGTGGTAAGTTTTGTGTTTTTGTTCTTTAGTCTCGAATTCACTCAAAAAAATTTATCATTAATCCAGAAAAAAAATCTGATCTTCTTGCAAAATGTAAGCCTGCATGCACCTAAGAACAATTCATGATTAATAAAAATGACTCATGAGTCATTTTCATGTTCTTTTTACAATGAATAGTTTCTGCTTGACATTGGTCGTTACCCTCAAGTCCCATTTAATGGTAAGAAAAGTCACTGAACCAACATTAAACAGAAGAGGTTTGAAGCTAGTGAAAAAGTCTCCTGCAGAGTAACCACGCGAGTAGGTGAGCGAATTTCACATCATCTAGGTGTATGGAGACCTTAACAATGACAATAATCACACAGCTTCAGCCACTCTGAATGAGAAACAAAGGAGGACACTCATTGTAATTACACAACGTTAGGGGGAAGCAACAAGCCAGCTACAGGGGGTATAATACTGCTGGCGTGACTGGTATAATCCTATTCAATGATCTATGCTAAACTACCATAAAAGCCCTATCAATGACGGAAAATGGCTGAATATATTCCAAACCATTTATCTTTTGAAGATTTGGAGAATGAGCCTCAATCGTGGAAACATCTTCTTAGGACATTCCATTGGAAAAACACATTGACATTTACATGAGTGTTTGGACAAAAAGTGTCGTCCATCTAAATTGTAGGTTCGTACATGTATTCATGTTTGTTTTATGCAGTTACATTATTAAATAAAAAAACATATATATAAATATATATATATATATATATATATATATATATATATATATATATATATAAATATATATATATATATACACACAGTAAGTAACAGGATCATTAGACCTTTAAATAAACTGGTCTTTATTGTGGTTATTAGCGTTATGCTCTTATCATATGTCTTCTTTTTATTTGGTATCTCAACTTTCTGACAATAAACATGGTCTGGAAATCTGACTTTCCTCTCCTATAAGCCAACCAGCATGGAAACACAAACAGCGCTCTCCTCTTCTCCTTAAACTTTTCTGCTTTCTCAGCAGGAGATATTGAAATGTTAAACCACCATGATTAATCAAGCACTCGTAGCTGGAGACACCATAAGCTGCTTGGCCAAGAGAGACACAAACAGACAGCAAGGGGTCTGGATGCTGTCAGAGACTGAAAGAAATATGCTAATAGAACAAGAGCAGTTGGAGAGAAGCTATTCAGGAAGGGATTTACATTGACTCTTGAAAAAAGGAAAGAGAATTCTACTGTAATACCCCATTGCAAAAACTCCCCTTTGTCTCCAATTAGAAAAGATTTTGTTCAAGTAAAGGATGATGTCTTATTGGTTAGAAACCAGAGGACTATTGCCCCTCAGTTTTGCAAAGGTTCTTGTTCAGAAGGAAGTTATAATAAAGGTATGATGTATTTTTGACCCCTGCTGATTTTCAACATTTGCTCATAGACAATAGACAAGAAATTATGAGGCCTCAAAGAGCTTCTATTACATTAAAAAACATGTCCTTTCATGCAGTTTGAAACATAGCTTTACGCTTGTGGAACACCCATTTAAAGGTTTGAATTAGTAAGTGCTCTGTGTATGAAGTTTTTGTCGTTAATAATTAAGAGTCGACTCAGAGATGCAGAAACGAGTTGTTATTAAAGGGAATCTTTATCTTGGGTGCTCTGATGTCATTGTGCATTAAAATCTCATCATGGTTGTTTTGCTGCATTGTTTTCTCTGAGGCTGTGAAGAAAATGTTTGGAAGCTTCTATTTTTCCACCATACCCCAACTTTTTGTTGCGTTCACAGCATTTTCCTGATGCTAAATTTCACAAATCTGCATGCATACAATGCTGAATTTACTAAACAGATTTTATTTAAGTTTGGACCAGTCCCCAGTTTATTTATACCAGTTTAGCATCAGAATCAGTAAGTAACATTATGATTGTATAGGTTTCTTTGTTTGCTCACTGTCTGTAATTTTCACCCGGGAATCGGTGCAAGCTGAGCTACATGTGGTATAATACTGTTGGCATGACTGGTATAATCCGATTCAATGATCTATGCTAAACTACCCTGAGAGAACTACTAATAAGCAAAAACTGTTAAAATAGCCAAACCATTTAAATAGGTTGAGAATGAGCATCAACCTTAAAAGAATATTTTGGACAATACATTGCAGTATCGCATTACCATTCCATTTGATTTTGACCAAAAAGTGTAGTCAAACTCAATTTACTGTAAGTTCATACATGTGTACGTACTTGTGTTTTATACCAGTTACAAGATAGCAATAAAAATCTGCATGCTGAACTATCCAGCAAACCTAGGATTGCTATAACATGTCTAGAAATAGAGCAGACAGAGCTAATATAGCAGCTTCATTAGTAGCTCATGTTGCATAACGTAAAGAAGGGGTTTAGTACAAATTAGTCAATAAACAAATTTATGAATCTCATTCAAATTTGGTAAAATTTTATTTGACCTTGCATCTGTGCCAACCGGTGTTTGGAGACTCCAAAAACCATGAATTGACCCAGAACCAGTGCTGCAGTTGACTGTCTGTCTATCTTAGTGTGAAGGAAGGCAGAGGTGAGTTTTCACTCTGTAACCCCCAAGTCATTGGTCATCCGGCTGTTGTATCGAATACGATTCTGATCTTGATTGTCTTATATCTTGAGTAATTTAACATAGCTTTTCACCCATATTACACAATTCACTGCCTTGCCTTGAGGACTTTAGGTGTGCTCTTTTTTAGATAATTGCTGCGTTACTTTTGTGAATGCTCTAAAAGATCATTGGGTCATTTAAGGCCTACAGGGGATAACATGACATTCTGAATTTGTCATAAAAAACTCCAGTATATGTAATCAAAAAGAGTAGGAGTGTAACCTGATCATCTGGCCAAATTTACCCTCTCCAAAACTTTGAGTATACTAGTTGGCCACACTCCTCTGATTGGCTCCCTCTGTGTCCTTTCCACCATTATGTGGTGTGCGGTTAGCATTCTGTCACAGAAAGCCAGCTGTCACATCATCCGGGTGAATTCTGTACATTGGTGACAGAATCGCCAGAAAATAGAAAAGTGCTATGTAAATGTAAAGAACTACTTTTTAATAATAGTGCTTTTAAAAATTGCTTTACACTCCTGAGATCTCTGCTGTGAAAGGAAAATTTCAGAGTGAGCACAATAAACTGTTGTAAAGACATACTCTGCAGCCTGATGCCATGTAATCTCAGCTTCACCAATCCCAGTGTGTCCCCTGAGATCCATCTGGCCGTAGTGCTCTGTAAGGTCACTCTGGTAGGCGTTAGCACCCACTCTTTTCTGCAAACTAGGCCAAGCAGATGGCCTCACAGTGTACCTGCTTCCAATGTCTTAGAATTCTTTGGTGAAAATATTGAGTCAGCCAGGAAGTGGCCAGTGTGAAAACAATCCTTGCCAACCTAATCGGCTGTCCTCATGATGACAGACTTCTAGAAAGAGTCATCTTTCATAAGCCTCCCTATGAGAGATGGATTAACCCTGGGGACAGAGACAGTGTCATTGATTAATGAGAATAAGAACATTTTGTGAAGAGTTATAAGTTAAACATAACACGTTCATTCACTTCTGTTAGACAATGAAACAGCCCATTAAAGATCTGCTTTTATAGGTTTTTCAAAATGACCTCTCATGTGTTCCTCAACCATAGCTTTAGGTTTGAGGAACACCCTGCTGAAAAACATTTCTCTATCGAAATCAGAAAGCAGCTCCATAAGCTGCTTTGGTTGTGTTAGGTAGCGGAGGGGGTTTATTATGAACAAGTAACTAAACGAATTGTGAGCAAATCTGGATCAATTATAGTCATTGTAAGAAAAGGAAATCTTATTTCGACCTTCTTGAGTAAATCTTGTATCAACCTGTTGTTAAAGACCTCCAAAATCAAATAAGGAAATTTGTGTTTCTTGAAAAATATTGTAAAAGAACTATTGAAACAGTCTTTAAAATGTGATTAAGTTTTATATGGAGAGTTAAAATGTGGTAACAATGGAATATACATAAAAATTCAGAGGCATACATAGCAGATAAGACTATTTTTGTTTAACTTTCATTCACGTAAGTTAAAAATATCAGATTATACGCAAGTCAGAATGTTAACAGATGCTTATTAAATTAGTTTTGTATTTGTTCCCCCCCCGTTCCTTTCGTAACCCCCCGTTTCCCAAATAGGAAACAGAGACTTATGTCGGTGATGATTATGGGAAGCTTCGTTAGGAGCACTCTACTCGTGTCGCTCTTCCTATTGTGAAGCTGGAGTTCACACCCCTAGGCAACCAGACTTACTCACAACCTTACGGTTGTGGTTGGGGGACCTGGCTCAGGCCTGGGCTTGAGAATAACATCACCAGGACCTCCATGGGGTCCTCCGTGGCATGATGTGCCAGACATGGAAGTCTGGACACAGGTGCTTATGCTCACATCCCTGGGTCAGAAGGTTCGACCACAGGGGAACTGGCCAGGGAGGGTCTGTCACGAGGGGGCAGAGTTCTACGAACCAAGGTCAGTTGGGCCAATAAGGTGTCAACACTAGAACCTCTGCCTCGTCCTCCCTGATCTTGCACAGAAGGGTTGCAAGGAGGCTCACTGAGGGAAACGCATATAGGTGTTTCTACCTAGGCTAGCAATGCGCCAGCAAATCTATTTCGAGAGGAGACTGGGACAGAGCGTATAACAGCCGGTGAACAGGTCTATTTCCGCTACACCAAAGCGTTTCCAGATCTGCTGGACTGCAAGGGTATGGAGTCACCATTCTCCTGACTGGGGTTTCCACCGAGACAGTGCATCTGCTGTCTGATTCAACCTGCCTGGGATATGGACTGTAACTAGGGACAGACCCCAATGCCAGAGGAGCAGTCTGCGGGCGAGAGCCGACAAACAGGGTGAGCGTATCCCTCCTTGTTGATTGATATACGCCACCACCGCCACGTTGTCCGTCCTGACCAACACGTGATATCCCTGCAGCAATCTCTTGAAGTGCTTTACAGTTAGGAATACTGCACATAGCTCTAGGTGATTTATGCCCCAGAAAGCATGTTTCTCGGTCCAAAACCCTGAGACTTTGTGCTTCCAGCATACAGCATCCCACTAAGTCTTTGAGGCGCCGGTTACTACTAAATGCCTGGCAGGGCTTCTCAGGGAACCACTGGCACGGAGGAACCAAACATCTTTCCAAAGACGCAGGTGGAGGTGGCAACAAGGTGTCATGTTCACTTTCAGTCGCCCGGAGCGCCATGCTCGCAACGGAACTCAGAACTTGAGCCAAAGCTGGAGTGGTCTCATATGTAATAAGCCGAGCTGAATAACCACTGCTGCGGAAGCCATATGCCACAGGAGCCTCTGGAAGTTCTTCAGAGGGACCACTAAGTGCAGACTCTATGTGCCTCCTTCAGCAGTCTTCAGAGACGATCAACCAGTCATCCAAGTAAGCCAGGATTCAAACCCCTTCTAATATTAAGGGAACTAAGGCCGTCTCGATCACCTTTGTGGGGAGGACGCAGTGCTGATACACTCGACCTTTAAGGCCAAACTGAAGAAGGGGTCTATGCCAAGGGAGTATACTCATGTGAAGGTGCTATGCTCAGAGCTATTGTGATAAACCAATCCCCTAAACCAGGGGTGTCAAACTCAATTCCTGGAGGGCCACAGCCCTGCACAGTTTTGCTCCAACCTTAACTGAACACACCTGATTCCACTGATTGAGCTCCTCTGGGTTTGTTTGAAGCTATTTGTGTGTCTCCTGAAACAGGGTTGGAACAAAAACCTGCAGGGCAAAATGCAGGTGATAGCCATGCTGGATAGTGGGTACGAGCCAAGGGGAGATATTGGGAAGCTCCCACTAGGCTTCCTGAAACTCCACTAAGCGCACCCCCTTCCTCCAAGGGGGGAGGGGGCTGGTGACGAAGCCCGCGCAGCTGTACTCCCTGGGTGGCCTGTCCTTGGGCCGCTTACGATGGAACCTCTTCCGCTGATGATGTTTGGGGGACTGCTCCTCCGTCGACTCCACGTAGCCTCCTTTGGTCAACGTTTTTGACATGGGGGCTGAGTTGTTCTCCAGTGTCGAGCAAGCAGTGGGGGCAACGACATAGAAGGCTAGCTGCCACGTCTCTTCCTATGCGGCGTCATGAATTCACTCCGACCCTCCGCCTGCTTCTTGATCGTAGAGACCCGCGACGTAAGGTCATCAACGGCGACGCCAAAGAGGCCATCTGGGACCAAAGAAGCACCTTCCGATTTTGTGGGAGCATCTCAGCCTGGATCAACCAAAGATAGTGGCTGTGGACTACTAATGTAGGCATCAAGTGGCCAAACAAGCTAGCTGCAACTTTTGTTGCCTTGAGCGCTAAGTCAGTAACCATCCTCAGATGCTCTGTAATACCTGGGCCTCAACTCCTTTCCTACATATCTTTTAGAACCTTGGCTTGGAACACCTGAAAGGCTCCCATGGCATGCAGGGCAGCAGCAGCTTAACCCGCAGCAGTGTAAGCTCTTGAAGTCAGGTCCAACGATAGGCTTAGCTGGCATGGATGCATGGTTACCCGGGAATAAATGCACCGCCAGCGTCTGCTATACCTGGGAAATCGCTTGGCCCCCCTAGCTACCGCGTCGTCAAGGGGAGCAAGAGAGGGGAGACTGATCAACCTCGGTTTAAGAGGTGCCTTCCAAGTTTGGGTCAGTTCAATGAACAAGGGACAGGTGAAAAAGTACCCAGTTACAGAGTCAGCTTCATCATAAATCCTTTATCAGACTCTTCTTTGTTGATGAACCAGGTGAATTTGAAGAACTGGTCACAGGAAAAAATGATCTTTCAAAGTTTTCTCTGACGGGCAGACACAAAATCAAGCCATTAAAAAGACTAATAAACTCGATCTTTGGTAATCCAAACAAAAAAGAAGGCTCCAGACATCCGAAAAGGCATTTCTCTGGTATTGTTTATCCCGCGGCGATCTGCTGCTGTTACTCTTCTTGGTTAAACCGTATTTCCTGTTTGTTGCAGAAAGAGACTGTACTAGGGATTCATATGATTGAGAAGTGGGTGAGGCTTGGGCGGGGATAAGGAAAACAAATATGTTTTCAGCTTAGAAAAAATTATTACTTAAACATGCATGAACTAGTCGGAATACTACTTGATGCATGTTTTTTATGAGGGAACAACACTTCATGATGCCAGGAATGTTAAAAAAGTCATATTAGCATGACATGGCACCTTTAAGCAAGTATATTCTCCCAGATTATCATACTTTTGCTTCATCCGGGAGTTTATATTCCTAGGATTCATCAAAAGACTTCTGCTAATACCACTAATTCTTTCACAGCAGGAGGAAAAATAAGATTGCTTTGTAGCAAAATCAATCCCTCTTTATGAAGAATTCATTACTCTCTTGTTATTTTCTTAAAAGCGTCAGAAACTCTTGATTAGAAGTGAATCAATAATATCCTGTAGACAGTGAACAAATAAGCAGGAAGAATACAGCAAAAGATCAACCCAGAGTGAACATTCCCTCTCTATCCATGTGGATATGTGTCAGTTCTGTTGAGTCTTGGGTTAATTGGTCTGGGAAAAATCAATAACTTGGGCTAATTTACCTCCAGATCTCACCAGCGTACTGAAATGGAAAGGAGAGCTGGATGTGCTTGATCATAAGCCTTTGATGAATGCTGTTAAATGCAGACCATCAATAAAATCTCTGCATTTATGTGCTGTTAGGAACTAACAATGTGCATGTTAAATGGCTGTAGATTCACATCTTAAACAGATTCAAATCCCCAACAACTCATAATCCCAATACATTTCACAGATTTATCATGTTAATTGTCTCATTTTAATCCATGAATCTAATATTTTCACCAAAAATCTTCCAATTCGCTTCTTTTAAAAGGGGTTGAGACTTAAATTATGTCACTTCTCAAGACAAACAGCTAACATTATGTAACTTCTCTTACTATCATTAAACTTATCTCAAATCTTCATCATCCATTCACCAACACTTCATCCAGCCTACACGACCTCTCATAACATCTACAATATTGCAATTACCCTATGGAATCCTTTATCCTACTCCCCTTAGACGTCTTTCATTCTATTTCATAGACCATATGAAATATTTTGGCCTTTTTTTAGACCTCAGAATTTAACACATGTAAGTACTGTAACAGTTTAAGTTTTTTATTTTCGAATGTTTTTTTTGCCTGTGCACAGAGGCGTGTTTAGCTGTCTGCCCTGTATCGTTCGGTGGAAGCATGCGAAAGCGATATATTAATTTTACAAAGTAAATATATGCAACATATATTTTTCTTCATGAGGAACGCACAGCAACAGAATCCTCAAATGATCTCATGTAGGAGTTTTGAATAGTTTTGGTGCCAAGTATTTGTAGTTGAAGTCTGCTGAAAGAAGTGGAAATTACTGAGGGAGACTTACTTCGAGGACAGATGCACATGATGATTTGGTAAACAGTTTGGGAATATTTTTAGTGACAGATTAAAGCTGAAATTATTACGACTAACTTGGCTTTTCAGTGTGAATAAACCTTTATTCAATAAAGACATTTTATGGTCTTTCACAGAGTTGCAGTGGGTAGCACGATCGTCTCACAACAAGAAAGTCACAACAAGAAAGTCAAGGCTGGGTCGGTTGGCCTTTCTGTATGGAGTTTGCATGTTCTTCTCATGATCTTGTGGATTTACTCCAGGTGTTCCAGTTCCAAAGACATGCCGTTTAGGATGAACTGGGTAAACACAATTGTCCATAATGCATGAGTGTGTGTGGATGTTTCTCAGCGATGGGTTGCACCTGGAAGAGCACCCGCTGCCTAAAATATATGCCTGATGAGTATGCAGTTCATTCCTGTGGCGAACCTAAAAGGGTTAAAGCAGACAAGAAGATGGATGGATGGACATTTAAATGTAACAATGACTTTCTTTCGTTACATAAACACCGCTGCAAATACAATTACTTCAAATTGAATGCAAAATCATATAAAACAGAATGGGGATCATGTACTGACATGTTTTTGACATCAAATTGACTTTATTGACTGATAACATAAGAAAACTGATTCACTCTAGATTAATCTGTGCTCATGAGTCACTTTAAAGGTTAGTTTAAAAAGAATGAGTCTGAGATGACATATCACTTGTATCATCAGGAATCCAGATGCTTTCAAATAAGAATTAATCTTCAGCCTCATGTGTCACGTTTACTTAAATAGGCTTTTATTCAGTTTCTTGAGAAACTGATCATGTCTCATGTTTCAATAAAATCTCGGTATTATCCAATGCTTTCTTAGGAGTATGGAGTTTAACTGTTTAAAATGGCTTTGCTTATAATTATTCTCATCCATAGTTTGCGTTAACCGTCCATCAGAGTAGTGAAGCGGAAGACATCGGGTCACAAGACTGACAGGCCTAATAGGCATATGCATAACAAACTCTTCTCTCAACTAACCTCCAACATTGCAACCTATGTTGCTATGGTAGCCAATTATGTTGGTTTAAACAAGATGGAATCTAAAATAAGTGTATCTCACATTCAAATTCTTAACAGAGTGGAAACTGTTCAGTAAATTAAAAAAAATATGCTATCAAACATCAGTCTTTTGTCCCAGAGACCTTTGCAAGGTAAAGCACTGCGTAATGAAACAAATAATGACGATGACCAATTCAGTCCTTCACGCTTAAAGACCCCTGCATTTAGATGTCCAGAGAACACATCAACCTCCATGACAAGACCGTAGATGCAGTTTCTCCCAGAGTCCTTGAGGCTGCAGCCATGGTGGCCAATCCATCAAAGTCCCAAGTGAGGTATTGATGGCATCAGCACGAGCCATCTGACTGATCTATCATCAATGAAGGACAAACACTGCACTCATCTTTAACTAAGGACTATGTCAATTTTTTGCACTTCACCCTAACATTGAGCCATTTATTCAAGATGAGCATAACAAAATTAATTCTGTCTGTGGGAGATGCAGGAGTTGTTGACTGGACATTAAAAGAGGGTGCACAGAGCCCGTCTGCATATTTTTGAATGCATGATTTGCACACCTTAACTACAAACTCTGCGTGTTCCTTTGTAGACAACTGAGAATCGTTAATTTTAAAGGATATGACATGTAAAAAACAGGTAAAACCGTTTTGAAACTGAGTAAATCATTGACTGAGCACACAAGCACGAATCTTAAAATATTAATAATTTTTAGGAAAATTATATTAACATATTAATAATCTGAAAGTGTATTTAATAAAAAATGTGATTAATTAATAAAAATGCATGATTCAATCATTATATTTTAAGAGCGTATTATTCAAACGTATGGTAATGTTTTTTGTATTCTTAAAAAAGTTTATGCAATGGTTGAATTTAATGAACAGACGTTTGTCTCAACGAAATTGCATCATGTTCATTTTCTTTATTTGATTTATTTTTTTAATGTGAAAATAAGTTGAAAATTTAATTTTTTTTTGTTTATGAACAGCACACACATTCACACAGCACAAGCAGTTTCCTCCATTTTTAAAAAACAATCACCCATGGCAGTAAAATAACAAACAAAATTAAATATAAATGTAACCGCCCAAGTAAAAAATAACTATTTCTTAAAAGGGTGACTGCTTTTCTATCACCATTTGATTTGTTAGCATTCGTATTGTATTAGTTTGAGAACTAACAACAAGACTAGAATTATAAACTGCAAGAACTAACTACTATTATCACAAATTCATAGAAACAAGTCAAAATAACCCACACTTTCGGTTTGAAACAATGGCAAATCTACTAAACAGTCAAACATTAACGGATTCAAATACGCTATAAAATTTAGCAGCAATGACTTTATGAATTTATGAATTATTTCTAAAATAAATTTACATCTAAAACTCTAATTCAATCTAAGCAGCTTAACTCAAGTTCTATGCCTTTGCCTCACTCGCTGCAAAATTTTCCAAATATTGACCTGAAAGAACGACATGCTCTCTTGATCCTATACCAACAAAATTACTGAATGAATTGCTGTAAATTGCTGAAGAACCATTTCTGAATATTATAAACTCATCTCTTTCGCTAGGTTACGTTCCTAAACAGCTCAAAAAAAGCAGTATTAAACCACTAATTAAGAAAGCTCACCTGGATTCTACTGAGTTATCCAACTACAGGCCAATCTCTAACCTTCCGTTCTTGTCAAAATATTAGAGAAAGCTGTGATAGCACAGCTGTTATAAAGATCTTCAATCTGTATTCAGAGCACATCACAGCACAGAGACTGTGCTGGTTAAAATTTCAAACAATCTGTTACTTAATGGGATCAAGGGAACTGACCGGAGTCAGTTTGTTCATGTAAATCGAGACTCATCCAACACAACAGCAGTAGAGTATGGAGTTCCTCAAGGATCTGTTCTGGGACCCATACTATTCTCAATCTACATGCTGCCCTATGGTATTATTAGAAGACATGGGGTTAGTTTCCATTGCTATGCAGACAACACCCAGCTCTATATCGCAGCAAACCTAACGACCCTTTAAAGCTAAATAATATCTCAGAATGTATGAATGAAAATTTCCTAATGATAAATCCTGATAATACAGAAATATTACTTATTGGCTCTAAAAACCAATTAAAGGATCTTTCAGTTTTAAACATGGAGCTATAGGGGACACACTGTTTTCATTTCTCCTCTGTGGTTAAAAATCCTGACGTTATTATAGATAGTGAACTGACATTAAAGAACCATATCTCTTATTTTACTAAGATCTCCTTATTTCACCTCAGGAACATTGCTAAAGTATGGAATGCTGTCTATTGTAGATGCAGAAAAATTAGTCAATGGTTTCATGACCTCCAGAATTATTGTAACTCTCTGTTAGCAGCCATATAACAGCCGCACGGAGCATTCTCTGGAGGGGCGAATAGGTCTACCACCAATACACCTAAGCACTTCCAGATCTGCCGGACTATCGGGATGGAGTCACTATTCTCCTGATTGGAGTTCCCAACAAGACAGTGCATCTGCTGTGCAGTTCAATCTGCCAGGAATATGGACTGCAACTAGGGACAGACCCCAGTGCTGACTCCAGAGGAGTAGTCTTCGAGCGAGAGCTGAGAAATGGGGAGAGCGTATCCCACCTTGTCAATTGACATGTGTCACTGCCACCATGTTGTCCATCCTGATCAACATGTGATGTTCCTGCAGCATTATCCTGTAGTGCTTTACCGCTAGAAACACTGCACATAGCTCTAGGTGATTTATTCTCCTGGAAGTGTACTTCTCTGTCCAAAAATCTGTACTTCTCTGTAAGTTTTTGTTCTTCCGTCATACAGCACCCCACCCAATTGTGAAGCATCGGTAATCACTACTATGTGCCTGGCAGGTCCTCCCGGGGACATGACTGGTTAACAGAGAACGTTCTTGTAATATTCGCTACCGTTCTTTAAAGTTTTTCTAAATGTTAGATCATTACGTTTTCAAAAGAATGTTCTAGTAACATTCTAATAACAATAAACTAAAAACGTTATTTAAACAACATTCTCAGAACATTCCTAGAACGTTTTTTTGCTAGTGATGAATTTTCTAAAAAAATTTTAATAACTTTGAGAGAATGTTCACAGAACAATAAAAATACTGGACAAAGTAACTTTTTGTAACGTTAGATGTAAAATTTCCAGAACGTTCTTGTAACATATATTTGTTAGCTGGGATAGTGACCTATGTGATAAATAAGTTGCAGTCTGAAAGTGGCCTAAATAATCTAACCTGAAAACTCACAGAAATGACCTTTCAAATATTTTAAAGGAAAATATGTTAAATGTTCTAATGCATTGTGCAAAAGTGATTATGTTGTCCACTTTCTATTTTGCAGAGCATCTCCCTCACCAGTGTTTTTCCATGCCCCATTTCACCAATTACTGCTTTCACTGAACCAATTGAACCCCAATTGTCTGCTTTCAGAGAGATGATAATTTGTTGCGAACAGAGGCTGTCTGCGTCTCCCATGTGCTCCGGCAGTTTAATTGCCATAATTATGGAATTACAAGACCAAATGAAGTGTCCTGTCACCCTGGTTCTGAGCAAGTGGAGATCTTCCTTGGGCTCTTCTGTCATGCATTAAGAAAGACAGCAATAAGCCTCATAGGAGGTTGTGCATGACAGAAACTGAAAGAAGCCAATTAGGAAACTTTAATATATCTCTTTGTCGATGTTGTCTGACATCTTGGTTTCTCTTTTCATTCTGACTAGATTCTTTCCCTATTTTTGTTATGGATAGTTGGCTCTTTACTTGACATAAGGACAGAGGTTTTTTTTTTTTTTTTCAAAAACAAGGCTTTCTGACTAATGAACCATTATTTGGACAAAATTGAAAATGCAATGTTTATCCGAAGGGACAGACAGGGCATTAGGGGAATGGGGACACGCATAAAAATAAAATAAAAAAGCACATTATTGTAGCATTGCCTTTTTAAATGCCAAAATATGTATTTAAAATATGTAATAGAAAAAATTTATGAAAATTTTATTTTATAATATTTATTTATATAAGAAATTTATTTTTATAAAATCTCCATACCATGACACTATAATAAAACACTTTATAGTTATTTTGTCTAGCTTATCCAACAATCTAAACAATATTTGTTAAATCAGCTAAGGTCTCTCATTTTGCAAAGATTCTTTGCCAAATGCGATTGACTAAAAAGCTGAAACATTCACGCTTTAAAGGTCATATGAACACCGTTTTAAGAACATAAATTTCACATTTATCAAGTTATTTTCTGAAATTTTAGGGGATGCTCAGGTCTCATTGCTGTCTGCTATTAGCTGTAAACTGGTGTTATTACAACTATACCCTAACTCCAACCCTAATTTCTTGCATACACTTGATTTACAATGAAACCATTTAAAATGGTTTTCCTTGTTCGCGCTTACTTATGATTTCTTAGAATTGCAAGCAAAGGTAGCGAGCTATGGAGAAGCAAGCAAAGCACACTGTTGCAGTAAGGGATCTGGGACTAGGAAGCAACCTGGACCTGGAACATCTCCCTAAAAAAATCGGAGAAGGGGTGGAAGATGGGATAGAATGCACAAACTCCTGAAGATTATCTGTATAGTTTTTATATATCGGGTTAGCAGTGTTGGCCAAGCTACTTGGAAAATGTAGTAAGCTAATCTAATAGTTATCTTCATAAAATGTAGCTATATTTTCATATTTAACAATTTTCAGATCAATGCTTTCTTAGTAATAAAAAAAATCAGATAGGCAGACACGAGCTCGCAGTCAACTTCTGTATAGTACATTTCTTTCATTAAATTATCCTTTTTGTTGGCATGTTTTGGGTGTTAAATACATGTTAAAGCAATTCCAAATCAGATGTCCAGCAGAATGTTTTGCTATATATAAATTTAATCAAGAAAAAAATAAAAGAAAATAAATAAAAAATAAATAAATGCCTCACTGCCTATGTAAACTAAATCATTTCTCAGCAGACGTGGTCACTTGTTGAGTACCTCAGCATTAAGTTAGCTGTTGACAAGTAGCTTGTGTTTGGATACAGTACTGAATTGTGATTGTGTTGGGAATAACCTGAATGTGTATTTGATGATTGAAGGTATCTTCCTTGGGTTGCAGATTAAGTATCTGAAGACATATTTTTTCTGTGTGGTCTCAGATAATAACATGTGATTCATAGAGATATGGCCATTACTCAACATTGTATTCACTCTCTGCCATCTTCACATCAAGTAACGCTAATTAATTTATTGCGTGTCCACCTAATGACACAGCAGGTGGGGCTAACTCACTAAAAGCTCAGTGCCAACCACAAGAAGTAGTCTTTGTTGATTTAGCAGCATTTACATTTTTGTTGCTTCAGAAATGCTTGGGGAAATGTAGCATTAGCTTTTTACGGCTGCTACTGTACTATTTGATCAATAAAATAGCTTTGCTAATTAAAAGCTACTTGATTTAAAAAGCAGTTACTAGAAATGAAGTTAAACTAGTATGTAGTTAAAAAGAACTAAAACAACTAGATCGTTTAAACTGGGAGATAGTGCAATGACAGCAGTACAGATAACATTTTTAGCTTATGCTGATCATTTAAAGCCTCTTTACACCTGTCTGAATTTTCGATCCAATGTTTTGTGCGCAAACATTCCTTGATCAAAAACTATTGGTGCTAATGGGAGCTCACACATCTGACCGAATGAGAGTGATCAAGAGTTGTTCCGCAAAGCCCACAAAGATGATAAAACAGCTGGCCTTGTGGCTGTTATCACTGAGTAGTGATAGGGATTTTAGATTCATTCTTTTCACAAATGACACATCTCTACACACCTGTAGATGGATGGAGCGCCATCCAAGGGCAAGGAGCGTCACTACAGCAACATTAAAAAGTTGCTTGCACTAAATACAGAGAAGCCATCTGAATGGAAATCAATTCAGAAAACTTTCTCGTGACCTTAAGTCCTGCTTGCAAAACTGAAACAAGACCTGGAAGAAAGTCTGGGATGCAGAGTTAAGAAAAAGAGGACTGAAGATAAACAAAAACAATTGTGATTTCCAGGGAGAGCAAACAGCACTCAATTAGAATAGACACAACACACTTAAAACAACACAAGCCACTTTTCATTCTCTGAGCGCAGGCTTCTGGAAGGCTTGTAGAAGTGTATGATCTTGCGGAGGTAAACAGGGGCTGCTCTGGAGTTTTGTAATAAAAGAGAAAATAGACCCAAGAAATGCAAGGACATCAGCCACCGACAGAATACGTTAGCGTTTGCCTTGATCATCCTCGATACCAAGAGATGTTGCTAGAACATTCTTTTGGAAACGTAATGATCTAACCTTTAGACAAACTTTAAAGAACGTTAGCGAATATTATAAGAACATTCTCTATGCCTGACCCACTGTCTACATACTTCTGCAAAAATCTCAGTTGTAAATGTGCTTCCGGTTTAAGCTTTCAGATTGAGTGTTGTGTTGATAGTGTGGGTTTGTTTTTTTGCAAGTGATTATGAATAGTTGTTCATTTAGTCAGATTTGTAGTATTACTATTAAATTACACTTTATGTCATACTGCTGTGTCCCATTGTGCGATAATTCATCACAGTTTAATTCATACTTTTACAGAAAGTAAAGATACATGGGTGAAATTTCATGGCGATGGAAAGGAAAAAAATAAAAAATGTCAGGCGCTGAATCGGAAGTTGACGAACAACTGACATGGAACGTGGAAGTAGTCGTGAGTCTATGAGAAGTAATTAAGTAACAATCTAGTGGAACCACCTGATAAGAGACCAAATACAGACTAGCCCAACTTGATTTACTCTTTATACATCTCAACATTTTTCTGCCAAGAAATTATGAGTGATATTTTCACTCCTGTGAGCCTTTTTTATTTTATATTATCAAATTCATGAGAATTAGAGCTAATCTGTACTGTACTAATAACAATTATGTACAATCTTAAGTTTAAAAATTTACTTATCTTTTACAACAGTACTATAATGTAATATAAATGACCTCTTTGGTTATCATGAAACTGGCCTGGGCAAACTTACTCATTTAATGATCAGACACTCTAGATTTAATCTAGAAGGAATAAAAATTATGCTGCAACACCATGAATGTTTTTGACCTTGAATTGACTTTCACCCATCAAGTTCAATCAACAGCGTCCTTCCAAATTCTAAAATTTTCAGTTAGTTTCAAACTAATTGAGGCAAATAAACCTTTTGGTTTGACCTCATGTTGCCCTAGCTACCCAAATCAAGTCTTTCAAATCAATCACATGGGGCTTCTCCATACAATTATTTTTCTTTTTCTCCTCAGTATTTGAATAATGTACATTTTTTATGCTAAATCGCTATGTCTGCATTTCCCCCCCTCCACCATTCGCCTCCTTCCCTTAAAATAGAATGCAGAAGAGGGTTGTTGCTATGGTGATACATCCAGTGGCTTGTGCAAGACATTTATAGCCACGCAGTCCACGGGGGATTTAGGCTCGCTGTAACTTTCTGTAATTTCCAATCTAATTATATCCCGCTGCTGTGGCTGGCATGAGTGATCTGGGATATCAAGCTTTTGGATTCTGCCCATATGGTGACAGTGCAGTGGGACCTTCACCACAGAAACCCAGGCCTCCAGCATGAGATGATTTCCTTCTATGAATATGAAGATGATGTAAGGTGAAAGGCCCCTTTGCGTGGTGTGTTGTTTTAAGTGTCTCGAGTCTCAATACAATTCATTCATGTTGAAAAGTCTTGAACAGGGTTCTTCTTTAATGAATTATATCCTACATATAAACAATCACATTGTCCAGGGTGCATGAGGAACAGGACAAATTTAAAAGGTGAGTATAAAGCTTAGGAGCAGGGTTCATATACACTGTGAAAAAAGTAAATTAATGGAGAAATTACCATGAATACCAGGGCAGTCTGTTGGTATTTGCAGTTTGCATGTTCTCCCCGTGATCGAATGGGTTTACGCTGGGTGCTCTGGTTTCCCCCACGATTCCAAAGACATGTGGTATAAGTGAATTAGGTAAGCTAAATTGCCTTATAGTGTATGGGATGGAATGTGTGTGTAAGGATGTTTCCCAGTGATGGTTTGTAGCTAGCTGGTAGGGCATCTGCTGTGTAAAACACATGCTAGATAAGTTGGTGGTTCATTCCGTGGTGACCCCATGGACTAGGTCGAAAAGAAAATGGATGGATGGTAGTTGTATTAGCAATAGGTATGTGCATTCTAATCAAGTGTTAAATTATAATTAAACTGATTGTTATTGCCACATCTCAACACAGAAATTATTTATACAGAAACATGTTGTTATGTGTTTTGGTAAATAAACACACACTTTACCTTCACTGAGCAATAGAAAAACTTATAATGTTAGCCATCGGGTGTTTGGGATAAAATAGCACCTTTTTTATCGGCAGATTATATTTGAAATAATGCAAGTCTGGAAATCATGACAATTGATAGTTTTTTTTGCAATTATGTCTTGTATTTTTATCAAAATCTGTTACAGTGTACAAAAGATGAAAACAAACTGTGCAGTAGAGGGTTGTGAGGGTATCTGGGGAAGTTTAGGTGCAGGGAAGAGCTCAAATAATGTGTGGCAGGCAGTGATGGGCCTGACATGTTATAAGCGGTAAGTTGGTTATTTATACTCTAAAATAAAAAGAGCCCTATTTATTAAGATTCACAGATAATTTTTATTTGCATGATTGATTATATTGCTTTCATTTATTTACTACATGTCCTTCAGTGAAAGGTGGAGTAGTTTGTCACTTCCAAATTGGCAAATACACAGGCCAATGAAACAACCCCATTGATCTGTTCTCATTACGGTGGTTTAAAATAAGGAGTTAACAAATATAAATTAACTTGTGAGGATATATATTATACTTGATATAATTTCTTTTTATCTAATTTACCCCTACATTTGCTACCTTTTCCTCCCAGGGTTGCCAACTTAGTGACTTCATTTAGGCTACATTCAGACTGCGGCTCCAATCGTAAATAAACTGAAATAAAGCCACATAGTTGCCTTGAATCACATTCTGGTCAATGTTTACTTTAGTTTTGTTCAAAGCCATTCTTTGCATGTGCGCCTCACGGTGAGCTGGATTATGTTCATACAAAGACAGATACAAGGCGCATATTGTGTGTAATGTGGACAAAAACCAACAACAAAAAATAATTTGAACATTTTAATTCAAGCATTAAGACCTGCTGTCTGAAAGTAGTCTAAAAGAAAGATTTATCAGACCCCTAGCAACTTTTTTTTTAGCCTAGTAACTTCTCTTGGCTTTTTAAAAGTTGTCTTTTTTTCACTTTGACTCTTTTCATAGAGTAGCTGGAGCATTGCTGATGCCCGGTATATTGCAAGCTATAATATACATCAAACTGGACTTTGAGGATCTTAGCTTTATTAATATAAGGAATGAGTGTGATTGGAGGGATTTTGTGCTCTACCGTGTTTGGCTTCTCCTTCCTCCAAGTGCCACTGCCATGAGGAACTGGTATGTGAATGGTGAACGAATAAATAAGTTTGTTTTGAAATAGAATTATTCAATTGAATATTTATCAAGCAAATAAAGTTGTGTTTGGGACTCAAAACCATCTCAGACATCATAATTTCCACTTACATGTTATTCTGTGAGAACTGTGTGTATAATGTTTTGGATCCCAAGTTGCCGTAGTCAGGCACATTTGACAATTCAACAAAACTCAACCCCTACAACGAAACTAAGACTGTTCACCTCCAGACCTTTGCTGCCACACAAACTCAGCTACTCAGTAATATGACTCTTCCATAAACAGCTGAGTCTCTGAAATGCATTACTTCATTACTTCTCTCAGCCAGCAGTGAAGATCACACCTAGCAACTTCAATCCAGCTGCCTGTCTACAGCATTCTTTAATATGAGTGATGTGACTGGCGATACAAATTACTTTAGGCCCATATTTGGCCCATTCACGCCTTCCAGAGTCAGCGTGAGAATTTATATAAGAAGTGTAGGTGAAACCTTGGCTATTTTTGAACCTCAATATATTCTTGGAAAGTTATTAAACTTTAAAAACAAAACATAAAGATTTTAACTTCTATAGTTTCATTGTTGTCATTTCTGAAAGTTCCAAACTTCTTTGGAATAGAGCAGCAGGATAAGTAGCTGGGATAAGAGCAAGTAGAAGGCAAACGTTTGATGTTTTCTATAAAAAACTGGAGATATTTTACTCAAAAGTAAAGCATCTCAATTATTTGGATTTGAGCTGAATGAAGTCCGAATCAGAATCAGCTTTAATGCCGTGTTTGTGTTTGCACGCACAAGGAATTTTCTTTGGTACAATGGAGCCATCAGTGCAAACAACATAAGTACAATACAAACCACAAACGTACAGTAATAAGTACAACGCAAACCACATAAGTACAGTAAAACATAAGTACAGTAAGAGTTTGTTCACAGTCCTGCGCACTGTTTTCTTCCTGGGTCCAGATTCCATCCGCTGAGAGTTGGCGATTCTAAGTAATAATTGTAAGTGCAAATGAAATTTTAAGTGCTTGTGAAATTAACGTTGTCTCTTAACAGTAATTTGATGACAAATAAAGGGAAATTTCTAACAAACAAGCAAACACCAAAAAATAAACAAACACTAGATCACATCAAGCTCCTCAGTCTGATCTGATTGACTAGTTCATTTCATCTCCTGGAATGGCCATCTCAGCTGATGGAAGTCAGCATTACTGAAGATTCTGCTAGAAGACTGGCACACACAAACAAGTGCATCCCTCCGCCAGCGCTGTTTGCTTTTTTCCTAGCTCATTGATTTTGTTTATTTTTTATCTAACTGCATGCTCAAAGGCCTTTTTCCTAAACAGAGGATGTGAGCATGTTCTAAATTGTTTCATTAAGTAGGTCATCACTTCCTTTGGTCTTTTCTAAGACAAAAGCACTTTTGTGCATTTCTTCCTGCAAGGCAACTGCTTTATTCTCACATTATAAAGAGTTTCTTGAAAATAGTCTAATGGCTATAATAAATAATAGAAGATTGTGAAGGGAGCTGAATGCAGGAAAAGCTTGTGTGCCCATGTGATACATTGTTCTCACAATTATTATTATTATTTTAGCACATGATCTGTGTGGAACAATAGGAATACATTTAATTTGGAGTGTAACCAGGCTTGAAGGTATGAGTTTAAATACCCACCTCTATCCCCAGATCATGAGACTTAAATAAGCAAAAAATACTCAGTCAGCAGAAACATTTGAAGCAATTTGACATTGATCTGACATTCAAGCTCTGGTTGATGGTGTGGAACAAACTTGGTCCGAGTTTGACAGTGGTTGTATCATTTGCAACGAGGTACAGAAGACATAAGCCAGATATTAAATGTAATAGTAGCATGACTGAGACTGTGTCCCTTGTATAAAATTCAGACTTAGTTCTGTCAATGTACTATGTGTTGTTTGGCTTGGAACAAAGAGAATGTCTATAAACCTTAAAATTTGTGTATAATAATGTTGGAAAATTATTATTATTATTATTTTATTTGACATTGATAACGTACTTGACCTTTATTCTGTGGCTGTATGTAGCTAATATTTACCGCATTACGTCATTGTGCAAACCTGAGGACTTATGCAAGTGGCAATGATAGGCTGCACGTCTTAAACTCTTGGGTCACACACCAAGCAAGGCATAAACCCATCTTACTCTGCATCAGAGCATTGTGTACAAATGAGGAGAGATATTTTCTATCAAGAAACATGTCTGCAGAAAATACCAGTTTAAGTGAATACTGGAATTGATAGAAATTCTTTTAGTTATTTATTTTCAGTGCAGGTTAAATATTGGTTTTTTTTAGCAAAAAATGTAGTCTAAAACTTTTTTTACTTTGTCATAAACACTCTAAAGAACATTTTCAGTCTGAAGGGGAAAAAAACTTGGGTAACACTTTATAATAACCACTGTATACACTATGCATCCCTACTGAAACATTAGCAAATAGTTAAGTGTATAATTTATAAAGCATTGTTTCTTTTTTAACAATCATTTGTAAGGAATTTATAAATATTAGTTTAAACGCTTTATAATTGGTTTATAAGCATCTATTTTATATGCTTAGTAACAATAGTTTGATGCTCATTGTGCAGTTCTCATTTACGATGAGCTCACAGTTAACTGGCAACTAGTAAATGTGTTATAACTAGATGAACTAATCATGAGTTACAGTAGGATTATGTGTTAATGAAGCATTGGTTATCACACTGAGTAAAAGTTGCTATTTGTCTGAATAATGTGAGTGTATGTGAGGTGTGTGAGTGTACCTTATGAATCGATTAGAACTAGTAACTGTTTTTACAAAAAATAACTTAGAAATGATTAGCTGATCCTCAGTAAAGCATGAAATTAAAGATATTAAGCATATTATATAGATTTATATAAACCAAGAACAAAGCCTTACAACTTATATTTTTAGACTGCTTGAAAATGTGTATTGACATAACTACTACTAATTATTTATGAACTATTTGCTAATGCTTAATTAATGATTAGTGTGTAGTTATTGTAAAGTGCTACAAAAACTGATTATGTTTGAAGTTGTAAAAGAACTCTGAGCTTTAACTGTGTTTTTCTTTTGAGTAAAACAAAGCTGTTTAATGCAAATTGATCAAGTTTTAAATATACATATGTGTACAACACAAACAGTGGAGTTTCTGTGCGATTATTGGGTGAATAAAATTAATTGATTGATAGTGGAAGGGTTGTTATGCGTTGCCTTCAGTTGTGTGAATGAGACACAAACAAAAGGGGTTGATAATGAACTTTTTTAATCAATGCTCCCAAAACAATGAACATAAAATAAAGCAATCACTGTAATCTTGTCTCTTTTCACTGTTGCAAATCTCCCAAACTTAGCTCAGTGAGTAAGCTTGCTCTTCCTTGTCCTATGATTGCTCCTGTTCATTCAGCGATCCAATGAAGTGAAAACAATATCCATTAGCAACGTCTAATCTCTGAACCGCCACCTATAGACAATTTTTCTGATCAGAGAAAAACAAAGTTAGTTGTAGTATATCACATTTTTATACACATCAACAATTCAAAGTGCTTTAGAGAGGAATTAAAAAAAAGTCAGTAAATATAAATTTTAAAAGATAGCTCCTCTATTCTCTTCTGGAAGCTGGTTCCAGCTGTGGGCATCATAGTAACTGAAAGCAGACTTTCTGAAAGCATATTTGAACCTAACAATTTGAGAACTCTGTTTGACTTGATCAGCAGATATGTTATGCATTCTGGTGCCAAGCTGTTTCATGACTTATAGACAACCAGCAGCACTTAGTAATTTCAAGCAAGACTCACTGTTGCTTGAAAAAAATACATTTTGATGTTCCTCTCATTTGATTGGATTGCATGTTCTCCTTGTATGTCCCTCGTCTTTAGTGTCTGCCAAGTTTTTTGAAATCTGTTGTTTGAGGTGAGCACTCATCTAGCTTCAACTTGTCCTGAGAGAGAGGGCAGAGGTTTCTGGAGGCCTAAAAAATGATGATTCCTGAATTATGCTTGGCTTCAGTCTGGAAGTGACTCCCTGGCTGCTGTAAGCACCAACTTAACTTGTGTCACTCATTGATGTAAAACCGACTGACAGTGCAGCAAGTTATAGGTGCAACATTTACAATTTGAATAAAGTTCTTCACCAGACCATATGTGATTGGATGTAGCGAAACAAACTTTTAAGTTAACTTTGTAAGGAAATTAGATCAATAGGGAGAATATTATGAATCAATATTAACTGATAAACTGATAAAAAAAGAGCATGTAGCTTGGACCTATCAATGAAGTGATTTATTTGAGCTCAGCCTTATTAACCAGATTTTAACCAATTTTATAGCATTTAAGGAATATTTAAAAACAAATACAACATAAGAATAGCACTTTGAAGTTAGGAAATAAAGATAGGTAAAGTACAGAGATAGTTAATCCAAAAATATTGTCTTGAGCAACAAAAACCATTAGAACTCATTTCACCTTAGAAGCTTGGCAAACCGCAAATGTTACAGACTTAACTCACACATGCATAAAGCTCTCAGATACTCACATATTCTTTAGTCCAATGCTAGTCTCAAAAAGTTTTTTTTTAAATGAAACTCAATGCAAATCTATACTTTGGGTTAAAACACAGGCAGAGGCAAACTTCAATTTCTCTGAGGACTTGTCAATTTGCTTCAATACATGTCTTTTGGTGTAAATGTTGCTCTCAGTAGGCTACTTTGAGTTGACAAAGCGATATCAGCGATATTATAGGCCTTTACTTTACTTTTTGTTTTTAGGGGTAAAAACTCCGTTGATTTTAAAATCACTCAATTTTTAAATCCCACTCAATCTGGGAGTATCCGTGCAGCACGTCAAAAGTAGAGCTGATGCCAAAATAATGACAGCAGTGACAGAGATGAACCACTCCTGTGACAGACTGCTTCACCACTCATGAGAAAAATGTGAAAGTTCCGATCCATTAACATGCATTTTGAAAAAAACCCTCACTACACAGACTGATGCAGTGCCATCCAGCCTGAGGCATAACATACACTGTTGGGCACTGTGTCAATTTTTGCAAATTGCTTTTAACGTATAGGAATGCAGGTGCAAGTGGAGACATTTCATATATTTCTGGCAAGGTATCTCTTCAATGACAGTCAACACTGGGGGATCTGTGTGACCCAAAAGGTATGTGAGTCTGCAGTGCTATGAAGACTTTGACAGTGATTAATGGCAGTGAAAGATAGCGGGCGCCACTACAGACCTCTTCAACTTTCCAAAAAAAACAACTCCTGCTCCCTGGATTACTATTGATTCTTCTGAAGATGAGTGGGCCAGGCTGAGGACTCTTTCCATCCTTTTTCAGTTTTCCCTGTTACCTGTACTCTCAATTTATCCTCAACCTTTCAATCAAACAATTTCGACAATCCTCTCATCTGTCACTCTTTAATTGTGTTTCACCTGATCTCTTGATTTCTGGCCTTGGGAATCTGTCGAAAGCTGTTTTTAACTAGTGTAAAACAATTTAAACAAGTCTGAGGAGGGACAGTCAGAGATTTGTAGTGCTCCTGGCATCTTGTCAGCAGATAGGTAAGTTGTCTTCTGCTGGAGCCTGTTTTTTTCTCCCAAGGAAAAAAAAACAGACTAAAGGGATTGCAATGATTCCATGCTGTTTAAAAAAATTTTGTTTCTCTGATCATACTTCACATACTTTTCCTGAGCTATAGTCAGAGTGAAGAGTCAAGAGTGGACACTTGGTGCATATTTTACCTCTAAAATTTGTGTACAATCAAATAAAAACATACAACATATTTCTGTCTTGGCTAGAGGATTTCAGGTTTACCAGGTAATCTGATTTTACTCCAAAATGCAGCCCATCTGTCATTTAACCTGAAAGCTGCAAAAAACATTTTTGGAAAAAGTGTAAACTTACATTTTATATGTACACCACACCTAAAACTTACATTTTTGCACAAATTAAATTTTTAATGAAATAATTAAATATATAAAAAAGGGACCCCAGTGTGTTTGCCTTGGGTCCCAAAATGACAAAAACCACCACAAGTAATGATCAAAATCAACCTGACTGTGAAACAGCAGTTTACCTTCCTCCCAGCATTTATTTTGAGTGTATATCTCTGTATCCAATTACATATTTTTAAAGAGTAAGAAACTACCCAACACCACTATTTTTATGTTAACATACTCACTGGAGCTGTTGCAATCCTAAATCAGGTCATATTGTTTATCCACTCAATAAACACTCAAAACAGCTTCCTCTCAAATCTCCCATCATGCCAAGCTCATGATTCCAACTTATGCAGCATCTCTCAGGACTGAGAAGGGCTTCCCCCTGAGCCACAAACATGTAAAGGATGAGCACTAGGACCCAGAGAGCACCACATTTCTTCCAGGGGGTTGCCTAAGCCTCAGCACACCCCTGCTTAGGAAAACTGAGATAGGAAAAGAGAGAGGGCGAGACTGGAGTCTAGAGGAATGCAGAGCTGTTGTTGTGGTCACTCCAAGAACACTGCTCACTTAGAAATGGAGGGCTAGAGTGAACAGACTGACCTGGACCAGAGGAATACATGCGGACAGGGCTCTTCACAGAGGATCAGGATTAAAAGGTGAAGGTCCTCAGTGAGCGTGTCAAGGCAAATGTGCATGCTTTTATGAGTGTGTTTGTTGCAGAGGCATCAACAAAAAGAGGCAGGAAGAGAGTCGTGGATGGTCTCCCCATGTGTCTTCAGAAGGATTGTGGAAATGAGTCATCACTGTGCAAGAGGGGAATACTCAGGGGTGGTTGGGACATGATTTTCTTGTCTGGAATGCCAAAGAAGGCACTGCTTGTAGGGGAATTGAGGGCAACTCTTTTTTTATATCAACTGTGAAATGTCATCTTGTAAAAGTTTTGAAAGGAATCACCACTGACTTTTTTTTGCTTTGAAGAGAAATGCTTGACTTTTAATCTGATTAGAGAGTCAGGTTTGTATCTGAGGGGTTGACACGTTTACTAAAGACAGCTTGTGATCTCTGTGATAGCCTGGACAGATGGCGGTAGGCGTGTGTCAGTGTATGTGTGTGGGTATGTTGTGTCTGTCAGGCGGAAAACTAGTTAAGAGAGGCAGATCTGATGAGGACCACAGCAACAACAGGAAGATGCCTCGCTCTGACTTGTTCGACACAGCCGTTTGCATGCACATGAATGCTGTTTGGTTTAAAGCATACTGCCACGTGTGAGATTGGGAGACTGTCTGCAGTGCATTTGTGTGCCAGCGGTTTAATCTGTGTGGAGTCTGTTTACATGCTGTCTGCACTTTTGGGA
The DNA here is from genome assembly GCA_900490495.1 of Danionella dracula. Classification (NCBI taxonomy): domain Eukaryota; kingdom Metazoa; phylum Chordata; class Actinopteri; order Cypriniformes; family Danionidae; genus Danionella; species Danionella dracula. The sequence goes on along the minus strand of UELW01000004.1, from coordinate 1,415,379 downwards.
TGAGCAATGACATTTTTTGGTGACTGTGTCACAGTGTTATTTGCCAGCTATGTTTCCATATTTGGGAGTTTGAGCTGTTGTGTTTTGATCCAGTGATGTATTTGGATGAGTGTTCAGGGTTTGTATTCTCACAAGGACATTAATCTTAAATTAAAGGGCACTTAGTTGTTATATTGATAAATGAAATGCTGATTGTCATATATTTAACTATTTTTCTAAACAACCAAAAGGTAACCTGAAGTCATTTGAAATGCATCGATCATGTGTTTTTCTGTGCTTCATTTGTAACTCGTTAGTTTTTATGCGCAACATAGACAACAGTCTTGTTAAAGGGCTGCAGTTACATTTCTGACTGATCAGTTCAAATATTAATTGATTTAACACAAGGACTTTAATTTTTGCTGCTGACCTTTATGAAGTGAACAGCCCATTAAAAATTTAACCCTGAGTTCCTGCATCAATCCGAGTGAATATTAGAGGTAAGAACGGACATAAAAGACTTGAATTAAAACTTGGCATTTCAGTTAAAAATAAGCATTAAAAACCATTACATATATTCCAAATACTAAAGCAACTTGAACGCATTTATTACCCTGGGTTCAACCATGCACTTTTAGCTTCCAGAAAGTGAGGAAGTAAGTTCACCTGGATCATGACTAAAAGGCGCTAAAGTCATGAAGGTATACCAACAGATTTTAGTGCCAGAGCAGTTTCAATACATGTAGCAGCTGCACCAAATAATCCCTACCCTCCAGGAATTACTTAATAATATTTAAGAGAAGAAAAGAGATTTTAAATTGAACCAATCTTAAAGATCTATAGTAAAGCATACTTATGGCAAACCTTGTCTGGTCTTTATTCCTGTCGTGTTTAGTCTCACATCTCTATTGTATCACAACTGACAGAGAGCAGAATTTAAAACTACACAACGAACATTCTCCATTTGTGTTTGTAATTAGGCACTTGAGAGCTCAGTATATTTTCTGGATTTTTCACCAAGTTTTCTTTCTTTAGTTTTAAAGATCTACCAACATCAGTTAGTCAAGGAGTACAAGTTGTGTATCTTTTTTTTTTAAATCCTTGAGGTTTTGTGAGTTCTGAGTTGAGAGATTTTGATCTAATTATAATAAATATCTGTGGGAAAATAAAAACATTTATTTTCCATAAATATATTAATAAATAGACCCATAATATGTTTGTATGTTAGTTAGTTATTTATCTTTCATGTAATTTGTATGATTCTAAGTGTGAAGACGGGTTTACTCTTTCAGAGGAGTGCATAGAGCTAATTAAGCTAAAAAAACCTCAAAATGTTACTCGATGCTGGATTTTCCATTTGGCAAAATTTTTATTAAATCTATTTTGCTGGCACAGTAGCTGAAAAAGCTCTATAAGTCAATTAGCTCTTTCTGAGTGGGTCAATTATTTGATTATCACAACATCTAAAAACCTTGTGGTTGTGTGACTGTAGGTGTATTTTTGATCTTCTTGTGCACTTCTCTTATTGGTCAAGCATATTCAACTCTTCCAAGATGATACAAATATACCGTATGCATATATGAACAAAAGACTGCGTGATTAAACATCTTCTGGTCACAGAAATAATTGGAAAACATGCAGAACATTCTTGAATGGTTGTAATTCTGTTTCCCTTTTATCATATTTGAAATTTGAAATCCATTGACGTAACATTTAAATCACTCGCAAACCATGTAACTTCCAGTCTTGATTTGAACACGCAGTTAAGTAGAATATAACAATACTTACAGAAGTGAAGGGTGTTGTTTTTGGCACATTCTAACTTAATCAGCCTCTGACAAAAAAAGCCTTGAACCACACCTTGTTTTTAATAGAATGAGGAATAAAGCCAAGAAAACAATCAGATAAATTAAATAGTAGCTGTCTTTCGCTTAGTGAAGGTCTTTGAACAACTTTTTTGAGAAGCAGGAACAGTTAATTAGACTGGGGGTAGGTCTTATCATGCTCATTGCCTCCCATATATAAGCTGTTCTTTTTCCACGCCTATCAGTCATTGGCACAAACTCCCTCCACCACACTGTCTCTTTGAGGTGGTGCCTGGCTTCGTATCGCCCCCTTAGAGCTCGAATCCTTCTCTCAGACAGCTCACCTGGTTCACTTTAATCCGGCCAAACCTGCTTGGGTTTGTATGTATTAGGCTAATTTATGTAAGTGTGCACGTAAAGTCAGGAATCAATACTAAGCCGTACAACAGTTGAGTAATTTCATACCCTTTCACTTTCTTGATTGTCACTGGCTTCAAATCTAGAATCTGGTTTCTCAGTGTTAGCTGCATTTTTTTCCCTCTTTTTTTCCCCCCCAAATATGTGCAGCTCATGACCTCTGCATCAGGATGGGTTGGTAATCATCATGGAATGGTTTTACTCTAAACAAGTTAATGCATTATGTATGTTTCTTTATAACTCTTTATATTATCGTTTGTATTCTTTTTAAATTATTGGATTATTTAAATTAGCAAGTCTCCCAGCACTTCTCTCTAACTCAGATTGGGAAGGACCATCTGCATCTGATAGAATTGGCAATCAATTAGCAGAAGCTCTAACCACAAAGTCTATGGCAACCGAAAAATACATTTACTTACACTTAAAACAAAAGTACGAACTCTCAAAAAAAACTTCTGTATTTCTAATCAGCTAACTATTGAGCAGCTGACATACATTTTTTTTAAATATTCTATTAAGAGCAGGTTTCTATAACCATAACATTTTAAATTATGAGTTTAACTAAGTCTATGCTATGGTTTCTTTGGGAATTGAGAGCACCTAACGCTTGCATCCTAGCATAACCCCTTTATTTTAAAACCATTCAGTCTCTAACATAATTCAACAAGATGAGTGACAAAGTTCAGCAATATATATCTTTTTTAATGCTATTTTTGATGTCTCATCATAACAAGAATCTTTATTATTCACTGAAGTCACATGCTTCAATACTGTCCATGGAAACACTCGCTCACAAATTACAGTGCAACAACGATAAATATTTATGAGACATGGCACTAAAATCAGTAAGTGACTCATGCAACCATCACCCAATCAGAGGCAGAACTCTAGAGCAATCCATCAGACTTGAGCATGACATCATGAGTCATGACATCAGCCCCTGAAACTAAACGCTGCTTTAACTCTTCAGATAGCCCCTTTATCCCAAACAAGTTCAAAGAAACGTCCCAGTCAAGAAGACTCCCATGTGGCTTTCCAATCAGTTAAGTTATTGTATTCAAGCATTAGTTCACAATTAGTGAAAAAGCATTGTGACAGATGATATAAAGATAATTTTAATGGGTATGTTATGTACCATTTTTCTTTAGTCTGTATTTAAGATTCACTTGTTTTATTCACTTCTGTATTTAAGATTCAACTTTTTTTTAACTAGAGAGGTTTTGGTTAGTTGGTTTTAGTTTTTTTTTTTTTTAAGTTCTGTAGAAGGGAGAACTTTGTGACAAGATGCGTAACACTTGAATTTCCCCATTATGATTTTGAAAGGTCCATACTTTGGTTTGGGACCAGATTGAGATATATGCAAGGCCACATTTTCTGATAGAAGGCATTAATTTGTATCTCCTTTCAACAACTTTCAAATTATTAATTGACTCTCTTTTCAAAGCCTCTTCTTTAAGCAACTCTTATCTACAGCAGTTGTTCGTTAGACTCAGTTTGTTATGACTGGATCCAGCAAAAAGAGAAAGAGTTCTCCAATCTTGTATAATGTTGTATTAACACTAAAACCAGACTTATTAGGCAAACATAAGAAACCACAACCATTCTGCCCAGATCAAGAACCAAAATATCAGTCTCCTTTATTATCTTAGGCTCTGTCCACACATACCCAGTTATTTTTTTAAATGTTTTTTTTCTCACCACATTTACAAATAAAATCGAGCACGGGAAGAAAAAACTGCATCCACACAAAACTGGGTAAAATGCTCTCAACATTGCAGAGAGTTTGCCTACTTTTTCTACTTCTTTTGGCACACGTCAACTACAAAGATGGTACAATGCTAGCCAAAGCTAACAGAGTGTCATTATATTCCCAATGTGAGCCAAAAAACATGAAACAAGGTCTGTTTGAGTCTTGTTTTTGTAGAAGGCTTGTTTGGTGTCACAGCACCAGATGTTCATACACTGTGCCTTTAAGTATCCAAGCCAATTATCTAGACCAAACTGATTGGTTGGGGAAATCAGAATTCTGTCGAAAGTTCTGATTTTCAGAACTTTTAAATTATCTGCTTAATCCCACAGCTCAAGAAAATTATACTCCTCTCAGAAGGAAATCAATACCTGCCCTGCTATTCTGCCTTTACTGCGTAATCGTGTCTTCTCATTGACTTCCATGTAAAATGTCTGCATTCGCCATTTTCTGCCTTTTGTTTCATACACACCTTAAGCGCTCTTTCTGCTGTTTGCAGTGAACACAATAAGTGTCTTCATTTATAAGAGCAACTCACTTTAAAGAGAAAGCAAACCCTGATGCGACCAAAAAATAGAGAGTTTTGGTGGAAGAGGATGTATGTCTGAAAACCATCAAAAACCTGGAAAAATATTAATTTGAAGAATAACCCATTTCAATGACTCGAGTTGACTTTATTTTTAAAAGTAAAAGTAGGTACACAGAACCCTTTTTTGTTTTCATTTACAACTCCATATGAATTGTGTCTAAACTCAGTGCTACACACTACATGTAAGATATCTTTCAAAAATTCTAAATAATTGATGATCTACACAAGAAAACCTATTCATTAACCATAGGAGTCATGGAGAAGACATTTAGGAATAGAAATTAAATAAAATGTTGGATTTAAATATCTTAACTTACGCTCTACTCATGTACAAATGTTTGATGGAACAAAAGGTTTGTGGGTTTTTTGAGTGGTTGATATATCCCAATCAGAAGTTAGATCACTGCACAAGTATGTGCTGTGTTCTGTCCCAAACCAAGCAGGAGATTGCAATAATGAATTTTACAACCCGAGAACACACAGCAGTTAAATCCCAGACTTCACAGCAGAGTCTCTGAGCGATGAGGTCATGGCTTTTTTGACTCACTACTCTTTGCCTCCAGCCCATTATGTAATTTCCTAAATCAGTATAACATTAAAACTGAACAGCCCTCTATTAGAACATCAGATTTAGTGTAGCTTTTTAAACATTCTAGTCATAGAATCCAGAAACAGATGTTAATAGTGACACCAGTGGCCTTACAGTGAACAGCTAAAAACTATTGTAAGACATGGCTTTGAAAAATAGAACATGTTGTTTGTTTTGTACTTTTTTGTGTAACTTTTTGAGTTTGTTAGAGGTTACTGCAGAGGTTAATTTTATTGGCTGATACATTCATGTGACATCAGCAGAGATCGCTCTTTAGTCAGCGATGAACATGCAAGTTTTCTTCTCGTTTTTTTCTTCTAGTAAGACTTCATTTACTTTGATGAGTTGTAGCACTTTCAGTTGTAAGTGGCACGCATTTAGCAAGGATTGCTGATGCGAAACAGACTCGTCAGCGCTGTGCAGACATCCCTCATCCCAAACGTTTTGGAATATTTACTACACCCACAATCTGAATACTTAAACTAAACCGTTTAAGTAGATTCTATTGTCAACTGTGCATAATTTCAGTTGCAGGACATGAAATATCACGTGAAGGAAGTGGCTTTGACTACGTTTATGTCTACGCTTTGACCAGTGCTCACGTGGAGGTGAGTTTGTTTTAAATAGGTAAGAAAAACAGTTTTTAAAAATAACCGAGTAGGTGTGGATAAGGCCTTAAAGGGGAAAATACCTCCCTTCCAAATTAAGTCTCAATTCGCCCCTTAAAATACAACATGCTTGTTTCAACATTTATTTGGTCTAGTCTCATTAGATTTCTAGTCATCCTTGAAAAACCAATACAAATTTTTAACTCAAATGCGAGATTTTTTCTTCTCTGCAGAACAGCAAAAACCACATGCTAAACATTTTCTATTAAAAAGCGCACAACGATGCATCTGCCAAATTGTGCTGGTCTTTTGGGAGGGGAAGCTCCATGCTCGACCAATGAATTGGATCTTTTGTTGATGTGTGAGGAAGTAGTAATGTTACATGAAGGCGCTATTCACATATTCTCAACAAGCATCGAGCGTAGCGCAGAACAAGGACAAGAAAAGCCTATAGTTTTAGTGAGGCTATAGTTTTGTACCAACACCATGTGGTTGAATACTTTATGTAGCTCCTGCGATTAAGTAATGCGAAGACACAGATAAATATAATTCGCCCCAATTTAGCCTTACCAAATATTTCACACATTATGGAAGTAGCCATATTGTATATAGACAGTACTCCTCTCACAGTTCTATAATTGCCCTTTGCAACTTACTAACTAAATTACTATTCGCAAGCCAAATACCAGTTGTTGTTTGTGTTTATTCGTTAGGCTGTTCATTCATTCGTTAGGCTGTCACAATTTGAGCTGTTTTGAGGAAAAAATTTGACCTGGTAAATCTTTTCTCAGCATACTGAAAAATTCAAACCTATATCAGATGTGTGGGAGGAGACATCATGGTGGACGTACCTATTGAGAAATGCAATTAGGGTGGAATATAAAGTCCAGTGGGAGTGTGATTTTTCGAGTGGTCAAACTATAATCTACTACTAATTACAAAATTCCCTTGACATGAATGGGATCACACACAAGAATACCAAAACAGACGTTTAAGACTATGCATTGCACTTCTTGATTCCACTCCAATGAAAAGTTTTTAATTCGACTGTAAACTGTGATGCCACATCACATCAGACAAATAGAATCAACAAATTGTGAGAGTGTAAGCTTACGACAATCTCAATTTAAAATAAGTTTAAACATTTTAGGATGTTCAATGTTGAAGTCAATTGGATTAAAGTGATCTCTGTTGTCAATTGGATATTTTGAGTTTTTATATTTTAAGAGCTAGAGGCTCCTCACATTTTGGCTCTGCACAATCACACGCTTGAGTGGCAACAATCCAATGAAAACTCGGAATAATAAGCTCTGGGCTTTTATGTAAGTTATTCCGCCTCACATTGTTGTGTGTTATTTATATACATTTGCTTCAAACACAAAACATTTGATCTGCAATTTTTATTTAGAAATAAAATAAAATTAAATAAAAATTTATTACTAGTTCTACTCTACCTCTGAAAAGATCATCTTAGCAAAAACAACAACAAAAATACAAACAGTGAAATAAGATATGACATCATCTAGCTTGTTTACTTGAGGCTTTAGGAAAAGGGCGATTCACATACTTTACAAAATCTGTTAAAAGTTTATTTGGTTTTTAATTTGGCTGCAGAAAAGTTAAAAAGTTAGCTTTCAGTACCACAAACAAAAGTTGATACCATCCTTAAATACTTATTTAAATAAATAATACTTGTATAAAAAAGTTACAGTATCATGTTTGTTTTTTAAACCACCCATTTATGTATAGGCTATCATTTTTGGTGCTAAGAGTACTATAATAACTAAGAGGGATTTTGCTGATGCAAATGAAGATTGATCATTGATCAATTAACATAAATTGGGAGGATCTTGGCTGAAAATTGACCAACTAATCATATGGTCCCATCTACCCATAATAATCTCAGTATATAAGACATGATAAGGGATAACATCAATGGTGTCCAAGCATCAACCCCTTTGCCACTTTAAGAGCGGTGACCTCTGGCCCCAGATCACTTTCTGGTTCCTGTTTCCTCACTCGGACAACTTAACTCACCTAGTACTCATCTTCATTGCTTGTCACACATGTTTGCAATTTTAGGCAATTATCAGCAAATGAGCATTTAAAATTTGAGCATACAATATCCAAGCACTTATATTACACATCACATCTATGTCCTTCAGATTATCTCTTTTTCAGATGTCTTTCTTGCTGACATCCATACTTCAGTAGTTCAATCTGCTGGAAAGGGTGCAGCTCTGGTGAAGTGTGGGTTGAAACATAGCCTTTGCTGTGAGAGGCAAAAATTACTGTTTGAACAATCTGACACCACAAGGGCATCAGTGACATTGACCGTCTTGCAGAATCTGCAAGTTCGACTAACAGTAAATGGAGTGTCCTGTTTCAACAGATCACAAAGGGCAGTTTGATGAATATATGTCTGGTGCTGGACTTTCAGCACATCCTCCTCCTATCGTGGAATCCCTAGAGCTTTTGTCTAATCATGGTAATCATCCCTCAGTCACGTGAGCCAGGCTGGGCTTGTCACATGGTATCCACAGGAGGACGCACTGACTTTGAAATACTGCTAATGACTAGAGGATGTGCTTTTTTTCTCTGTCATGGTCAAGAGCCAGAAGAGAGTTGGATGGGGATGCAAGGATATTGCTGGTGATACTTCAAACTTCAGGCTGATGGCCAGCTTCCTGTTATCCTCCTGTTTGCAGGAGATAAGGGCTGATGCCACTGGGCTGAATTATTTGAGCGTTGATGTTCTAAGACACCAGCTCTTTTAGTTTCTAAACAAATAGGATACAAAAAACTCAATTTAATAGGGATCATTAGTTGTTCTGTTCTGTTCTGTTGCTTGATTGTGTTTGATCAAAGAGGTGTTTTCTTATTGGTTCATATATGTGTTTTTAATGCCTCTCATTGCTTAAAGCATTTCGTAAATAACTCACCCTTTGTTATTAAAGCATCCCCCATGTATTGTCCTGTCAGACCTTTTCACATTGATATTTTCTATTTTGTCTTATTTTATTTTTACTCTTTTCCCCATTCATTTGCGTTCTTCCCAATTCCTGATCCAGACTCATCTGATGAATTTGGTACAAATTTATGGCAGCACTTCAAGAATCCTCAACGTACATTTTTCTAGAGATTTCCACTCCCAGAAAGAGGATTGGTTGTTTGACTTGTCCTGTTGTTTATCTGTAAGTTTTGGCGACAACTTTAGACCAAAGCTTGTAAAAATGGCCAGTTGGCTGGGTATGGAGTGACCAATACCTGGAATTTGTGCTCTGCATTTAACCTATCTCAGTGTACACACACAGCAGTGAACAAACACACACCTGCAGCAGTGGGCAGCCATGGCTGCGGTGCCCGGGGAGCAGTTGGGAAACTGGTGCCTTGCTCAAAGGAACCACAGCTGTGGTTGCTGAAGATGGAGAGCAAGTGTTTCATCACTCACACCACCTTCAACTTCTGGGGATCTGGGAATTGAACCAGCGACCTTCTGATCTATTGTCCATCTTATCACCTAAACCAACACTGCTTTGTTGTTCTATGTTTACTGTCATCGTTAACACATAGTACAGAATTTTAAAGCATGTATTGGACCTTCTAATGGATTGAGTTTAATTTAGTTTAGCTTAATGAGCGGGAATGTTTGGTAATGTTTGCACATTTGTGAAAGTTGAAAACTCTGCACTGCAAGTTTCTTCAGGGAGAGTAGAGCAGAGAATCTGGCCTGAGCTTGCTTTCTTTTTTTTCTTTCTTTCTTCAAACAGACCAACAATTTACAAATCACAATAATACTAAAAAGTGAATAATAAAAATGTAAATATAGACATAAATGAGGAATTTCTGAAGAATCCTGTGCTCTTAACCTTGACCATATGAGTTTAAGCATATGGAAGAAAGTCTTGAGCATTTTCATTCATAAACCATCTCCATATCTCTGCCATGTCATTACTTTCACTGTGATAACAGCCCACATATCAAATTTGTAATACTGTAAAGCATATTTGCATTAATTCATGCAAATGCAATTGAAAGAATAAGCTGTTAACAGTTCTGGAAAATTTGAGATTTTTTTTGTATCTATTACAAGTTATTAATATCATGCAAATCTTTTTTTGGCGGTCTGTTTGTTTAGTCAGAGTTTTGCAGATTTCTTCAACCATAACTGGTTGGTTAAAGTAATTGAAGTAAACTTTGTTAGACTATGATAAAAATTTGCTGTCAAAACTAACGCTGGTAGCAAGATCCAGGAGAAATTAATTATTATTGATCCTAATGCAATGGATAATATCTTCATATACTTTTCTCTGTATTTAAACAAGTTGGAGACTCTGGTTTTGACTACTGGAAAATTTTTGGTTTGAGAACAACTCTGTAAGGGCTGTCTGTGGCCTTAGACATTTACCACAGAAAATCACTAGCACATGTCCCTCATTTTCCAAAAATAACTGTAATGAACTCATGACTGAAGTATGAGTCTGTTTTACATCACTGGAAATGAGGTTTCAAATGACTTCCACAGGCTTCCCCTTTTCAAAGGGAAAAGGCCTCTTTTCCATGTGTTTGGACTATAATTAAATAAATGTACAACAATTGTTATTTTAGGCACCTTTCAGGGCTCTCAAGTCACCGTACATTCAAGCAAAAGGAAAACTCAAAACATATTCTGTAAAAATAGTATGTTAGCATACAGTGAAAAACATAGTAATGAGCATAGTAATGATATTGGTGGTTAAAACACAAATACAAAATCATTTAGCATTATCATGCTACATGATAATGATAAATTGATATCTAAAGCAGAAATATGATAAAATGTCGCTGCTACACATTAACTACTAGACCTCATAAATGAGATGCCTGCAACAGGGTCACATAAATATAGGGGTGCCAGGTGATGTTTGGATTTGTATGTCAGAAAAAGGGCTTTAAACTCTATTCGCAGACTGACTGGAAGCCAATGCGGTCTTTGAGCGTAGGTGTAATAGGTAATGACTTGTGAGGGAAAAGTTACGCCGCTGGTTGGCATTCATTTTGACGAATTTCATTGAAATCTATTTCTTTAAACATCTATATTTTTCTCTTAGCTACAGTGTGTTATGTGCATGGAAGATATCACAAAAGAATGCGCAGTTGTCTCAGATGACACCATGCAAATGAGAAATCATGAACACACTTTCTGCCTGAGGCTAAAACAAACAAGTTTAAAGGTTTCCTTTCGTTCCTTATGCTAACAATGTCTGTTCCATCACTTCCTAAACCTAATATTGAACCCCTGATGGCAGTACATTAAAATATTTAGTAACACTTTAGATTGCAGCCCACTAATTACAGGATAATTACTGTGTATTTGCAGGGTAGTTACTGTATACGTTCAGGGTAGATAAAGTGCACTTATAGGGTAATTACTGTGTAAGTACTGAGAAAATGAACTCCTCTTGAGATTACTCCAGCGCTCATCCAGTGTAGTTACAGGGTAATTACAGTGTAATAGGAGTAGGCGATATGGCCCTTAAATAATATCACAATATTTTAGGAAGTATGGCTATAACGATATAAAACATTGTTTTGGTGACAAAATATTTCAAACAAAATAATTAACAATTTAAGAAGATACAACTGTACAAAACAAGTGTCATAAATCCATTGGCATAAAACACACGCACGCACGCACACGCAAACACACGTTGCACCTTAAAATACAGAACAGAATTTAATTACCAAAATTGGTTTCTCTTCAAATACTCAGTTAAAGATCAAAGTATCATCAAAAAGAAATTATATATTTTTCCATCTCTGTAATTAGGATTTTACCGAAAATAGCTAACAATTGCCATAGTGATATTAGGTATCAATGTTTGACAGTTTTAGTAATTTAGCAGACATATTCTCTGATACCGTTGCTGTATAAGTACTACAATATCCCGAAAGCTTTGTAAGTACACAGTAACTACCCTGTAGTTAGTGGGCTGTAATCTAAAGTGTTACCAAATTTTTAAATACTTCTCTTGCACTTGGCAGTGTATTTACTTTGGCCCTGTCCCAAATGGAACACTCTGGACTTGTGGACTTCACTCGAGTCCACACTCTGGTGTCGTCATGAAGTAGACGCTAGGGGCCCTTGATTCAAGTTCTTGAGGGTGTTCTGAGCTTGTATTTTGCAACAGACTCGCATCTTGTTCCTGCTCGCTCTTCGCGGGAAGCAGGAAAAGTTCTGCTGGTGTTAACTCTACAGTTGCAATTCAACTTAAATAAAACATTTTACCTGCTTAGAATTCACCACGATTTTAGCAAAAAGTCGTTTAATGCTGCAGAAGAGAGTTTTGTTGTTGTTTATTTATTATTAATGCACAGAGAATTAAGACCTAACTGTTACAGCTCTTAAAAGAATTGGGATAAATGTTGTTCAACGTTTGTGTTTTTGTACAAGATCTGTTTAGGACTGAAGAATCACATGTTGTCCACATTACTGTTTAAATAGTTAAAAAAGAAATCTCTAGGTCACTTCTCTGATTCGCAAATAATTCTGGGTTGTAAGGGCGCAAGAAGCCTGCATTGATGCTGCCAACGCCGAAGACTGCATAAAGGGTGCATAGAGGGAGCTAATGAGCAGACTTCAGAGCCTAGTAATGACTGGTGGAACATCCTACAAACTTGTGCACTTTGCTTGCGCGCACAAATCTAGTCCACAAGTGTGCCTTTTGTGACAGGGCTTTAGCAGTCTATAGATCTCCCTACCCTCCAGTTTTCAAAATGTAATTCAAAACATCTCAATGTGTGGACTGAAAAATAACAAAGTTAATACGGCTTATTGAGTACGTATTGACTTCTTTACGGATTATTGACCACATTTCCTTTTTGGGGTGTAGTCTCCCTTCAAGCCCTCTGGCTGTCTATTTATTAATATAATTAGTTTCCACAAGTTTTCAAGAAGAATTCTCCCACATAATACAATCTCTTGATGGAAACTTCCTCTTTGTCTGTACCCATTGCTACAACAGCTAAATATGATAAAAATAACTTTATTCTTGTCAAAGCCCTAGAGATCACATTTTTCAAACAATTGACTTGCAATGTAAGATATTCCTCTGCATCATGAGTGTTCAAAGCTCTAGAAGAGTGAATTTCTTTTGAGGGCAGTTGTGGTCTGGTGTATGGATTTGTGATTAAAAGGTCGCCAGTTCGATCCCCAGATTCACAGAGTTGAAGGTGGTGTGAGTGATGAAACACTTGCTCTCTCATTTTGTTGAACAAGACACCAGTTTCCCAACTGTTTTTTGAAGATTAACAAAAAGTGAGAGTGACATTGTCATAGTGACAGTGTTAGTGTCTGTAAGGTTATTCTTGGCAAGGTGTCTACATTTTCTGCACTGCAGTGCTGAATGTAATGTTGGTGTGATGTTTTTGTGCAGATGTTATGCCACAAAGCACTTAAAAGTGAAGAGGGAAGCCTTTTTCATCACCAGGGATTCTCTTTTCAATAGCAATAGTGTGTAATTAAGCGTGATAAAATGAAAGAAAAAGATAGACACAGAGAACTCTGCTAAAGTGTCTCTTAGCATGCGGCCAGTTGCTGCTGTGAATATAGGGGCCTGGGGCCAGCGCTGTTTTAAACATGACTTCTGAGAGTAGAGGTCTCCAAACCTCACTCAAAGACCCTGGGGCCGAGAGCGGTTGGGTCACCTTCACTAAGCTCAGATCAGATGAGGGAGTGAGGGAGCAGGGAGCGAGGGAACAGAGCAAATGAGCACTGAGGCTCTGGCAGGAATGAGTCAGTGGGTAACATAATAACTTGAAAGGGAGAGTCCTTGCCCCAGGTTTGTGATTAGGAGCAGCAGTCAACCCAATAATGGTAATCCATTCATTGATCATTCAACATGATTTTCATTCAGACAACCCAGAGTTTTCATTCACCGTTAGACAGTCGAAGTAATTAGAATTTAAATATTAATTTCAGAGGCTCCAGAAATGCTCCTTACAAAAAGGTGACATCCATCATCATTAGTTAATGCATTAATTAACTATGAATTTATGAGTTAACGCTGCAATAATAATGAGTTAACACACTGAAAAAAATGTTTTTACCTCTTAAATAATGAAAATGTTATTTCAGTATTTTTACCAAACAAATACTATTTAACCTGTTTTTACTTAAAAATTTAGTGTTTAATTGAGAATTACTTGAAGTGTCTTATTGTTCTAAAATATATATGTAAATTAAAATACTATCCATTAAGTAATATTTATTTAGTGTTCACCATCTAATCTTATCAAACCAAAAAATGAGCAACTCAAGTAAAATGTACAAGATAATTGATGCGCTTGCGCCATCTGGTCTGAGTTCTGAATGCTAAAAGAGTTCATGGTAACAAGGCAAACAGATTTTTGGAAGGCGTTTGAATTTAATCATATTTGTTTTGTTGATCGCAAAGACAACAGAGTTAAATCTGTTGGAATCAATTGTCTTACATTTTAAGTTTGACCATAATCTAGCTCACAGCATTGCCCCGTACATACTGTTTAGAAATGTAATAATCAAGGTTTTCACAGATTAATCTCACATGATTAACGTTCTTTAAGTAAAATATATTCCAAATATTTTCCATACATTTTTTGTTCATAAACTGTCAGGCCTGTCACTTCTGTTCCACTGATTTGTCTGTTTGGTTTACCTCACTTGTATGTTTTCTTTGCCTTGACATTGTACATTGTATAGTCTTGGTTTGTTTTTGTTTGAACCTGCCCTGGTTCAGCCTGTTAAGGTGCTTCTCCTGTTTTCCCCTCGTTGTCCCATGATTGTGTCTGCTTTATATTCCTCACAGTTTAGTTTGCTTCATCGAATGTTTCTCCCTGCAACCTTTTCTTGTCTCTTTAAAGTCTTTTTAGTTTAGTAGTTAGGTATTGCCTTTGTGGATCATTTGTTTTCTTGTAAATTTTCTTGTTTATTATTTGAAATAAAACTCTTTTAATTAAATGGCTGGTCTGCATTTGGGTTCTGCCTTTCTAAATACCTCACAACTGATATAAAATTAAAGTAATGAAAACCCTAAAAGTAAAGTCACCACCTAGCTATAATGAACTAATTGTCAGACTGGTTCTGTTTAGGTGTTTTCAGCTTTGAAATGGTCCAGCAGATGACCAAGTGCTGATTTTACCTCCTTTGTTTACTACAAATTAATGTTTAAAAATATTATAAAAATATATACAAATTATTTAACTATTCAGCTTAATAACAGTTTAAGAGTTAAACACAATTTATAAATTATGTAATTTATTTATTTACTTTTAGATCTTATCAAGCTCTTTTTTGTCAACCATTATGCCAACTTCAGTGCTTAGGGACACCCCTTTAGCCAGCCTGTGTTTATATGTGTACAAAAGCTTCCTGGTATGTAATAAATGTATATTTTTCATCAAGTATATACTTGATACCATGGGATTTGGCAGTTAAATGACTTGGTTGGAAAATGCCTTGAAAAATGACTTGGTCAGTTAGAGCAATTATATCAAAGGTAATAATACTAAGTGACCAAATACATGGCTAAAAACATGAAAAATGTGACTTAAATCTGTGACATGCTAATCAGAAATGCTATGTAAAGTACTGATAAGATACGTATATATCAACTTGGGACTCTGACTAAGTGTCCAGGTTCATTCGATCCTGTATCGAATGCAGTTCCAACTCTAATGCTCAGTAAATGAGAAAGTTTATTTGTTAATTTATCTCTCGATTCACCTACAATACTTTAATCACACTGTGGCAGTAGAAGCTGACGCCTCTAAGCATCACCTTGTTGACTTTGCCAACAGACTTTTTATGATGTCGCTGGTGTTTAATATGATGCTGAAATAAGCGCCGTACACTTTGATCTACAGGCGGCTCGGCTGATTGGTTGGTCATATGTACATGGCCTCCTGTGCCCTAACACTGTTGTCATGGGAACTAAGGAAATGGAATCTAAACAAGTCTCTCTATTTCATCTCTGGTCTTGACATAGAGACAAAGGTCTATTATCTGTTCTCTTTTACCCAGAACGGAAATCTCAAAGTGAGCTGCATCTAAATGGTTTTCACTGCTGGTGTTATCATGGGTTTGCATGGATGGTTTGGAGGAAAGCCTTTTGAGAGCTTAAGTTACTTTAAAAGAAAAAAAGAGAAATTTTTTTGTTCATTGACTTTACATATTTTACAAACGAGCTCCATAGTTTAACAGTGTGTGTTTTTTCAATAGCTTCATTTTTGTTCAAATCTGGGGTAGAACTTTCAGTGTCACTATACGTACTGTATCTTCTCAAAATGTTGTAAATAAATGAGTACAATCTACTGACTGGTTAATTAATCGATAAAACCTTTATTTGTATAGCCCGACAACTGTAGCAAAGCAGCTTCACAGAAGCAAATAATTGAGCATTTATATAACATTGTAATATTAGGAAGTTTTATTATAATCAGTAGGATATTATAGTAATCAGTAATATAGTAGTCTGCTTAGGTCTAATCAGGTTCAGTCAAATCCAAATTTGTAGTGTTGCTAACACGTCATAGTGAGTTATAATAAATGGTCTTAATTCAATTGCATGATACTTCTGAGTAAGACTGTAATTCAGTAAATGATTGGCTTTGACTGAGGGCCTTGAATAAATTGTAGTATTTAGGTCAAAAAAGATGTCAGTCATGTACAAAAGTATGGTAGTATTTCAGTGTGGAACGAAATGGCATAAAATCTGCAGGATATGAAATGATCTTTTAAAAATGTATTAAACAAAACTAAGCTAAGGGAACAAGGGAGCATGATAGCCTGAAGATACACATTTAGGGAAACAGCATTGACGTTAAACAGGTGATGAACAAGGAGTGTTAACTAAACCAGAGCTTAATAACTCGATGGGTCACTCTGTGATTGGGTTAGAATAAGACGAGGGATTACGAAGAGGTGAAGAGTGGAAACAGGCAGCCATGGAGCACAATGATCCGATCAAGAATGCAAATGACAATGTGAACCAAAACAAACAGCAATGGAGAATATACGGCAGCCGAGACTGCACTAGCGAATGACAGAAATGGAACTAAAATAAGCAAAACCGTAGACACTAACAGATCAAGGTCAAGTCTTTATAAGGGTTTTTTGCAGGTTTTATAAGGTCAAATTTAAGACTTTTTAAGACTGTTAAGAATCAAATTGAAGACTTTAATCATCATGAACACACAAAAAAGTTGTTGGGTTAATAAACTGTTATATTCACATACATTGTTTGAAACCCTAACAATGTTTATGTTTTTGAGCATGTACGAAGGTCTTCTCAAACTCTGGCAACCTTAACCATGCCTTTTACAAAGTTGAACATTTATGAGCTTTTTTTTTTCAAATTCAGGCAACTCTAGCCGTCATATTAACATCTGTTAACATTTAGGAGTATTTTCTCAATCTCAGCAATCACTGTAACCTTACAATAAAATCCTTGATTACATTTTTGAAGTTGGACATTTATGAGTCTTATGTCAATATCTGGCAACCCTAATAACTACTTTTAAAATTTTGAGCATTTATTAGTGTTTTATTCTATGGTGACCCTAACCATACAATTAAAAGAAAATAGCATTTAGAACCAGCAGAAACTCTGCTTCATGCAGCAACCCTGAGCTAAAATTTTCTGGTGTTCAGAAAAATTCGAACTATCAGCCTTTAATCTGAATCTCTTCAGTCCTCAATTTCTTAGCTCTCTCCTGAATGAAGTATCAGTTTTGTTTTTTTTGACCAGATTCTAGAGGGTTTCAAACTTTCTGCAGCTGACTGGTGAGATGTGATTGATTCTGGAGCATAAGGGTAGTTCACCCGTGGCCCCAATGTACCAATGTACCCTCCATGCAGTTTGTTGTCATAGCAACAGTAAAATTAGCTGGCCCTTTTCTGTCAGATGTAATACTTTGTCAGATTCATGTGTGCTCATTGGTTTTTTATTTTATAAGATTACTAATGTGAAAGATTAGTTAAGATGTTTGCAGATGAACTTCTAATGTGGCAGAATTGAATTCAGTCACTTAATTAACATCACCTCTCATCTGGTATTCTAATCTTTTTTCTGAAGCAGATGAGAAGTTGTTTACTATTTGACAGTTTTGACATTTCTGCTTTAGTAATTAGCATGTCGGCATAACTAAGTGAGAATTTAGACAGAACTAAGAGCTAACTATATTTAAAGTTATTTAAAAATAATTAATAAAAGTCAATAGTTGTTTATTTATTAATGTAGTTACTTAAGTGCTTTGACTAAATAGAATAATTACTGATAACTCCTTAGTCACAAACTATAGTTGCTGCAGACATAATAGATAGTTTTCTATTAATTATGAAGTGAATCTGTTAAGGAAGACTATTTTAAAGTGTTACACAAACTTCATAAACCAATGTTAGTAATAAAGAGTCTCAAGAGTTCTCAAATAATGTATTTTCTGATGAATTTGGTTTGATCCAACTTCATTGTGAGCTACATACTATGAACTCACAAGCACAACAGTTGAAAGTATTTTAAACATCTTTGACTATTATTGTCAGATTGTTGTAAATTTATTTTTGTTATGTTCCCTCACTAACTTTGTAAAAATATTTGCACAGAGAATTACATGGTTTCTTTTTTATTTTATTTTGTTTGGGGTGCATGCACAACAAGTCACTGGTGAACTGGAGTTTGGGATTTGTCACGCAAACACATCAAAAATAGTTGGGAAGCTTTTTCGTTTTTGTGGTTTTATTATTTCTAAACTTTAAACTAAACCTATAACTAGCATTCTTTAGAAACTACGGTACATGTTTCTGATCAGAGCTGTTAGTACTGACAGAGTAGTAACTAATTACATTTCTTTTTTTACATTTCTTTTTAATACATCTTTAGGGTAACAAGTACTTTAAAAATGTTTTACTTTTACTCAAATACATTTTTTGTGAGAAATCTGTTCTTTTACTTAGTTACATTTGAATTATGACTTAGTTACATCTTAGCTGCGTTCCTCCATTACTAATATAATCAAAATAAATAAATATCGTTTAAAAAGACTTGCTATCAAAAATAATAAGTTAGCAAGTCTTGTGAGATGTTGAAGACGCTGAAGTGGGAGAGTTTGCCAGCTACTCAAGTCTACGGAGGTATATCACCTATAGCCTCATGTTCAAAGTTTGCGTACTCTCAAAAAATGCTTCTCGATAGATTGCTTGCTTTGTGTACCCAAAGAGATTGAGATCAGCGCATTCATGAAGTGACAACGTTAATGTATTTGAATCGTATCGGTGTTAACTGTACTATGGTTACTGCGAGTCCTTTATTTGTGATGACAAACGTTAAACTGTCAGTGTTTTCCCATACACTCCCTTATGAATGCTGAACACATATGAATGTGAATCTAATTGTTTATCTATAAAAAAACACTGTCTGGCTTCAGCTTGTCTCTTTTAGCAAAACTAGGATGGTTATCCTTGGACGGAGTGATAATAATTTGGTTAATTGTTTGGCACGTGTAGTGGCTAGTTTCCCTTGGTTATACATAATTAGTTTGTGAATATGGTGTTCTCATCCACATGTTTCGACTGTGCCTGTTCTGCGCTCAAAATGAATCTCAGTTTCAGGCTGGGTTCTGGATGATCTTCTAAAGTCCTTCACTGCTGTAGATGCTGTCATTGTGAAAGCTGTCAGCTGTCAATCAGTCAATGCAGACTGCTCTTTTACACACTCTGATATCCTGCATTTGCACTGCTGAGTGATTAAACGACCCCCTGGCACATCTCAAACACACTCGTGTGGAGTGTGTGCAAGCATGTGTTGAAGAAACAGAGGAGGTCAAGAACAGGTAGTGTGATTCAGTCAGTATGTGGATAACTTAGTATTTACCTTTTATATTCATATTCTGATGCTCATTGTCATTGAATGTCAGAGTAACTTCAATTCAAAGACATTTCATACACAGTATACACATTTTATACACATTTATTAAACAAAACATGAAAATACTAAACTAAACAAATATGAGTAACAAATAAACATTGGAGGACAAGAATCAGGAGACACAGCATTCCAGAGCATACAATATTATCCAGTTAGGGTCTTTATTATGCAGTTTGTGGCATATATATATATATATATATATATATATATATATATATATATATATATATATATATATATATATATATATATATTATATATATATAAGACAATGCTAAGTGGTGAGCATGTTGTGACTATAAATGTATAAATTGTAACAAAGTTAACAATCCTTTATTTATTTGTGTTTTTATTTATTTAATAATATAATAATGATAATAATAATGTTTGTATTATTATTATACTTAACATTATTATAGTCAGAAGAGCGGTATTCCATGTAATAACGTAGACTATGATAATATTGTAACACATGAAACTTATTTTCCCAGGGAACAGATTACAATAATTCTTATTATTATTATATATATATATTAGCTTATGGTGGATTGTTGTAGAGACTGCTTAAATAAGGAGAAAACATAGAGATACTCTGCCAAAATGAAATATTTCCTGGCAGATTATATGAAAAATATCTAGAATTTGTGTTTTTAATGTTCGGAAAATCACATTGTTCAGTAATTAATGACTATATTTTTATAAATAATTTTAGGGTGGAGTACCCCTTTAAGAAGGTAAACCAGAGACTTAGGAGGAACCAACAATCTAGGAATTAGGAACTATGGTAACACTTTTAAGTGAGCTAACAAGAATCCTCATTGATAAATTCATAAATTAACAATTAACAAATGATGAGCTAATCGGGCATTAGTTAACATAAGTATTAATCATGAACATATTAAAGTTGTACATGGGTCAGATTGATTATTACATCGATTACGCCCTTAATGATTAGATTTGTTTCTGATTGTTTATGAATACAATATCTGACACTTTAAAATGGCAGACATTATAAACTCATTGGATTAATAATGATGGGTTAATGTCAGGGTTGTGTTTGGGTTTTCCCTTTTGGTTTTTATTCTTGTCTAGTCTTCTTGTTTTTTATCATTATAGAGTTTAGTTCTGTTATTTCTTTGCAGTTTGTAGATTCACTCCTGTCTTGTTCACTGTCTTGATTGTTTTCCACCTATGTCTAACTATCACCGGTTCAGTTGAGTTAAGTCACCTGTGTCTGTTCTTGTTTAGGTTAATTGTCTTCCTTTATAAGACCCCTTCTTCTTTTGCTCAGTATTGCTGCATTGGTTATGTCACACCTTTCTTGCTGTTGAATGTATTTAGTCCTGTTGTAGTCTTTGTTCCGTTTTAGTCTTATCTTATACTTATTTGTTTACTTTAGTTATTGGAGGTTGTCCCCCTCGTGTGTTATTTTGTGTCGTTATTTTTTGTTTAATAATAAAGAAACTGACTGAACCTCTGGCTGTTGTGCGTTTGGGTTCTGCTACTACCCTTTACTTATGAGTATCGGGACAATTAATGATGATGTGCCACTAACGAAAAAGCCAGCGACTAATATTAACTAATCTTGAACTAATTAATAGTTAATAATTGAAGAATTATTAATGATGTGTATCTATCGTCATCAGTGGGAAAACCAAATACAAAACAACAAATTCCAAAGTTCATCCATCCATCCATCTTCATGTCGGCTTTATTCCCTTTCGGGGTCGCCACAGCGGAATGAACCGCCAACTCTCTGGCATATGTTTTACGCAGCGGATGCCCTTCCCTGCCGCAACCCATCGCTGGGAAACATTCACACACACATTCACACTTTAACACTATGGGCAATTGTTCTTATTCAATTCACTTATTCCGCATGTCTTTGGACTTGTGGGGAAACCGGAGCACCCGGAGAAAACCCACGCGATCACGGGGAGAACATGCAAACTCCACACAGAAATGCCACCTGCCCCAGCCGAGCCTAGAACCAGCGACCTTCTTGCTGTGAGACGACCGTGCTACCCACTGCGCCACCGTGACGCTCCAAAGTTCATGATTAGTTCATTATTATTTGGTGGTGAAATCATAAATTAATTGTTAGTGCGTTAAATCCGTATGTTAAATCATCTTTAATGCGTCTTAAACATTATCACATCACTTTATTGTAAAGTGTTACCAGGACCATTACCAAGATGACTAAACTAGGATATATTTAATATTAGAACTTGATATAAAGCCGTGTGTGTATAATTGGATATAGTCTTTTAATAAACACTTGTCCTAGGTTCATGTGCTGCTGGATTTATAAGAGACCTCACTGGAATTAGCAGTGGATTGTTTATACAAATATTACAGATATTCTTCGTGTTCTTTTATCCAGGAGTACGAGGCTGTATGGGACCAGTTGTGATGCCTCCAGGAAAGAAGGTGGAGGGCCCTAGCAGTGGTAGCCTAGCTCGGGCTCTCACTCCCCTTTACCAGGACACTGAAGCAGCTGATCTCTCTCTGGCACTATCAGCCTCTCTCAGCCGGGCCGAAGACGAAGAATTGACTAGTCTTAGCTGGCTCCATGAAAGCACTGATCTGCTGACACAAATGGGACACTCTGGACTGCGCAGTGTCAGCCCGGTGCTGGATGGTAGTGCCAGGAATGAGCCCTCGCCATCACCCTCCTCCTCCCCTGAGCCAAGCTTCCACCCATCTATGGGTCCTAGCCGAAAACCACCATACTCCTTCAGCTGCCTCATCTTCATGGCTATCGAGGATGCACCATCCAAAAGGCTTCCTGTCAAAGACATATATGGATGGATTTTGGAGCACTTTCCATATTTCGCCAATGCCCCGACAGGGTGGAAAAACTCAGTGCGCCACAATCTGTCGCTAAATAAATGCTTCAAGAAGGTGGACAAGGATCGTGCACAGGTAAAGAATTCTGATTTAATGTTTCAATTTTGGAAAAACAGATCCTAACTTCTAGCATGGAAAATTTCAACAATTTTTAATATTAAAAAGTCGCTTTTATGGGTTTTTTTTAATTACCTCTCATGGGTGTGAAACATAGCTTTAGGGTTGAGAAACACCCTACTGGAGTTTTAAAACTGTAAACTTTGTCTATGTGTTGTGTTAATTGATTTATCAGTCATTCTCACTTCTGTCAACACAGTTTCTGTCAACGGAATTTCTGAAAATGCTGTCAAAACTCTGGCAGATAGATTTCTTTCAGCAGCTTCATAAACAACTCTGGTTACGTCACGTAGAGTCGATGTTTATTACAAGCAAGTCACTAGACAAATCATTTGGAAATCCCAAACAAATCTGACAAAATATAATGCATATTATAAAAAAACTAAAACTGTTTTTGACCTTGCATGTGTATCAACCTGTTGTCAGAGACCTCCAAAATCCAATTAGGAACCTTTCAAAATCCCAAAAGGGGCACTTTAAAGATGGGAAGTACCAATGAAGTCTGAAAACAGATGTTCTGTTAAAGTTTAATCTGTGCTAATACTTAGCTTATTATTAACATGTATTTGTTAAATAAGTTTTAATAAAGGACCAAGGCTACCAACTTAAAAAACAAACAAATATCCTTTGGTCTTGGACATTTGCATAGAATTAAGACCAAGTTATGACTTAAATAAATGTTGAGTTAAATCACTCAATTGCCAAAATAACCACATTTCCTTCCTTAATTCAATGTGGTTTCTTTTGATTACATTACCTGATTTTGTGGGATTTATGCAGACATCCTACAGTTATTCATCATTTGAGAATGATTGTTAGATGTGAACAAAACTTTAAAGCGCATGAAGCCTGATGATACACAAAAGTTAAACTCTGCTATTTTTCACATTTCAGTCTTGAAAACACAAAGCCTACCTTCATGAATGGGAAATGCCAAACTCTAAAGTCTTTATTACGTTTATGATCAAAGTTTGGAAGTATCAATGAAGTCAGATGTTACACGAAAATACAATCTAGATCTGACAAAGCGAAGTGCATTCTGTATTGTAAGTGTTTCACAAGGCATCCTCGGTCCTGGGTTTACCATTTTGGATATACTTTTCTTCAGCTGGCCTCTGTTAAAAAAAAAAAAGCAAAAAAGTTTTATCTATTCAAATTATGTTGACCATCACAATAGAAGAGAACTAGAAAGCAAATTTTGGTTAAAAAAAGGTTATCTTTAAAATGTTTAACTTAAATTGTAATTTAACAATCCAATCTCAGTTCATATCCAGTCAACTTTCACATAGATTTATAGAAATGATGGCATAATATAACTTTGTATATCAAAGTAACTATAATTATTATTGAAATCCACATAATCAGAATATAGCGGGTTTTTTTTTATATTTTATTTACCCTCATAAAGTCCAGCATTGATCTCCAAGCAGATGAACAATCAAACTCATCGCACAGTTTGGAGAGAGTGTTGACCTGTTGATCCACCATGCTATCATTTGCTTTTCAACTACGACCAGAAGAGTTTCTCTTGTATATGTGCTCCCATAACAACCAAGCTGTAGTTGACATGAAAAGCAAGTTGTTTCTGTAGCAACAGCTAAACTGATTGGCTCCGTTGCTATGTGGGGCAGTAGATGTGTATGTCTGTGTATGTTCGGGCTATTTCAGGATATTTGACCAGCTGTATCACGTTGTTTGGAGGTAGGACACACGGATAGAAATGTAATTCTCTAACTGAGCTCCAAACTTGTCACATGTAGATATGACAGAGACCTCGCGTGACATTTGAAGAACAACTTTAAATCATAACCCACTTAGTCACACTTCAAATGGGTGGATTTTTAACCATTCATTTTTGGTTAATTTTTAACCTTATTGACACTGACTTCACTGATTTAAGTAATTGGATTTTCAAATACAGGCAATTACTTGCCTGCAATTTGAATTAATGTGCGAGAATTATCTAATTTGGATTGTTTTGTGACTATGGGGGTATGTATTGGGGGGTTAGAAAATGTGAAGCTCACCAGATTCTCCTCTTACCGATTTTGTTTGATTTTTGTTTTTGCAGAAGGCTTGTTTGCCGTCACACTGCTGCTGCTGTCCACATGGCCAGTTTAAGTTTTTCCCCTTATTTTTCTGTTGCAATGTTTTTTTATGAATTGATTGTTTATTTGTTGATTGATCCATAGTGCTGTTAGTCACATATAAGACCGGTTTAGATCCAGCTACCAAATTCCTACAAAATAAAAAGCAAACTTCTTACAAGTGTAAGTTAACGCATGTGATAAATTAGAAATGCATAACATGTAATAGTTTTAAAAATGTACGCATTAAATGGTTGCAGTTTTTTCTGTTTACTGTTGTGGCTGACGTGTGTTAAACGAAGTATGCATTAGATGCATGCACTTTGTATGACGATGAGAAGGCATGGAGGATGAAACACACATCGCGCTCACAGGGACCGCTGGGATTCTGTGAGCATTGACAACTACTGAGGGAGGCTTCACGGCACACTTTATTGATAAAGAATGGAAATTACATTTATTCACACTAACTGTGTCTAAAACTGAGAAACAGCAGTAC
The DNA here is from genome assembly GCA_900490495.1 of Danionella dracula. Classification (NCBI taxonomy): domain Eukaryota; kingdom Metazoa; phylum Chordata; class Actinopteri; order Cypriniformes; family Danionidae; genus Danionella; species Danionella dracula. Next base: position 1,390,152 of record UELW01000004.1, on the reverse strand, counting down.
GGGGAGGCATATGCAGAGCGTTGTCTCGATTTGGTGAGAGAAAATTGGTGCTCGTAATTTGTTTGCTGCTACGAGAATAACGTTACTTCCATGTGAACACCTGTCCTGCACGGCCCACATACTGTGTGTGTGTGTGTGTGCGTGTGTGTGTGTGTGTGTCAAGGTATGCTGCATAAAATAAAAATAAGTTCCGATTAGTGTACAGATTTTAAAGTTTCAGTTTTGTAATTCCAATTAATTGCGATTAATTTTAAAAATTGCGCAGTTCTTAAAAATTTTTATCACTTGACAGCACTAATTCTTACATTTTTTAAATTTTTTTATTCAGGGTTGCCATATAGGTCTGGTTTTAAAGGTCAATTTTCATTTCTAGTGCCAATGGTGATAAGTGTGCTTTTTATACAAAAAGCAACAAATAATCCATAGCTCTTTTCAACAAGTTGCCTTGGAGACCAGAAAAACCAAAGATGTGTTGTCTGCTTCTCCTGTAGAGAGGGGCCAATCTAAAAGGCAGGTGAGCTGGACACCATGTGAGAGTTGGTGAATGACGTACTTCAGCCTGTGATGATATTTCACAGGCATCTTGATAAGCTAATTGAGGCCAGATGGAAGACTGGTGGGGGAAGTTATGAATGGATTCATGGGGTGCGTATTTGAATTAGCTTGCACCTCGGGTGGAAGCGGCATGCTGGGCCAATGGCATCTCCTGCAGAGTGAAAAACACAAACACACACCAACAAACATGAGTTGTTTCTGCAACCATTTTCCAACCACTAGCAAGCTTGTCAGCCAGTCTAATCAAATGATAATTTGACTTGAGTGGTGTGTCGGTAAAACACTGTTGATCATTGCTATAGTGATTGTAGCTATGATAATAACAGGGTGCTTTCATCACCTCAATGCACTTTTTGTTTGTGCTTAATGTAAGATCTGAGATCAAAGACACATGGGTTGAATTTCATGCCTTGTTCAAGGAGTGAGTTTTGGTAAAGTGAAATGTAGCTGAGGAAACCCCTGATGTAGAGCAGACAGCTTAATAAGGTGGAGAACAGCTTCTTTGATCTAAAAATACATGGCAGTGTTACCAACCCTAAGCAGATTTAAATGCCTCTATTCACTTTATGAGGGTCTCAAATGCTTGACTTAAACTTGATCATGTTTGGCATCATCAGCACTTGCAAATGTCTATTCACAGATTGTGTACATAAAACACACATCTCTGTTAACTGAAAGCACTACTACTTATTATCACAGCAGACCTTTAGACTTCAGTAATTGTTCCATTCAAATGTTACCCTTTGCACTTTAAGTTGTAAGTAAGCTTTAATGACTTCATATATTTTGTCAGAATTCAAGATAGATATTTTTGTGAATTGAATTTGACCAGCCAATGCCATTTATCTTTCCCATTTATTTTTCATAACAATATGTAGCACCCATTAAGCTGCTGTCATTTTAGTTTAGCATTTAGCAAATACTCAAAATCCATGGCAGCCAAATGCAAGTAAAAGTGTTTATGTAACAGCAAACAAATAAAAGAAAACCACTTGCTTTGAGTGACAAAGTACAGAAATACCCTGAATGCAGTCAAAACTGTTTGCAACCATGACCAACACACACCACTTCAAATCTGTTAAAAATTACCTTGGCAAACTGTTATTTTACCTCTGTTATTTACCCTTGTGTACCTCTGCTGGACTCCTTTTGTCTTCCCTTGCTCATTGCTTGCTGTGTGTTAGTTGCAGTTTTGGTCTAGTGGAAAAGGAGATTGACTGGAGATCAAAAGGTTGCTGGTTTGAACCCCAGATGAAGTTGGTGTGAGTGATGAAACACTTGCTCTTCCATCTTCACCAACCACAGCTATGGTGCCCTTGAGCAAGGCACCAGTTTACCGGATGCCGCATCCATTGCTGCCCACAGCTCCGGGTGTGTGTTCACGGTGTGTTTGTTGACGGCTGTGTGTGTACACAGGGATGGGTTACATGCAGAGTACAAATTCAAAGGTATATGTCACTCCATATCTGGCCAACTGGTCACTTTCGCATCATGTTATTTAGTCACCGATGTTCAAAATTCCTTCTGGCTCCCGGTATATCTCTTACAGTTTACATTTTTACTATATGTTTAATTAATTTACTAATTACTATTTTAATTGTCATGTTCTTACTTTTTTCTCCCTGTACCTCAAAAAGTGTACCCACTCACACTTGGCAATCAAGCTGATTCTGACAATTGATCTATTCTTAAAACCATCCTCATCCAGAGAGATTAGCTTGCCATGGTTAACTTTTGGCAGGAGTGTGGACATTATTACCATGTTGTTCCAATTCCGAAGACACAAAGCTGAAGCCGATCTGTTACAAGTCTGAAAATATGTCTGAGTACCCTCCTATCTAGCTCTGCTTACCAATACAGTTTTCTCTGTTTAATTCCATTAATAAGCAAGCTAAGGAGAGTCGGTCAATACAAATAACTGGATTAATAAACTGCAGCAAGGTTCCAGGGAAGAGTAATCAGGGCAAAATCTTCAACAAAGGCAAACTTTGTGTACAAGACGATGTTCTTCCCAGACGAGCCCCCAGTTACACTATTTTCACATTCAGTCTCTAATCAAAGCAAGAGTTTTCACAACTGTTGTGGACTAATTTGTGGCATTAAAATATATTAATGAGGATGCACCATAAATGTCTTGTCTTGTGTTTTAGAGTATAGGAAAGGGTTCTCTTTGGTCGATTGATCCAGACTACCGACACAATCTGATTCAGTCACTAAAGAAGACTCCATATCAACCTTATTCGCCCAGGCTTCCAAAACCTTCTACCTCCCCATCTGTATCTCCTCAGCAATACCACAGGTAACACCTGTGTTCTTACTTATTGTTTTGTAGGTCTGTCTCTGTCTTTCTTTTTTTAATCTGTTATTCTTATCTTCTTTCACTTCAAATACTTTACACTTATGCATGACCAAGAAAGTCAGTCAGACCTATACACCTGTAAGGAAAGCAATTTAACAAGTATGTTCTTTCATCTACCAGCATTAGTAGTGCAAGAATGATTTGGAGAAGTGTACTGTACCACACACACGCACATACGCAAACACACAAATATTACTGGTGCTCTTCACTTTACTAATAAACAGTGCTCATTACTGTTGATTGGTCACCAGCACGATTGTCGGGCCACTTCTGTGATCGTTGTCTTTTGAGCAAGAAACCACTAAAAATTTCAGTTGCCAAGTGAGAAAGACTCACAAGAAGATAAGGAAACAAATCCGGCCCAGTTGTCTTTACTGGGGAAACTTTTGACCTTGCTGTGAATGACACATTCATGCAGTGTATAAGGACTTCAGATCAGTTCTTCACTCATTCCTGAATACTCCATCAGCAACCTGCCATGGCTCTCAAGGGAATCTGTGGGACATAAAGAAATTGCAAGTGCTTGCCCTTCCTGAGTCGTTTCTTCTCCTCTGCTGTTGCTGTGACAACCAAAGCACCACCATAGCAACAAATGCAAGAGACAGGTGGACTAGCACAAACCTATTTGTCTGGCAAAAGAAGTAAAAAAAAAAAAATTCCCAGACAGTTTGTGCGATGACACACATTATTGAATTGAGTACTCTAAACTCCATAGCAACAGTACATTTCACTGCCCATTTTGTGGTTTTCTCATCTTGTTAGATGAAGTAGTTGCACATTAATGTTTATTGCAAAGTTTAGGGTCTTTAGGTTTTAATGTGTACCTAGTAAATGTATTAATTACCCTTAAATCTGGTTTGAACATGTTTTAACTGCATCCAGTATCCCATACCATGCAGACTATACATTTAATTTATAAAGGATTTCTAAAATAAAAAAGTAGGAAATTTATAAACTTTCAAAGGACTATGGGGGACATAAAGTCATGTTGACCAATCAGACCAAGCAATGAATGACAGGTACCAAAAACTTTACTTGCCATGTAAAAAAACTTCACCAGCGCTCTCAAAAATTTGCTGCTGGACATATTTTGTGGACCTTTCTCATCACAATGGGGAAACTACCAATAGCTAATAGTAGGAGTACCAAACTCCACATCAAAAACAGACTCTAAGTATGTAAGAGAAAACAGCCCTCATGAAGCCAGTTTGATCTATTTGCATAAATAGACAGAATATTGTCTATTGTCTACGGTGACGCAGTAGCATGGTCGTCTGTAAGCAAGAAGGTCGCTGGTTTGAGCCTCGGGTGGGTTGGCATTTCTGTGTGGAGTTTTCATGTTCTCCCTATGGTCTTGTGCTCCGGTTTCCCACACAATTCCAGAAACATGCAGCCACAAACACTGGAAAATTTTTCATAGTGAATGAAAATAAGTATGTATGAATGTTTCCCGGCGGTATCTGGAAGAGCATCCATTTGCTAAAACGTATGCTAGAAAAATTGTTGGTTCAATCCGCTGTGGCGACCCCTGAAATTAAAGGGACTAAGCCGACAAGCAGAAGAAGAAAATATCGTAAAGGAATTGGATCTATATAAAAATAAAAGGTACAAGTATAAAATATAAGTATTCAATAAATGTAAATAGGTCACTGGTTTGACTGAGTTGAAGCTGGTGTGAGTGATGAAACACTTGCTCTACCATCTTCAACAACCACAGCTGTGGTGCCCTTAAGCAAGGCACCAGTTTCCCGGTTGCCACATCCATGGCTGCCCACAGCTCCGGGTGAGTGTTCACGGTGTGTTTGTTCACTGCTGTGTGTACACTGAGATAGGTTAAATGCAGAGCACAAATATCGGGTATGGGTCACTCCATATCTGGCCGACTGCTCACTTTCGCTTCATGTTATTTTGTCACTGATGTTCAAAATTTCTTTAGGCTCCCGGTATATCTCTTACAGTTTACATTTTTATTATATGTTTAATTAATTTACTAATTACTATTTTAATTGTCAAGTTCTTACTTTTTTTCTCCCTGTACCTCAAAAAGTGTACCCACTCACACTTGTCTTGTGCTTCGGTTTCCCACACAATTCCAGAACCATGCAGCCACAAACGCTGGAAAATTTTTCCATAGTGAATGAAAATGAGTATGTAAACATATGCTAAAACTTATGCTAGAAAAGTTGTTGGTTCAATCCACTGTGGTGACCCCTGAAATTAAAGGGACTATGAAGAAGAAAATATTGTAAAGGAATTGGATCGGTATAAAAATAAAAAGTATTAAATATAAGTATACAATAAATGTTAAAAAGCCTCAAGTTAATGGCTGTATTTGGTCAATTAGATTCTTGAAGTCTCTAGTTTACAATCCACAATTGTTATTTTCCTCATTACTTTCCTTTTCCACTCATGCTTACATACCTCTGGATCAGATATTTACTATCTGATGTTAATTGTTCATTATGTGATTTTTTTTTCCAATTTAAGCATTCAGTCACAAATAATTTTTGACACTGTGTTTATGTTCCTATAGTCCTCCACTATGGCCAGGAAGTCCACTCTTCAGAAAAAATGGAGGTGTCCTCTTACAAGGTATTGGATTTAAAAAAATAAATAAAACAGTAGTTTTGCAAAAATCCAAGTCTATTGTAGTATCATCTATTTAAATCGCACAAATAATTTTGTATAAATTAAACATCTTAATTTTGTTTAAGCTGTATAAAATTATATGATGTATTAATTACACTAATTACATTGAGATAAATACTTGTGTTTTCACAACACAATGATATATATGTTGGTACATTATGAAATTTAAAATGCTTTGTGGTTTTAATTCAGGAACGCTACTTATGAAACCATGTTTATACTTTAACCTATCTACTACTACTTTCAAATCAACATGAAATTTTCACTACCAGTCAAGTTGGAATCAGAGCTTGTATTTAGAGTGAATATAACTTTCTTTTTTTACCTTGACATGTGTTCACGGTGCTGAAATTATTTTAGAATTTAAGCAATCTAATGATCTTAGATCTCTTGAGGTGTACTGCCCATGTATTTGTATATGTCTAGGATAAATATTGCACATCCATAACGCACATGCTGTATCTATTTACAGAAGTATGATTGCATGATGTATCATTGGGCCTGCTGCAGCCATGTTACAAATGTAAAGTTCTTTGGTTTATAGTTCATTGTCTAAGAAAATAGAACACTATAATTTTCCAATTTCCAATGGTTTTAGCACACAATGTAAGTCACAGTTTTAAATGTAAAACATTTCAAAACTCTTTGATCGTTCCTCTACTGGAACTCATACAACAACACTGCTGGTCTATCTAAATCAAAGATCTTTGATAAACGTACAAGTGCACTGGTTCAGAAGAAGATTAATTCCAAACATTAGATTGGATGTGAAAAATGGCCCTATTTCAAAATACAACCAGGAGTGTAAACATGTTTTTTTTTAGCTCCAAAGTAGCACAGTTTTAACATGTAAGTGAATGAGAACCTGTTCACTTCTGGAGTAAGCTGCAGTTTAGTAATTTCCTGTTATGCATCGAGAGTAAAAGAAGGAGGTTGCCACTTGGTCCAAAGGCAAATCTCACTCCATAGTGTTTTATAACGTTGACAGCCTTCATCCTTTTAATGAAATTATTATAACTATGTTTTTTTTCAGGTAGGGATGCTGATTATTTGATATTCTAGACATTAGTTTGGTAACTGTTCATATTAGCTTAGTATATTAGCTAATTGGAGGTCGGTTAGTTTCTGATTGTCGAGTCAATCTTTATACCCATTCTGAACAAAAGAAAAAAAAAATTATTATTGGTTCACTCCACAAAAAGACTATTTAATTCATAATCTTTCACTCCTTTATGTTCATAGTCTGAAAGGTTCAATCTCTTTCTTCAGACACCTGCAGATGATATCATTGACACTACATCTATGGTTTTTATCGTTTGTCCTTTTACTGTATTTTTCAGGGCATGCAAGAAGCTAAATTAATAACAGTTTTTTTTCACTTTTGCCCTTTACTAGAAGAGTAATTTAAATGTCCTTGATAATCTACATTTATAAAACTAAAAATACCACTTCATCACATGAAAAGTGTCTTTGTGCCTTCAGATTAGCTTTGTAATAGTTCAGAAAATCATCCTTTTTTGCCAACGCTTCCCTCATTTCCCACAACTACCCGTTCATCTTATTCTCTCAGTCTATCTTCTCTCTTTGTTGGTGTCCCTGTCGTTTAAATGACCATTTGATTCCAATCAGGGTGTTCTCTCTCTCTCTCTCTCTCTGTCTCTCTCTCTCTCTCTCTGTCTCTCTCTCTCTCTCTCTCTCTCTGTCTCTCTCTCTCTCTCTCTCTCTCTATTTCCCTCTCTCACTCGCACTTGTTCTTGACTCCAGCGCCAGCAGCTAAATGGGAGGAAATGGATACATTATCTGTCTGTAGTGGCTCCTCGTCTGCTATTGATAATGGAATAATGGAGGCTTGTGAAAAGTGTCTGAGCAGCTCTGTTGGCAGTTGAGTGATGGGAACGTCATGATGACTGTCTACATAAAAACAAAGAGCTCAGTGTGTGTATTTGTGTCAGATACTAGACTGGAAGGTTCATGTTTAAGTCTACCAAGGAAACCTCATAGAGTTTCGTTTATTTGATTGATTGCAAAGTGTTCCTGACTCAATGTGATCATATATATATATATATATATATATATATATATATATTAAATATAATAAAGTATTGTAATGCCGCTATAAGCCAATTCTGAATTCTGATCAACTGTTGTCATTTAACTAGGATGTCGAGTGCATATGGGTTTGTGTATTTTATGGCATGCTTTGTGACTGGATTTCTGTCTTATTTCCAGTTCCTCAGAGGGTTATCCAGCATGGCTCACGTGTCTCCGCTCAGGGGCTCTTTCCAGTAATCAGACCCCTTCCATTGAGTCCTGTGAGCAAAAGGAACATAACAGTCAGGTCAGTGACAGTATCCAACTCTGGTTTGTTGAAGCACTTCAAAATGTGCTTCCTGATTTGCTTGTTCATTTTTTTATCTGTTAATGAAAACAATCTGAACATTGGTCTAAAACTGTAAATATACCAAAAACGCTGAAAATTGCTAATCTGCATTCTGATTTGAAAGTGTTTTTTCTGTATTTTCAATAGGTTATTTTTAAAGGGATCATGAACTGGATTGTTTTTTTTACCTGTGAAGTAGATTGAATATAATATGCAAATAACTAAATTAATTAAAATATAAATAATTAAAAATATAATCATTAAATATAATAATTTTGTGCAAAATCACTTTACTTTTTTACCAACCCAGTCAGGTTATCGAGTACCTTTGAATCTGTAAACTCTGTCTCTGTCTAAAAACTGGCCAACAGTTTTACACATGGAATTCTCTATAATATATAGAGTACATTTATCTATGTAGTCTAATTAAATCTGAAATTCTGAACATGTGAAAGTAAGACACTTTTAAGACTGGTTGCACAGCTGCAACCAGGCCGAAAAGTGCTAACCACTTATACAATTCAGCGCAGAGCTCTGTTGATTGACCTAGCTCCCATGGAGTGCTGTGCATATTCAGAAGAATTCACCACAAGGCTCCATGTATCAATGTTGCATACAAACAAAACCTTTCACGTTCACATTAACTAACTGTAACTGTGAAAAACTAATTGTTTCAATCAGGCTTAATTGGTACCATGAGGCAGCTCATCATCTTTCTTTGTTGAGTCATGCTTTGATCCTTAAGCTATGATTAGTTTATAGGTGCATAAACATGAAGGCACATAGATAGAGCAAGATTTTTTAATTCTCTGCGGAGGAGGAGCAAAAGATTTTAGCTTGAAAATACAATGTGTTTAAACATATATTTTGTGTTGTGGTAAAACTGTGGCTGCTGCCAAAGCCAGAAAAGATTGGTGGCAGAAAATTGCTGATTTCGTGAATTTTTCGTGTTTCGTGATGGTGAGGAGACCGGGGCTACCGAGATTTTTACCATCAGGTTGTGATTGTGGGGTGAGTGAATGATGCTCTGCAAATTGAAAATTGTCTTTGAGCTCTGGGAAAGCGCTATATACATTGAACGCATCTAGGTCTCAAAGTTTAAGCCAAATACAATACCAATTATGGAGGTCTCCATTTTTGGATGTAGTCTTATTTTAAATTAGGTTCAATCAAGCTTGTGCTATCTACATTTTTGTTGTATCCATATGTAAAAGCAGGCCACGATTTCCTGTATTTGTTTTAAGGATTGGTTCAGGTTCAGCTTCAAAGATCAAACATTTCAGAAACAGGATTTGCAGTTTATTTTGTTTTTGGAAATTTAGAAAGAAGTTTTTTTTTGAGAGAACATGCAGAATTTTCAGTTTGGAAGTACATCCGTAAATTTGCATAGTGTGTGTTTGTAGACTGGTGAAAGTGTTTACATTACTTTTTTGTTTTGTTAAGATGCAGCGCATTGGTTTCTTTTGGCCATGGTTTGAATCCACTCGTTCTAACTTCTCAACTTACTAAGCTAGTACATTCCTGCGACCCTATCTAAGAGTTATTTGAAACAAAAACTGAATCTTTCTTTACCCTCGCAGATCAGCCCTGGGTGACTTCTTATCACGGACTAAACACAGTGTGTGCATCGAGTTCCCTCCAACTGGTGATGAGCAGCAAGAGGACCACACGTACAGCAGCTGGCAGTGCCCTGTATCTTCCTCGCCCTCTTCCTGCCCCTCTCAGGATTCTCCTAGTCCCCGAACACTCTCCAATGAGCTGAAGCTGGAGCACAAAGACTTTCCACTGGACAGAAGACTGGGAGTTTGGACCAGAGGACACCTGCAGACACCCCGAGACAGGCTTCCGCTCAAGAAGAGGCGATCTGAAAAGCTGTTATTGAAAGAGGAGGAGGGGGAGGACGATGAGGAGATAAAGGAAGCGGCTGGGTCACTGCTTCACTTGGCGGGTGTCGTTCGTTCCAGTTTAAGTAAAAAGATGAGTCAAGTTCAAAAGGAGCTTAAAGAGGAAGGCAGGGATTAGCAAATGTTTAAGCAGGAACCATGGATAGAAATACAATCACTTTCACACTGAAGGTTTTGTTCTGGGATGATTGGTTTTGGATCATTCATGCAGCAAGTGTTTTTTTTTCTCCTGCATTGCATGAATGCAGATAATGTCATAAAGTAAGGTAATTTAAATGCTTGAAAGGGGTCACCATATTTAAGCATTAGCTGACTTTGCTCCTCTTGACTACAGATTTTAGATTTTAAATTTCTAGATCTAGATTTCACAGTTATTGACCTATAAATTTGAATGCTAGTCATTTTATGGTTTCTTTAAAAAGAACATGAAATTTGGCAGTTTTTGTTTCTTCTAATGAACTGTACTTATCTACGACATAAATAACTATTTAGAGAACAATCAATCAAAAACTTGTCTAAATTTTCCTCATCCCATGGATTATCCCTTGATTGCATTTCAGCTTGCAGCATCATATGATGATGTTATCCAGAAACTTAAGGGTGGTATGATTAATTAACCTGTTTTAATTCAAAAACTGCCCCCCCCCCCAAATAATACTTAGAAATTAAGCCTTTAAAAAATTTTACATCTGTTACAATGTTGCACACATATTTTATGGCAGATGTGTCAGACAAAAAAGCCAATGTGGGTGATTTAGTTTTTTCTGATCTAGGTGACTAATAAGCTTTTCAGGTTTACTTTTGATGAGCATTGAAGAAAAGCAGCATTGTGAATCAGCTCCGGACCGACCAATTCTGCTAATACCCTAATAAAAAGGTGGGTTATTTAAACTGTTGTCATCCTTGTTATACACCGTTTAATGGGCGTGATTTCAACATGTGATGTCCAATGATATTTAGTTTCATATTTGTGGAAAGAATCAGATGTAGAAAAAGTCTTGCATCCACATCAATATTTACATCTACTAATGTTATGATGTCTCAGGATGGATCCTTTGAACGCTTATGTCCAAACAGATGTCCTAGAGTGAAGCACAGTGTGAAAGTGACCTACTTCTGCTCCAAGATATCAGGTGAATTGTAGTCAGTCATTGCAATATAGATAAAATCACTGTTGGTCCTTGTAAAGTTAGATTTCACGGGTGTAAATCCTCATGTTTGTCTGTGTTTGATTATGCATGCTAATGTGCATAGAATGGAAAAGCCATATTCAATTTGGGTCATTTTTTATGATTCTTTTTTATTCATCAAGCTATTTAAAGGAATAGACACTAAACACTTGAGCCTCTTGAGTATTGTTCAGCCTCATAAACAAATGAAGAAAGTGAAAGGCTCATCAATTTTCCCTGAATCTGCTTGTGATACTGCAGTAATTGAGCAATTTCAAAAGATGACTAAAATTTTATAGTTTTTATTTATTAATATTTGAGTCAATATTGTTAAGAATTAAAGTAAATTTTTGTTTTTCAGTATGATTCATTTGTGATTTGAGGATGAACAATGTGTCCATTTATTTTTTACTAAACAGTGAATCAACGTTCTGGTTCTGGAGGTTGCAGCACAGTTTTGGTTCAACCATCATGCAAAACATCTGTTGCACTATTTTCTATTCACTATTTTAGTTCTTATTGGCTTGTCTGAAGTGTAGTATGCATGCTAGGCCAATGTTGCAACAAAAATGTACTGGACCCCGAACTGGCATGACGGTATTTAGGGATCCCCAGCAGAATGATTTGTGTGAATATCCTTTTAAATGGTAGCAGCCCCACTACAACAATATAGATCACAATGAAGAGAATTGTAAATGCTGCTCTCAAGTGTGCCAAAGATGAAGCCTGTTGAGGGGAATGCTAAAATGAAAAAAAAGTTAGTGGTCAAAACCTACAAGAACCACAAAGTGAATATGTGGGTCAATGACATGATCAGATTCGATTCTAAATCATAGCCAGTTACTTGTATGGACTTTGTTTACAAAAAAGACATAACATAAACATTATTTTAGGGTTCTAACCTTTTATCATTTTTTATTAAACTTTTTAAAGAAAATACTGTACCTTTTAATTAGTAATTTGTACATATCTAAGAAAATTGAAACACAATAGTTAACAATCAGATCTATCTACAATGAATGATGGTAATAAATCTGAGTTTATTTAAAAAGTGCCACACCACAGACATTGAAGTTACCCAGGGCACTTAACACTCCCATGGCACATAGTAAAAATACAAAGACACACATCGCACATCGTCCTTTAAGTGAAAAAGTTGCAAGAAAGTCATGTTCTAAGTTCCTCTTTACTACCTGTAATAATTAATATGGGAATAAGGTGATTCAAGTGACATGTATATTTATAATTAGACTGCATGAAGACGATTAGACATGTCATGTTTCTTAAAATCTCAGCTATCGGAATGAAAATAAAATCAAGTCCAAAATGGAGCCCTGTAGGACACCCCAAGTAACCTTCTTATTGTGCAGAATAAAATCTTTCAGTGAAATAAGATTTGAACCACTTTAGAAAACACTATGCAGCAAGAATGTCGAATATATGTTTTAGTTCATAAGGAATCCAGAAAGCATTTGGTGGCTGCATAAGAAAAGACGTTTAGTGCATTTTAATGTCAGGTTCAGTATTATGGCTTTGAAAATGTATATTTGCATTTAAAATAAATCTTTTTAATTAGTTTTTCCAATTGTGTAAATTCAATCCAAAAAGTAGCTTGGGTTACTCAAATGTTACATTAATTTTTTTTTATTTTCAGGTTTACAGGATGTTTGGGGAAATTCTACACAGCACATGTTCACTAGCAACAGCTTTTAATTGTGAATACTCTTATACGTCATTGATCCATATATTTTCTGGGCGGTCTGGTCAATTGAGAAAGTTGAAGTTTAAACGCAATATGCCAACTCTGTCATAGAGAAGGTGTCGGAAAGATGCCAGATATGTGTTCATATTTAAAGCACACAAAAACAAATCTTTACAAAGCAATTATTTCTACTGTATTGCCAAACTTGTGTTTTTCCATAATCATTTCATGTGTTTGCATGCTCATCATGATCAAAGCAATTGACACTGTACAAAGTTTGGCTTTTATAAAACGCAGATTTTGTCTGTTTTTATTCCAGTTCATCTGCATGGGTGCTTGTAAATAGAAAGATGGTATTTTCGTCTCTAATCAAAAGATCATGTAAGATAGATATTTAGCATGAGGCATGGCTTATTTTCTTATGAGAAGGGGTCTGTTCAGCCAGAAATAAAATAATGCCAGCTTACTCCAGTAGTTTCACACCACTAAAGTTTCTTTATTTTTTTAACACAGTTTTAAAGAATGCTGCAAACCTCAAAGCATTTGAATCTATCTTAGAAACTGGGAAAAACATTGTCTCTTATGATGTTAGCACTAGAAGGATATCTGGAGTAATGAGGCTGAAATAACTCACCAAAAAGCAAACTTATACGGTGATACCTCAAGATACGAAATTAATCCGTTCCGAGGTGGCCTTCGTATGCTGAATTTTTTGTTTGTTGAAGCAAGTTTTACATGTAAAATGCCTAATCTGTTCCAAGCCACACAGAAACAACACAAAAAAATTTAAATAACATGGACAACCAGAAAACTCAAATCTAACCTATATAATAAATAATAATAAAACAATGAAAACAGAATAAAATTAACGAGCGTCACGGTGGGGCAGTGGGTAGCACGGTTGTCTCACAGCAAGAAGGTCGCTGGTTCGAGCCTCGGCTGGGTCGGTTGGCATTTCTGTGTGGAGTTTGCATGTTCTCCCCGTGATCGCGTGGGTTTTCTCCGGGTGCTCCGGTTTCCCCACAAGTCCAAAGACATGCGATATAAGTGAATTGAGTAAGAACGATTGCCCATAGTGTTAAAGTGTGAATGAGTGTGTGTGTGAATGTTTCCCAGCGATGTGTTGTGGCTGGAAGAGCACCCGCCACATAAAACATGTGCCAGAGGAGTTGGCGGTTCATTCCGCTGTGGCGACCCCGAAAGGGAAGAAAGCCGACATGAAAATGGATGGATGGATAAAATTAATGAAAAACAATAACCCTTATTTTTCGATTGAGGTGATTTGGAGATCAGAGGAGAACGGAATGGCCATAAAAATATGTACGCAAAGTGCACCATCTTACTAAAAGATTATTTATATTTTCTATCACACTGTCTTGAAAATGTAGTCATAAGTCATAATGGCTGAACTGACCAATAGGAATGATTCATAAGCAATCCAAATAACTTTAAAGTGTAGCCACCTATGTGTTCAAGAAATAAAGAAAATGCTGGTGTTTGAATAAAAAAAACTAATTTTCTTTTTAGTTGAAAGCTCACTTTTGTGGAGTGAGCTCCTTTCTTTACTCATTTATAGAGTGTATCTCTCTGGCAGACAACTCTTCCAAAGGAGGAGACTTCCTGAAACCCACTAATTAACTGAACTGTATTCAATTACCAGGTCCAACAGATTTAGCCTTTTCGTGGTCTTCGGTTTGGTGGTCCTTTTAATTCCTAGTTGTTGATGTTCAGCTGTTAATAATAATCAGTGTTGGGTAATCCTTTCACTCTGTGCACCCTTTAAGGTTGTGCTTGCCTTTCGTCTGTGTGCTTGGATGTCAGTTCTTTTGTAATGGTTCGATACTCCCTCACTGTCAGTGTTCGAACAGCAGCTTTTATATAAAAAATTGTACCAACAATGTGGTTGGGAACAAGAAATGTCTTTATAAGACTCAATTTGCTTGTTAATTAACATTTTACCCAAAATAACAGCAGTGATGATTTCAAGTCCAAATCTGGAATCCAGACATTAGATTCAATAGAAAAACTTATTTCATGTCATAGATCTGTGTAGTTTTTGTTCTTCCTGGTAATACCAATGTAGAAATGTAGCATCTACAGCACTAGTCATTTTTGACACCACCTTCTGTTGTGTTCTAGGCCCTACCTCACAGGCCATGATAAAAATGGTCAAAGTTTGTTGTGAAAATTATGTTGTGGATTACTTCACTTTCATGGCCTTTGTCCTTCACATAAACGCCTGATTTTGTCACCGAATTAGCATTTTCTTTTTATATTTTGTAATATCAGGAAGATAAAAAAAGTGTGAATTGCAATAATTAATATCAGATTTTGTCTTTTGAAGTAATTAGTGCAAGACATAATCTTTGCAGGGTTTCCAAGAAAAATGTAAAAATCACAAGAAATTTGTAAAACATAATAATGAAGGTAACCCATATCTGGCTGTGATTTGAACCTTGCGTTGAAGGCAATGCAATGGCACTGATTAATAATTGTTTATATTAATTTTCAATTAATAATTTAACAATGTTTCTCAGTGATGGGTTGCGGCTGGAAGGGCATCCGCTGCGTAAAACATATGCCAGAGAGTTGGCGGTTCATTCCGCTGTGGCGACCCCGAAAGGGAAGAAAGCCGTCATGAAGATGAATGAATGAATGAATTTAACAATGAAGAAAACTGGTTATGATCAACACTTTGTTTCCAATAATTTCAACATTTATTAATATTTTCAAATAATAACTTCAACATTTTTACTAGCCACTGAAATTTTCAGATGATCAATTTAGTAACATACAAAAAGGAACTTTCGAATTGTACTAAAATGATCCCTAAAAGTGACCAACTAGTTCTAATCTAATATGAAACATTTTTTATTTAAAATGTACACCAATATAAGTGTGAAAAAAGGGATACAAAATAAATGTTGCTCACTGGTAAATGGTAGCTGTCATCTGGTGGATACAGAGATCCACTTATGATCAGAAGGTCACTGGTTCGATCCCCAGATCCACAAAGTTAAAGGTGGTGTGAATGAGTGAAACACTTGCTCTCCATCTTCAGCAACCACAGCTGTGGAGCCTTTGAGCAAGGCACCAGTTTCCTGACTGCTCCCCGGGCGCCGTAGCCATGGCTGCCCACTGCTCCGAGTGTGTGCTCACTGTGTTTTTTTCACTGCTGTGTGTGTACACTGAGATGGGTTACATGCAGAGCACAAATTCTGGGTATGGGTCACTCGATATCTGGCCAACTGGTCACTTTCACTTTAAGGGGCGCTATAGTGAGCTAATTTCAGAACAGGCCCATGGGCAACTCATGTGATTCTTGGGGGGGTCTTCAGGCAAAAGGTTAGTGACCACTGCTCTTGGCTGTTTGGCGAGAATTCTCAAATATTGAAACTTTCGCGATGTGCTGCAGGTGTTGAACACAAAATTGCACCAATACAATTTATTATCCACACTGTAGAACCTGCAGTACATTCTCTGCATAAATTCTAGCTTGCGTTCTCACACAACATGACGTATAGTTAAAGTACATATATTTCCCTTTTGTAGAATGGGTCACCTCTCACGTCACCTACCATTTTTCATGTTCCATGTCCCATGTTCACCCATACACACAGTCAGGCTTAGACGCTGTAACAGGAATGTGTGCATGATTAATTAATTTTTATCATTTTATGATAACATTTTCAAATGGACAGCAAGTTTCTTTCATGGAAGTCTGAATTTGTAATTTGTTAGACTGAGGAAAAAGTCATGTATTTTTTACTAAGTGGTAGAAGAGCTTTTCATTTTATCTTTTGTTCTCATGCCATTGCATTTCATCTTTCAAAATATATCCATTATTTATTTGCACTCAGCATATTTGTGTTATTTAGCATGGGTCGCTTTGTTTGGACTTTGTAATGGTTCAAAGACATGTGATGTTTAACACACATCTACACACTATGGAAGGCCATCGATGTCCAAAAATTACACTAAATGCACTTCTACTATGTTAGACTGCCTTGTGAGTGTTTTCCAGGCTTTCCAGTTCACAACCCTCATACTAAGCTTAGTACTTTGTTTGGTCATTGAAATGATGTTATTGAATCTAGGGGAAAGCACACGCTCTTTATCAACATGTTCTTAATTTTCTATCAACATGTTCTTAATTTTCTTTCGTATCACCACACAGGCAATAAGCTGCTGCTATGGTTTTGTTTGAAATGGTGCCATTTACATGACAAGCAATCTTTGTTTTTCTGCACAAAATGTGTGTCAACCTGCTCAATTAACAAAAGAATCCAAATAGACAAAAGGGAGAGAAAATATGCATGAATTATGTACTGGTGAACTCTCACTTCCTCTAAACTGATCTGTGGCATAAATAATATTAGGGGTCTGTCAATGTTGTCAATGTTTGTTTTCTTCCCACCCAAAATGTTTCTGTCCTTGTGAGCCAGTATAATGGGCTGAGAATATTTTTTCTAGCACAATGATAAGTATGTGTCTGACATGGTTCATTTTCAAAGCACTTGGATGCTGTATGCATTTGAAGTCTTTCCTTGGTGTGCAATCATTTTGCCAAAGAACAAAATCAAATTGTTTCATGAGTTTGTGTAAATAGCCACATTGTCTATTTGACAATAAGTTGTTTGTTGTCATGTTATTATTTTTCCACAAACGTCTCTGGAAACTGATGTTTATGTAATGTATTGTCTTCCAGCTGCAATAAATAATCATTTAAAAAGTGAATTGTAAATGACAAGGGGTGTCTTTCTTGAAATTTTAAGTGTTCAAATAATTATCTTTATTTTGCACCACATTTTTTTTAATTGAGGCTCTAGATTCAGTGTCAACAGTAAACATAAGATGCAGAATTCTAGACTAAGAGAATTCAGAAAATGAGAATATTGTAAAAAGACAGTAAATGAAGACAGTATTAAAATGTTCAATACTGAAGACACCCTGCTGCAAACTAATGAACTGGTTAACACAAAACACCTGCCATGCCCTTTTAATGGTTTCACAAACAAGTTCTGTAACCTACATAATCAATTGGGAAGACTGCTGACTTGACAGCTTTCCAAAACGACTATTGACTATTTATTGGGGAGGTCATGCAGATGGAAGCTATGACAAGCAAGGAAGCATTTTACATAGAAATTATTTCATTAAAATATTTTTTTTATTATGGAATAGACATCAATTTATTTAACCGGCCTTGTAAAAGTATTCTTGCTTAAAAAGCATTCTAAGGTCTCAGTTGCAGATGGATCAGACAGGTTAGAACCAAGGTTGGAAACATTTAGACCATTTATTGCCATGAGGCTGATTGAGTCATATTTTGATTATGATCAAGTAACTCATTACTTTGCTGTTCCTATAATATCCGAATCAACATTTAGTTGTCTCATAAACATTTCACAGTCAAGTGACCAAGGGATATATTATTTTACTAGTTGAACAGTCATGTTTTCAGCATGTTTTACAGTCCTAAATAGATCCTTCTGTCCTAATTAAACGAGTGAATTGTGTATCATTACAAATATCATTGAACAAAATGTATGCTAGTTATTTTAAAAAAGCATCACAATGATGTTTCGTGCATTCAAAGCTATTTGCTCTATCAAAAGTGTATTCTCATGTTCAAGCACCATGTAAAATATTATTTATTCTTAAGAGTGAGTGTTTCTGCACTACAAATCTTCTGTTTGTAACAATTTTCAGATTTTTTTTTTCAAACCTGGCTTTCTATGACGCAAGGTGTGTAACTCCTTATATGGACATTTCTCATGGAAGCAGCACACACACAAGAAAGAGATTGAACTCCACTACTCAGCTCATACTCAATGAGTATCTTTTAACACGCTCAAATACAGAAAGTCAAGAATGATGATGTAAAGACAGGTAACTTAATGTTACAGCAGTTTATCAATAAACACTAAACAAACCAGTACAGAACTGCTGTAATCACTTAATCGGTGGTTCATTTGCCATTTAGATTGAGGACTGGGGCAGTGATAGTTTAGGGAACAATGTCATCTGCTGATGTAGGTCTTTTATCAAGTCCACAGTCAACATGGATGTCTGTCAGGATTTTTTTTTAAGATATCCCCCTCCCCCTCTCTCTATCTCTGGTCTCTTACTCTTTCCTCTCTCTCTCTCTCTCTCGTCTAGTTTTAAACATTATAAAGCTTAAGAGATTTCAGAACATTCCCATACAGAACATTGGCACACCCGGCCAAATATGCCCACTCCTAACAATCACTGAATTCAAATGGGAAGCTTTCCTCTGGTGAGTGTGTGGTGAGTGTTTTGGTGCATAGTGACAGCCTTCATATCATCCAGGTGGATGCTGCCCACTGGTAGTAGATTCAGAGACAGCCCCCTCAAGATCTAAAGTGATTGTAGTGTTTAGAAAAGTGGTATGTGTGTATATATATCAGGAATTAATAATTAATACATTTTCTGGAAGGCTGTGTCAGAGCTGTGAAGATGTGGAATTATTCTTCTAGCTTGTTTTTTAGTTTTACTAACTTGTATAATTCAAGTGTTTTACCACGCAAGTGAATCCGATTGTCTCTTCGAGTACTGATAGTCTACTTTTTCTCCCTCCTCACAAAAAGCATCTCAGTTGAGGAAGCAATGTAATCAAAGGGATTCAATATCTGCATCTTTGACTAATTCAGCTGAGGGTTCAAGCAGTAACATGACAGAAATCAATGACTAAATAATTAATTTGGCAAAAATGTCCCTTTATGGATTTCACTGAGTTGTGTTATGTCGAATGGGACCTTGTACCAGTGTATGCTGCTGGAGATTTATTCATAATTAAAGCCAGTGCAGGTTTAATCATCTTCATCAGCAGCAGTAGCAGTGGTGGCTTGTTGCTCAGTGGAGTCGTCTCTGTTGCTATGCAACTCCACCAGCCAAAAGCTAGCGGTTTGTGTCTGATACATTTGACCCGTCTTTGTGTTGAGTCCTCATGAGTTCACTGAATTTTTTTCTTTTACTTGCCCTCATGTTGCTCCACAAATAATAAACTCTTTTGAATCTCTGAACACAACTGACGATGTTTTCATACAAATGTGATATATTTCGTCCCTCTCTATTGATGGCTGTATGTGTGAACGTTCACAGCCACATAAAGGCTGTAAAACATCACTGAGACAGTCCGTAGGGGTTTGTCACCTTTCACACTCCATACACTTTGATGGACGTCTGACCATTTGTTTCACATCCACAGTAATACAATTGATAAGTACATTTAAAGGGATGCTCCACACCAAAAATAAAATCATTTAAATTAACAATAGTCCTTGATCAATTACCTTTATATCATTCTGAACCAGTCAAGGCTTTCTTTCTCCTCAGAACACAAGTAACTAGACTTCTAAGGGTGTATAGTAGTATGAAAAAATTATCACTTGGAATGCATCAATCAAAATGTATTTATAAACCACATATTATTTGTTTTCATGTTGTTGGAAGAAAAAAGTCCATGCAGACAGAAGGAGAACATGAACTCAAACAGCGACTCTGCCACCAGCGGTCCAGTGTGAACTTTATGATGTCACAGAGACACTTTTTATTTGGAAAGGCCAGAAAATATTGACTAAATCTGCATTGTTTTCTCTGAACTACAAACAGGAAAGGCTGAAATTGTGCTCGACACATGCTGAACTTATCTGAGCAAATGCTAGTTTAAAAAGATAGGTAAAAAAAGTGCTGAAAATATATGCATGAATGGTTTGGTCTCAAAACATCAATGTTTGAATAAAAAACCTTAAGAGCATAAATTTGTACAAATTATTTGAAAATGTTTTGACTTATTGACTTAATTTTAATACATTTCTGTGATAAAATTATGAAATTTAAATTCAATTAAATTCAAATGATGAAAAAAGACATTGTATGCAATTGAGGGGCAACTTCTTGCTCATTGACTATAGATCAGGGAAGTAGTGTGCATTGTGTCCCCTAAAAAGTTAAAAGAGGCTTAGAATGAGCCTAGCTAGTAATCAAAAATGTGTCTACAGAGGCAGGACATGGCCATTGTGAAGACGTCTGAGAAATCTTAAACAAACAATTAAAAAAATGTTAATCCCCCTCATAGTGTTCATGAAGATCAAAACTTCACTAGTGATATGAATCAAGAAACCTAATTGTCAGCTTCAACGTTTAACTTATGAATGAATGCAAGCCTGCTGACAATTGCAGGCAGCCTCAAGCGGACGCTCGAGGATCTGCAGTTCAACTACCTCCTGTTGTGCATCAAGAGGGAAGGCAGGAGGTTACCCCTTGCTCCTGCTTTCTCTCTCATTGGGCAATAGGAGGTACCTGAACTGCAGATGATCTTCTGACCACTTGAGGCCTGTTCCAGAAGTGAGCAGGTTCTCGTTGACAGCCTTGTTAATCGGTAAGATAGAAAGATCAGACTCTTCACTGCCAGTGTGCCAATGATCACAGAAACCTACATGTAAACCCCCTACAATTTTGAGCTCTGGATAGCTCGTATCCAACCCAACATAAGAACCCCACCTAGTGGTCTCTCCAGTTAAATGCATTGGCTGTGGTGGCCTAGGCCCTAGGTTATGAGCGCATTTAGAAGAAGATAGTTTGTGATTGAGTCACAGAAACCAATAATTTCATAAACTTGTGCTATGTTTGAAATACAAATATATGATGCAATTAGGTAAACCAGATGAAAAACAAAACTGAAGCCAGAACAACAACAAACACATTTTAAATGCATAAATTACTCAAGTTTACCTTGCACAACATTGAGTGCATAAACGCAATGCAATTTATGTATTAGTGATGTATTGGCATGTAGTCTCTATTAGAGGGCGGTGCTTGACAAAAATTAGGCTTCTTACTTCACATTTACTTTACATTCAGAGTAACCACAAGCATGCTTCAATATACAAGCTTATGATATTTTTATCACAGTAAAAATAATACTCGCTATTTAACTCAAAAAGTTTCCTCCCACTTTTGTTTTAGCAACAAAAGTACTTCACTGAGGTTAATCTCTAACACAAAACAGTTTTTCTTTCCTTTTATTTAATCAAAATTATATTTTTGATAATATAATGATAATTAGCAGTTTATGTATCGCCAAAAAGAGGCGAAGAAAAAATACACATATCCTCTCACCAAACAGATGTCATTTAAAATGGTAAAAAACACATCAGATAGAAACAGAGACAATTTTTTTTTTTCTGTTTTTTTTTTATTCAAACAAACCTGAATAGGTTAGATCATTTTAGCAGTGTCCAAGAAACTCTGCAGAAACTGAGGTTCAATTTTGTACACACAAGATTACTTCCCATATTGTGGCATTGTAACAGCACTTAGAATCAATATTTGAGCCCTCTGTACTAGCCCTGCACTGTTAATTATGTTGAAAATGCAATATTTTTCATAAACAATGTCTTTGAATTACCTTGTATTTTTGGCCCGGCAAAACGCGCTGTTTGCACCGGCGGGCCCACAGACGGGCTTTCGGCACGCCCCCTACAGCGCGCTCAAGCGAGTCCGGTTTGAGCAAAACCAGACACAACTAGCTATGCTTAAAACAAGTGTTATAGTTTTAAAACATTATAATCAACAGGATCAACAGCAATGCGTGATGTAACAGCACCTATGTGTGAAGCAGAGTCAGACACGGAGTTTGAGTCACAGAACGAAACAGAAAACAGAGGAAAAGGGCTCCTCAGGGGCATGTTTACAGGTAAATCAGACGGGCTTACTCTACACTGTAGGATTTCTAATGTCGGTGTACAGTTTTATTAATTATTTATTTTGTTATGTGTGTACTTGTGTAAAATGCCAATACAAGATCTGGTCACTATTTTTACTTTTTGATGCCTGAGCTTTGCACAATAACATGTAATGTTAGTAACATCCCTGTAGTTTTCTGACGATTGACTTTCCAAGTTTTCTCTGCTGGGCAGACACAAAATCGAGCCATTTCTGACTAATAAATGCATTCTTTGGTAATCCAAACAAAAGGTTAGGCTCCGGACATCCGATAACACACTTCTCTGGCATTGTTTTTCAAGCTCACACTTCCGGGTCAAACCTAGCTATTCATATGATTGACAAGTGGGTGGGGCTTGGGCGAGGATAAGGAAAAAAGGTAGGGATAAGGAAAACGAGCCGTTTTCAGCTCAGAAAAAGGAATAAAGGATAACTCAAACATGCATGAACTAATCTGAATACTACTTGAAGCATGTTTTTTGATAAGGGAACAACATTTCAAGATGCCAGGAATGTCAGAAAAGTCACATTATCATGACAAGGCCCCTTTCTTAAGGAGTTATCTGATAGTTCTATCATCAGCTTGCAGAGTGTGCTTATATTAAAACTAAATTGCCAACAAAAGTCAACTGTTTTTGCAAAAAACAACAACTGTAAAATTAGTACTATTAGTAGATTATCTGTGTTCATTTTTATTTTGCTATCATAATATCTGTTGCTGAACATGTCACTTTGTAACAAGTCATTGCTGATTTAAATGGAGGTTTAGGGGGATCCATGGTTGACATTGCTTTCTCAGACAGGAATAAAATGCTTAATTTTTTGTGAGTGAAAAAAGTTCAAAAGTTTTTAAACACCTCTCTCATATTTTGATATTTTTTTAGACCAAACGTTAAGAAGAAATACGTTCTGAAAATGTATTTTAAAGTAATCTGCAATGCCAAACCTTACTTTGTTCAAATGGAACAGCACAAACTTGAGGAAAAAAGTGAAATGCTTCTAAAGATTAGTAGTAAGTATGAAAGCTGGTTTGAAATGTACCTACAATTATAGAATTTAATCCATCATGTGATAATGAAAAATAATCTGACAATTGAAAAAAAAATCAACCTTTTAACAAAGATAATTTTCCACTTAAAGAAGATCTATCTGTTATATATTTCTAGACAAAATACGGCCGTGGAAAAGCTGTGCTTTTAAAGAAATAATAATCATTATCATATTAATAAGTATATGTCAATGTAATGTAATAATGTAATTGTCAAATAGTTTTCATGGCAACAGAGCTCAAACATGAAAGGTCAAACATGAAAGGCGTTATGGGTTTTTTTTAGGAGAGTGAACATTACGAGGCTGATATCGGAGTAGTACAATAATTCCAGATTAATACAGTTATAGTGTCAAACAAGATGTATAAAATAAAACTCCACTTAAAAGTAATTAATAAAATAAAGATAAACATAAGTAGAAAGAAGTCTGGTACAATGACTGTAAAAAATATTTCTGGTAGCGTTTATGTTTCCACTGATCCTCGATATGCTGACGCGTCACTATCACGTCCACGTAAGAGCACGTAACAGTCTCGCGATATTTGTCTCGGCGCTCGCTTGACCCTGCCCGGAGTCTCGCTCATCTCCGTATATAAAGGCAGAGGACTGGAGACGACGGACGGTTGGGGAGCTGCAGCCCTGGGACTGTGAATAATACCGTAAACAGCTGTGTTTTTATTTCCAGTAACTTTAACCGGCAACATTTTAAATGCTTCCGTGCGCTTTTTAATGATTTTTGGGGTTGTTGCTTGATTTTCGCGGTGTGTTTCCCCCTCACTGCGCTCATAATGGCGAGCTCGGCTAACTCGAACTTAGTGGTAAGGATCAGACAAACGGCACTCATTTTCCAGACCACACACGTGTCCAAGCATTGTAAATGTTTTCATGGCATTTTTACATATACCCACACGTGGCATTTACAACAATAAAACGTAAATTAGTATCATAAACACAGTTTTATCTTGAGGGAAGATTGAACGTTATTTACTAATGTTTGCTGACATTAACAAACAGGGACTCTTGCTCCTTAGCGTTGTCTGGTTCAAACCGTTTTTATTATGTAAAACTAACTTATAGATTGCCTGGCGAGTTGATTAAACCCCGATTTCGTAGTTGAGGCATTGTTTTATCGTTACACTTTGGTATATAACGTCGATTGCTAAAACACAAAACAAGGAATAACGTATTGTGAGTTAACGTTAACCTTAAACGAAAACCTCCCCACGCCATCTGACCTTGCATGAGATTATCACAGAATTTCTCCCGAAAATGGTCGATTCCCATGAAAATAACTAATAGGAGCCTATTTTCACGTCGTCGAGAGCTCGACGCTGTTTCATCATGGCTACCGGAGTCTCTGTCCCTCCTCTCGAGCAGACGCCCTGTTTTATACAGCCATAGCGACTCTCTAATATAGACTGCCCGGGATGGGACGGTGCTACCCGGCACTACGTCACCGGCTCTGGCATATAAACACCGGACTGAGCCTTTAAACAGTGAGGAGCGACGAACGGGACACCGCGCGGGTCGCTTGCCGCAGCTATTTAATCGCTCAAACGTGAAAATGACGCCATTTCGATGCAGCTTTTTTTTTATTATTATTCCTGTTAGATTGCAACCGGAAGTAAGTGTTTAGGCGTTTTGTTTTGAATTTCTGTCGCTGTCTCTCCGGTTGACCCTCTAACTACAGCAAGTTACTACAAATCGTGTAATTATGAAAAAATCAAACAATTGAACGACTCATCTACGAGTCGGTTCTTTGAACAAAATACCGTTCGTTCATCCTTTGTTGTTGTACACAGTGAGTGCAGGACACAATGTTCAATAAAGCCACGTGTGGGTGCATGCTGCAGTCGATTACATGTCTTTTTCTAATTGTTTGATCTGTGTGTGTCTGAGATGCTATCAAAACGAGTTCTATTAATATTTAGGATTGTGCTTTCAGTTGAGGAATTTTGATTTTCCAAAGTAACAGTTTGTGGGTTCCTTTGGCAAACAATTTAAACATTCTTGTTCTTGATTAAAGGCCCCTAATATAGTTACAAAAATGCTGTGTTTGTTGCAGTGTGTTAACAGAGATATCCTTCAAAGTGAAGAAAAACCATATTGATTATAAATTAGCTTATAATCTAGTTTCAGAAGAGTATTGGCCCTCCCATTTTCAATAAATGTCTAAGTCATATGCATTTGACCAATAACATGATTCTTGATTCACCAGAGAGAGAGAGAATTGCCTGATTCATGACAACAGGGGTACATTTAGTTGCTCCCTGCTTTAGTTAGGATGAGTTATTTTTCAATCACTTTTTTGGACACAGCCAAATAAAACCCAAATCATTGGTCCAGGTTTGAGAAATCTGAACTGTAGAAATGTAGATGTTGTAACTTAGTCTCTTACAAAAAGATGTACATAACAATGATTTAGCTGTTTATATTTTTTGATGGTTATAAATGTAAAATAGAAACAGTGAGTGAATCATCCAAGGCACCACTAGTGCTAGTCAGTTTTTTTTTAACGGTAGGTACATATTAGGCAGAACTATATGTATATTAACGTTAATATAACAATTGCTATGTTTTAGCCTAAACTGTACAAGTCAGTGATGGAGGATGTGATCAATGAAGTCAGAGAGCTTTTCCTGGATGAGGGAGTGGATGAGCAGGTTCTGATGGAGTTGAAAACGGTAAGTTGATTTTCTTTTTGCGTAATTAAAATAGAGTAGCTCCAAACACAAAGTTTTCATGTAAAACACTCATGTAAAGCTTTTATGAAAATATTAATGACTCAATATTTTAAAAAGTAATGCTATGAAGTGATTGTTCATTCAAATCAGCACCTATCAACTGTAGTCTCAAAAGAAAAGAAAAAAATGATGCTCGATTGGACGCAAGGAGTCGCACTGGTCGCTCGGCCATTTATAGCCATTACTATGGTTACCAGGCTGCGTGTGATGTCGAGCAATGTTTTCACACTCAAGTCTTCTCCTTGTAACTTTTTCTTGATCCTTGTGTTAAATTATTGCTCCATTATATTGCTTTTTAAACGTATATTTTATTTATTTTTTGAAAAGGCCATCAAACCTGCAGAAAAAACATCAATCATTTACAACTGGAAAAACTGAACAGAATACTGTTGTTAGCTCCAATTTGAACAAAACCGAATTAGAAAATTAGATGAGGTTAAATTAAGTAATTTCCTAAATGAAATCTTAAGAAGAATATAAAAATAATTAATAGTCAAATGTTAAATTGTTACAGAAAATGAACACTTTTGAACTCAGTTTGGGTTGCGTTTTAAACAAACTAAAATGAGTAAAATAAATAAAATGACAATAATTTTGGATATTGATAAATTAGACAAATTATCAAAAGGAAACTATAGAGAAAAAGATAACTAATAGAGACTAATAGACACTAATAGAGTCAGTGTCTCTGATTTTAATTATTTGGTTTGAGTTGCTTTATAACTGAATTAAAATATATGTGGATAAATTGGGCAAATTATCAAAAGGATACAATTAAAAAAATAAAACCAATAATTTCTAAAAACTTAATATTTTCTGGGGATGCAGCTAAAATGTGTTTCAGTATTTACTGATTTGTCTTTTTTCTGTGCTGCGATGAGCAGTTGTGGGAGAGTAAACTAATGCAGTCGAAGGCAGTGGACGGTTTTCATTCAGAGGAGCAGCAAGCTCTTCAGGCTCAACACCTGCACGCTCAGCAAGTTCAGCAGCCTCAAGTTCAATCCCATCAGGTTCTTCTGCCTCCAGCACAGCAGAGTGAGTTGCGGAGTTCTCGTATGTATGAGGTGAAATGAGTACATGTGTATGACTGTCTTCATCCTCTTTTTAAGCTGCTCAACAGCAGGTCATTGTTCAGGATCCAAAGATTCTCCAGCACATGAGTGCAACGGGAATGGTAAGTGAAGCCTTTTTCCTACACTTGCATTTAAACTATTAAAAGAGACACGTGAGAGATAAATAAACTTAATAAATGTTTTAGAAGGGAACACTTGCCTTCAGAATTTAGAGACACAGCTGTGTATCCTGTGAAAAAGATTCCAGTGTGACAGCAGTGTGTAAAACGTAACCTCAATTGAAATTTTATGACGTAACCTCTCAGCCTACCGGGGAAAGTCTTTGCTACTGGAGAAAAGAATCCGACCGATAGTCGAACCTCGGATTCAAGAGGAACAATGCGGTTTCCGTCCAGACTGTGGAGCACTGGACCATCTATATACTCTTCATAGTGTTCTTGAGGGTTCATGGGAGTTTGCTCAACCAGCCCACATTTGTTTTGTGGATTTGGAGAAGGCTTTCGACCATGCCCCTCATGGGGTACTGTGGGGGGTTCTATGGGAATATGGGATCCAGGGCCCTCTACTAAGGGCTTTTGGGTCTCTTTACAACCAAAGTAGGAGCATGGTTTGCATTGCCGGCAGTAAGTCAGACCTCTTCTTGGTGCATTTTGTACTCCGCCAAGCCTGTCCCCTGTCAATTCCTTATATTTATGGACAGAATTTCTAGATGGAGCCAGGGGCTGGAGGGGCTCCAGTTTGGTTACCACAGGTTTTTCTCTCTACTTTTTGTGGATGATGTCCTGTTGGTGGCTCCCTCAGGCCAGGACCTTCAGCAGGTATTGAGGAGATTTGCAGCTGAGTGTGAAGCGGCAGGGATGAGGATCAGCTCCTCTAAATCCGAGGCAATGGTTCTCAACCCGGAAAAGGGTAGTTTGTTCAGTCCGGGTTGGAAGAGAGATCTTTCCTCAAGTGGAGGGGTTCCAGTATCTTGGGATTTTATTCAGGAGTGAGAGAGGGATAGAGCGAGAGATTGACAGTTGGGTCGGTGCAGCGCCTGCCTTAATGCGGTCAATCTACTGATCTGTGGTGGTGAGAAAGGAGCCAGGTCGAAAGGCTAGGCTCTCGATTTACTAAACTCTCACCTATGGCAATGAGCTCTGGGTCATGACCAAAAGAATAAGATCTCAGACACAAGCAGCCGAAATGAGCTTCCTCCGCAGGGTGATGGGGCACTCCTTTAGAGATAGGGTGAGGAGCTCAGTCACTTGGGAGGAGATTGAATTAGAGCCGCTGCCCCTCCACATCGAGAGGAGTCAGTTGATGTGGCTTGGGCATCTGTTCCGGATACCTCCTGAATGCCTGCCTAGGAAGGTGTTTTGTGTCTTGCCGGGAGGAAGCATTGGGGAAGACCCAGGACTCGATGGAGAGATTATGTCTCTAGATTGGCCAGGGAATTGGACCATTGAGATTTGACTGGTTGATGTAGCTAAGTTTCAGTGAACTATGAAGTGTTAAATCCTTGTTGCTGAGACAATTTAACGTCTAATGACATATAAGCAAATTATCCACAATCTATCTTCCAAATGGCTGTTTCTAGTCAGTCTTGAAACCTAAAATCTCTAGAAATCTCAGCGTTTCTTTTGTCATTTAATAGCTAATTAAATCAGACTAGCAGAATGTAAATGAAAATGGCACACTAAAAGTTAGATAATAAAGATGTTTTTGGAAACTACACTAAAAGTGTATTATTTCTAAATTTAACGGAGTTACACACTTTTTCTGCTTTTCTATTGTTTGTGGAAGCAATACAATGTACTTTTATGGAGCTACTCCCTGCTCGTTAAGAGCCAAGCAGCAATGCTGAGTCAGGAGACATACCCCACTGTACTTTCCCTTTATCTTACAAATGTTGCTTTAGTCTAACTACTGTGTCCAACTCTCTGAAGAGTTTTTGCTTTGCATGAAGTATTTTGCTATCATAGTTTGTCTCTATTTAAAAGATTTCTGCTTGCAGAGAAGCTAACAGCAAATGTGGGATTAAAGTTATTTGTAGAGTAATCCTCTTTTACAACCACCGGGTTATGCATAGTGGACCATTTAGTAAATTAGTGTTACATTTTTCTGTTATAGATATTTGTTTAACTTGTTCAAACATGTATTCGGTTGGTGGCAGATTATGAAACACCGGATTTCTATTCATTCTTGCACTTCTGATTTGAGAAGCGAAATTTATGACTGACCCTCCAAGCTGTGAACCTTGGGGAAACACAGAATCAAATTGAACAATGTAACTTTTTAAATTGGTATACAAAGTGGATACTGTGAAGGATTGTGTGCTACATATTTTACTGTGTACTATATATAGTACTATGTTGTGTTTGTATTTTTATAGTGTTAAAACTCCTCCCTTTTTCAGGTGGGTGCCTTCATGCCTTAGTCTTCTGCAGAAACCACATTATAGTAAACACTTACCTGATTAAGTTTGGTAACACTGTCTTTTTCAGAAATGAAATGAAATGCAAATGGAAACCCTGCATCAACCATTCTAAATATCATTTAAAAAGCAGCCCTTAAAGACATGCTTTCCTTGTGACTGTGAAACGAGCTGCCTAGGGTTTGGCGACTCAGCTAGGGAGTGTAATATGCACCAACCTGGCCAACATTTTTTTTTCAGATTGACCCCACATGTAATCGTATACTCTTATAGCATCCTTTCAGATGTTTGTAAAGCTACACCAACATTTTTAACACAAATACATTTTATTGAAGACATGTTTAATGGCACTGAAAGATACCTTACAAAATGATAAACTAAAAAACAAAAAAATCTGTAGTGTTTATATATATATATATATATATATATATCTGCTCAAAGGAACACTCCATTTTCTTAAACAATGACAAATTTTAACTCTTCCTTTAGGTGAATAGTGTATCATGTATCACTTTGAAATCATTCAGTTGGTTTCCAAATATGGCCTTCGGGTCACTTAGCATAGCTTAGCAGAGATTGTTTATTCCAAATGGCACCAGTGTCATTGTGTTCTCAGAGATAGCAAAATGATTGATATTTTTTTCTCCTTTTTAAACTTCGAGTCTTCTTTATTTGCATCATGTAGTAAAGCTACAACTATATTCCAATCAACATTCCAAAATGGTCAAACACTACATATTAAATTCAGGAGAGATGGTAAATATGGTGATGTTTAAAAAGGAATCCTTTAAAGATGTGCTGAGCAAGCCATTGTCAGTAGTGTAATTATTAGGTTATCGATGTAATCAAAAATGCTCTCGTCACTGTTGCTCCATATAGAGGTGAATGGTGCTTGAGGATCAGCATTTAGAACAGATGGAAGGATGGCACCTATTTCAGGAAACAACTGGGGGCATCTAATGAGATTAGACAGCTAGGGAAAAGGAATCTCCCTGACCTCTCTGAACCCTGTCTTCTTACTGATCAGTAGTATGTGTATCTCTTCTGTGGATTCAACTCTTTTCTCAATCTCTTGTTCCACTAGAGCGCAGCAGCCACTGCAGCTACACTGGCCTTGCCGACTGGTGTGACGCCATTGCAGCATGTTGTCACTCCTAATGGTAAGAGGTTACATGGTCACAAACTCTGCACTGCATTTTTCCACAAGAGAGCATGTTCAACTCAAGTTCTCTACCTGTCTTGAATTAGATGAGAAGTTTTAGTTTAAGATCGTTTACAGATATTTCTTCCTGCTTAATTTGGAATTTTTTGCATTAGCAGCCGAGGTTGACACTTAAAATCAACAAAAACAATTTACAGCTGTCCGTTAACAATAATAATTCATTTGATTTAACTCTGAAAATAGGTCTTGGCTTTCAAAATTTTTACCACTTACTCAGAGTTGTTTCTGTTGTCTGTCCAGGTCAGATCCTGCAGGTGGTTCGAGCTGCTAATGGAACTCAGTACATCATTCAGCCTCAGCAGCAGGTGGTGTTGCAGCAACAAGTTCTCCAGCAGATGCAGCCTGGAGCGGTGCAGGCACCGGTCATTCAGCAGGTCAGAGATAGCAGGTTTTCATTCAACCACTCAGCTTACATTGTAGCTGTGTTTCAATTTAGAGGCTCTAGCTTCCTCATGAAAAGGCTGCTGGTTTAACAAGAGTTCTGAATCAGTTTGAAAAATACATTTGAATTGGTTGAGTCTGAGAGCTTTTCATAGTAAACTTCTTTTCTTCCATATCAGTCACACAACTCAACCTTACATATGATCAATAATACACCATTAACTACGAAAACACGCGGGCATCTATAATAGTTCCCTTTAAATTGGACAAAGTTCAATAGTTCCTGAAATGTTTCAGCTTTTACATAACCGCTGCGGATTACAAAAAAATATCATCTATCTAACACCTTTATGAAGAGTTTTATGATACATGTAGTTGCACGGTTGAAACTATCCCTCTTTCCATCTGATCCAGGTACTGGCTCCTATTCAAGGAGGTCTTCCTCAGCAGACTGGAGTCATCATTCAGCCCCAGCAGATTGTCCTCGCTGGTAACAAAGTGCAGCAAAACACTCCGGTCAGCACCACTTCTCACCTCAAATATCAGTTACAGTAGAAATAAATGATTGCAGTGTTAACTATTGTAGAATGTAACAATGATTTTAGCAAAATTAGGAATATAAATAGAGATAAACTATAGGATGAAATGTGTCTCCTAAGCTTATTGATGAACTCTAGACAAGTATTCAAGGTAGCGGTAGGGCTGTGCGATTTGGCCAAAAATATATTGCATATTATTTTTCTGATAAGGAGTGATGGTTGTACAAACCTGACAGTTAACTGTGATTTTTTTATGTCAAAACAAGGCATTTCAAGATGAAAATGACATTTTTAGAGATTCAGTTGTATGGGTTTCTGTTCTAGAATTTATATTCTGAAATGTTTCTATTCTTTAACAACACCATTTAAACCATAAATTTAACTCCTATAGATTGGTCATGCAGACTATTTGACAACATAATATGTTGTTGATTAATTCTGTTGTCGACAAAATTGATGAATCTTTGCAGCTCTAGGGGGCAGATGACAATGTATATCATAAAACTACTTTTATATTTGAATTGTAAAACTTCATTAAAACTGAAAACTTGTTTTCAAAAATCGACTGGGTTCAGACTTTTTACCAGCACCATACTTCTGTATGAAAACAAAACTGTTTAGCTAAGGTAAAATAAAAGCATTTGAGCTAGATGGCCATGCTCTCTACCTTACAAACTATTTAATGAAAGTGCCAATTTGCTTACATTTATAATATATGATTTACTGGCTACTGCACAAACAGTTTAGATTTTTTTTCAAAGTGAGCTTTAATGCTATAGATTTTACATTTAGGATTTTGATAGGTGCATACTTGGGTTTTCTTTGAACAAGTTACTATTAATATAAGGTCAAAACTTCTTAATTCTATTATAACTTGCATTTATATTTACTTGTACTTTCCAATGAGGATCCATGCAGTCTTTATGTTAAAAACTCATCCTTTATGTAACTCTACCTGTGGCGATTGGTAGTTAGCTCCAAGTCTGTTCTAATTGGATGATGTGTGCTACATGGATAGAAGAAGCTAATCAAATGCTCTCAACAGAGAACATGGTGGCGTTTGCAATTTTTATAGCCGTTTGCAGTTGTCAACTTTAGTCATCTAACAGATAAACACTTATTGTCACAAGAATGACTCACTTGACAGACCAGGGAAGATAAAGCATGACACACTTGTACATAAATCAGAATCTGAAAGATTTCCTTGCGTTTGTGTGAACTGGTTTTTGGTAGAATTGTATTTCTACAGCAAAGAGATTGTTCACTAGCTTACAAAAAAGATAAGCTAAAATACTGTTTCATTGATTTAGTTCATGCTTTCTTTTTTAAAACAATGAGATACACCTTGTAAACTATGGTTATTGTTTCTCGTTTTTTTGCTGGAGTTAAGACTATTTTCGTATGTTTTTCATATTCATATATCCATATATTCTAAACTTGTAGGGCAATGATATGGTCTGAATTGCTGTGTATGATTATGCAGGTCATGCAGGCAACAACAATTGCTGTTCAGGGGGGACAGGGCGACATGCAGGTTCAGTCTCAAGCACAGGCAGCCCAGCAGCAACAACAAGGTTCTCAGCCTCCAATGATGCTCCAGGTGGACGGGGCAGGCGACACCTCTTCAGAAGAGGAGGAGGAAGAAGAGGATGAGTATGACGAGGATGAGGATGAAGATAAAGAAAAAGATGGGGCAGAGGATGGCCAAGTAGAGGAGGTAATAATGCAGTTAAGCAGACCTAAACAATAAATTGCTACAAATACTTGTTTTAGCAGTTAAAGCCGCAGGATTTTTTTAAACAAATATACCCACTGAGTTGACGTGCAGAAATGTATCCATTTGTACTGATTTTCTCTGAGTTGTTAAGCTCCAACTCTAAAACAATCACCTCAGATTTGGGTGCCATTGTTTCTACCGGAGAAAATCTAGACACAAGTGAACATGATTATACAGCGTCAATGTTCAGATGTTAAAGAATTTGACAAAGCAAAAACGACAGACCACTAACCAGTGTTAAGAAGCTTTATATAGCCTCGACATTCGACCAACAGCTGGGCTTTACAGAGACTATATACTGGCCTTCTTATCATTGTACCGAAACTTTTAGCTAATCCGCAGGAGCAGTCATAACAGGTGCTTCTTGTCTTGAGGTATATTTGTTTCGGTGATTTCAAATGTCAACATTGGCTCCTAGAAATAAAAAACCACTCCTGTTTTTTATCATACAGAGAAACATTACAATAACAGTATATGTCATCACACATAAATTCTTCACATCCACAAAAAAATTCATTAACATTAAAAATGTTATCTTGTTGCACAGTTCATATTTATACAGAAATTTGAATCTGTCTTTAAATAAAGTCTGTCTTTTTTTTTAATTAATGGTCAGAAACATGGAACATGGTGTTGTCCCTCAGGGCTCTATTTTAGCCCTATGCGTTTGGATTGTGAACTTACTGGTTCTTTCAGTTACTGAGAAAACTGAGATCCATTCTTGACCGATGCGCTTTGAAGAGTGTGCACTTCAGTGTGCCTTCTTCGTAGTCTTTAAGGAAAATACATAGTCTAGTCTGTAACAACTGTTGAAAAATCTGTTTCTGATTAAAATTTTTATCCCACAAGACCCCATGGCGACTCAGATGTCACTATCCTTTAAACTTTTTTGTAACGACTGTTTAGCCCCAATTTTTTGTTTTTGTTTACATTTTAACACTGTTGAATTTCCGTTCGTTAGAATGAGGTTGGCTCTTTAGGGTTAACCTTAATTAAATTTTGGAAATTTGTTCAATCGTGTTTTGATTCGCATCCTATTTGTTCAGGAGCCGTTAAACAGTGGTGATGATGTCAGCGATGGGGAAGATCAGGAGTTGTTTGACACAGAGAATGTGGTGGTCTGCCAATACGACAAGGTAAGAATTTCTACTGGTTTCTCAATGTTTGAATTAATATAAATCTAAATAGTCACGGCCATTATGGTCCCCTTTTGTTTTAGGTCAGTATGTTAATGAATTGTACTATTTTAGTGATAAAATGACCTTCACATGTAGAGAGACACTAAAGAGTAAGGTCAATTTTATGCACAAATGTCACTGAAAGTAGTCATTCAGCTAGAATATTCAATTTTGATAATGTACGTTTTGTGTTTTGGCCTGATATTTTTTGTTTTGCCTTCGTCAAATTGGTTTTTAATTCAGTTTACACATTGTTTAGAAAGATTACAACTGTAAATGTTTAGGCTGGAAGTATGTATGATGTTATTGTAGTACCAGTTTTCTCCGCAAGGATAAGTAAATAGCTAGAACAATGTAGAAATCAAGAACTAGTCAATAACAAATGCAGTTATCATTATTCATTAATTAAAAGAGTGCTGCTGTAATTATATAGCAGATAATTCCTTAAATAACTGAAGCTACAGGCTTTGCAAATTTGATTTCAAAGTTGTGTAGATGTTAGGCACAATAGACATGTTAAAGTAATAATGCCATTAAACAGGATAACAGCTAGTCTAGGATTTTTCACTAGACATGGTTTTTGAACGGTATCTTTTGCTTCAGATTCACAGAAGTAAGAACAAATGGAAATTCCATCTGAAAGATGGGATTATGAATCTGAACGGGAGGGATTTTGTCTTCTCCAAAGCCATCGGTGATGCAGAGTGGTAAAGAGAACAAGAACCAATTCAAAACTGTCCATTCGGAAAGCAAGACACATCAAGACCTGAGATTCAGGTTTCTCAACTTGAGGAGGGCTGAAGAGTAACGTCCCAGTGCTTCTGTTGAAGGCAATCTGCACGAAAACAACCCGTGCCATTCAAGAGATTCTTCATCTCCCCTTGCTTTTAATACAACCGTTTTAGAACTACAC
The DNA here is from genome assembly GCA_900490495.1 of Danionella dracula. Lineage (NCBI taxonomy): Eukaryota > Metazoa > Chordata > Actinopteri > Cypriniformes > Danionidae > Danionella > Danionella dracula. The sequence goes on along the minus strand of UELW01000004.1, from coordinate 1,354,392 downwards.
AGGAGTCCCAAAATTCCCACGTTAAACGATATTTCAGAGTTGGTCATGTCAGTTGTAAAAATGCCTTTTAACTGCAAGCGTTCATATCTGTTGGTTTTTGACATAGATCAGCTGAATCCTGTAGCGTAAAGACTCATATCACCAATCGTCACCTTATTCCAACACTAAAACAAGCAACCACAAACTTCCAGTCCTCTGCTGTTTGCTGTTTTCCAATGTTTGTGTGTTCCTCAGCAGAGAAACCGTCAGTCTGAAAGTTGTTCATGTGCGTTCCGGATGCTTCCAGCTCTCTGATGCAGGGTTTCAGGCAGTGTGTTGCAGAGCTTCGCTGTGTTTTGTGCAATTTCTGCGTTTGGTGTCTTTGAAGAGCTCTCAGACCACTCCCACCTTTCCTTGCAGTCGGGGTTCTTTCACACATTTCTAGTCATTCATATTTATTCCTGAAGCTCGGGCAGTGCTCATTTTAGGGGGGACAACACCAAACTGTGCTCTTAATGATAGAAGTGCTTCTGAGGATCTGTGCATTTTGGAGGAGTTAGCGTTGCTTCGAGTCCCTCTGTGTGTGTTTTGTACAATTTAGTCTGATTTTGCTGTCTGAGATTGTGGAGTTTGTGTGTGTTCAGCAGTTTTAAACGGTTCTTTCTAAGATGGTTTGAAATGGCTTGAACTGGCATTGAGGCTTTAGTGTGTACTACATTACCCTCTTTGTTTGTGCCTTTCAGATTAGTTTGCGATCTTTAAGGGGAGAGATTTTAAAGGGATTGTTGACCCAAAAAAGCTTTACATTGCTTATGTTGTTTCCAACACTTTGTCTTTCAGTCAGATATTTCACCCCCTCCCCCACTTCCTATTCCAGTTTTATCTCCAGGAAGTGGGGGAAACCATAGTTCACCTGGTATGCTCTTAGAGTGAATCAGAATAGAGATTAAATTATTTTTAAGAAACCCTGTGTAAGAGTCCCATTGCTTTTAATTAAATAAACCTGGACTAATTAAATGTCATGAATGTTAATCACCTTATAATGGAACGGAAACAACATGAGCAAGTATTTTATGCGGAGGTTTCTTGATTGGGTGAGCTAAAAGTTTAGTAAATCCTGCCATCTGTATATTAGGCTTTGCTTTTCTAATGGTAAGTACTGCAGAGCTGCTGTCGGGTGGGTCATGTGAGGGGTGATTCTTTATATACTGTTTTACCAATCAAACGGCTCGTGTCTGATTCTCAGCATTGTGTTTATGTATGTAGACATCATTAGTATTTTGTTGAATCATTGAGTTTTACAATTTTTGCCTTTGCCGAACTTTATTAAAGCACTGTTAAATTTGACTTTTGTGGTGTGTTTGCATGTTGCAGATTGTTCACATTTCCAGGCTGAAGTCCATAATCCAAGTTTTTGTTTTCAAAAGTAATTTTTGTTTATCTTTTTGTTCATTATATATTGCTTATATTTTAACTTCTATTAAATATTATTGTTGTAACATGTTAAACCAAAAAATCTTACATTTGTTGTAACTTGAAATATGACAGATTAATGAATAATAAAATAAATCCAATGTTTGTTCATGTTTAACAATTGATCTAGAGCACTTTCGTCAACAGTGTTACAATTTAGCCTCTTAATTACTCTCAATTATTAAGAGATTCTGTCTTTTAAAAAGCCTCAAAGTTACTCTAAATAGTTAAAACATGTGGAATAAGCAACTGTGAACATCAACACTAGTTTAAAAAATATAAATAGTCACTAACTTCATAAATGGAAATACTTCTTAAATTATCTTCTTAGTAATTCATGATGGGATAAATTGTTTCTGTTCATGGCCTGTAGGGGTCACCAAAGGACCAAAACTTTGTGCGTAGGTCAGTTGAATTTTGTCCAGTAACAAAAGCAGTAATCCTTGTGAATTTCCAATGAAACAAGTAATCAGACGCCGCACAGAGCTACAACCATGCATTCTAAAATGCATGTGGCCATGGCCCACAACATGACAACCTCTGCACTCAGTTCATATATTGATTAAGATTAATTATTAATATATTTATATTGTCATTAAATGATTACTGAAACTGAAGGGCACTTTGCTATCATCAGGAATGTTTGAATCCCTATATTCTTGATGCTCACTCGTGTTCCGGGGTGGGCTATTAATCTATATCTGTATATAGTTCATCTATTTTCAAAGTTGGGTTTGGAGCTGGGTGTATACTATGTAGCTTGATGTTTGGCATGGATGTATAGCGTCTCCAACCGGATAGACACCAAAAAAACACCAAACCCATCAGACATTAAGCCAACATTCAGTGGTCTGAAGGTCTGAGTTTGAGACCAGGCAGGAAGTGGACTCCTGTAATACAGGAAGTGCCCAAATTGAACTAGTCCACCTCATTACCTCTTTTGTGTTTGTTTGAATGAAGATTTTGTTACTTACAGATTTGTTGCTTATTTTAAATTAATTTAAATGTGTTATTTTTGTTAGTTTTATTCAGATTGTCATTGTGTGTTTATAATTTTTATATCCTTATATGTATGTTTAATTGTCTGATCTGGTTGGTTTGATGCCTCAGTCGAACTTAGTTACAATTTGCTTTCACTTCTTTTGTCAAGTTGACCTATTTTATGTAAAATGTTTTTTTTTTCCATTATTTTAGAAAAAGAAAATGAACTTTTCTTTGGAACACTACTGTATTCCACTTCATGCTTTAAAAATCACCAGAAACATGACATAATGGCATTGTCAGCACACACATGAAATTTGAAGAACAATGCATGATTTAAGGTTTAGGCAGTTGGTTCAGAAAAGTGTTGCTAGACATTCTGGGAATTTCTTTAATTTACCCTCTAAAATTAAGATCCATACATCTAGAACCACCTTTTTCTATACCAATATTGTATTTATAGTGTTCTATCAATTTTTCCTGTAGCGAGCGGTTCTAATGGTTTGATTTTGTGAGATTTTCTTACCCTCGCTTTAAATTGACTACAATAGTATATGTTTAACTCACTAAACACAGCATTGGGTCTCATTTCCATTTTACATGCTTGTAATAAATGCTCTATTAAATACATTATTAAATATAAGTTTTAACATTGTTTTATAACATGCCTTTACTAATGTTACCGTAATGAAGCCAAATATTGTTTAATAAATACAGTAAAACTGGAAAAGTGTTTAAAGAGCTTATGGTTCATAAAGAACAGTATGTCATAAGAAATGATTGTGTGAAGAATAATAATAGTTATAAAATAGGTTTGTGTACGCATGAGCGGTAGGTAAAACTCACAGGGAGCAAAATATAAATTGTCTTGTAGTGTTGTTGTAGTCCACAAGGGGGTGACGTTTCCTTTATAAACACTCAAAGTTTTGCTCGTTTGAGTTTTCATCTGTGAGGAACCAGACTCTAGATGTTTAACATGCAGACTGAACTGACACAATACAGGTTAATGCTCACGTAAAAAAAACACAGTCCACGAACATGAGTATGTTTATCTATTAAAAGAATTTAAATGGCTTCATTTTTGTTGAATCTCAATATTACAGACTTGATTTTTGATCTACAGCCTTGAGGGATTGGAGAGCACCATGTCAGCATTCATCTTTTGGTCTTCACTTCTGTTCTCCATCTTTACCTAACCTCAGATTTGACTTTTCCTTCAATCATTATCAATCAGTGAAACTGGGATCTCATGGACTGGTGCTGTGATATTTTCCCTGCTTTACGAAACTGTAAAACCAGCATCAAGATAGCACAAAAAATCTCCCAGAGTTAATTTCAGGTATGGTCGTCATCATCAGAGGGGAGACCTAGAACTTCCTTCACCCTGTCCACTCTGATTCTTTGCCCTCATCGCCCTGGAAGTGAATATATAATCACCATCTGGTTTCTTTGCCTTACCAATCTTCACACTCACTCTATTAAATTTGTAATGGATTGGACAGCTGTGCGGATGCCTCAGCTTCATATGAATTTCACGCCTACAACAAGATCAGGAGATTATAATGTCTCCCACTCTCTAGAAAGCAGCTATGTTATGCTGCGCATGTGGAGAGTACAGTAGTAGCCGTAAGCTTTTATATTTAGCTTCATCTACACCCACTTTACAGCTATTCAGTGTCCTCTGACACCTTAGTGGATTGTTCACTTGTAGAGAGTGCTGAAGTGTTTTTACTCATGGACATTCCTAGAGATGATTTCTAACGCTTAATAAAAGGGTTTCGCCATGAAACATTCGCTCTTTCAATTCCGCAAAAATACCTTTTTTTAACTGAAAATGATCTTTACAAGTGTGTGATGTATATTTAATCTGCACATTATTGTATGATTGTAATCATCACAAGACGTGATTTGCTGAAATTTACTCAAAGAAAGCATGTCATTTTTAATTAATAGATTTTGTGCTTTCAAAAAAAATATTTATAGTAAATATTACTTAACAGACTTATGTGGAACTCCCTTGACATAGAAGTCTGACAAATAATTTTTTGAGAGAAGGCCTAAGGTAGAAGAAGTGTTAAACATTTTAAAACAATGTCAATTCCTCATAATGAAAGGTCGGATACAACAGAAATGAAAAACATTTAGTTAGTTGTAACTGCTCAATTATAACATGTACATTTCGTTCAGCTATATTCATTCTCCTATCACCTATATTCTGTTCATTCAACAGAATAAGTAAGCTGAACAAACACTCAAAAATGTTCGAATTTTGTACAAATATCATAGTTAACTTATGTAAATGTGATTACTTGTATTATTTATGTAATGAAAACAAAGGTGCATTAAATTAAACTAACATCAGTAAAAAAAATCTGTATTTTGAACCGCAGTAATAAAGTTAATATAGTCCATACTTTCTGAAAGTGTTGAATTTCTGGAATTTAGATAAGATAACATGATCCTTTCATTTATTAATCTGGTCAGAGATTTTTTACAAATAAAATATTTTAACACAAATCAAATTCTTTATACAATTCTTATAATGCAGATTTTGACACAGTTTTGTCTTCTGCATTGTAACTACACCAAATGTGTAAATATGAAGAGAAAGAGAGAGACAGAGAGAGTTGCAAAAGTTTTTAGAATTGCCGCTGGGACATGAAATTTTTAAGTTTGGTGCTCAGATAGAATATAGGCAGAAGCAAGTCACCTAGTACAGTAAGGTTTGTTTGTGGATAAGTGTCCTGATTTTCATCTGCAGTGCCCTGATATCCTAACTGTTCTCTTGTTTCTCTGGAAAAGGACATAAAGACATCAATACTGCTAGTGGAAGAACTCCTCTGGGACAGGTGCCTCTATTTCAGATATTAACAGTTAGATTGGCTCAAAGTGATGTGCTGCCAAGTTTAGGAAAGATCAACTAATTGATTGTTTTATGGTGTTCAATTAATTCATTAATCTTTTACACCTTCAACCTTTTTAATTATTATTAGGTTAAGTAAGTCGAATCTTCCCTAAATTCTTAGCTTTAAATGCTTAGAGCTTGGTCAGAAGACTCCTTTGTGGTCAGTTCTTTCTCTTAAGCTTTTACATTAAAAATCTCTCATCAAAGATTAAAAATAATTTTTAAATCAAATACTCGATAGTCAGTAATTGCAATCAATTACATTTCTTTCAATTAATCTATTTTTAAATAAATTACAAAACATAATAATCATCATAAAGTTAAATAGTACTCATCCATCGTGGATAAAAATTGGTTGTTGGTTTCTCAAAGCAAATGTCTTAAAAGTTTTTTCCTCGCTCGGTCATCCATCATCAGGTGTCTCCTGGCTCTGGGGATGCCGCCGCTCCGCTAGCAAGTCCGTCCGCTCTTGTGCATGTCTTCATCTTTTATACCCGTTATGACGCATTCCGATCTCGACCGTTCATTGGCTCGTCTTTCATGCATTCTCGGCATGTCCAGCTTGTGTCCAAATCATGTCATGTTCATGATAAAAAACACACTACCTCATTTGCCCACCACGCAGGCTCACAGATGCACAGCGTTAACTTTTGGCCTACTTACTTCACCTTTAACCTAGATCAGCTCTACGCATGCAGAATAGAGCTCAAGAATAGCTCTCTTACAAGCACATCCTCATTTAGTAACGTAATTCATGTAATGTCTTTAAATTAGGCATGAGAATGAAGTTATTGTACTGTCTACCAATGAGCACCAGGGGACACCCCACCGACGAACACACATTTGACACTAACGGTTGGGGGACAACCTCCCTTCTAACTCAGCTAAACGTTGGCATTATTCTTGAAACATGCTTCTGTCGCTTTAGAAAGTTGGTATTTGACGCCAGTATTAATGACATTTAAGTAAAACACTGTGAAGAAGTACAGTGCCTCCAGTTGCATTGTGGGTAATCGGTGACTCGTCCCGAGGGGTCGTCACGCTTGTCCCAGGGCGGCAGAAGCGGCAGCGTTGTCACATCTTTATACGTCCCGTCAGTGTCGTCAGACCTCTTTACGTCCGTTGAAAAACGTTGTCCTATAATTCTAAAACAGGCTTCTGAGACTCTTATCTTAGGTAGCATCTGAAAGTTATGCTCGCAGCGCAAAAAAATGTAGCATCAAATTCTTACAAAAATGTGCTTGGGCGGTATTGAAAGAACGCTCTAATAGCCCTGACTACCTTAGTTCACCTCCGTGTCCGGGGTATCGGCCTCTATCGGAGCCTTGATGGGCTTTTTCAGGATAGCCGGTTTTGTCGTCGCCACACTTAGATATTCTAAAATAGAACCGCATGTCTCAAATGAACTGCTCATCAAAAGACATGCTGGCACTTGGCATGTTGCCAGATTGGTGCACAGAAGCTACAAGGACGCACCGCTTGCTCAACCGAGGATTCAAAGTGATGTTGGCTCTGTCAAAACTTGTAGACTAATGTTACTTTGCCACCCATCTGTTTTGTAACAGATCCGCTTCGACTTGGCGACTCCCCCTTCGATTCGGGGGCTTTTCCACCAGATTACAAGTTACCAGATTACAAGTCCTCTGTTCGTAGCCGTTGAGATGGGGTTCCGTGAAGCATGCAGAGATCGAGCCCAAGCAAAGTCGATTGGAATTAAGGGCTTTGACGTCACATCCTGGCGATCACTGAGCTCACCAATTGGGCAGAAAGAATCGATAGAGAAGTTGGACTCGAGAGCGCTCCCGGATTCTTTGTCTTTCTGCGTTCATCCATCTTTTAAAACAAAGCTTTCCGTTCGAGCCTTCCAAAACAACGCTTAGAGAACACCACTTTTTCCACTGTCTCCGTTGTTCCATGTTGTGCGCGATCAGCTTTTTGCAACTGACATAAACCAAGCGGGACAGAAAGGACTGACGAAGCGCAGTGAGTGGCGCGTCTAAAACAAGGCCTTGTCAGAACTGATACTTAAGCCGGTGGAAAATCAAATGCGGACCGTGCTGAGCGAAGCCGTAAGAAAACCGAGACGTGCCGTTACCGAAATCCAGCGGAAGACTCCGATCCTGACTCGAAACCCGCTCATGTGAGAAGTTTTTTTTTCTTTCTTTCTCGTCAGCGGCATAAGAAAAAGCAACGCTCGAGATCGCTTCACTAAACGTCTGTCTATTTTCGTCTTCAAAGACTGTCCAATTCATCCAAGGAACCTGGCGCAATTTACACTAGCGTTATCCGAGCACCGAGTCAAACAAGCGCTGCCGCTCAATCGAGTCGACGTCTATCGGAACGTGCTCCTCGGGTCTACTGCGGCTCGCTCAGAGGTCTGCCATCTCCCCAGGCTTGCAGCGCCCGAGACCACGTCTGAACTGTCCCTTTCTGTCTTTCACCGGTCAAGATCTGCTCAGCTGACTAGCCGAGCATCAAAAAATCATTTATACTCATAATGTTCTTCCCCACGGAAATCTTTAGTAAAAGGCGAAAGATTTATACGACTTGAAGAAAACATGAGTGTACTGCCTACCAATGAGCACCAGGGGACACCCCACCGACGAACACACATTTGACACTAACGGTTGGGGGACAACCTCCCTTCTAACTCAGCTAAACGTTGGCACTATTCTTGAAACATGCTTCTGTCGCTTTAGAAAGTTGGTATTTGACGCCAGTAATTAATGAACATTAAGTAAAACACTGTGAAGAAGTACAGTGCCTCCAGTTGCATTGTGGGTAATCGGTGACTCGTCCCGAGGGGTCGTCACGCTTGTCCCAGGGCGGCAGAAGTGGCAGCGTTGTCACATCTTTATACGTCCCGTCAGTGTCGTCAGACCTCTTTACGTCCGTTGAAAAATGTTGTTCTATAATTCTAAACAGCTTCTGAGACTCTTATCTTTAGGTAGCATCTGAAAGTTATGCGTAGGTCCCTTAATGAAACCTTGCATGTATTAAACTTCTAAGTCCAGCCTTCGAGGTGGCGAGTACGGCCTCCGAACCTCTCCCTGCATGTCTGGGATCGATGCTCCTTCCTCTGGTATGAGTCATTAAGAGAGGGAATTGCTGATTATGCCCATTAAAAATTATGTCTATACTTAAGGCCAGGGCAGAGGAGGGCTCGTTCAGTGCTGGACTACTGATGTGCCCGGCTTGCCTGGCTGTCGGCCGATGCGGAAGGACCTAGGTTGTGCCGTTTTGCAGGATGTTCCCATCGTCGTCACCAACATAAGTCATAGTGACTGATTGTTGTGGATTGTAATGGTAACTTTCATAACCTTGTCCCCGAATAGGGAACGGCGACATATGTCCCCCAGCCACAACCGTAAGTTTGTGAGTAAGTCTGGTTGCCTAGGGGGTGAGTACGGCTTCAACATCACAACAGGAAGAGTGACACGCTCACGTCCGTTTTATGTGGGACGGCATGATCCACTGTGACCATCAGCGCGTTTGCTAATTGGCATTTTGAAACAGTGTGGAATGAGTAGTGCGCCCATAGCAGAGCTCTCCATACTCGTCACCGACATAAGTCTCCGTTTCCTATACGGGGAACGGGGGTTACAAAGTAACCATTACATTTTGTCTTTGTTAGGGGTCGAACACCAACGGTGCAAGAAGAACCCTATTGTTTTTCGAAAATTCTTCTTTTTTTTTAGAACTCAAGCACCAATGGCGCAAGAATCCTATTTTTTTGAAAAATTTTTATTTGAAAAAATTCTTAAAAATTTCAGTCCCAAAACTGATAAAAAAAAATGGCTCTCTATCGCCACCTAATGCGTTTTTGCAGCTGATGGAGCATTGAAAGCCTGTTTTTTTATATAGTTTTACGCTTATATTTCAGGCAGTGTATTGCCACAAACACTTAAAACTTGTATGTGTGTAGGACCTTAAGACCTAAAAAAAGTAAATTGGGTCAGGTTTGGAAACTGACGGAAAACTGGTTATTTTTAGGTTTTACGTGAAACATACTTTGACGAACTCCTCCTAGGCAAAATGTCCGATCCAGCTGAAATTGGTGTAGTAAGGCATGAGGGAAAAAAAGTTATCAAAAGCTAAGAATTACATCAAATGGTCTTAAGGTGGCGCTCTATAGCGCCACCTGATGCGGTTTTGTACCTGTTGCGCTTGAACCCTGTAGCGCATTTAACCCGGTTTCATAAACCCTGTTTTCAATTTTAAAGTTTAATTTAAACTTTAAATTAGTTTACTAATTTAAACCTGTTTCCAAAATTGATGGGACGACGGATATTTTGCAAAAAAACACTAAAAGTGGCTTGTTTTTGCTTGTTTTATACTTTTACAAACTCCTCCTAGGCGACAAGGTCTGATCCAATCTGAAAATTGATGTGGTTACTCGGAAGGCATGTGAGAAAAAAATTATCAAAAGGTAAACAGTACGTCCAATGGTCGTGGGGTGGCGCCCCAGCAAAGTTCACCCTTCAAAAATAAATTATTTTGGACTGTATCCGTTCAAGTTAAATCAACTTCAACAAAAACAGCCTTGCATGATTATCCTTGTCAGGCTGAACAAAAGGATATGCATCCCTGTAACTGCGCTCCGAAAATTGGCTCTACAGCGTCTCCTTCCTGCACCCTCAAATGTGACCAAAATCTTCTTTTTAGCTGTTTTGACCCATTGAACATGTTAGAAAGCTCTCCAAAATTAGTTCGAAGGTCATGTTCAATAAGTATAAAAATTTAACACTGTCACTGAAATCGTACCTTGCACGACAGTTCTGCAGTGCTCCCTTGAATGCTAAAAGCTTAGTTCGAAATTTAACAAACTCCTCCGAGGAAAATTTCCAGATCGAGCTGAAATTTGCTCTGCTGACTCTTAAGGCATGTGGGACCAAAAGCTATCGAAAACTTAGAAGTTCGTCACAAGGTCTTGCTGTGACACCTTAACGAACTTGACCTTTTTTAAATGTGCAGGACTAAAAGGATTTCTAATGCTACGTTCACACCGGCGCGGAACTTGCGCGGTTGGCGTTTGATTTGTGTGTTAAGTCAATGGCCAAAGGAGTTCTGCGTCAGTTGCGTCGGTTGCGTCGCGTAAACGATGGAAACGGCATTGCCGTCTAGCGCGTTTTGGTGAAACGGTTTGGCGTTCAACGTGAAAAGCGGAATCGGCATCGACGCAGAAAAAGTTGAATTTTCTTAAGCGTTTGACGGCCTTTTCGCGTGGACTATCATACTCGGTATAGGTTTGACGCCAGCAGCTAGGAGCTTGTTCTGCTGATGACGCAATTTTTGGGCCAAGCTGTGAAATGTTTGGAAAACATGGCGGCCAACTTCTTGCAGCAACCCAAAGAGTCTTGATAAAAACTTTATTTCTAAACTAACTAATCAATGAAGGATTTTCTTTGTAAGAAAGCAGGCAAGCAGTCGGATTCAGGTGAGTTTACAGTTTTCTACATATCTCGAATTCTATATAAAACAAGCCTGTTGTCGTTAGTATTTAGCCTAATATGCAGTAGTGTATATTTTAGTAGTGTATTAGCTAATGCTGTTTTCGGGCTTATAAATGCTTGTAATTGCATTTATTACTATATTTTTAATGATTCATATGTTTGGGTATATGCTAAATCCTTTTCGCTTTCGCGGTGTAAATGTCTTGTCATTTATTCAGCGCGACAACAGTGGTTGTCCCCCGAAGTAGCCGAGGAACTGAGCGGGCAGCGGGAGCTCTCTGCTGCCCGGCGCCGCGTCATGCTTCCCGGGGGCGAAGAGGCTCGAGTCGATCCATGCTCTGCTAAAGGTTGTCGCTTGAAGACAGGAATTAGGAACTTTTCCGTGCACATCTCTTTTCAAAGCAATATCCTTCATGTATCTTAACGTTTTACATGCATGTATATTTAACCTTGTTTGCGTTTGTAAATAATGGTTTGTCTCTTGCTTTACGATTTCTGTGTGAAAATTCTTTACATGTAATGTAACAGTATTACATTATCATGGCAAATATTTTAAATTATTTATATTATGCTTTGTTGTACAAATCAATAGCTCTTAAAGGTTAAGTTATTAGCAAAGACGTTAATTTTATAGAAAAGCAATTGTTTAAATTATTCTTTGTTTTCTTTTAAGTTGGGGTATTTAAATTAGTTTAACGAAATAAGTATTCAATGATAATTGACTTATTTTCTTGTCTATAAGACTGCAAAGACTACACAAATGTACTTCAAACAGTATTTAATCTTTGCAACAAAGCATTTAAACAAGCTGTACTTTTCACTAAACAACAAAATGTGGGGTAAATACAAACTGTGTGCAGTAAACATAGGGTGTTAAACACATGTACCTGAGGAACAATATCTATTAATCTTCTCCTTTGCAATAAACGGTCCCAGATTGATAAAGGTCTACACAACGAACTATGTAGAACTGTGCTGTACTCAACGATTTTACATGACAACAAAAAACATCTCAATGTGAACTAAAACTAATAGAATCTATAAAACCTCGCTGGCCAGCTAAAAGTATACAGATAGGAAAACATCTAGGTCTACGCTGCTCTCTTGGTAGATGAGAGGTCCATGATGGCGTCTTTGGAAGAAGAACCTAACCCAGACCCTGCAGTAAGTGTTCTTGTGTTTGCAGGTTTTAAAACATTTTGGAAGACATCTTCAAAGTGAACCCATGAGGTAATGTTCCGTATAATCACAGCAGATATGAAGTTAACACACATCCTTGTGGACATCTTTAATTTTTGCTTCACTAATTGGGAAATTACAATAAAGTATTAAAAATTCACTGTTAATGTACCATTCACTACTGTTACATAAAAAGTGACAGTAGTTACATCGAGGTATTGTACAAACATCTGCATAATACACTACTAAAACCACAGTTTGTATTGAACTTCAAGTAACCTGTACAATAACTAATACAAAGTTACATTTAGCAAAATAACGTTATACAACATATTATATGTGAAGCACTGTATTTACACCAATATATGTTCCTTCTTTTAATATAGCTTTGTCGATGACAATTACTTTACATTTATTAAACTACAATAAAATAATAACCCATGACATGGGGGGGTATATGGAGAAACAGAGAGTAAACACCTTTTTATTCAACGTGATATTAAAATATCCACTCACCGGAGAAGACTGATGGACGCTGCTGGTGAAATAGAAGCCTGTGGTTAGTAAACAGTCGGCATATTCTCAGTATTTCTGCCTTCAGAAAATATAAATAGCAAGCTTTTCTCTTGACTTCTTTCGACAATTGATCCAAGCAAGAAGCCAGCTGGAAGCTCCTCCCCCGGCACTCACGTCACCATATCGCGCGCGTTATTTCAGCCCGCGTTTGACATCTGATTTAATATCGGTGAGTTAGCAACGATTTGCGCGTTCACCAATTCCCGGTGTGAACGCAGCATTACTGTAGCACTCACATATTTAATCCAAAATTCCTGAAAAAATTATGGAATTATGAGCCTACCGTTCTGACCAAATTGCCATGCGTAAGAAACGATACGCTTATAACCTACTGCCTGTGCATATTTGTGGCTGTATCTCCCACATACTTCATCCAAATGCATTAAAAAATTGCACAGATTTTTTAACAGTTATTTACAGATTGCTAATGTTATCCTAACCTTATAACACCAACTCTTGTTTTTATACGAGTTGTTTCTGTAACAAAATTACGTTTATGGTTAAAGCTTTGTATCATTTGGACTTAGTAAAGTACCTTTTCACCTTGTTTCGAGATCTCGGCGACGATGAGTGAAAAAACTTGAAAGGGCAGGGTGATGCCTTCCTCTGGCGGAAGCGTCACGCAAGACCCCTCCAATCGCTGCTTGCCGCTTTAATTTGTTTTGTTTTTTCAGATGTTGTCAGGCGAACTATTCGTCGATGGATATTAAGTTTGTATATTCTTTATGCTGGGGAAGTGACTAGCACCTGCCTCAGTCAGTGAGGCTCCCAGGGGCCTCACAGAAGAACTCCTATTTACTCTACCTGATCCTCACTAGGCCTTTGTGAAGCTGCTTTGAAAGCAAATGCTAAAGAAGCACTATATAAAAACTTGATTGATTGATAGTACCCAAACCCCAGGATTGATGCAAACTAATTCTAAACTTAGCTAGCCAACCAGTTAATCTGGCTTCATGGTACAGGCCCCTGTAGTTTGTTAGCCGTACTATGTTTTGGCTAGCTAGTAGTTAGTATTGATGTCATGCCATATTGGAGTATTGATCAGTGCAAAGATAGTGCCTCAGCAGAATGCTGTTCACAGAGCCGACAGTGACACTCATGATTTTAATAAGGTGAAGTAATAATAATATACTGACTTCTATACACATAATTATGTAAATTTTGCAACTTGAAAATTAATTTAAGCTGCTACAAAGTGTACCCTGTACCTTGATAAGTGAATACTTCATTATCCACTGGACTTTCAATAAGGAAACAATAAATATTCACAGAAGATGTTAATTTTTTTTATTTGTGAAGCATTAAATAATATTGCTTCAAGTCCAACCAGATAGTAATCAAGTACTAGACATATAAAAGAGCTTGAAGCTAAAACCCTCTTTCTCAACAGCATTAACAGGGTTGCAAACATGTTTTGAGTGACGTCTGAGTCACATTCTGTATTGTAGTGCCAACATTAACCAGATGTTGAAAAGCTGCAAAACATAGTTTCAAAATCCAGGACATGTTTATGGCGGAGGAGATGAAGGTAATGGCTTGTGTCGTCGCCTGTGGCTAGCGTTACAACTTTAGCCCAACAACAATCACAAATGATGGCTGTTTGATCAGCGACAGATTTTTCAGTGTTCTCACACAACTGACATGGCTCCTGTTTTCGAAGCTTTTCTGTGTTTGACATTTCCTGAAATAAACATCCCTCTCTATAATGCAGCCAGCTCCACTTGTTTAGTACCACCAATAAATAATTCCTATCTGAAACATTGTCAACGCATAAAGCTTCGCCACTTAGTGTGCTGTCGACGCATTGTGTGCGCACACACCATTATTGCAGTATATGATAAATATATATAATTAAAAAAAACACCAGTATTTAGTATGAAACAGTATACCCCCAGTCCTACTTCAAATACAACTGATATGTATGTTGTTATATTTATCACATCAAGAAACTATTGATGAAAGAGCTAGAGTGAGCAATATGCATGTGTCACTTATTTTAGCTGTCTGTTGCTTCCACCTTGTTTGTTGTTGGGAGGCAAACTAAAGCGGTACATTTTACATTCTTCCTTGCCCAATTTGTAACTGCTACTTGTCTGGATAGAATGCGGATATAATATTTGAAATACCATTAGTAGTTAGCAAAGATATTGGGTGCAGAGACATGTTACTCTTCAACCCACATCACTGCAGAGCAGGAACTTTTATTATACAAAAATGTAGGCCCAATAATGAATTGCAAAATTACTGGTAGATGACCTAGACCAATACAGTCTGGCCACAACCTTGATAGCCCCTGGTGATTGGCTACTGGTTTTAAAAACATATTGCAGCCCTGAAAAAACCCTCCCCTTTCAGTAAAAGGAGTCCTCTCCTATCACGTACAGCTCAACATGGCCAAGACAGAACGTCTGGTAATCCCGGCCAATTCCTCTGTGCATCACAATCTCACCATTCAAATGGAATCCTCTGCAATCATCTCTTTCAGTCAGGAATCTCTGAGTAATTTTGGATGAACAGTTGTCCATCAAAGACATCACCAAAACTCGAGCATGTTGGTCTGCACTGCAAAACAACCAAAAGATCAGGGGCCTGATGTATAAACGTTGCGTACGCACAAAATGGGCATAGAAATATGCGTACGCATTTTTCCACGCACATATCGGGATTTATAAAAAATAAACTTGGCGTAAATAAGTGCGCACCGTACGGATGCTCTTGACCGTGCGTACGCACTCTTTTAGAAGAGTATGTGTTTTGGCGACACCAACTGTCCTAAATAGCAATATCTATTTAAAATGAAAAACTTCTAAATTATCCTATTGCATCACCCAATAAATCAAATTGTATCAACCTGAATTACCATTATTAGCATTCTTAACCAGATGCAAATACTTTGAATTTACTAATTTGTTTTAATGAATGGGCTATAAAAAGGTATGTGCGTTTAAAACATATCATCATAATGGATGCTCTAGCGCTGTTAGAAGACCTTGCTAATGACGCTCTACGGAGGGAGCCTGTTTTCAGAGACCGTGAAGATTTCCTTGCTCATGATGATGATTGGCTCATGAGCCGATTTCGATTTCCAAGAGCCATCCTCTTGGAATTGTGTTCTTAATTACGGCCAGTAATGGAAAGACCTTCGCGGACAAACCATGCGCTGTGTGTTCCTGTGCAAGTATTGATCACATTAGGCCACTTGACCACTGGTACTTTCCAGCGAGAGTTGGCAGAGCGATCGAGTATGTCGCAGTCGTCCCTGAGCCGTGTCATGCCATATGTATGGGATGCTATAGTGGGGATGGCACCCCGATACATCCGTTTTCCTTACACGCAAGCTGAACAGGCCGACATCAAAATGCAATTTGCAGCAATCGCCGGTTTTCCCAATGTAATCAGTGCTATTGACTGCACTCATGTTGCAATAAAGGCACCATTTGAGAATGAATTTGCTTATGTTAACCGAATTATTGCTGGTATTAATATGCAGGGAGATCATGCATATTCAAAATGGGTGGTCTTAACCTCCAAATATGGTTATTTCGGGAGGAGATTGGGGTAAGCAATAAGCACGTGCACCTGCGCACAATATTCAGATCATTTTGTTATAAAGCGAACCTTGCGCAGGTTCTGGCGTACGTACGGTTTTATGAATCTGAAAACTTTTGTGCATACGCAAGTTCTGCCTTATGTGCGTACGCACACTTTAAGGATTACATCTACGCAAAGTTTTATACATGAGGCCCCAGGTCCTTTTAAACTGAGCATGCAACTCAACTCCTGGTTCAGACTCTGGTCCTCTCATGTCTGGACTACTGTAATGCTCTGCTAGCAAACACACTAAAACCTGTGAAGATGATCCAGAACTCTGCAGCTCATCTTATCTTCAAGGAACTGAAATGAGCTCACGTTACTCCCTCTTCATCACTCTTCATTGGCTCCCCATTGCAACTTGTGTTAAATTCAAATCACTGGCATACAAAACCCTCTCCAGATCAGCCCCTTTTTACTTCCGCAAGCTCATACACTCCTACATGCCCTCCAGAAGCCTGCGCTCAGAAAAGGAGCCGCTTCTTGTGGTGCTATCCCTGAAAGTTAGAAAATCTCTTAACAGAACCTTCTCTCTCACTGTTCCTGGCTGGTGGAACAAACGTCTTGATTCAGTCAGGAAAGCAGCAACACTACCTACCTAATATGAAACATAAAATTCCCTTTTTCCTCTTTATTTTGAGATGGTTTTTTGATCAGTTGATACAACTTCTACTATGAGCGACCTGAATTAGACTTTGTGTAACAAATTGCAAGTCGTAAGTACTGTCGGTTTGGACAAAAGTGTCTGCTAGGAGTGGGTTCTATACCAACATGAAAGTAAATACCAGTATTGTGTTGCAATAACGTGGATACTGGCCCCTTCATAAATTTCAATAATTCAGTTTGATGATTAGTTTCCACACGTTCCAATTTTTTTATGTATAAACGAGGCATGCGCTTCTTCCAAGAGGAGAGGGGGAAGAAAGCTAGATATTGTGTCAGCGCTGCTCCTTCTGAAACTCAGTCAGCCAGAACAAACTAAGTTGCAAAAAGTCACCAGGAACAGCAGAAAATGTTGCTAGATTCACTGGATTATAAAAAGTTGATAAGTGTTCTGAAGAGTCGCTAAATCAAGAGACAAAGTCGTGAGGTGTGAGGACGGCTGCCAGCGTTCTCTCTCTTTCTCTCTCAGCACTCTTTCTCTCAGCGCTCTTTCTCTCAACTCCCTCTCTCTCTCTCAGCGCTCTCTTTCTCTAAGCAAGTAAACCTTGTGAAAATGAACAAAACTTTTGTTATGAATTTTAACCCATATCGCCCACCCCTTGTGTCTCCTAATTGCATAAATGTAATGTAAATGTCTTCAGTATTTTAATACAGAAAGGGTTCAGCTGGAACTCTAGTACAAATTTTGTATTGAACTCTAGTGCAAAGTTATAGTACAAATTTTGACAACAACCTTACATGCTGCACAATCAATGCATAAAATAGAGAATTCTCTGGAATAACATTTTAAGGAGCTTGACAGTATATGATTTGATTTATTACAAATGTAAGTTTCACTTAAACAAAGCTCACTGTCTTCTCCTACACCTCAAATGCTTTTCAAGTGATGCATTTCAAGACCATTAACAATGCCAAACACACAGCAGAACGTGACTGACTGGTGTTACTCTGAAGCACACGTGCTGATCTTCTCTGTGAACTTTATCATGCACCAGAGCCTGTGTCAGATGACCTATCCATTAAATAGTAACAAAGTCTCGCTTCTCAGCTTTACCTGACACTCTGTCGTCTGCAAATTGACACGGTGGAGGCCAGCCAGAGATGAAAGTTACACTAATGAGACCAATCATTCGGTTTGTATTCACATTTAGTTTAGAACAGCAGTTATTCTCTTCAACAAACCACTCTCTTATTAGAAAGTTATGCACCATTGACAATGTTATAGAAGTCTTTAAGTACTTTTCACTTGGAAACTGTCAAAAATAAACTGAACAAGAATTTCATGACTAATTTGTGTGAACAACTTCTCTCAGGTTAAGTATTTAAAGTGCACTTGTTATGTTTTTGAAAAGTTCCTAAATTGGTCTTGTGAGTCATCAGCAACAGGTTGACATTTACACATGTAAAAAAAAGCTTTAACTGTCTTATATTATGCATTTAATTTACCAGATTTAGTCATGTTTTCCAAATTTGTTTATAGACTCGTTTGTACTATACCCCTCCTTCACATGACACTGTCAAAGGTCCTGTACACACATACCCGGTTATTTTTTTATTATTATTTTAGAGTTTTTCTTAACCTGTTTACAAAAAAAAAAACACGTTCATACGAGAACAGGTAAAAAAAACACTGCATCCACGCGAAACCAGGTTAAATGCTGCAATGACTCTTTGGTTTTTACTCATTTAAATATAATTGTGCCAACGGCTATTAAACATGTGATTTTTTTTTCCGCTTGTTTTTAGCATGTAATTCACATTATTTGGACATTGTTCAAACAACTAATTGTGGCTTCCCTCTTGTGTTGAACATTAGTTAGCTTTACAGATGGCTAACAGCTCCAATAAACACATTTGAGTGTCTTGCTCTACTGACGTTAATTGAGATTTTTTGTAAAACTAAAACACATATAATAATGGAGTATTACATAAAAATAGTACACATAAATATTGTTCTTTACCTTGCCAACACAATCAATCTAAATTATTCATGTGCATATGAAAGTAATTTTCAGAACTAACCATTAGCGCAAAAATTCTAGAAGATAACTAGCTATTTTTTTGCTAGGCATCTAATCAACTTTAATTTCTTACCAAAAAAGTAACGTTAACAAAACAAAATAAACAACTTAAATTGAAAGGTTACTTACAGACGGATCTCCGCGGAAGGCGAAATCATATCAAAACAATCTAAACACTTTAGCCGTTTTAACCGAGACACGAACACGTTCTTTAAATGTTACGGAAAACTTTTAAGGACAAATTGCAAACTCAAAATCCCTTTCGCCGCCAGACGGCAGCATACAACCCATGTACCTAAATCAACCCCACATTAAACATTAGAGGTGAGTACAGCATTCTTTTTTTTATATGCAAATATAAACAAATATAATGTTTGGTACAAGAGGATATCAGATTAACGGATGGGAAAACAACAACAATGACTTAAAACAAAAAAATAACAATCAGCCACAATCACAAAAAAACAATACAGACCTTACACCAATATGCGCAAAATACACAGCTACAGAGGAAAGAATGACTATTTATTAACATTCCCAATGTAGATATCACAATAATGCAAAAATCTATCTCTTTTCTTATTTTAACCAATCTCACAAATACCTTTTCACCTAACAAAAAGTGAGAAAAAGTAGGTTGTGATTTGGAAAAATTTTGCTTGTTAATAAAAATTTTACAAATATAATAAAAAAGTTAGCAATTAAGTCATTTGTAAGGGGTGAGTAGGGAGTTTGTGATGTTTTATAAAAATAAAAAAACTTGTAATTTAAACAACTCTAACATATTTGTATTCCCCCTGTTCATGCCCACTTTTAAGTCTAAACATTTTCCAAGTGTTGAGTTTGTATAATACGTGTCTTTTAAATGTCAATAGCATTAGAAGAATGTGCAATACTAAAGTGATGTTTTTTGAGAATGTGTGTTCATGTGCAGTAAACTGGTTCATGATTCCAAAGGAGTTTCTGTGGAACCATAAAAGTATGCACTTTCTTTGAGCCAGTGTTGATATTTAAAATCACTAATTTAAAAATGCTGTTTTACCATTGCCATGAAGTGTATTGAGAAGAGTTGAATGAGAAAAATGTAGAAATAAAGTACTGTGTTTCTTGAAATGGTAGGCTATGGGTGATAAAAACCGTAATCTTACAATGTGTTCCTGTTGATAACACTGTTGGTGTTAGCTTCTTGCTGCTCACAATTACCGCTCACAAAGACGTGTCATCTTTCAAGATTTTACTTGTTAGGACAAACAAAATCTACACATTTTTGTGAATATATTTAGTTTCTGAATCTTTTCCATTATGAAAATAATTAGATTGACTTGAATGGAATTGCAAATGATGAGTTGAAATCAAAAGTTGCAGCCTTTGTGTAATTTCTGTAAATTAACTTTAATACATGGCTGGTCTGCGTTGTTACATTTGAGGCTCTCTAAAGCTAGCCTCAGAAAGCGGGCAAAATCTGCATTGTGATGAGCTGCATTGGGTGGTTCATCTGATAGTCAGTGGGAG